>CM053593.1:218582663-218624511 GCA_028646575.1 Pseudocheirus occidentalis
ACATATATATGTATACACACAGACATATATATATACATATATTATTATTATTATCATTATTATTATTTACATACAACTGGGAAATGAGAGATACAGACGCTGGGATAAGGAGATCCATCTTGCTCTACCAGAAAGTCAGAGGGGTGATGGGGGAGGATATAGGAGAGAGCAGATTGGGGCAGGCGGTATACAGTGGGATTGCTGTTTTGGTGGGGTAGGTAGGGGAAAGATGGGGAGAAAATTTGTAACTCAAAATCTTGTGGAAATCAATTATGTAAACTAAAAATAAACAAAAGTTAATGACCAAAAAAAAAAGTAACTTGCTTAAGGTCACAGAGCTAAAGTTTCTGAGGCTAGATTTGAAGTCAGATCTTCCTATCTCCAGACCTGATGCTCTATTCATTGTGCCACATAGCTGCCTAAATTCTTCCTGGAGCCTTCATTTTGGGAAGAGGCCCAGACCAATCTGCCTTTGTTCTCCTGTCTGCATTCCCAACTTCAAAATCATACCCATGATTTATCTCCTGTATGTCCCTCTGCCCACTGGTGGATCTGTCTGCCTCTCTCCATCCCAATTCATCTTCCATTCAGTCACTGAAATGATTTTCCAGGTCTGATCATTTCAATCTCCCCCCTCCCCTAAACTCCAGTGGTTCCCTATCCCTCTAATATCAAACACAAAGTACTCTGGTATTTCAAGCCCTTCATAATGTAGCTTCATCCTACCTTTCCATTTGTATACCTTATTCTGCAACACATATTCTTCTTGGCTCCTCTACAAATAAGAGACTCCACCTCTTTGCTTTGGACTTTTTCTATTTTTTAATTTTAATTAAAAAAATTTGTTTTGTCTTTATTAATTTGTTTACTTTTTGTTTACAAGATTCAGTTCCACAATCCCTTGAGTTCCAAATTTTCTCCCCCTCCCTTTCCTTCCCCCCCCCCCCCAAGGTAGCATGCAGTCAAGTACAGGATCTGCAAATACTTTCACATTAGACGTTAGTCAGGTTATAAAGAAGGATTGTAATGGGTAGAATGAACAATAGGAAAGAGGAAACAAAACCAAACAAGAAAAAGAAAGAGAGTAGGTAGCTTGCAGCTCTGGACTTTTTCTCTGGCCATCCACTGTATCTGAAATGCTCTCCCTTTTAAAGTCTGTCTATTGACTTCCCTGGTTTCCCTAATAAATATTTATGGATTAATTGATTGATTGAAGCTCTCCAAAACTCCCTGTACGTAGTTCCATTATCCCTTTTCAAAAAAGTCCCTCTGTTATGGGCCTTGCCATAGCGCTATAGAGGACATTGTTTCTTTTCTGTTGTCAAGCTATCAAAACTCAAATGTAGTACCTCATGAAGTACTTTTACTCTGAACTACTCTTCCCCTCCACATCTGGCCTCACATAAAGTTTGCCCAGGAATCAAAAACACATTTCACAACTCTTGCCTCTCAGAGGGTCCCTATCTTTAATACAGGTAAAGACACGGCGAGAATGGTCTGTTTTTCTCCATGCACACACTTGCCATTGTTTCCTTCTATTTCACCATTTCCCATGAGTCTAGTATCGAACAAAACACCCTCATTTCTCCCCAATTGTTTCTCCCACCCTACGGGTCCCTTTGGGAGCAACTGGGTTGTTCCAGTCCTCTGGGGCTGCTAAGCACTAAGCTGAGAGGGTAGAGGGAGGAGACAAAATCTTGTTACATAGACCATCATCCCTAACACTTGAACTAAAACACATTAACACGAATGAGTTCATTCTCTCAGATATTTGCCATCTTAGCTCTAAGTGTATAAAATCAAGGGCTTTCCCCCCTGTGGAAAAATGTCTGATCTACTGGGGATAGAGTGTATATATGTGTATATGTGTGTGCGTGTGTGTGTGCATGTGTGTGTATGCATGTGTGTGTGCATGTGTGTAAAAAATCACAGGACTTCAAAGCTAGAAGGGATCTCAATATTATTATTTTTGTATTATTTATCTATATATATATTTAAATTTATTTAAGTAGTATCATATTTTTTCTGACAGACTATTGCTAGCTCTTCTAATTTGATTGCTTTGTTGTTTATGGTATCTTTGTATTTTCCTTCCTTATCTAGTTTAATTAGGTATACTTTTGCTTTTACTCTGAGATCAGGATTGCTACCCCTGCCTTTTTTTTTCTTAACTTCAGCTAAAGCATAACAGATTCTGGTCCAGCCCTTTACCGTTACTTTGTTATGTGTCTCTCTGCTTCAAGTATGTTTCTTATAAGCAACATATTGTTGGATTCTGATTTTTGATGCACTCTTCTATCCCCCTTTTGTTTTATGGGAGACTTCATCCCATTCACATTCACAGTTATGATGACTGCCTGTGTATTTCCCTCCATTCTATTCTTCTTTCTGTTTGTCCTCTCTCTCCTTTCATCCTTTCCCTCCTCACCAGTATTTTGCTTTTATCTACCACTTCCCCTGCTCTGCCCTCACTTATTCAGTTCCCCAGCACACACACACATACACACACACACACACACACACACACACACACACACACACACCCTTTGCTTAATCTCCTTCTCTCCTACTTCCTTGTTGGGTAATAATGTTTTCTATATTCAACTGATTGTGTATATTATTCCCTCTTTGAACCAATACTGATGAGAGTGCTTCATGTGATGCCCATTGCCCAGCCCCCATGTTCCCCTCCACTGTAATAGGTCTTTCTCACCTCTTCATGTGAGATAATTTACCCCATTCTACCTATTCCTTCATTCTGCACCCTTTGTAGTCTACTTTCTCATCCCTTAATTTTTTTATTTCCTCAAATTCACCTTCAACTCATATCCACTGTTTATGCATATTCCTTTTATCTGTACTGTTAATGATAGAATTTTTAAGAGTTACAAGTATCATCTTCCTGTGTAGGGATGTGAACAGTTTAGCTCTATTGAATACCTTATGTTTTCTCTTCCCTTTCAACCTGTTAATGCTTCTCTTTGGTTTTGATCTTGGAGGTCAAAATTTTTGTTTAGTTCTGGTCTTTTCTTTATGAAGCCATTAAATGCTTCAATTTCATTGAGATCTTAGTATTATTTATTTTATCGCATCTAAGATTGGTCCTAAAACATAAACTCAACTCTTGTCACTTTGGGGAGAGGGCTAGTTCAGAAGATATGGTAATAAATTCTTGACCCTCCTTACAGCTTCCAGATTTCTTATTGTTCTTTTGGAGAGGATGAGCCTAGACTACCTCTATTAGATAGCAAAGTAATCTAGTGGACAGAATGTTGGAGATGAATCAGAGTTTGGGAGTCAGGGTTCAAATCCTAGCCCTGATACCAACTATGCATGTGACTATGGGCAAGTCATTTAACTTCCCTGATCATCAGTTTCTTTATCTATAAGATGAGGATATTTCCTCCAATGGTGATTATAAAGAAAGTACTTTGTAAAAATTAAAGTACACTTGAACTAATAGAGCAAAACATAGCCTTAAAGGTTCTATTCCCAAAAAGATCCTCTAATGCATATGTCAAGATCATAAGAAGGAACCCCAACTGTCCTTGATAGATTCCACTAGGGAGCCAGAGAACCATAATATTGTTCAACATTCTTTGGATAATCAATATCAAATTAGTCATAAAACATGGAGACAGATCTTTGACAAAGAGGTTTGCTATTGTCATGGAGAATGTCCTGTTCAAAGTCCAAATGGAAGAAGGATTCCCTAACAAATACTCGTGCTTGTTGAAGACATTATGCTGACTTTGTTAAGCCTCAGAATACTGCAAGGTCTTCTAAAGGATATTCATAGTTGTCATAATTAATTTAATTATGATTCTATCCTGTTGTAATCTGCAACTCATTGCAACCGATTTTATTATTATTATTATTATTGTTATCTTTGGTACCAGGTACAGAGAACAAAATAGCAGTGTTTCATTTTAAAGATACTCGTTATCCAAGAATGCATCAAAACCATCTGCATGTTCTAGCAAGTAGTCTGATTCGAACACCATTCAACACTGCCATGGTTTCTGCTCTGTGTCTTTGTTACCCCATCCTGGGCCTACAGAATTGCTTTGAACTTTCCATACTACCCCAGTGGAACAAATCCAGAATAGAGTAGTCCCAGAGCCTCAAATGCAGAGCTGCCTCTAGGGGTCTTTCCTGGGCCTGAATGATGTCTGGTGTGGGGTATCACCAGGAGGTGAGAGAGTCACTCCTGGAATTGTAATCTAACTGAAAATGGCTGAAGAAAATGTAGAATGTTGGGTCAAGGCTGCCCTAAATCATGGTCATACAAAATGGTGTTGTGTAAGTGCTAAGCCCAGGAGAACTTGATGAGGTAAATCTTGTGGCAGCATGCATCCAGGCTCCAGAATCCTTGAAGAAGTTATGAAACTGGAGAGAGAAAAAAATGATTTTAAATCTACTTTTGGGGGATGAGAACAAAAAGTGAAAACTGGGAAATGAATACACTTCCATTAAAAAAAATCAGTAAAGTCTTAAAACCAACATAGACGATGGACAGTGGCCAGAATTTAGCATGAATAATGAAGTTCTTATTCATCTTGTCCAATGAGTTCCATTTTCCTCTTTCTACCTTATTAAAGGGCCATGGAGGTAAAAATACATGTCCCCAGACAGAGATTTCAACTTGGCAGCTTGGGACAGGACATTTTGCCACTTAAATAAATTTATAACCAAAGCCATTCAGCAGGGAATGAACTGTACCTCTGCCATTATTCCAGACTTTAAATTATACATCACCAAGCAGACAAAATTAAGCTGTGATAGTCACTGCACTTTGAGAAAGCCAACACATGCCTCAGCAAGTCCTACTACAAAGCCGAAGGGTTCAAGTCTGACGACTTTAACCCTTACCCAGTTTTCCACACTAGATGAGTTTGACAGCTACTTCTTCCCTATCAGCCCTTTGGACCAAAAGCAAAGGGGGTCCTTTCCATAACCCCTTTCATAGCAATGCCAAAGAACAATAGAAATAGACCACTAGACCTAGCAATTAAGAGATTGTTGGTAACTTTGAAAAGAGCAGTTTTGATTGAATGATAAGGTTGGAAGCTAGATTGTAGAGAGTTAAGAAAAGAGTAAGGGGAAAAGCAGAGGCCTCTACTGTTAACTTCTCTGCAGGCTTTGACACGAGTAACTATACTCTTTTCTTTGATACTTTCTTCTTTCTAGGTTTTCAGGACACTACTCCTGCTTCTACTCCTATCTGATTGTTCCTTATCAGTTACCTTGTTGTCTCTTCCCTTCCTTTCCCCTTCCCCTTCTCCTCCCCTTCCCTTCTTTCCTATTCTCTTCTTCTTCTATACTGCTTTATTTAGTGATATCATTAGCTCCCATGGATTTAATTATCATCTTTATGTCAATGATTTTTAAATCTACTTAGCCAGTCTAAATCTCTCTGCTGCTCTTGCACCTCCAATTGCCTATTAGACATCTTGAATTGGATGTCCTGTAGGCATCGTAAACTCAACGTGTCCAAAACTGAATTCATTGTCTCTTCTCCTAAGCCTTCCCATCCTCTTGACTTCCCTATTAGTATCAAGCACACCACCATCCTCCGTGGCCCCCAAGTCTGCATTGCAGTTGTCATCTCTGGGTGTCATCCTTGACTCTTCACCAACTCTCACCCTGTCCCCCATATCCAGTCTGTTGCCAAGTGCTGTCAATTTCACCTTTCTCACATCTCTAAACCATGACCCCTTCTCTCCTCTACCTCCTCATCCCCTCATTATTGGAATAGCCTGATGGTTAGTCTGCCTATCACAAGTCTTTCCCCATTCCAGTCCATTTTTCATTCAGTCACCAAAGTGATATTCCTAAAATTCAGTTCCAACTATTTTACCCCACTACTCAGCAGATTCCAATGGCTCCCGCTCTCCTCCAAGTTCAAATACAAAATTCTCTGCTTGAAGTTCCAAGCCCTTCATAACCTAGTCCTCTTCTCCTACCTTTCCAATTTTCTTATACCTCAACTCCCTACCATGAACTCTTCAATCCAGTAGCTATTACTTGAACTTTTCCTTGAAGTTACTATTCTCCTTACTATTTCTTGAACAAGATACTCCATCTCTAAACTGGACATTTTAAAAGGCTGTCCTCCATTCCTGGAATGTTTTCCCTCCTAAAGCCTCTTGGCTTCTCTAGCTTCCTTCAAATCCCAGCTAAAATCCCATTTTCTACAAGAAGCCTTTCCCAATAATTCTTAATTCTAGTGCCTTCCCTTTGTTGATAATTTCCTGTTCATTTTGTGTATAATTTGCTTCTACATAGATATTTGCATGTTGTCTCCTCCATTAGATTTTGAGCTCCTCAAGATTAAGGACTATCTTTTTGCCTTTCTTTTGTATCCCTAGTCCTTAGTACAGTGCCTTAGCCTTAGCACATAGGAAATGTTTAATAAATGCTTTTTTACTGAGTGACTGACCGAATGGTTTCTAGATGAGCAAGTTGAAGGATATGTGTGTGTATGTGTATGAATATGTATGTACATATATACACACACATATACACACAACGTATATATTAATGTAGGTATAGTGACTGAAGATTTTGTAAGCCATGTCTCTGAAGGAAACTTTCCCCATCACCCCCATAGTCAATGATATGTATTAGTTTGGAAATATATAAGCTATTGAAAATCTAAAGCAAAGTTAGTATGAGGGCCAGAGTCATTCAAGTCCCAGATAATCATCTTTTAAAAAATTATTTATATAATTTATTTCATCATTTAAATCATCTACATTCCTCAAGGTATCTCATTCCCCTCCCTTTCCCAGGGAGATATCCCTTATAAGAAAGTATAAAAGAGAGGAGGGGAAATAGTTCAGCAAAACTGGCCAATATATTGAAGAAAATCTGACACAATATGTAGTGTTTCATATGTATAGTCCTTCACCTTTGCAAAGAATAGGAAATGTCTTCTTATACCTCTTGTTTGAGGTCAAGTCTGGTTGTTATAATTTCATAGCATTCAGTTCCTAAGGATCCTTAGGCAGTCCATCATTTCAGAATCTGTGGAGGCAGACCTGTGGACTTGTACCAAAGGGCAACAAAGGATGCATGGGTAATCTCAGAGAAAATATTGTACTTTTCCCCTCTCCCCCACTCCACTGGCCTTGTTGTCAGAGAGAATAGAACAGAAAGGGACAGCACATCCAACCACCAGCAGAGAAACATAGAGAGGATAAATACAGATAGATGCTCTCCTGAGGGAGGAAGCACAAACCCTTATGACTTTAGGGTACCTGATGGTGAAATGAAGAGAAGTGCTTGCTATGAGCTTCACAGGAACAGATTCAGGGAGGTCGGACAAGTCTGCCTATCAGAGAAATGCATCCTAGGGGAGCTTGAGTGAGGATTCTACAAACAGAAAAAGAACCTATAGTACCAAGATTCATGAATAACTTTTTACTACATATGTATACTACATGTGTTCTGCACCATGATTATTAGTTTAAGTTTGAGCCCACTATCCCCAAGATTCTATATGTATTTATAATGTACCTCAGACTTTTGTGGGCAATATTTTGTGCCAATTGTTCTTACTATACACCTTTAGTAAATGCCTTTTCTAAAAGTTAATTAAATCTGCTGGCCAATGGCTAATGGTTAGAATACTGATGATGGCTCAGAAATAATAGTGTTAGAGGCATGGCCCCATAATTTTTTCCCTAGAACTTGAGATAACTGTTACTTATCTGAGTGATGAGTTAGGAGAAATCATTGGGAGCAGTGGGCTATATTACACTTTGGGAGCTTTGTCTAGAATATATTTGGGTGCCTTTTTCAATTACAGGGATCCACTGGGGAGATTCTCTATCTGGGACTCTTATAATTGGTTACCCTATTTTCACAGGGATTCCCTGGAGAAAAATTAGCATATTTTTATTTTCTTTGAGATTGTAATTGGACAGTTAGCTTTCTGGTGTGTTTCCTTTTCAAGTCAGATCATTTCCTTTGAGATAACTTTGATTGTTTGAATGCTTCTGTGCTGTTATCTGCTATATTACTTTGCCTATTATCAGTACTATAGCTAATATGAACTTTATGTATTTTGAATCCCTAAAATAACATGCTTTTGCCTTTGCCTAGTTCATATGTGTTCATATATTTTCTTTCTTACTTTTAATCAGACCTAGATTGCTTGCCTTAAGACAAAAATCCAGACAGCTTATCTGAGATCCTTATAGACTAAAGGTCCATAGGATAAAAATTTGCCTAATGGCCTAGAAACTTTACTTAACCCCAAGTTTTTTTAAACCAAATCTTTTGGGAGCTTTATACCTCTTTGGTGTTTTTACAAATTTTTTTTGTTTTCAAGCTAATTTTCCTAATTAGGGATGAGTTTGGACTTGTAGTTGGATTTCCTATGTTTCAGGGATTCCTGGGGAAATTTCAAGTGCTCTGAGTACAGAGACTTAGAGGAATTTTCCAGGATTAAACATGGTCTGAACCTATAAGTTTAAAGAAGAGGAGTCCTTAATTGGGAGAGGGAGAGGAGTGCTATAACCCTTCCTCATCCCAGTACCACATCAAGTACCAGTTTGTTATCATACTTGTTTCATGACTGAGCCAGAACAGAAAGTTCTCTGAGCATGAGAGGGAGAAGATAAGTATCTTGGCCCATATGGTGCCATAGGGGTGAGTGTTGTTACACATGCATCAAGCCAAAAAAGTCTGTGTTCTCATAGGGGTGAGGGGTTCAATTGTAGTCAACCTCAGGTCTTTAATCCCCATGGAGAGAGTCCCACATGTTCTGGGAACTCTGTGGGGACCAGACTTCCCTCAAGAAGGGAGGCTTGATTTTCTTTTTTTAAATTTTGTTCATTGTTTTGGGGTTATAAAGATCTTTTCAAGCACCAAAACAGGTACTAATCTATTATAGAATTTTGTAGAATGATATTTGTTTACTAAGTTGTATCACCATGCATTCAGAAGTATGTAAGAAGTATGTCACTTGATTTCCTGATTGTCAATTGTGCTACTTGGACTTTTCTGAGAATCTTTACTACAAGGTACTGAGGGAGGCATTGGAAATGAAGAGTAGTTGAGCTATTAGAAATAGAGAGATACCTGTCATTTGGAACTGACTTTTTGATACTAAGTTGCTTCAGGAAGCATGACCCCTTATGACAGACAGAAGTGGGGGCTATGTATTTAAGAAAGGGAATAAATCCTTGTAAATCAGCTAAGCAGCCTGCTCATTAGATGCTTGTACCTAAGAGAGTCATGCAAAGACTACAAAGGACTTTCAGTAACAGGATTCATTAATTACCCTTTGCCACATGTGTATCCTATATGTATACCTCACTATCAGCTTTTTCTAAATTTGAGTCCACTATGCCTGTGGATGTTGTATGTATTTGTGGGGGGATGCACCCCAGACTTTTGTGGGAAATATTTTTTTAATTTTTTCTTTTTTTTTGGAGGGGGGGAAGGTAGGGCAATTGGGGTTAAGTGACTTGCCCAAGGCCACATGACTAGTTTGGGGTTAAGTGTCTGAGGATTTGAACTGAGGTCCTCCTGACTCCAGGGCTGGTGCTCTGTTCACTGTGCCACCTAGCTGCCCCTGGTGGGAAATATTTTTATAGAAACTGAGTTTATACCATCTTAGTAAAATATCTTTGCTAAAATACAATTCAATGCCCTTGTTGATTTTTAATGAAAAGCATAATGATGGGGCTCAGGAATGATAGTATTAGCAGTATAGACCCATGGAATTTTCCCTTGAATTTGAGTTAGCAACTTCCCCATTAGATCAAGTGAAGTTGGGAAAATAGCCCCAGAAAGGATGGCACATGCATATTTACACTATGATTGTTTTTGACTTCAGGACATGTGAATACTGGGTCTTCTCTCTCTTCTACATGTGTCTATCTCATTCCTTTCTAAATTCACAGAATCATAGAATCGAAGAATTTCAGGGTTGGAAGGAATTTCAATAGCTATTTAGTCCAAATGCTACTTAAAAAAAAAAACCAAACCAATAACAACAAACCTGTACCACAATGTATCTGGAAAGTAGTCGTTTGGCCTCTATGTGATTATCTCCAATGGGGGGGATCCCACTATGCCCCCAGGCCTGTTCTACCTTTGGATAGTTCTAATTGTTAGAAAACATTTCCTTATATGTAGCTTAAATTTACCTTTTTTCTACATAGCATCTACATAGGTTTAGACCTGGAAGAGACCTTAGATACCATCTAATCCAAACTTCTTGTTTTTATAGATGATGAAACTGATCCCTAAAGAGATTAAGTGATTTGCCCAAGGTCACACAGTTAATAAGTGGAAGAAGCAGGATTTGAACCCAGGCATTGCCTCCAAATTCAACCTCTTTTCCACTCCCATCCATTGTTCCCAGTTCTGCTTTCTCAGGCTACACAGAACTGAATCTAATCCCTTTCCCACACTGCAGTTCTTCCCTGTTTATTGGTTAGTTCTAAAATATCAAACCATTCTAGATTAAGGTCAAATAAGATTCTAATTATCCCTACCACTCTACAATGGTTTAATCTTGCACGGGAAATAGCATTTTAGCTTCTCTCATCTTAGCCATCTTGCTAAGTATCTTTGGTTATCTAATGCAATTCTTTTGGCTGCTTTTGGGTGACAAGAGTGAAGGCTCACTAGTCTGTGTGGAAGGTATGAAAATAATAATAGGCAGCATTTATATAGCACTTTAATGCTTACAAGGCACTTTACAAGTATTACCTCATTTTATCTTCATAATATTATCCTATCATCATACACTAAACATCTTCCCACTGCCTGATTCCTCAATAGCTTATGCACAGGTACATATAGTTTTTAAAAATTGCTTACCTGACAGTTGTTGGTGAGATCAAATCCATCAACAACAATAGTAGCTAGCAATTGTATAGCACTTTAAGGTTTGCAAAGTATTATCTAATCTTATTCTCACAACAACACTTAGAAGTAGGGATTATAATCACCATTTTACAGAAGAGGAAACTGAGGTGAAGTGACTTGTTCAGGGTCACACAGCCAGGAAGCGTCTGAGGATAGAGTTGAACTCAGGTCTTCTTAACTACTTGTACTGCCCTCTTACCGCTGTGCCATCTAACTGTCTAGGCTTTCATGGTTACATGAAGGTCTTCTCTCCTCCCTATACTCTTCTCATGCTATCTACCAGGATACTTTATGTCATCTTTTTGAGACTGGGTCTCTCTATATTGCCCAGGCTAGAAGTACAGTGGATACTAGCACAAAAGCTTTAACCTGTTCTGTTTTTCTGACCTGGGATAGTTTGTGCCTTTTTGGCAACCTGGTGGACCCTCCCTCCTCCTCCCCATACTAGAGCTAAACAGTGTCAGCACCTGAATTCAATTTGGGTTTCAGCTCTACTCCGAACTCACAAGATCTATAAGCTTCAGCCTCCCAAGAGTAGCAGTGAACACAGGTATGTGCCCCCATGCCACTTAATTACAAAGGAATATTTACCTCAAAGGCTTAGCAAAAACAAATATACAAATATTTGTCTCCCCAACATATGGAAGCCATAATCTCCTTCTTATCCAACCTCAGTCTCTGAGGAAGGGAGAGAAATTAGGTTCATAGCTTAACTCAGTTCCTATATCACATGAACTCACCAAGTTCCAAGTCCAAAGTGGGCTCAAGTCTAGATACCCTGGCTTCTCTGGGTGTCCCTGCTGAGCTGGTAGCAACCAGCTGCCAGAAATCTCCTCTAGAATCCTGCCTTCAGAGTCACCATGGCACAAATCTGGGCCCAGGAATTCCTCTGCTTTGCCTAGAACTGAAAAGGGCAAGGAAAATAGGACGAAATTCCAAACATATTTCTTGGGTCCATTGGGCCTATGAGGAAGAGGGGGAAGGGAAGTTAGTTTTTTCCATTACCTAGCTCAGTTTATGGCACCTGGACTATGAATGAACAAAACTTTCAATCCTCTGAACACCTTCAGAGTGAGTACAAAACTGTCCCAAACTGGTAGTTTTAAAGATGGAGCCTGTTCAAACTCCCTAGCCAGTGGAAAGAGGCGATTTCTACACATGATAGGGGGATGCAGAATGTCTTCACCCAAAAGCAGGTCTTTGCCAACAACCAATAATTCCATGAGGCTAAGCCCTGTTCTAAACCAGTAAAAAGAATAAAGTAATAACCTTTAATACTTATATTACATCCCAAAGCAAAATAAAACAACAATAATAAGTAGGGTTACAAACAATTTCATGTTACTCCATTTTTTGAGGAATGATGGGTCTGGAGTCAAGAGGACTTGAGTTCAACTCCAGCCTCAGACACTTAGTAACTGTGAGACCCTGGACAAGTCACTTAACCTTTGCCTCAATTTCTTCATCTGTAAACTGGAGGGTGAAAACCTCTATCTCTACCAGCGGTTGTGAGGACCAAATAAGATAATAATTCTAAAGCATTTAGCACAGTGCCTGACACATTGTAAGAACTATGTAAATATTAGCTATTGTTATTATTACTTTGCCCCTTAGGAAGTACTGGGTTATACCAGAAAAACAGTATAGTCAATTCCATGCCTCAATTTCTCTTGCTGTAAAATAAGCAATAACTGCTGCTATTTTCCTACCTACTTTGCCCTGATAAGATCAAATCTGGGATATTGTTTTCAATTCTGGGTGCTACAGTTTAAGAAAAGCATTAATAAACTAGGAGAGAAAAACATCAAGGATTGTCAAGGATTTTGAATCCATGCCAGATACTCTTTGGTTGAAGGATTTAAATGTTTATTCTGAAGAAGTCCATCAATAGTCAGTCAACAAGCATTTATAAAGTGTCTGCTAGTGCCAGGCACTGTGCCAACTGCTGGGCTAGCTTTATTTAAGTATTTGAAAAAGAGGGCATGATCAAACTTTTTCTGCTTTGTTTCTCTAGGGCAGAATGAGAAGCAATTTGTGGAAGGTACAGAGAGGCAAATTTAGACTTGAAATAAAGAAAAACCACCTAATGATTAGTGCCATCCAAAAATGGGATGGGCTTCCTTGGTAGGTAGTGAGAATCCCCTCCATGGAGGTGTTCTAGCAAAGGCTAGATATTCATTTGTTTAGCATGATGTAGAATTGTAGAGGAAAATCTTGTTTTGGTCTGGATTGAGCCAGATGGTCTCAGAGGTCCGTTCTAATTCTGATATTTCCATGATAACTCACCAAAAAAGGCTACAAAGTTAAGTGAAATAATGTCTGTATGTCTTGGAGTTTCTTGGAAGAGTGATACTATGTAAAAACAAAGTACTTGTGTTATAAAAAGTGTCAGCATGGTATGTATACCACATAAAATGGACAAAAAATATTTAGACACAAAGTAGGAGGGGGAAAAAAAGATATACTCTTCTATCTTGCCTTTGTTTTGCTAAATCTTAATGCATTACTTGAGCACTTAGCTTTACCCTATTTTGCCATAACCCTTGTCAGGGTTTTGTGGGTACGTAGCAAACAAAGGATGCTTGGGAAGGGATAGAGACTGAACCTGTGACTTCACTGATATGGGAACTCCCAGGGAGATAATTCTTACCACTAATATAAGTTGGCATTTTCTATGCAAGTGTTAAAGATTTACGCAGAGCAATGAGACATTAAGTGACTCATCCAGGATCACACAGGCAATATGTCAAGAGGTATTTGAACCCAAGTCTTTCAGTCCAAGGCTTGATCTCTATCTGCTATTACGTACTACCTCTTCTGATTTAATATCCTCCCCACCTTTTTGGAAATCTTTATTTTATTTTCAATTATTTTCAGTTCAAAACAAGCATTTCCATAACACAGTACAATAAAAAAGATTATTGCACACAAAACCACAAATCTACCATCTACAACTTGCTATTCCTTCAAAGCATACAACAAAATTATCATGTAAATTTCTTTTTTGCCTCCCTTTTTTCTGAGGTTTAAAAAAAATCATCCTAGTTATCCCAACTATCCCTCCACTTCTCCTCCCAGAGAGCTATCCCATATAACAAATTTTTTTTAGAGAGGGAAAAAAAATCAGCACAATTGATCAATACATTGAAAAGATCCCAAAACATGTGTAACGCACAACACCTGGGGACTTCCCACCTCCACAAAAAGGTAGACTGGGTTGTCCTATGGGTTTTGTGTTGACAGTCAAACAAAAGATGCTTGGAAAAGAAAAGTATCTGACTTAGAGACTGGACTTGTGACTTCACTGAAAAAGGAACTCCTCAGTGAAGTAATTCCTACTACTATTACAACTATTATCTATGTAACCCCTGGTGAGTCACTTAATGTTTCATTGCTCTGGACAAATAGTTAACACCAATAAGATTGTTTCTTCCTTTGGTTCTTGATTGATCTTTATAATTTTGTTAATTTACTTTTGAGTTTTTGGTGCATAGTCAATGTTCTCTCTAAGCTGCTCAACGCACAGCGGTGGAGTGACTGAGACAGCGTTAGCACACTGATTTGTAGCCAAGCAGTTGAGGTTTTCTTTTTAAAACAATGCTAGTTTTAAGTCACTCTTTACACCGCTTTTGCTTTCTTTTCCTGATTTTCTATGACTTGTATTTGAATTGGTTTATAAACTTACCATTGGATTGGTTCCGTTAGGTCATGTGATCTTGGCCTGCCAAAAGACATCTTAGGCATAAAATAATTAGCTCTCCTATTTTCAAAAAGATGGGAAAGTGATGATAACTAGAGTTGTCTAGTTATAAAACTTGAAATTATCTGAGATGGGGGTGGCAAGGTGGTGCAGTGGATAGAGCATAGGCTCTGAAATCAGGAGGACCTGAGTTCAAATCTAACACAACACAAAAACTAGCCATGTGACCTTGAGCAAGTCACTTAACCCTAATAGCCCTCCAAAAAGCAAAAAAAGAAAAAATTTTATTTGAGATAGACTCAAAGCCTCATATGGAGATGGCATCACTGTCAGGAAAGGAAAAACAACCATATAGTGAATAATGATGTAAATATTCTGATACAATTGTACTAAATTTTATTGTATTATTCAATTAACAACAAAAAATCAAAAGTATGCAGATTTTTTATTTTCTTTGGAAAATCTATATTATGTATATTACCCAAAAAATATTTTAAAGTACCCTGTGGTCATCAGGTCATAAAAATTTTATTCTCAGAGCACTAGCAGGTTTACACAACACAAGATAAAACATTACATGCTGTTGTTTTTCCCACTTACATTGTTGTCATTCCTGTGTGTATTGTTTTCCTGGCTCTGTTCACTTCTCTCTGCATCAGTTCACACAGATGTTTCCATGCTTCTCTATATTCATTTCTTAGAACACAGTAGTACTCTCTCACATTAATGTACTGTATTGTTTTAGCTGTTTCCCAATGGACGGGCATCTATTTCATTTCTAATTCTTAGTTGTCACAAAAAGTGTTGCTATAAATACCTTGTTGAATATAGGGACTTTTTGTCTTATCAATGGCTTTCTTGAGGTATAAGCCCAAAAATGGAGTCTCTGGTTCAGAGGACATGGACAGTCTGCCAGGAGCGGGGAACCTGCAACCTCGAGGCCACGAATGATCCTCTAGGTCCTCAAGCATGGCCCTTTGACTAAATATAAACTTCACAGAACAAATCCCTTTAATAAAAAGATTTGTTTTGTAAAACTTGGACTTAGTCAAAAGGCTACACCCAAGGACATGGAAGGGCCACATGTGGCCTTGAGACTGTAGGTTCTTCACCCCTCTAGTCACTTGATTTGTGAAATTCCAAATTCCTTTCCAGAATGGATGCACCATTTAACAGCTCCACCAACAATGTAGTGGTGCGCCTATCATTCTACAACCCCTCCAACATTGACTATTGCTATTTTTTGTCATCTTCATCAATTTGTAGGGTGTAAGGGGAAACCTCAGGGTTGTTTTTATTTGTTTTTTCTTATTATTAGAGATTTGGAGCATTCATGTGGTGATGAATATTTTGCAATTCTTCTTTTGAGATCTGCTTGTTCATATCATTTGGCTTCTTACATGGAATGACATATGTGTTTGTATATATGTATGTGTGTGTATATACACACACATACATATATCTTTAGCACATTGCCTGCCACATAGCAGGCATTTAATAAATGTTTACTGATTGATATGACTATAATTATGTATATATGCCTTATCAGAAAAATTTGATACAAAGTGTTTTTTTCCCCCATTGACCACTTCCCTTCTTATGCTAGGTCCAGTAATTTTGTCTTTATAGAAGCTTTTCTGTTTCAAGTAATCGAAGTTATTTATTGTACCTTTTCTAATTGTAACTATCTTTTGTTTGGCTACGAGTACATTTACCCATAGCTGTGAGAGGTATAAGATCTATTTCTTTTCTAATCATTTTACATTATTAAAATATTACTTAAATTGTATATCCATTTGGAATGTATTATGGAATATGATGTAAAATGGTGGTTCTAAGTCTAACTTTTGCCAGACTTCTTTTCAGTTTTTCTAGCAGTATTTATAAAATAAAAAGTTTTTTCCTAGGTAATTTATGTTTTTTACTTTATCAAGCATTGAGGTTATTGAGTTCTATTGCTTCTGAATCTCCCTTGTCCAGTCTATTTCATTAATCTTTCTATTTTTCAGTTTATAAAAAAATATTCTTTGCAGCATTCCTTTTTAAAATTTTCTACTTCCAAATCCTCTTCCTCCCTTCTTTCCCTCCTCTACCCATTGATAAGGCATGCAACATGACATCAATTATACAAGTCATCTAAAACTTATTTTCATGTTAGCTACGTTACAAAAAAAAGGCAAGAAAAATAAAGTTTAAAAAATTATGCTTCAATTAGTTCATCAGTTCTTTCTTTGGAGGTGGATAGCATTTTTCATCATGAGTCTTTTGGAATTGTCTCTGATCATTTTATTGTAGCTAAGTCTTTCACAGTTGATTATTCTTATAATATTGCTTTCTATATATATGTATATGTATATATATATATGTGAGAATATATATTGTATAATTATCTCCTAGTTATGCACACTTCACTCTCCATCAATTTCACATATTAACAGTTCTCAACCTGTGGGTTGCGACCCCTTTGGGGGTGGAAAGACCCTTTCACAGGGGTCGCCTAAGATGATCAGAAAACACTATTTCCGATGGTCTTAGGAACTAAGACACCACTCCTCTATCCATCTCCAGGTGGGCCCACCCACATGCAGATACGCCCACATACGAGTATTAAAGGGTCAAAGAGTCACAGTATTAGGAAGGTTGAGAACCACCAATATAGATCTTCCCAGGGTTTTCTGAAACCATCTTGTTTATCATTTCTTATAGCACAATGGAATTCCATCACAATCACATGCCACTATTTTTTCAGCCATTTTTCAATGGATAAGCATCCCCCCAATTTCTAATTCTTTGCCACCACAAAAATAATTGCTATGGTTATTTTTGTACATGTGAGTCTTTGATCTCTTTGGGATACAGACCTAGTAGTGGTAACGCTAAGTCCAGGGATTTGCACAGTTTGATAACTCTTTGGGCATAATATCACCATTTTAGGGGAAAACACGGATTGGTACTATCATAAACAACATTGCCATATCAACACGAACATTTCCCCTTTATAATTCAACATTTTAAAGCTAGTTTAGTCCTGTGGCTATGTCCTGCTTGATATTCTAATTAAGCAAAATATTCATTGGGGAGGACTCTGTGTTCTCTATGGAACTTCTCAGTGTTGGTGTATAGTAAATTATTTTCAAAGCTTTATTGATGCTTCTTTGTGTGGGAGGAGTGGGGGAGATGGGTATCTGATTAATAGATTTCAATTAATTCTTTTCCACTGAACATTTATTAACTTTTAAATTTTATTATTTATTTATTTTTAGCATTCTTTTTTTTTAAATTTTGAGTTCCAAATTCACTCTCTTCCTCTCACCCCTCCCTTACTTTGAGAAAGCAAGAAATGTGATGTCAATTATCCACGTGAAACCATGAAAACATCTTTCCATGTTAGTCATGTTGAGAAAAAAAAGCAAGAAAAATAAAGTGAAAAAAGTATGCTTTAATCTGAATTCAGATTCCATCAGTTTTTTTTTTCTGGAGGTAGATTGCATAGTTTATCATAAGTCTTTCAGAATTGTCTTGGACCATTGTACTGATAGGAACAACTAAATCATTCACAGTTGATCATCTTATAATATTGCTGTTACTGTGTACAATGTTCTCCTAGCTCTGCTTACTTCACTTTGCATCACAAGTTTTTCCAGTTTTGTGTGCAAAAATATTTTTATATTTTATTTTTTTCCAACTATATGTAATGACAATTTTCAATATTCTCTTTTTTAATCCTGAGCTTCAAATTCACTCCCTCTTCCTCTCCTGTCTCTTCCTCATTGAGAAGACAAGCAATTTAATATAGATTATACATGTACAGTCACACAAAACATATTTTCATTTTAGTCATGTTGTAAAAGAAAACACAATAAAAAATAAACATAAAGAAAGTTTAAAAAGTATTCTTTGAACTTCATTCAGACTCCACTAGTTCTTATTCTGGAGATGGATAGCATTTTTCATCATAAGTCCCTTGGAATTTTCTCAGAACATTCTGTTGCTGAGAATAGCTAAGTCATTCACGGCTGATCATCATATAATACTGCTCTTATTTTGCACAATATTCTTTTGGTTCTTCTCACTTCACTTTGCACCAATTTATATAGATGTTGTCATGTGTTTTTTTTTCTGAAACCACTGTTCTCATAATTTCTTATAGCACAATAGTATTCCATCACAATCATATTCCACAACTTGTTCATCCATTCCCTAATTTGATGGGTATCCCCTCAGTTCCCAATTATCTGTCAGAAAAGAAAGAGCTGTTATAAATATTTTTGTACATATAGGTCCTTTTCCTTTTCCTTTGATCTCTTTGGGATGCAGACCTAGTAGTGGTATTGCTGTATGCACACTAAATTGTTCTCTAAAATGTTTGGACCAGTTCACAACTTCACCAATAATGCATTTGTGTCCCTGCTTTTCTACATCCCTTCCAGCATTTCTCATTTTCCTTTTCTGTCACATTAACCAATCTGATATGTGTGTAGTGATACTTCAGAGTTGTTTTTAATTTGCATTCTCTAATCAACAGTGACTTAGAGCATTTTTTTAATGACTATAGATAATTTTGATTTCTTCTTCTGAAAACTGCCTGTTCATATCCTTTTACCATTTATCAATTGGGGAATGGCTCTTATTTTTATAACTGATTCAGTTCTCCACATACTTGAGAAAAGAAATTCATTAGAGAAACTTTCTGTAAAAAAATTATTTCCCAGTTTCATGCTTTCCTTCTAATTTTGGATGCATTTGGTTTTGTTTCTGCAAAAACTTTTTTTTAATTTCACATAATCAAAATTTTCCATTTTACCTCCCATGATTTTCTTTATCTCTTGTTTGGTCACAAACTCTTTTCTTATCCATAGATCTGACAGGTAATATTTTCCATGCTTCCCTAATTTGCTTGTGACACCCTTTATGTCTAACTCATGGGCCTATTTTTACTTTATCTTGGTATACAGTGTGAGATGTTGATCTATGTGTAGTTTCTGCCAAATTGCTCTCTAGTTTTTCCAGGATTTTTGTCAAATAATGGGTTCTTGCTCCAAAAGTTTGGATCTTTGGAGTTATCAAGTACTAGAAAACTGCCATCAGTTGCTACTGTGTATTATATACTTAATCTAGTTCACTGATCCAACATTCTATTTCTTAGCCAGCATCAGATTGTTTTGATGATTACTGCTTTATAATATAGTTTGAAATCTGGCACTGCTAAGCTGCCTTCCTTCAGATTTTTTTTTAACTGATTCACTTGATATTATTGACTTTTTTTCTTCCAGATGAATTTTGTAGTTTGGTAGTTTGATTGTTACATCATTGAATAAATAAATTTATTTAGTTAGAATTGTTATTTTTATTATATTGTCTCATGACCTACCCAAGAGCAATTGCTATTTCTCTAGTTGATTTGAGATGTCTTTGTGTAAAAAAAAGTACTTTCTAATTGTGTTCACATAGTTCCTGGGTTTGTCTTGGCAGGTCGACTCCCAAGTATTATATTTTCTGCAGTTATTTTAAATACAAATTCTCTCTAACTTCCTGCTGGGTTTTGTTGGTAATATATAGAAAAGCTAATGACTTGTGTAGGTTTATTTTATATCATGAAACTTTGTTAAAGTTAATTGTTTCAATTGGTTTTTTAGTTGATTCTCTGGGGTTCTCTAAGTATACCATCATATGATCTGCAAAAAGTAATCAATTTGTTTCTTCATTGCCCATTCTTATTCTTCCAATTTCTTTTTCTTATTGCTATAGCTAGCATTTCTAAGATAATATTCAATAATAGTGGTGATAACGTACATCCTTGCTTCACCCTTAATCTTACTGGGAAGGCTTCTAGTTTATCCCTAGGACAGGACAATGTTTGCTCTTGGTTTTAGATAGATACTACTTATCATTTTAACAAAAGTTCCATTTATTCCTATGCTCTTAGTGTTTTTAAAAGAATGAATGTTGTGTTTTGTCAAAAGCTTTTTCTGCATCTATTGAAATAATCATATGATTTTTGTTGTTTTGTTATTGCCGGTTATACTTGTAGTTTTCCAATTATCAAACCATTCCTGTGTTCCTGGTATAGATCGCTCCTGGTCTTATTATATGATCTTTGTGATATATTGCTATAATTTCCTTGATAGCATTTTATTTAAAATTTTTTGCATCAATACTCACTAGGGAAATTAGCCTGTGTTTTCTTTGTTTTTACTCTCCCTGCTTCTGAGTTATAGAAGGAATTTGGTAAGACTCCTTCTTTACTTATTTTCCCAAATAGTTTATATAGTATTAGAATTAATATTTCCTTAAGTTTTGGTAAAATTCACTTTTAAGTTCATCTGGTCCTAAGCATTTTTTCTTAGGGAGCTCATTGTTCAAATTATTTTTCTAACATGGGATTATTTAAACACTCTATTTCCCCTTCTGTTATTCTAGGCAATTTATATTTTTGTGAATATTCCTCCATTTTACTTAGATTGTAAGTTTTATTGGCATATAATTGGGCAAAGTAATTCCTAACAATCTATTTTTTTAACCAGTACCAGATAGTTTTGATGACTACTACTTTATAATACAATTTAAGGTCTCAAAGTTCTATTCCCCTTTATCTCTACTTCTTTTTGGCATTTCCCTCAATATTCTAGATCAGTGGTTCTCAACCTTCCTAATGCTGCGACCCTTTAATGCTCATATGTGGGCATATCTGCATGTGGGCCAACTCACCTGGAGATGGATAGAGGAGCGGTGTTTCAGTTCCTAAGACCATCAGAAATATGTGTTTTCCAATGGTCTTAGGCAACCCCTGTGCAACCCACAGGTTGAGAACCCCTGTTCTAGGTATTTTATTTTTCCAAATGAATTGTGCTAATATTTTATCAAATTTTATAAAGTATCCCCTTGGTAATTTGATTGGTATAGCATTATAAGTAGAAACTAATTTTGATAGTATTGTAATTTTTATTACATTGGCACAGCCTAATCTTGTGCACTGAATATTCCTCCAGCTATTTAAGTTATTTTTTTTTAAAATTTCTTCAAGGAGTATTTTGTAATTAAATCTATAGAAGTCTTTTGTGAGTTTTGGTAGGTCATTACACAGATCTTTATGCATTTTGTAGTTATTCAAAATGAGATTCCCTTTCTACTCCTGTTTCTTGTGTTTTTTTATGATATAGAAATGCTGTTTATTTTTTGTATTCTAAATTGTTATTTATGTTTAATATTCTTTGTTTTAAAATTTTGATTTCCAAATTCTCTCTCTCCATACCTTTTATCCCACTCCTCTCCCACCAATTAAGAAGGCAAGTTAAATGCTATCAATTATTATAGGTGAAATCGTGCAAAAGAAAGCGGGAGCATCACATTTCAGTTTGCACTTAGTGTTCATCAGTTCTCTCTCTGAAGGTAGATAGTATTTTTTTTTCATCATGAATCCTCTGGAATTGTCTTGGATCACTATATTAATCAGAGTAGCCAAGTCTTTCACAGTTGATCATCATTACAACATTACTGTTACTGTTACCATTACTAACTACTGTTACTACTCCTGGTTCTTCTCACTTTCCTTTGTATCAATTCATTCAAGGGTACCATGTTTGTTTATTTTCTGAAACCACTCCCCTCATCACTTCTTTTTCTTTTAAAAATTTTTATTTGTTTGTTTTTAGTTTCCAACATTCATTTCTGTAAGATTTTGAGTTCTAAATTTTCTTCCCCTCCCTCCGATTCTCCCTCCCTAGGATGCCATGCAATTTGATATAGGTTCTACATGTACACTCATATTAAACATATTTCCACATTAGCCATGCTATAAAGAAGAATTAGGACCAAAGTGAAAAAACTAAGAGAAAGAAGAAACAAAGAACCAGAAAATATTATGCTTCAATCTGCATTCAAATTTCATAGTTCTTTCTCTGGATGTGGATAGTGTTTTCCATCATGGGTTTTTTGGAATTATCTTAGATCCTTGTATTTCTGAGAAGAGCCAAGTCTATCAAAGCTGGTCATTGCACAATGTTGCTGTTACCGTGTATAATGTTCTGGTTCTGCTCATTTCATTCTGCATCAGTTCATGTAAGTCTTTCCAGGTTTTTCTGAAATCTACTTGCTCATCATTTCTATAACACAGTAGTCCTCCATCATAATCATAAGCCACAACTTGTTCAGCCATTCCCCAATTGATGAGCATCCCCTCAATTTTGAATTCTTTGCCAGAACAAAAAGAGCTGTTATAAATATTTTTCTACATATAAGTTCTTTTCCTTTTCTTTGATCTCTTTGGGATGAGACCTAGTACTATTTCTGGGTCAAAGGGTATGGACAATTTTATAGCCCTTTAGGCATAGTTACAAATTGTCCTCCAGAATGTTTGGACCAGTTCACAACTCCACCAACAGTTTTTTAGTCAACTTAATTTCCCTCATCCCCTCCAGAACTTGCTATTTCTAATAGATATGAGGTGGTACCACAGAGTCATTTTCATTTTCATTTCTCTAATCAATGATGATGTAGAGCATTTTTGTATGACTATAGATAATTTTTATTTCTTCTTCTGAAAACTGCCTGTCATATCCTTTGACCTTTTATGAATTGGGAAATGGCTCTTATTTTTATAAATTTGACTCAGTTCCCTATATATTTGAGAAATGAGGGCTTTAATCAGAGAAACTTTTTGCAAAAAATTTTTTACATTACTTCATTGCCTATGGGACCTTATTAGTATATTTTGTAGTTTCCCTGCTTAACTTTCATAATTATGTCCATTTTAACTTTTGCTTTGTCTGAAATCATGATTGCTAGCCTTGCCTCTTTTTACTTTAGCAGAAGCATAATAGATTCTGCAAAAGCCCTCTATTTTGAATCTGTGTGTATCTTTCTATTTCAAGCATAGATCTTGTAAACAATATATTGTTAGATTCTGGTTTTCTAATCCACTCTGTTGTCTGCTTTCATTTTATGAGTGAGCTTATCTCATTCACATTCATTGTTGTGATCGGTGTGTATTTTCCTCCATCTTATTTCTCTTCTGTTTACCCACATTCTTTTTATTTTGTCCCTTCTTGAAAGCTTATTTTGCTACTGACCACTGCCTCCCTTAATCTGCCCTCCCTTTTTTCATCTTCCTTCCCCCAATCCAATATTTGTTATCCCCTTCTACTCTTCTTTCCCTATTGGGTAAGATAGATTTCTGCACCCAACTGGTTGTGTATACATATTCTTCCCTCTTTGAACCAATTTCAATGATAGTGAAGTTCAAGCATTGCACCCACCCCCTTCACTCTTCCTTGTGTGCCTCTTTTATAAGAGAACATTTCCCCCCTTTTACATCTCCCTTTCCCTTTCTCTCTGTCCATCTCTCTCACTCCTTCATTTTTCTCTTTTAGAGATCATCCCAACATAATTAACTCAACTCATGCCCTTGGTCTATACAGACTCCTTTTAACAGACCTACTAATGATAAAGTTGTTAGAAATCACATATATCAACAAAAAAAGTAAAATGATAAATATTGCAGAAGATGTGGGAAACCTTGGACACCAATACACTGTTGGTATAGTTGTGAATTGACCCAACCATTCTGGAGATTAATTTGAAACTATACACAAAGGGCTATAAAACTGTGCATACCCTTTGATCCAGCAATGTTACTGCTAGGTCTGTATCCCAAAGAGACTTCTAAAAAGGGAAAAGGACCTATCTGTACAAAAATAGCGGCTCTTTTTGTGGTGACTAAGAATTGGAAATCAAGGGAATTGATATAATTCTATTAATTGGGGAATGGCTGAACAAGTTGTGGTATATGATTGTAATGGAATATTATTATTCTATAAGAAATAACATGTAGGATGATCTCAGAAAAACCTGGAAAGACTTACATGAATTGATACAAAGTGAAGTGAGCAGGACCAGGAAAACAATGTACACAGGAAAAGCAACATTGTAGGATGAAGAACTGTGGACGACTTAGTGATTCTCAGCAATGCAATGATACAATATGATCCTAAAGGACTTCATGATGAAAGATGCTATCTGCCTCCAGAGAAAGAATTGATGTTGTCTGGATACAGACTTAAGTATACTAATTTTTACCTTCTTTGTTGTTGTTGTTGTTGTTGTTGTTTATTTGAGCCTTTTTGTACAAAATGAATGATATGGAAATGTTTTATGTGATTGCACATATATAATCTACATAGGACTGCTTACCATCTCAGGGAGAGAAATTTGGAACTCAAAACTTTAAAAAAATCCAAATGTTAAAAATTGTTTTAACATGTAATTGGGGGGAAATATTATTAAAAAAATTTTTTTTTGATTTTTGGAGGGCAGTTGGGGGTTAAGTGACTTGCCCAAGGTCACATGGCTAGTTTTTGTGTTAAGTGTCTGAGGCCGGATTTGAACTCAGGTCCTCCTGACTCCAGGGCTGGTGCTCTATTCACTGTGCCACTTAGCCGCCCCAATACTATTTTTTTTTAAAAAAAAGAAGCAATATGTATCATCTTCCCATATAGGAATGTAAACAATTTAACTTTATTGAGTCCCTTATGATTACTCTTTTATGTTTACTTGAAATACTCAAGAGTATTTCTCTTGAGTCTTCTGTTTGAATGTCAAATCTTCTATTCACTTCTGGTCTTTTCATCAGAAATGCTTGAAAATTGTCTATTTTATTAAATATCCATTTTCCCTCAAAGAATTATACTCACTTTTGCTAAGTAGGTTATTCTTGGCTGTAATCTTAGCTCCTTTGCCTCCAAGAATATCATATTCCAAGACCTCTATTCTTTTAATGTGGAAGCCACTAAATCTTTTGTGATCGTGACTGGTTCCATGATATCTGAACTGCTTCTTTCTGGCTATCTACAACATTTTCTCCTTGACCTGTGAGTTCTGGAATTTGGTTATATTATTCCTGGAAGTTTACATTTTGTAACCCCTTTCAGGAGATGATTGGTGTATTCTTTCAATTTCTATTTTACCTTCTGGTTCTAAGATATCAGGGCCCTTTTCCTTCATAATTTCTTCAAATATGAAATTTAGGCTCTTTTTAGGATCATTGTTTTCAGATAGTCTATTAATTCTTAAATTATCTCTCCTTAATCTGTTTTCCAGGTCAGTTGTTTTTCAGCTGAGATATCTCACATATTCTACTATTTTTTCATTCTTTTGATTGTTTTATTGTTTATTGATGTTTCACAGTGTCATTATCTTCTACTTACCCAATTCTAATTTTTAAGGCATTCTTTTTTTTTAAATTCTTTTTTTTTTGCTTTTTTTTTTTGGAGGGCAGTTGGGGTTAAGTGACTTGCCCAAGGTCACACGGCTAGGTGTGTGTGTTAAGTGTCTGAGGCTGGATTTGAACTCAGATACTCCTGACTCCAGGGCTGGTGCTCTACTCACTGCGCCACCTAGCCGCCCCTAAGGCATTCTTTTCTTCAATGAGTTTTTGTACCTCTTTTTCCATTTGACTAATTTTGCTTTTTAAGGAGTCCTTTTCTTCAGTAAATTTTTGTGCCCCTTTTACCATTCTGAGTTGTTGTTTTTTAAGACCTTGTTTTCTTCAGTATTTTTGTCTTTTTTTTTACCAAACTTAGTTTTTTCATAATCATCTTTTTAAAAAAAATAAATTTATTTATTTATTTTCTTGCTTACATCATTCATTTCCATGAGATTTTGAGTTATAAATTTTCTCCCCATCTTTCCCCTACCCAACACCTCAAAACAGCCATCCCTCATAATTATCTTGTATCACTCTCATTTCTTTTCCAAATTTTTCCTTTGCCACTCCCATATCTTTCTTGAACTCTTTCAGGAATTGCTGTTTGGCTTGGGTCAAATTAGTATTTTTCTTTGAGGCTTTGTTTGTAAGCTGTTTTCCCATTGCTGTCTCTTTCTAAGCTTATGTCTCATTCTTCCCTGCCACCAGAGTAGATTTTTTTGGTCAGGTTCTTGTTTGTTTGTTTACTCGTTTTTCTAGCCTATTTCTTGATTTTGAACTTCTTGCTGAAGTTGGACTCTGCTCGCCTGAGGGTGGGAAGGCGCTGTCCCAAGTTTCAGGCTTTTTCATGCTGCTCTTTTCAAAACTAGTTTTGGGAGTCTGCAGGTTTTGGGTGCTTCCTAAATGGTGGGATCTGGAGAGAGGTGAGGCCACTGCTGTCCATGTCTGTGTTCTGGTCTTTACCCTCTCTCTCTGCAGCTGCAACTGTTAACACTCGTCCTGGTCCTTGAACTGTGCTGCTCTACTGAAACCACAAGAATTAGTGCTTCTCTCTGCCTTGGAACTGAGACCAGGGCCCCTTCTCCCTTATGACCAACCACAAATGCACTCTAGAACTATGACCCAGGACTGTGTTTGGGCAATAGAGTTTCCATTGCTGCACCCAGTCCCCAGCAAAGTGTCTACTGTAATCTGTTTCTGATTAGTCCTCAACCCCCACCTTACTGTCTCTGCGTTGTGAAAGCTCCTGAACCTACTGCAGTGACCAGTCCTGTTGCAGTTACCTCAAAGGTCCATGGCTGTTGTAGCCATGATCTGGGCTGAATCCCACCCCAGATTTCCCTTGCTAATCTCTTGCTTTGTCTTAGTCTGGGAAACTGTCTCAATGTAACCTTTTGTTGGCTCTGCATCTCCAATACGTGATTTGAAGAGTTATTTGAAAGTTATTTGGAGGGGAGTGTTGGCAAAGTTCAGCTGGGTGGTTACTTCTGATCTGCCATCTTGGCTCTGCCCTAAATGCTTTTGAAAATGTATTTTGTAGCCTGCAACTTTGTTGAGTCCATTAATTGTCTCAATGAGTATTTTACTAATTCCCTAGGAGTTACCAAATAAACCAACGTATCATCAGCAGATACAGATATTTTATTTCCTTTTTACCTATCTTCATATTTTAACTTCTTTCTCCTGTCTTATTGCTTTTGCTAGCATTACTAGAACTATGTCAAATAATATTGCATATTGACTTGCTTCACTTCCATGTTTATTCAGAAAATGTTCTAGTGTATCCCTATTGCAGTCAATGTTTTCTTTTGGTTTTAGATAGATGCTTTTTATGATGTTAAACAAATGTTTCTCTATGCCTATACTTTCTACAGTTTTTAGCATAAAAGATCTTTTCTGCATTTATTGAGATGATAATTTGGTTTTAGATTTTAAGTTTTTAAAATGATTAATTATGTTAATTGTTTTCCTACAGTTGAGCCATTGTGACATCACTGATCTAAATCCCTCTAGACTGTAAGGAATAATCTCTTGGATAAATCACTGTAGACTGACAAGATTTTATTTAAAATTTTTGAGTCATTTTTCATTAATGATATTGGTCTATGATTTTCCTTCTGTGTTTTCTCTTTCCTTGTTTTAGACATTAGATTTTTTTTTCTTCAATTTTCATCATCAGAAATCTTCACTTTACTGTTGAAGTAATTCAAGTAGGTAACTTACACAAATATCATACTCCACAGTAATAGCACAGGTTCCTCCACTTCAAGCTGCCCTTTACCTTATTTAGTTTTCTTACTTGGACCCTGGATAAGATCTAGAGTAGATCAGAAGCAGCAGAGAAGACAGGATGAGGAGGGAAAGTGGGAGAGGGAAGGAAAGAAAAACTGAATATGACAAAGACAGGACTGTGTAAAAAATAAGGGGCTGGATAGAATATGCCAAAGAGAGACAACAACCTGAAAACAAGGAATGGTGCTCTCATGCATCCCAAGGAGGCTAAAGGACAAGGCAGTTTGTACAAGGTATAGGTGGGTGCCCAGAACTGTCTCCTTTCTCTCCCAAATCAGAAGACCATGAGAACCATCTCAAAAAGATTCTGGCAGATGCCTTCTTTCTCAATTTTTTAGAAACATTTGTGAAGTATTGGTACTAATTGTTCTATAAAAATTTGATAGCATTATCCTGTGAAAACATCAAAATGAAGAGTTGGATTTTTGTTGTTGTTGTTTTTGCCCTTTGGTGGCTCTTTTACACGTAGATCTATTTTCTTTTTTTGAGACTGGGTTATTTATGAGCTCTACCTGATCTTCTATAGTCTGAATATTTTATATTTTTGAAAGCATGCTTCTATTTTTTGTGCGTTCTCATTTTGTCAACATGAAACTGTCCGTAGTATGTTTTGATGATTCTTTTTTATATCTTCTGATTTTGCTCTGTCGTCCCCTTGCTCATTTGCTATTTTATTGATTTGATTTTCTGCTCTCTTCCTTTTAATCTGATTAGCTGAGTGTTTATCCACTTTGTTAGTTGATAACAAAGAACAAAATTTTAGTTGTATTGATCATTTCTAGGGTTTTTTGTTCCTAATTTATTTACCCTCTAATATTTAGTATCACCTCTTTTGTGCTTATTTTAGATTTGTTTCTTGGCTTCCTAATTTTTTAAAATAATTTTTAAGTTTATTTATCCTCTGTTTTTCCATTTTGTTAATATGTTTATAAGGATATGGTTTTTATCCCAAGGAATGCTTTAGCAGCAATTCCAAAATTTTGGTATTTTGTTTTATCATTATAATTTTATTTTACATAGCTATTAATTGTTTCTATGATTTATTCTTTTTTTTTTGCCTTTTTTTTTTAGAGGGCAGTTGGGGTTAAGTGACTTGCCCAAGGTCACACAGCTAGTTTTTGTGTTAAGTGTCTGAGGCCGGATTTGAACTCAGGTACTCCTGACTCCAGGGCCGGTGCTCTATTCACTGCACCACCTAGCCGCCCCTGATTTATTCTTTTTTATTTATTTTTTCCCCAAAATTTTATTTTAGGCACAGAGTATAGAGAAAAGAAAGAAAAACATATCATGAACTTAAATATTGGAACTTAAGTACAAAGAAATAAAAGCATGTCATGTGCATAGCAGAACATAAGAGAGGATTCAAAATATGTAATAACAAATTTTCATTTCAAGAAAGCCTATATGATAAATAATACTTGTGTTGAGAATTGTTCATCTTTTCTTTGCTTCCTTGTGAGTTTTCTTTTGTTCTCTGCCGTGCACATTTTTACTTTGTTTTTTTTTCCCCTCTTCCCAACCCTCCCCAGAAGGCCACAATTAAGTTTAGATACGTTTCTCTATAGCTACAAATATATACATACCCTTCTCTACCCCCCAAAGGCTACAATAAAGTTTAGGTATGTTTCTCCATCACTATAAATATATACATACACATATACATGCAAAAATTACATAGACATATATATTCCTAAACCTATTCTGTTCCTGCTCTTTGTTTTTATGTATATGCATATCTCTTATTTCCTATCCCTCCTGCCTCCTCTACTTTATTTTTACCCATTACCTTGCCCTCTTATGACTTTCCTATCCCCTCCAAAGATCCCTCCCTTATCCTCCCATTCCCATAAATCTAAACACCCTTCTATACCCCTATTTACCTATTCTCTCACCCTCCTCTCTGAAGATCCCTCCTTTGTCCTCTCTCCTCTTCCTACGTCCCTACCATTTTATTTCTTCTGAAATTTTTTTTGGTTTTTGTTTTTTTGTTTTTTGCTTTTTGAAGGGTCATTGGGGTTAAGTGACGTGCCCAAAGTCACATGACTAGTGTGTCAAATGTCTGAGGCCAGATTTGAACTCAGGTCCTCCTGGACTCCAGGGCCAGTACTCTCTATATATGTATTGTTCCCTCTTACACCCATTTCTGCTGGAAGTAGGTTACCAGAAATACCAGCCCTCCTCCCACATCTAATTCCTATGTATCAATTCTTCCTCTTGTACCTCATTTATATAAAATACTCTTTTTAGCTGTTCTTAAATGGTTTTACTTTTAAAATTCATATGATGCCCAGGTTTCTCCCAATCTTTGTTATGAACTACCCAATTATTAATAAGAAACTTAGATGTAAATTTTACATATATAAAAAGTAAAGTCTACCCTTATAATCAGTCTTTGTTATGTACTTTATATTTATATTGGTTCTTGTATGTAGAATCGTCTATTAAGTTCAGTTTTTTTTATAATAAAGTCTTGAAAATCTGAGAGTTCATCAAATGTCCATTTTTTTTTTTGTTCAAGATAATAGTTAACTTTGCAGGGTATGATATTTTTGGCCAAAGCCTCAGTTCTTTTGCTCTTCTATGTATTGTGTTCCAAGACCTGTAGTCCTTTAACATTTCTGCTGGTAGGTCTTGGGTAATTCTAATTGTGGTACCATCATATTTAAATTGTTTTAATCTTGATGTTTTTAATAGTTTATTGATCTATCATCTATTATTATCTGTGATTTATTCTTTGATCCACTGATTATTTAGTATTTTATTGTTAAGTCTCCACTTGGGTCTGCATATTTTGTTTGTCATTCCTGAATCAATTACTAATTTTATTGTGGTATACTCTATTAAAGGATATATTAACTATCGCCTTTTTACATTTGTTTGTGGTATCTTTGTACACTGGTACATGGCAATTTTTTGCAAAAGTTCCATGTGGCACTTAGAAATATCTAAATTCTTTTGCTTTCCCATTTGGAAGATGCCATAAATCTTTTAAGTTTAGTTTCTCCAGCAATTTGTTCAATTCCACAATTTCCCTTTTGTTTATCTTTGTGTTAGATTTATACAAAAATGAGAGATATTGAAGTCTCTCATCACCATTATATTACTATGTCTTCTTATATCTCTGATAATATTTCCTTCATGAATTTGAGTGCATTTAAAGTATATAAGTTAATTACTTGTGTTGGTTTGCTGTCTATGGTTCCTTTTAGTATAACATCATTACCTTATTTATCCCTTTTCATTTCTGAATGTTTGTTTTTGCTTTGTCAGATAGCATGATCATAATTCCTGCTTTTTTGGATTCTCTTGGATGAATATCAAAGTATCTTAGCCTCCTCCCATACTAGGTAGTTTATGGTTAGCCAACCTGGGTTTCTGCCCCCAAATGACTTTTGGGTAGTCAGAACTGGCCCCATCTGGATTCTGAGTTCTTTCCCTCAGGCTTAGTGGAATGTAGCACAGACCTTCACCCTGTCTCTCCCCTCCCCACTTTCCATACTTGTATGCATTCTGTCTCACTCCCCCTTACTTCTGTTCTTCAGTTCTCTGGCCCAGGATCTACAGTTCAGAGAGTTCATCTATGGCATCCATGTCTGCTTTGGCACTGGCAATTCAGAGCTTTACAGCACTAGTATGATGGGGTTGTTGCTCTAAGCAAGCTTTTGTTCCTGAAGGGCTATCACCTGCCATGCTGGCTATCTGTTGGTTCCTAAACAAACTTCCATATCCTAGATTTGGAATTTTGATGGCACTAGGAAAATGGAGGGGGAACTTCAAGGAGGAAGGGAGAGGGTGTTAAATGCCTGGGTCTTGGGTCTAATAGTGCAGCCTCACTCCACTGTATGAGAAGTGGGCAAGAATGCTAAGTCAGCTTAGAATCAATGAGTTTCAATATATGAGTTTCATCAGTTTGCTTTATTTTAACCTTCTTTTGGAGTTTGGGTATCCTAACTCGGAGACAGCTGAAGTTCCTTTATCTTTGGACATTTCTAGTTTGGAGAGTTTTAAGAGATATTGAGGGTCAGAAAATTTGTCTGCTCTTCCATTATGTTGCTCATGTAACCACAAAGGGCTCCTAATTTATCATTAATTTTTTTAAACTATAACACTTAAGGTCTTGTCTGATTTAAATCTAACAATCAGGTCACAGGACAAAATTTTGTTGTCATAAGGAAGTTAAATTGGAAGGAAATTGAGAACCGATGTCTGTAGTATGAAGGCTCTTTTCTTTGAGTGTTGGGACATTTTTCTTGCAGGGAATGAACCTGTGATTTCCCAGTGAAGAAACTCCCTCTACCCAAAACAATAAGATGAATGGTCAATATTTACATAACACTTTGAGGTTTACGAATTCCTTTACAAATTCCTTATGAAGTCCCCATTTTGCATATGGGGAAACTGAGACTGAGAAAGGTTCAATAATTTGTCCATGGTCACATAGCTAAGACAAGATTCTAATTCAGATCTTCCTTACTTCAAGGCCAATACTCTATGCATGATTCCTCTCAACTAAATGTTTTAAATCATTATTATTAAGACTATTATTTCATTCTTGATGGGGTCCAGCTATGAGCAATCCCAGAACAAGTCATTATCATGCTATTAAATTTCTACATTTGATGTTATGGAGACTTTTGTGCAAGTGGATAAAATGACTGATTTTCTTGTAATTGAGTGAGAGTATTAGGATGTAAGCACATCATTTGTAGACTTACTGAAAGCATTCTTGGGATGGCCCTAGCAGCAGATAAGACAAAAAGGTTGACCTATACCTTGTCCTGTTCCCAAGCGGTTTTAGTATCTTCCTCTACATCTTTCTTTGAAAGCATTTCATTCCTTGTAGTTTGGATGTCAAGTTTTCAGTAGTGTAACATCTATTAAAAACATAGTGTTTAAATGTTTATAGGCACTTACCCTCTGTTCCCTTCAGTTTCCTCATTTGTAAAGAGGGGATAATAATAACACCTACCTGCCAGGATTGTTGTGGAGCTACAATGAGAGAATAACTGCACAGTAAGATCTACATAAATGTTAGGCATAATATTATTAAATATCCATTTCTCAGTCATTTATTCAATGCTTCTTTGTTAACATATTACTGATTTAGTTCATTCGGATATTACTCATGGAGTGGCTTTTTGTTTTGTTTTGTTTCATTTTAATTCCTCTCTTGGATATTAGCCATTTCACAGGCTAAAGAAAACCACATTTGGTTTTATTTTCAAAATCTGGTGAAATATATCTACTGCGAGATTTTACCTTTGCTTTGTGAAATGAGGTCTGTTCATTCTGAAACTATTTTTATGCATTTTAAAGTTATTTAGCATGTGCTCTGAGAATGAATCACTCAATAAACATTTATTAAACATTTACTATGTGCCAGGCACCACACTTAGCCCTGGGGATACAAAGGAGGCAAAAGACAGACAGTGCCTGCCGTCAAGGAGCCTACAATCTAATGAGAAGGACAACATTCAAGCAAACATATACAAAGCAAACCACATACAGGATAAATAGGAAATTATAATAGGTTAATTATAACAGAGGAGGGGCGGCTAGGTGGCGCAGTGAATAGAGCACCGGCCTTGGAGTCAGGAGGACCTGAGTTCAAATCCGACCTCAGACACTTAACACAAAAACTAGCCATGTGACCTTGGGCAAGTCACTTAACCCCAACTGCCCTCCAAAAAAAAAAGAAGAAGAAAGAAAAAGAAAAAAAATTATAACAGAGGAAAGGCACTAGAATTAAAAGGGGTTGGGGAAGTCTTCCAGCAGAAGGTGAAATTTTAGTTGGAACTCAGAGGAAACCTGGGAGATCAGCAGTGAGCACAAAGGTGGGAGATTGTTCTAGGTATGAGAGATAGCCAGAGTTTTTCTTAGCCTGGAGCTAAGAGGTGGAGTGTCTGGAACAACCAGAAGACCAATGTCACTGGATAAAAGAATATGTGCTGAGGAGTAAAGTATAAGAAGACTAGAAAGTTTATGAAGGACTTTGAATGCCAAACAGAGCATTTTGTATTTGATTTGGAAGGCAGTAGGGAGCCAATGGAGTTTATTGAGGAGGAAGGTGACATGAATGGACCCGAATTTTAGGAAAATCACATTAATAGCTGACTGGAACATGGAGTGGGAAGGGATTTGAGGCAGGTAGACCCACCTACAGGCTATTGCAGTAATCTAGGTTTGAGGTAATGAGGGCTTGTACTATAATGGTGGAGGTGTGTCAGAAGACAGCATCTATTAATCCTCTTCATCCTTTTGGATAAGAAAGTATTCATCTTCCTACAGTTGCTTTGGAGTGTGAGTCCTATGGTTGATTTTGTTTTGGTTTGTTTTGTTTTAACATTGTGCAAGTTTTTGTTTGGATACCTTCTAGATCTATTATTGTCCATTTTACCATTCCAAAAATATACATTAAGGACTGATATTATATAGATAGTTATTCTAAATATGTGCTTCACATTAGGCTTGGACTTCAGGATGCCAGGCCAATCATTAATGTGTTGAACTGAACTTTCCTCTAATTTATATATTTATGCCTAAGGTATCTTGCCTAGAGAAGATTTTTGTATTTGTAGATATTACTTCAACTCATTGATATAAGATGACCTCTAGATTCAAAGTGAAAGTTTTAATTTTCTAACCTTTTCTTGATGTATATTAAGAATTTTGAAATTATTGGATCAAAATGACATTTTTTTATCTCCTTAAAAAAAATTCCAGGAGATGGACTGGGTTAATATGTTTTTCAGTGGAACCATAAAATTTGATATCATTTATGCACATCAAGTAATTAATAAGATGTTTTTGGTATAACTCTTTCTTTTACTAGGGAGCTATATTTAATCCAATTCTGGAGAGATTTAAAGTTAAACAAATCCATAATGGGCTTACACTTTCTCCGAGAAAAATGCTTTGTTTTATATCAATTGTTCTTGACATTACTCTGTTACTAATACATTTTAAAGAAAGAATGGTTTTTCACATTGATGTCAGATAATCGAATGTTTTCACTATACTTTTGTCTATTTTTATATATTTGCGGTGTGTGAACAAGCTATTAATGTGAGATTGTAATAATTAACAAAGGCAGCGTAGATGCTACAACACTTTTGAGGGGCTTATCTAATAATTACCCAATTAATAAGTTGTCTTTTATTCCCTTGAGATTTTTGGTGTATTGTTATTATTATCCCTTTCAAGGCCCAGATCATTGTCCATTACCAGTAATAACTAGCAGCTAGCATTGCAAAGAGAAAGAACACTAGCTTTCTTCTTTTTCTTTTTTCCAACCTTGAGGAAATAAAATAAGCATCTATCTCACAGTAAGGAATAAAAATAACTATTTCGGCACCCCCCTCCCCCCAGTGAGTATCGAAGCAGTGAAGGATGAAATACCCTGTGAGATCATCCATGGTATGAATCCATGCTTCTGGCTCTAGGTAGGAACAGGAGGTAAACCATCTTTAATACATGAGAATCAGTCTTGTAGAAAAAAGACTCAGAAAAGAAAAACTCAGAGCCTCCCGAGTAAACCAGCTATTCTAGAAGGAATGAATTACTCTAGGCCTCACTTCAAGAAAAAAGAACCAATACCAATTATCAAAGGCAGGAAGTCAATCAACAGCCCGACCATCTTCTGAATTAAGGCCAACTCTTACAGGAATAGAAAAGTTTCAATATCAAATTAAAAAGAAATCCCTCACATTTTTAGGCTTATCAGTCCTCACCAAACAGTCTATTCCAATTTCAGTGGGCCTCCTTTCACACTTACCAATACTGTAACTTTGTTTTCAGAATTATAAAGGAAAAAGACAAAACTAAAACTAAACAAACAAAAAAAGTCAGATCATTTCCCCTGATCAACACTCTGCCATACATCTCATCCAAGTGAGGGCCTTGGGATGAAACAAGCTTAGTGACTACCTAGGTTATACTATTTTTAGGATTAGATATAAAATTCCTTAAGGATCTTGGGGTAAAGAAGGGCCAGAGAAGGAAAACTGAACTTAAGTGATACCTAAAAAGGTGCTCATTCATTCTGGGCTGACCAGTATGGTGGAAAAAACACCAGGCTGATAGTTGAGAGAACTTAATTTGGTTTCCAGTCTTTGCTCAGTTACTACCTAATCATTTAAGTTCTCTGTGCCTCAGTTGCAAAATGTAGATAATGATACTTTGCCTGTCTCCCAGGGTTATTGTGAGAATGGAATCAGATAATTAATATGACTATAAAGTTAAAAGCAGGATACAGATACAATAACACAAATTTAAGGTATTATTTATATATTGTTTTATGTTGTTACAGAAAAATAAAATATATGGCAATTCAATGAAAACAAGCAAAGTTATATAATGGAAAACACACTGATTTGGGAGGCAGTAGGTCCGAGGTCTTATTCTGGGCTCTGTCCTTAACTAGTAAAGTGATGTTGGACAATTCACTTGACCTCTCTGGGTATCAATTTCCTCTCCTGTAATATTATGGCCTTAGCTTTAATTGTCTCTAATATCCTTTCCAGCTCTAAACATTCTCTATTGTGCCATTCTCAGAAAATCAGTTAGGACTTGGTCTCAAAATTCACACTATCCTTTGAAACAAAAACCAGAATGATCAGGTTTCCTGAATATACAGGTAGCACAAGAACAAATACCCCTATTTCCCAGTTAAAGATTTAATTTATTTCTATATTTGCCTCTCCCTGAATTTATATTTGGGGATCATTTAGGGATGGCATGGGGTTAGAAGAAATCACTTGTAATCTTCTGTTCTCTATGAAGCTTAACAGTGGTAGAGTATCCAAAAATGCCAGATAGAAATACTTTAATGATATTAGTGTGGGTGCCTACCCAGAAGCCATTCTGTTTCCCTTTTCTGTGGTTAATGATCTTTGCTTTAATAGCAAAGCCAATTTACTTTAGTAAATGATGATCCGGAACACTAATGTGTTTTTGTCTCTGTGAAATACAGAAAACATAGTGGGTAAGGTCTGGATAGCGGAATTGTTTTTTATTGCCTCTGTACATGGATGAGGAAGATGGTAAGGCAAGTCTGATGATAGGTAATCTGATGTTATAAAAGTACATGTCAGAGGCTCCCAATCCTGAGAGAGGCTGGAGTGATTTTTTAATTACCCAGGGGAAGGCAGTCAGAATGGTGAAGGGCCTTCAGTCTGTGCCATATGAGGATTGGTTGAAAGAATTCAGGATATTTGCCAGAAGAGAAGATTAAGGAGGGGAGGAATTTGAGGATGTGTCCTGTTGAAAGACTGTGTGGAAGAAGGATTCGTTTGTTTTGCTTGACCCTCAGGAGACCAGGAAGAAGTGATAAAAAATTAAATTTTGGCTTGATATCAAGGAAAAATGCCCTAATAATTAGAGTTATTCAGAAGTGAAATGGTCCCACCCCACTAGATGTCTTAGAGAAAAGACTGAATGATCACTTGTAGGCTGTGTGGTAAGGGGAATTTATGGGGAGGAGTATGGAATGATCTAGATCTAGTGACCAAGGTCACTTCCAGCTCTAAAATTCTTTTTTTTCCCCTTTTTTGAGGAGAGAATGCAGAGCAATTGGGGCTAAATGACTTGCCCAAGGTCACACAGCCGATAAGTGTGAAATGTCAGGCTGGATTTGAACTCAGTTCCTCTTGACTCCAGAGCCGGTGTTCTACTCACTTCGCCACCTAGCCAACCCCTCTGAAACTCTTTAATCATTTTTGTGTGTGCCTCTGTAAATGAGGTTGGTTGATCCCTTGTAGGATGTTTTATAAAGTGGATCCTTGTTCATGTATGGCTGGATTAAAAGACCTCTTCAATGTCTTCCAACTCCTGAGAGCCTATGTTTCTTTGTGTTTGAGTATGTGTTGCTTATGATTCTTGAGTGCAGTGGTTGTGATCATGCTGAATAAACATTCATATTTCCATAGGGCTTTGAGTTTTATGAAGTGTTTTATTCCCGGCAATCCTGTGGAGTAGGTGGTGTAAGTGTCAAATTGTCCCACATCATAGAGGAGAAAATTGAGTCTAGAGAGGTTAAATGACTTGCCCAAAATCATAGAGCCAGGAAATGTCAGAGCCAGAATTTAAACCTAAGTCTTCAGACTTCCAAAACTGACTTTCCACTGATTGTACCATGATGTGAGTGTGCTAGCTAGGTTAATTCATTTGAAGGAATTATCTCTTGAACCAGTAACAAGGGCTGTCCCTGACATGTAATGTGGAGATGTCGGTGTATGGCTCAGAAGAAGGCAGAATAGACATCTTTAGCCTCTTCTCTGCCCCACCCCTCCCCCTACTCCTTCAAGGGAGATTTTATTTCCTACCAGGAAGGAAAGCAGGAGGTGGAAGGTGTATCTGCGCCCCTTAGTATTATTAGTCTGGGGGATGAGATTTTCAGATTCAAGATAACATCTGATCACTGTTTCATTATGAAGGGGTACCCTAAACTCTACATCCAAGGCTTAACCCTTTTTCCAGTGGATGTTGTTAGCTCCATATTGGATAACAACTAGAAAAGAAACCCATTTATCTAAATCAGTAGCAAAACAAATCAGAGACAACATGCATACCAGATGATACAGAGGGAAGTAGTTTTCCTATTGGGAGCTGAGTAACTCAGCTCAACCAAAAGACAAAGTCCCATATCACACCCAAAGGAATTTCCTGAAGTCTCTGATGTAGCAAGTTGGGGACAGGGACATGATAGAGATTGCCAGTTTCAGTCACATCAGAAGTAGGGTTAGCATTGTCCATTTTCTCTCTCAAAGCTGGAAGTCAGAAGTGCCCAATGTAACTGCAGAACCCCAAGAAACTTCTCTAGCTGAAAGAAATGTGAAAAAGACTGAAGAAACTCTCTCCTTTTCTGCTCTTACCAACTCTGCCTCTCCCTTCACACATGCATGGGGTATTGATCTCCATTAATAAGGAAGGAATCACATATCAATTACCAGTGGACCTTGGGGCAGGGATTATACTAGGAGCTTTCTTTTCATTTCTAGCTACCTAATTTCTCACTGCCAGCTGTCCTCACAAGCAGGTGTCATTAGCTCTTGCCTGGTTAACTGAACTTGTCCAACCACCTGGTTTACTAAAACTGTCCAGTCTTTGCTAACTCCAATCTATCCTTCATATCACTGCCAGTTTACTCTTCCTTATATACCCATCAAATCATACACACCACTGATAAAGATCCTTCAATGGCTCCTGATCGCTTAATTGAATAAACTCCCAATTCTTTAGCCTGACATTTAAGACCACAATCCAATGCCAATTACTTTTATAGTCTTATCTGATATAACACACCTTCACTTATTCTATGCTCCAGCCAAACTAAATCTCCCTTTGTGCAAACACTTTCAAGGTTTTCCTACTTTTCCCAACTTTGTTTATTGTTCCCTAAAAATAGAACGCCTCTCCTCCTGTTCACTATCTCTGCTGGTTATAAATCTAAGACACCCTTCAAGTCAAAGTTACAGTGCTACCTCCACCAGAAAGTCTTCTTTGTTCTTCCTCTAACCCCCTCCTCCAGAAAAAGAAAAGAGAAAACCCTTGGATATAACCTTATGAGCTTAATTAAACATGTTCTTTCTGTTGTATAGTTAATGTTAAATTATAAGCTCCTTGAGGACAGGAACTTTATCTTTTCTACATAGATTACAGATTCAGGGCTGGAAAGGACATTGTAGGCCTTCTTATTCTGAGGTCTTATTCTGGGCCCTGCCCTTACTAACAATGTGACTTGCCAGCTCCCTCATTTCATAAGTGATACCTAGAGAAGTAAGGTGACTTGACCACAGTCATACATCTAGTAAGTGACAGGGGCAGGATCTAGACAGAGGCAAGATTTGAGCAGAGGACCTCCAACCTCAAAGCTAGTGAGCATTCTTTCCACTGTACTAGCAATTTCAGGAAATGTTTGTCAGGTTGAAAAATTGAAGAGGAAGGGTATGTGTTTTTAATGTGAACAGGGATTTAATATGTAGGGTGACTATAAATAGGAATGTCTGTGATGCCTAGCACCTGACTGAATATGGTGTGAAGTCCATAGATCTAAAACTGGAAATTGTCTTGGAGGTCATCTAGTCCAATCCTCTCCTGCTAAAAGATCTGGAACATGAGGCCCCAAGAGGCGATATAGCTTGCCCCAGGTCTTACAAGTTAGTAAGTGACAGAGCTGTTATTTGAACTCAACCCAGTCCTAGCTCGCTCAAGTTTAGTCTTTTTTCCTCTGCACTATTACACAAGCCAGATGACAGGCCTGAATAAATGAGCTGAAACCTCCTCCCCCCAACACCCTACACACACACACACACACACACACACACACACACACACACACACACACTTTTTTCTGGTGGTATTTGGAATGGAGTAGCAGAAATTTGCTCAAATACACACATACACACCCCTTTTTTCTGGTGGTATTTGGAATGGAGTGGGGGAAATGAGCTTAAATATACACTCAGCAAACTTGATTATATCTTCTGTAGGAAGACTCCAAGAGTCGGTTTTAGCGGGGCTATGCCATTTACTAGCCTGGTCGCCATGGGGAAGTCACTCAACGTCAGTCACTTTCTTAGCCAGGGTTCCCTCCTCTATCAAATGGCCATGATAAAAAAAAAAATCTACGTCCTAACTTTTTCAGTGGTGTGGCTGAGCAGTGTGGCTTAGAAGTTAGCTGGCCTCCAAGTCATGCAGGTTCAAGGCCAGCCTCCTGCCTCAAGCTGGCTGTGTGATCCTGGACAAGTTGCTTAACCTCTAGATGGAAATATCCCTATTAGCAGCTTCCGATGTAAAAGCACATAAATACCTACCCCCCCCTCAAAAAAAACCTACCTCGATGGAGAGGTTGTTGCTAGCAGGGTACTTTGTACGCTACAAGCCCAAGTAGGTTCTTACTTTAAAGAAGGAGGTGAAAAGTTGGTGTGCTGTCCCTATCCCCGCAGCCCAGAAAGAGGTGAGTGAGGGAAGGAAGAGAAGGCAGCCCCTGGGATTGGCCGTCAGCCAGACTGACAAACAGCCAACTTCCTCCTCTTCCTCCTCCTCCTCCTCTTCCTCCTCCTCCTCCTCCTCCTTCTCTTCTCCTCCATGAGCTGTAGCGGTTATGGGGCTGGCTTACTGGTGTCAGCGCCCCCTCCCCTCCCATCCCATTGCCCGCCCCCCGCTGGTCTCTGGGAAGGAGGAGGAGCCCCGACTGACCCCGCCCTCGCCGGGGTCCCCCTCCTTCTGTCCCTGGCTGCCAGGCAGCAGCATCCAGTATCCAGTCCCTGCCTGCTGCAGGCGCGCTCTGTGCCCGTGGAGCAGTGGCACTGCCCGGCGGCGCGGGAGTCAGGAGCGCGGCTGGACGGGGCAGGGCTGGGCAGGGCTGGGTTGGGCTTAGCTTAGCCAGGAGCTGGGGGCTCCCTACTGCTGCTCCCGCCCATCTGTCTTCCTGCTGGGGGTGAGTCTTGGCCGCTTGTTGCTCGGGAAGTGGGGGGAGGCGGGGGAAGGGCGGTACGGAGATGTCGGGGAGCACCCAGCGGGCAAGGGGGAGCGAGCTAGGACTGGGGAAGCAGCTGAGCTTACAAAAAAGAGGTGCTTCTGTTGGGAGGACCCCGAGTACATTCAGGGTGAACGCCCTGGGCGGGGGCGGGGGGCAAGGAGAGGTAGGGGAAGGGTCCACAGAAGGGGCATAAAAAGTAGCAGCTGGGTGGGGGTACGAGAGAGGTGTTGCTCCTGGGGAAAGAGGGAAGGGGGTCGTTGGAGGAAGAATCTGCGCAGAGTTTAGC
>CM053593.1:218625011-218664018 GCA_028646575.1 Pseudocheirus occidentalis
CGGGCAGAGCCCAGGTAAGACTAGGAGCTGGGTTGTGAGTCCCCTGGAGCATCTGCTAAGGGTCGGTCCACTTCTTTCTAGGAAGGGAGGATCCCACTGCACCAGCCCGCTCCACCCCGCTGGAGCCGCCGCCCCCTCCCCCCCCCTCGTATTTCCCCCTATCCCCCTCCTTTTCTCCTTGTCTTTGCACTGTAGTCAGAACCAGTTTAGGCGTGAGCTTACCTGGAGTTAGAGAGATGGACCAGATAACCTCCGACCTCTAAGTGCCTCTGGAGATGGAAATATCCGCATTAAGAGCGTCCCACTTACAGTGTAAAAATATAAATAAAAACACCAAATTATCATAGATAATTTCTACCTATCTGAGATAGTTTTGCAAGCTCTTCCTCTTATAATTCCATCTTGGAACTGAAAACTTTTTTGGAAAATTTCTATGATAAACAGATTTGAGTGTGCACAAGTATATAGAGACTTGTTGTAATGGATCTAGGAGAACCTGGGTTCCAATTCCAGCCAAGCTACTTATTATATGTTGGGCAAGCCACTTGACATCGTGAAATGTGTATTAGGGTGAAAGACTGGATCTGTGATTTCATTGGTGTAAGTAGCTCCTACCTCCTCACTTCCTCTACTAAAGAAGGCCAACACCTGCTACTTGTTGTAGGGTTGCCTAGAGGGCTGTGAGATTATTTTTCCCAGGCAACATGTGTCAGAAACAGGACTTGAAAACAGGTCTGTTTTCCTGGCTCTAAATCTGTCTATGAAGTTACTTCGCAAATGTCTATGCAGCCAATTTTTAATATACACATGTGAATTATCTATATCTTAATTTTGATCCTGACTCATCCTCTCTCCAGTGGGAAACATTCTTTGAGGATTCCTCTCTCCACATCCCAATCATTGTGTTCCCAGGGAATACATACTAATTTTAATAATCATTTTAAACACACCATAATTAGGAAGTTAAACCTAAAGAACAGTCCTATACACGTAGCATTTCGAATCAGTCAAATAAAATTAATTATCCACTTTTTGGATTTTTCATGACACTGCTCCAACATGGTTGATTGGGATCATAGATTTAGCTGACTGTATATTCAAATGGATTGTCCTTGTCAGGCAGTTGTTCATAGCCTGTATTCCACCACTGACCAGAATCATGAGTTACTGACACTGAGAGCAATCCTGGGCACTGGTCTGGTCAGGGTGGGGCATGGACTGAGGAATGAATGACTGGGCATTGTATATATGTCTAAATCCTTTGGATTGCCTGCTGTTTGGATTAACCACGATCCTCCCCTCCATATTTTGAATAATCTAAAGTGTTCCCTTCCCTTCTTTATTGGCCCACTCCCTTGCCTTCTCTCTCTGTCTTTTCTGTCTCGTTTCTTTCTGTGTCTGTCTCTTTCCCTCCTTTCCTCTCTTCTCTCCTCATAGCACAGGATTTGGCATCAGAGAAAACCCTGTCACTACTATGATATTGACCCGATCATTTTATCTCTTTGGACTTCACTTATGGATAAAATGTAGGGGGTGTATTAGATGGTTTCTACACATACAGCTTAAAACTGAACTTGGACTTTTAGGCCATAATATATTAGGATAACCATGTAATACATATGATTCTTTAGAGTAACATCTACTATACACAGCTGCAGGACTTCTAGCTAGGCCTGGGTGTGGACCCTGTTGTTAGTTAGAATCAAAGATTGAGAATCATAGATCCTTCACATTACAGATGAGGAAACTGAGACCCAGAGAAATAAAGTGATGTGCCCATAGTCATACAGTCAGTAGTAGAACCAGAATCTGAACATGGATCCTCTGACTTTTTTCACTCTGGTATTTTTATAAATAGTTTATTTTTTCATAATATAAATATAAATTTATATACAAATTTAAAATGTAATGACATGTTCATAAATTTTATAAATATTTCATAAATTTCATAAATAAACAGAAATTTTCACACTGGTATTTTTATAAATCTTCCTACCAGAAATCTACTCTTCAGCCATTTGACATGTTTACAGTACTAGTAATCTCCCCTGGATGGTTTCTAGGTTAGAGCAGGGGTGGATGCTGCAAGATCCATTCACTTGAATATACTGAATGTTTTCCCAGTGTCTGACAGATATTAAGACTTGAAGATGGTTGTCAGAATCAGGAACATGTTGTCAAATGGTCAGCAATATAATGTGTTCAGGGGAAGGGGGGAAATTTTGGCAACTTTTTTCCATGGAGGTGTGTTCCTGAAATTATTTTATTGAATTAAAAACATGATTTGCTTTATGAAAAGGCATTTCAACGATTCTGAGGGAGGCATTCAGTTTTGTTAAGCAAACCATACTGTGTCCAGTAGTCAGAATCATAATGCCAAATCCGGATTCTACTGCCCTAAAATGTCTATTATTTTGGCTTTTTCTCATTAGAGTAAGAAATATTTAAGCACCTGTTGTATGAACACTTATCTAGGCACTGGAGAAGAAAGGCAGAGGGAAAAGAGTATTAATTTGGAGTCAGAAAACCTGGATTTGAATCTTGGTTTTGCTTCTTTACCAGGGCTGGGGAGTCTGCAGCCTCAAGGATTCAGGTTTCCCACCACCTTACTTTACTATCTGCATGATCTTGGGCAAGTAAATTCTTCATTTCTCTGCATCACAGTTTCTTCATTGATAAAATGAGGCAGAGAAGCAGAATGATAGAGGGAAAGGAACACTGGCTCCAGAATCAAAGAACCTGGTTCAAATCATGCGTCTGACTTATCTTCATGGCTTGGGGTCAATGTTTTTAAACTTCTCTGGGCCTTAGCCACCAAATCTATGAAGACTCAGACTAGACTCTTTCCAAGGGCTCCTTGCAGCTCTAAATCTGTGATGATAGATGGTATAATGTCCCTGATTCCTTCCAGACAGCACTTGGCCTTGTGGAACCTCCTAGGGAGGGATAGGATCCATACACCTATAACCATAATACAGAACAATGTGGGACTAAGTGTCACTACTTCCAGGATCTGTGATTTCATTGGTGTGGATTTGATGTTGTTTATTGTTCAGTTGTTTCAGTCATGACCCTGTTTGGGGTTTTCTTGCCAAAGATACTAGAGCGGTTTGTTATTCCTGATGAGGGAACTGAAGCAAACAGGGTGAAGTGACTTGCCCAGAATCCCACAGCCAGTATGGGTCTGAGGTCACATTTGAACTCCAGAAGATGTCTTTTTGACTCCAGGCCTGGTCTACTAAGCCTCTGCCTTCTTGATGTGGATTGCAGCCTCCTAATTCTTAGAGAATTGCCTGAGATTTAGAAAAGTTAAATGACTTGACCATGGTCATTCAACCATTTTCTCTTCTAGCTATGTAGGCGAACATCCAGTTGGAGAACAACATGACAGCAGAAACCAAATTTTCTTAAGTGTCGGAGCAGGATTTGAACCCAGGTCTTTTGAATCCCATGCAAGACATATTATTACCATTTCCTCTCTATATTATATGTATTACAGAACAAAGCACAATGTAGAGTCTGAGGTGGGGGGGCGGTGAGGACAGTTTAAGCTCAAGAGGACAAATCTAGATAAGGTACAGTTATATAGTAATATGACATTTTAAACAGATATATCAAAAATTAAACATCCACAGTCAACATTTTTCTCTTTTGCTGTAATCACCTTAGGGGACTGTACACTTATTCCACTGATGTTGCCAATTACCAAAAACATTTTTAAAATTCTTCTTTTGGAATTGCTTTAAGAACCTTGGAGCATACTGTTTTGGTTACTTGTCTTCTTTTAAGTTGGATTAAAAAAAATACCCAAGAGTCCTTTGGAGTCCAATGCTAGCAAATAAGGTAGGCAAGCAAACTGGTCTATAAACTCAGTATTACCATAGAATAATAAGAATAGTTTTCTTGTGTAACTCAGGAACCAAATGTGAAGGTAATTTCAAAAGAAGATTTCCTCTAAGGCTTTGAGCAAATGGCATCAGCATCAATGGAGTAAGTGTATGGTTTAATCAATCAATCGATAACATTTATTAAGTGCCTACTTACAATAAGACTGATAAGACTGTGGGAACAGAGAAGGGGTCTATATGGAATTAAGGGAGTAGTGGTCTAAGGTGGGGCCAATGAAGACGATGAAAGGGAAGTTAATTAACTGGAGAGAGCTGATTGCCCCAAGCAAATGCCAGGGACCTGGGCTACTGTGGGAAAGTTCGGGGGCTTCTCCTTTTTGGGATCTAGATCCCAAAGACATGGTCTTTTCCTTTTGGGGGTTTAGATCTCTTCCCCATCCCCATCTCAGCTGTTTATTACCTGTGTGACCTTACGGACATCATTTACCTTTCCTAGACTTCAGATCCCTCATTCTGAGTTGTCTGGAATGTCCTCTGAGATCTGTTCTGAGATCAATGATCCTAGAGGGACACAGGAAAAAAGAGTTTTCCTCTATCTCCATTCTACATTGACTCCATCAGATTCCCTTACTATGCAGATATATACAACAGCTGAAAAAAAGATAAGGTACAGTCAAAATTGAGTGCCTGGAAATCCATACAAGGAAATGAATGGAGATTGCTTAATGTACATGCCTGAGATTTTGGATGATAATTTATCTGGAGGAAGAGGGATGAACTAGATGGTTTTGGCGGCCCTTTCTAGTCTTAGTATGCTGCGTGTTTGTCTTTTCCTTCGTTTTCCTAATTATCTCTATATTTTCAAGTTGTAAAGCTAACCACTTTGTCACTGTTCTTACATGTGAAAGATCCTCTGGTACCCTGTAAAACTGATCATTTTCCCCAAAGTTCACACTGTCTTCAGGAATAATACTTCCCTTGGAAATAGGCCTTGCACACTGAAGCAGGGACTGGGAACATTTTGTTTTTACCTTCATGGCCACCTACTGGTTTCTAAAGGGTGATCTTAAAAGCTGCCCTTTTGGAAGTAATGTTGTATTGAATGCTGAGGCTTTTCCATGGGACACATTTTTTAAAAGGATGATTAGAAATTGGCAGTGTCCTGCCATGAGAGTGAACATGATGGGGAAGAGGGAATCACATTAAAAAGTTGCTTCTGCCAATTTTTTTTTTTTTTTGCTGTTCTAAATGAAAACAGTCTTCCAAAAAAGTGTAACTGCAGTCCCCTTGGCAGGCATTGAAAGAGGTGATTCCAGTTTGAGGTTTTTCTCCCCCCCCCCTTTTTTTAAACAATAGAGAAACATAACGAGAGCTTTCATTCTGACTTGTTGCCTAAATATCAGATTTAAAGCTTTAGAAGTTCTCCAAATTTATGAGTGTTGTTAGTGGAATAAATGACTAAGAAGGTTGGGGTAAACTTTTGGAAAAATATAATAAAATTCTTCATTGCGTCCCTAAAGATTAAACCAATTATTAATTAAACCAATGATAATGACCTCCACCAAGCGTCCCCTATTGTCTCCAGTTGTTACACTTTGGGAAAGTTCCTCTATGGAGGAAGAATTCTTGTATTTTCTCTCCAGCCTGGGATTATGGTAGTCAAGGGCAATTTGAATTTCAATACCCTTGGGGCTGTTTTTGCTTTTTCTAGCTTTTTACTCAATTTTCTCACAGATACTAATTTTATTGGACCCTCCAGTAATTTTTATTCAGTTTTGCACATATTTTCTCCTTGAATTAACTCTTATGATTCTGTCTGAAGGCCTTGCTGGCCTATCCAACATATATATTATTTGTAGGTGTGGCTTCTTATGACCTTCCTACTTCTTTGGTCTGCTGCTTTTAAGTAGAGGTTTAAGTACCTCTTGAAGCATCTTGGAATAATATCCAAGGACACTCCTTCCCTATAATAAGCACAGAGTCTTTATGTGATACTACTGAGTTTCTTTGTCTAAGGGAAGGACAACGTCAGATCTGTGACCTAAATCTTCCTTCTAAGATGTTGCTAGTGTAATATTAGTGTTATGCTGCTGCTGAGTTTAAATTGTAAACCTGTCCATCAAAAAGGTTGCTGGCAGGCTTTGGATCCTGTCTTTTCCTTGGTATATAGGAAGAGAATGGCCAAGAAAGAAGAAATGGGCTGCTAACTTCACACCTCCATGCTGTGCTTTATTTCCATCTAGGCACACAACTGGATAGAGGATATCATGGTAGCCTATATTTATCCTTTGTCCAAAATGTCCCTCATGCGTAGGAATGCCTGTATTTACTACCTGTATGCTTTTGATTGTTCTATGATTGGTCCCTACCTATGGGCTAGAATGCTTTCTTTGACAATATTATAGGCTTGGTTAGAGTTAGGAATGAAAGGCTGCAGAAGTCAGTTTGGCAAATTTTCTCTAATTTTAGCAACATTTTTAGAAAGTTCACTTGCCTTTTATTTATTGCAAAATTAACACATCTCTGGCCTCCCCAAAATGGATGAGGCTGTTTGATCAGTATAGAAAGAGGGATGGATTCCAAATTCAAAGGACCTGAATCCAATCCCATATCTCTGTGCTACCTCGATGCCCTAGTAAGGACCTTACACATCATCTAGGCTTTCTTATTGCCACATGGATGCCCTTTTGGCAGTCTGATGGAGCCTATGTTTCCCTTCACCGAATGACATTTTAAAATGCATATAATAAAATACATAGGATTAGGAAGGAAACCAAATGTAATGAAATAGTTATAAAAATATTTTAACTAGTAAATTCATGGACCTCAGATTAATAACCATATAAAGTTCAACTTTCCCATTTTACAAATAAGGATGCTGAGGTGTCTACTCCAAATATTGAATGTTTTTTAATAACTTAAATATTGAACTCTAAATGTTGAAATAGCAGAAACTATTTGTAAGTAGGAAGGGATTTCTGCTCCTACTTGACTTCAGGCTTGGTCTCTTGGGGCCACTTCAGTCCCTGTGTTCTCGGAGCATCTAGAGGTTCTTGGTGGGATAGGGAGGGGGTGGTGCAAACTAGGGGGCTGTAGGTCTTTGGCCCCTTTTCAATATATGTGGGCCTAGAGCCCTCTAGTGGTGAGGTGAGGATGTGGCGGAATAACAAACTGACAAACCTAGGGGATGATCTAGCGAATAAGTCGTGAAAGGGTTCTTCATAGTCCTCTCCAAATGGCTTTGCTAGAACCCTTGATAGAAACAAGATTCTGTCTACACATGGATAAGCTCTTCTGATTTAGCCTGAGTATCTTTGTCATTTAGTGTGTTCAGATGAAAGCCTCCTTAAAATAGTCTGGTCCTCTAATTTATGATTGGAGAATCATACATCGTATGTATAATACGGTATTTAGAAAGAGTTAGCTTCCATTAAAATTGGTTAGTTAACTCCAAAGGATCAGTTTTATGAAAGATTAGGTCAAATCATTATTATTTTGTATTGCCGATCAGTTGATTTAAGTACAGTTAATCAGATCAATTTTAAAAAGTATTGATTTTAAAAAAAAAAAGTACTTCCAAGTCCTTGTTATCATCCAGGCACTGTATTAAGCATTGGGAAAACAAATAGAAAGCAAAGTTCTGCTTTCACAGAACTTACATTCTAATGGGCAAGACAGCATACATACACACATACGACAGAACAGATTATTTGCTAGACATTTTCTTGGAGGTTTCATGATCATAGGATTGTAGATTTGGAGATGATAGCAATCTTAAGAGACCATCTAGACCAACTCTCCATTCCTCCCACCCAACCCACCCCCTATTTTACAGATAAAGAAAATAAAACACAGAAAATAACATAGCAAAGAAGTGTCTGAGGAAGGATTTGAACCCAGCTCTTCTTGATTCCCAAGTCCAGTGGTTCATCCACAGAGGAAAAACCAGCAGCATACGGAAGTCCATTTTCTTTCTTTTTTTTTTTTTTTGCTTTAGTTTTGGAGGGGGGAAGGCAGGGCAGTCGAGGTTAAGTGACTTGTGCAAGGTCACAGAGCTAGTACCTGTTAAGTGTCTGTGGCTAGATTTGAACTTGGGTCCTTCTGACTTTAGAGCTTGTGCTCTATTCACTGCACCACCTAGCCACCCCAGTTCATTTTCTTATCACAGAAATATGAAATTGCTCTGCTTATGTATATTAAGCATTTGTTCATTCAGCACTATTTTGTAGGCTTTACATAAATATTGAAAAGAAATCTGGCTGGGCAGTCAAAAGGGTGTATATGATCATATTGATTGCTTCTTGGTTTAAAAAACCCTCACTTGCTCCCAATTGCCTCTTATAAGTTTTTTAAAGACCTGTACTATATGGCTCCAACCCACCATTTCTGATCTTGTGTGAGACTCTATGTTCAAGTCAAAATAGGCTCAAAACTCTGTATTCGACACTTTCTTTTTTTTTTATTGATTTGTTTATTTACTTTTAGTTTACAAGATTCAGTTCCACAATCCTTTGAGTTTCAGATTTCCCCCCACCCCTTCCCACCCCACCCATGGCAGCATGCAGTCAAGCATAGGATCTGCAAATACTTTCACATTGGACATTAGGCTGGTTGTATAGAAGGGTTGTAATCAATGGAATGAACAATGGGAAAAAAGAAAGAAAACCAAACATAGAAAAGAACGATAGCATGTATTTCTTCAGTCTCCATTTAAACTCTGTTCTTTCTAGATCTTTCTCTGAATGTAGACATCTCCTTCCATCCTGAGACTTGGAGAGTTGTCTAATAACCTTGGGTTGCTAAGAGGAGTCCAGTTTTTCAAAGTTGGTTGTCACACATACAGTGTATCTGTCATTGTGTACAAATTTTTCCTGGTTCTGCTCTTCTCACTTAGCATCAGTTCGTATAAGCCTCTCCAGGTAAATATGAAGGCCATCTGTTCCCCATTTCTTATTGCATAATAGTATTCCATTACATTCATGTACCACAACTTGTTCAGCCATTCCCCAATTGATGGGCATCCCCTTAATTTCCAATTTTTTGCCACCACAAAGAGAGCTGCAGTAAATATTTTTTTACATATGGATCTTCCTCCAAATTCTATGATCTCTTTGGGATACAACCCCAGAAGTGGTGTTACTCAGTCAAAGGGTATGCAATTATTTATAGCCCTTTGGGCATAGTTCCAGATTGCTCTCCAGAATGGTTGAATCAGTTCACAACTTCACCAACAATGCATTAGTGTTCCAATTTTTCCGCATCCTTTCCAGCATTTGTCATTTTCCTGTTTTGTCATCTTAGCCAATCTGACTGGTGAGATGTGGTACCTCAAAGTTGTTTTGATTTGCATTGTTTGAATCAGTAGTTATTTAGAGCATTTTTTCATATGCTTATAGATGTCTTTAATTTCTACCTCTGAAAATTGCCCATTCGTATCCTTTGATCATTTATCAGTTAGGATCTATTCCCCACTTTAATACGTTCACATAAACAATCCTTTCTTCTGAGTCCCACAAGGCTCAGTTTAGGTATAGCTCCCCCCCCCGAATGTTTCCCAGTGCCCCCTCCCTTTCCTATTCTCTATTAGTATTCTCTCCATCTGTATATTATCTGGTTTTTACTGATTTATGTACATGTTATCTTCACCTAGTAGAATGCAAGCACCTTAAGGGCAGGGATTGTTTCATTTTAACCTCAGTGTCTTCATCACTTGGCATGGCACCTAGTATGTGGTAGGTGCTTAATAGATGTTGACTTGAAATGCATACAGCCTCATCATATTGCGGGAATGATGCTGAAAACGTGCATCTTGGTAGTACAGTGCTTGAAAATTAAGTAGCACCTTGTACACATTCACCTTTGATCCTTCTGTTGGATGGTCAGTACAAATGGTATTGTCTCTATTTTATAGTTTGGTTGGGTTTTTTTTTTTGGAGGGGGGAAAACAATTGGGGTTAAATGATTTACCCAAGGTCACACAGCTATTAAGTGCCAAGTGTCTGAGGCCGGATTTGAACTCAGGTCCTCCTGATTTCAGGGCCAGTGCTCTATTCACTGCACCACCTAACTTGCCCCCTCTGTTTTATAGTTAAGGAAACTGAGTTTTGGTACTTTACCCAAGATATAAAAGTACTAAGTAGCTGAGTCAGGATTCAAACCGTCTACCAGAAATTTCAGTGTTCCATTCACTATACCACCTTGTATCAGTATGGCTGGGGATAACCAGCACTGGATTTGGAGTCAGAGTCAGAGGGAAGGAGGGAGAGTTCAAATTCTTGACTCCCACACTACCTCTGAGATTTAGGGCAAATCACTTAAACTCCTTGGACTTCAGTTTCCTTGTCTATAAAATGGAAGGGGTATTTGAAATCCTTTCTGGCTCTACTTCTATAATTTCATGGTCCTACCTCTGACATTTGTTGTTCAGTCATTTCAGTCGTGGCTGACCGTTTGTGACCCCATTTGGGGTTTTCTTGGCAGAGGTACTGGAGTAGTTTACCATTTCTTTCTCCAACTCATTTTACAGATATGGAAACTGAGGCACACAGGGTAAAGTGACTTGCTCAGGGTCACACAGCTAATGTCTAAGGTTAGGTTTGAACTCAGGCCTTTCAGACTCCAGGCTGAGCACTCTTATCTACTTAACTGCCCCTGACTCTGTGTATGACTGTGGGCAAAGTCATTTAACTTTTCTGAGCCTCTGTAAAATGAGGCATTTGGGCTAGGTGACCTCTAAGTTCTAAATATATGAAATGATATAAAACCAGATCTCTCCCCTCCCCTACACTGAGTCATTTCCTGAGCATGCAACAACCCCTAAACTGTAGAACTCTAAGAATAAGGGAGACCAGATTTATGTAATTGGGCAGGATATTTTTAGATGTTTAGACTGGGGGGTGGGGGGTTGGGTCCTCTTGCTAGGGGTAGGCAGTATCTGTGGAATGGTAGTGGTACTCATCCTCTCAGGATGGTGGTGTCCCCAATTTCCCTCCTCTCCTCTCTTCTCCTCTCCTTTCCTCCCCTCCCCTCTCCTTTTCTCCCCTCCCCTCCCCTCCCTTTTCCTCCTCTCCCTTCTCCTTTTCTCCCCTCCCCTCCCCTCCTCAAAGGGTAATGAATTGCACAGACATTTTTTTCAGCTAAATCCTTTTTCCTGTTTGGGCTGAGTTTCTTTGATGAGTTTGATGTCTAATGAGCCTTTACATTAAAGTGTATAGCCAGGAAATGCTGGGAGGGGCTACCCTGAAAGACAAGCAGCTGCAAAAATCAGAAGTTGGCACCTGTGTGCCCAGTTGTGTCCCATAGACCAGGGGTTCTTAACAAGGGGTCCACTCCCCCTCGAGAATAGAGTTCACAGGGCCCATGAACTTGGATGGGAGAAAAAAATATTATTTGTATTGCTTTCTTTGGTAATCCGGTGCCTTTTATTTTATGCATTTACAAGCATTGCTCTGAGAAGGAATCTGTGGGCTTTATCAGATAGCCAAAGGGGTTCAGGACACAAAGATAGGTTAAGAACCCCTGCCACAGTCTTTCTTTAGGAAAATACAATGTATTTAGGTGAGTACTATTCTTGTTTGTTTTCTGAATTTATATTCCTAAAATCATTCTAAAAAGAGGATGTAAAGGGAGAATGTGTACCAAAAATAAGATACTGTAAAGACAATAGCAGGAATGTCATGGCTCTTGAGTTAGAAAGTGGAGATTTCCCACTCCCTGTAACACCCTCAGAAAGTCTAAATCTATCTTCCCCCCCCCCCTCCCGAATCAAGAAGACCTGAGTTCAAACTTGGTCTCAGATGCTTACTAGCTGTGTGACCCTGGGCAAGTCACTTAACCCTGTTTTTCTCGGTTTCCTCCTCTATAAAGTGAGAAAAGGAAATGACAAACCACTCCAGTATCTTTGCCAAGAAAACCACAGGTGAGGTCCCATAGAGTTGGACATGACTGAACAACAACAACAACAACTTAAAAAACAAACAAACCATTAGAGTGTGAAATCACTTCCCGAACCTTGGAGGTTTGTAAGTCAGTCTAAAAACTGGGAGCTTCCTATATGGGCTAATCAGTTAGATGGGAAATAGTGCCTCCATAAAGGTATACTATGCCCTCTGACATAGTTAAACTCCCTCTTTAACAGCAGGACACTTGGAAGGAGGGTGATGCTGTTTCTCCCACTGGGACTTGGTCAAGAGGTACTGTTCATGACAGTATTCTATAAGTTTTATGTCCATCTTATAGCCTGCCTCTCTGAACGTGGGCCAAGTCTGACTCAGAGGGAGTTATGCCGTAGACTGAGTCACCGTGACCCCTTCACTCGGCCTCTGGCAGGTTTCCATCTAGCGGGGACATCATTCCTCCAGACTCTTTCTTACTATAGAGTCAGCCTGGAAAATGGAAGTGTAGAAGAAAGGGGAGAGATGAACTCACACGAATTGTGAAACAAAGGAAACACATAAAAGCAGAGGGAGCTGAAAAGGATGGGAGGAGGCAGCACGCAAGGGTGGCACCAAAGCCTGGTTCCTGACAAATGTTCTGTGGGTAAAGCAAAAGCTTACCTATGATAGCCCAGCGTGCCAGGGGTAGAGGCCAAGATTCCGTTAAGGGTGAAATGAGGATGATGATAGTGTGCAGGTGGCCTAGGGCAGAGAGATCAGTGTGAGCTGAAGAACATGAAGGACGTGAGATAGCACTCTTCCTTCATCAAGGAATGGATCGGAGGCTACCCTGAATGTTGCAGCTTGCAGTACAGGCCTTCTTATCCCATACAACTCTTATCCATGTTCTCCTTAGAAAGCCTTGCAGGTAAGGAAGGACATTAATAAATGCTTATTCATTCATGAATTCCTCCCTCCTATGCATCTTCCATAGGAGATCCACCCACCATGCAGGAGAACTAGATCTCTTGACATTTCATTGAGATATCCCTATATCCGTCCTCCATTTGCTTTACTTACCAATCTTAATTTTAAAGACCAAGTTCAAGTCCAACACAATGGAATTTGGATGCAGGGTCTCCGCTATTCCCTTCTCCCTTCTCTGAGGTCTAATATTAACTTGGAGGCAATTTTAGGTTTTCAAAGTTTATGCAACATTCTGTAAACTCTATGATTTTATGTTGATGAACTCTTCTTATAGCCTTGCTTCTCTGCTAGTGGGTCTCTAATAGGTTCTGCCAAGCTGGAAATGCCTTGTATATAGTCCTAGCAGGAGACTTTGCCTTTTGTCCAAGAACCAGGCCAGTTAAGTTCAGATAACTTCACCACTAGACAATGGGACATAATGTGATGAATATTGTTTTCAGTTGTAACAATTCATGAAGATATAGCACCCCTCTGGGATCACCACCACCACCTCCGCTGCTGCTGCTGTTGCTGCTGCTACTACTACTACTACTCCTCCTCCTCCTCCTCCTCTTCAGTTGTAGGGGCTGGGTTTCTAGGACTATGTAATGTTAATGGGATTTCAGATCTTCTGCCCCCATTAATCGGCCTCTTGTGGAGCCCATTAAGGGAAGTTTGTTTGTAGGAAGACTTTCACACCTTTTGTTAATTTCTAATTATAGTCACTGAGCCACACCAGTTGTGATGCCTTGTGCCTCTGAGAAGCGTATACTTTGTTAGCATTTTGCTTTGGTGGCTCACTTGTTAGAAGGATCTTGTGATTCCCTGGTCAGGATTCTTAGTGGCTGTGTGTTCAGAGCTTCCCAACTGCTCAGATATAAAGGCTCTCTCGATCCAGAGATGTATGTAAAGTGTATAGTTGATTCAGGCAGTCAGAGCCCTGTCTGTTGGTCTTTATTTCTCTGCTTGTATTTTCTCTGAAGTACAGGATGATGACTTCCCGCCCCCCCCCCAACTAGTTAATGTAATTTTAAAAAAATGTTGACCCTTTGAACAGCTATCTTTCCTAGTAAAGCAGATCTAAGAACCTGTATTAGCAGCCATCCTGGTTGCCACTATAGACTGTTAGTCTTGAGCCAGTATTGATGTATTCCTTATTAACAATCAGCCAATAAGTAGGCTTAATTAGCTTTTAGGAAAGACAATTTATTAAGATAAGATAGTAAAAAGTTAGTATAAAACATTTCTCCTAAAATCTGGGGTACATACTTCCACGAATAGAAGTCCATGGGGAGAATAGGATCAAATTTAAAGTACAATGGTAGTGAGGTACATAAGTAAGGGAGCATGTATGACAAGGTGCTCTATCCCCACTCGTGGTCATGGACTTCTTTTTCTCCATTTATGGCATCCTCATGAAATTCCCCTTCGGTATACACCCTAAGCTTCAAAGGTCAGCGCCTTTTTAGAGTTCATAGTCCCTACTTCCCTGTACCACTTGAGGTCATGCTCCTTAATGCTGCCACCATTCTTGGGTGACTATTTCTAAATTTGTCTGCTACCACTTTTTTTTTTAAGAGACAAACTTTTTTTTTGCTCTTCTTTTTTTTTTTTAGAGGGCATTTGGGGTTAAGCGACTTGCCCAAGGTCACACAGCTAGTTTTTTGTGCTAAGTGTCTGAGGCCGGATTTGAACTCAGGTCCTCCTGACTCCAAGGCCGGTGCTTTATTCACTGTGCCATATATCCACCCCTGCTACCACTTTCACTGCCGTCAACCAGCACTATTCTAGTAGCCATTGTTCTTGTGATCTTTTAGCTCTGCCTGATAAAAGTACCTCTAATAGGACCTCTGGCTCTTCCAGACTCACAAGATTGCCTGCACACTTCCATCTCAGAATATTTACTCATCTCAGATCAAGAAATAAACATAGGAGATAAAGATGGCCATGTACTCATGGCCACCATGGTAGCCACCACCATTGGGTGACAGGGTGGCTATACTCAGCCATATCCCCATCTTAGAATCAACTCAAATTAGTCTTCTTATAACCACCAAAATACAGAGAATGATGAAGGGTGGGTCACCCCTTTTGTATGCTCACTCCATTCTGGCTTAGTAAACCCTAAGTCATCAGTTCTTTAGACTCTACAGCCAGTTAGAAGAATTTTCGTCTTCATACAATACCAGCCTTTCAGTCATGCATGGCTGGAAACAGGTTCATTCCAGGCTTCCAAGGAGTCACTTGAATTGAAGTAGGTAGAGAATGATCTGTTCATGCTTTAAGGACTGAACTGCCTGCTGGCCCCGGCTCCCCCAGCCCATTGGCCAGTCTGTGACTATTACAAAGACCATATGCGAGGTATAGTAAGGCTGAGATTGGAGGTAGAAGAGGGAATGAAAATGAAAACCTAACACCTTGAGGTGTTGAATATAGCAGAGACAGGTAGAAGGGGGATAACGTGAGTAAAGGTGCCTGGGCAGGAATGAGCATAGTGTTTGCATGGCTTGAGTGGAGCAGAGAGCATTTGTAGAGCAGTAGTGGGATAGTAAGGCTGGGATGGATGGAGCAGGACTTTAAAACTAGGCAGTAGCGTTCCTTTTGGTATGGTATAGAGATCCATCGTGTGGGGGGTGAGAAGGGGAGTGAAACAATAGAGATCCGTTGTGTGTGGGAAGGGAGTCAAATGATGAAAACTGTAGTTTAGAAAGATTTATTTGGCAATAAGAGAATGTGGATTGGAGGAGAAGGGGTCCTGATACAATAGAACCAACTAGGTTGCTTAACAGGAAAGTGGAAAGGATAAAACAGTAAGGATCCTAGAATTTATGGGAATGATAAGAGAAGCTATCTTGGTTTTTTGGAGCTTTTTGTGAGTTTTTCTTTTAATTTTTGCTTTTTTGGATGGGGTAGGGCAGGGAAATTGGGGTTAAGTGACTTGCCCAAGGTCACAGGGCTAGTATTAATTTTCTGAGGTCATATTTGAACTCAGGTCCTCCTGACTCCAAGGCCAGTGCTCTATTCACTGTGCCACCTACCTTCCCCTAAAAGCTGTCTTGTTGTAGGACAAATGTGGATGCAGAATACATATCTAGGATCATTTCTCACCTGGCATTGTACTCCCTCTATTCACTGAGATCTACCAGGGAGGAGGGTGACTGTTGATTTTGCCTGGAGATAAGGTGAAGAGAAGCTCTTTTGAGGGGCCAAGATCACTCCACACCCATTAACATCGTTTGTCCCTTCTCGGCCATAGAAAGCCCTGTCTATAAATACTCTTTAAAGTGCTCCTTGACACTTGAATGCTCCCAAGGTTTGACACCTGAGATGATCTAGTCCTTCTTGACGTAAGAGCTCTCAGGTAACTAAAGGTGCAGATAAGCGGAGCAAAGCCAGAGGTGAAGCTTGGCTTGGGAAAACTGGAAGCTTATACATACGTAATGAGAAAATCTCCAGTCCTGTCCCTGGACTATCTATAGAATAAAGTCCAAACGATCAGCCTGCTGCTGTTTAAAGTCTTATATAATCTGTTCTACCCTACCTATCCAGACTCATTTCCCACCATTCCCTTTCCTAATTTCCCATTCTTGCTAGTCACATCTCCTCACATTCTCTGGAACGCATTCTGTCCAATTCTATCGTCCCATGTTTACTTGTATCATTTCTCCTCCTTCCTCTCACTTGAATCCTACCATCTTTCCCTATCTGTTGGGCCTATTAAAATCCTAATCATCATCCAGGGTTCAGCTCAAGTCCAACTACTTCCATAATGCCCTTTCTGATTATTCTAGCCTCAATTACTCTCTCATTTCTCTTCCTTCTCTAGTACATCCCTGCTTTCTTATCTTCAAATTCAATGCCATTCTGGACTGATCCCAGGGATTCAGAGTGTTCTTTCATGGTATTTCTTCTTCAGCCTTAACATACTTAGAGTCTTATACTGCAATACGATTGGTACAGGGGATTCCCAAGAGATTGAAATTAATTTTAGGGCAGCCTGGAGATCTGATTCTATTCCATGTTAGGATTTGGGACAGACCTTAAGATTACAGAGAGATAGAAATAAAACACTTTTTGAGCTCTTGATACATATTAGACACTATGCTAACTTTTAGGGGTGCAAATACCAGTAAACAAGATAGTCTTTACCCTCAAAGAGCTTACGTTCTAGTCAGAGAAGACCACAGATAAAAGGAAAATGGAAAGGAAAGGGGGAACATGGCAGCTATTGAGGAGGAGAAGGCAGTAGAGTTGAGTTGGAAGTGAAGTAAAGCATGGTGGGAACCCCTCTTGAAATAGTGGTCTGGGCAGGAAAACACCAGTCAGAGACAGCATCCTCAGAGGGATAGTCCTGAGTGGGAAGGCAGTTGGTGAGGAGGAAGAGAAGACAAGATCATATCCACAGACCTAGCACTGGGATCAGTTAAAGTCTCTCAGAAGTTCAAGACCAGACCACATCTTTAAAGGACCATCCTGACCCTCTTCAGCTCTTCCTCCTAAAACTTGAATGGTTGGAACCGTGCTGGAGCCAAGCCAATTTGGAGGCTAGGAGCAGAGGAGTGAGGAGCATTTGCCTACCTTCTGGATACCTGGCACGTCATCATATGATGACAGTGACATTTTACCCAAACCCTCTTCCTTAAAGAAGAATTTAATGGGCTAGAACTTTTCTCCAGAGAAAAGGGTGCCCCATCACCCTATTGCTATGAGCATGTTTTGCCCATGTTTTCCTGTCTTGTAGCATAGTAGGGAGAGAGCTGACCTTGGATAACTTCCCTTCTCTTGGTCTTCATTTCTTTATCTGTAAATGATTAGATTGTATGATCTCAAAGGTCACATACATAGTAAATGCAGAATAAATACCAAAAACAAAAAATGAGAAAGACAGAGATTGAGACTTTCCCAGGGTCACATAGCTACTAAGTATCTAAGGCCAGAGTTAAACGTAAGTCTTCTGCCTCTCCCCAGTACTCTGTCTACTGTACAACCTTGAACAAGTCACTTAATCTCACATCTAAGATGGAGTTGTAGAGAAGGTATCTCATTAGTCGAGGAGTTTTCTAACTTGAGAGTTTCCTATGCCAATGAAATTATAGGTCCAGTGCCTGTCCTGGGAAGGGAGGGCTGGGGAACCTGTGGCCTCTAGGTTCTCAAGTGCAGCCCTTTGACCCAATACAAACTTCACTGAAGTCAAAGGGCTACACTTGAGGACCTTGAGGACTATATGTGGTCTCAAGGCCACAGGTTCCCCACCCCGACCTATCTGTATCCTTCCTTATCTCAGCCCTGTGCCATTCCTCTTTATACTGGTGGTATGTTCCAACAAGGACTGTAGCATTTCTTTATTTGGAAGAGAGCATTTCTGCCCTGTAAAAGACTACATTTTTCTATATCAAATCCCCAGTAGCGGGGAACCCTTGTAACAAACACATATAGTCAAACAAACAAAAAAATTTTCCGCATTGGCCGTGTCTGAAAATCTATTTTTCTTATGTCAGGAGGTGGGTACCCTGCTTTATCATTGGGATTAGACTTCTTTTAGGGGGTCAGCTCGTACAAGGACTGTATATAGCATACTAGCAAAGTAGGGTGTGTGTGTGTGTGTGTGTGTGTGTGTGTGTGTGTATGTATGTATATGTGTGTACTCCCACCCTGAACTGTTCCTGAATGTGAGCAACTCATCACTTTTTTCTCAGGATTCTGTGAAAAGACCTGCTTATTTCCATTCAGAGGAACTGGGAAACAAGGTGAGATGTGAGTGTGTTAAATTTTTAATTGACATTTTGAAGTGTAAGTTTTCGGATGATACTGGTACAGTATAGGGAAGGAGCACTGGATCCTGCGTCAAAAGACGTGGGTTCAAGTGGTGGTTCTTTTTTTTTTCTGCCTGTGTGACCTTGGACAAGTGCCTTCCCTTCTCTTGGCCTCAGGTTCCTCATCTATAAAATGAGGGGGTTGGAGGAGGTGGTCTGTAAGGTCATGTATATATAAGTACAATTGTCGTTTCTGCATCAACTTTCCCGCTGTGATTTCTATATATCATTGGTCGGCATAAGAAATTAAGTGTGAATTTTGGGGGAGTTTTGTAGAAGCCACAGGCAACACATGAAGGCAAGCAGACGACATAGAAAAAGTTTAAAAACTCAAATTTGCATAAAATATATGTATAGTATTGTATAATATCAACATATTTTATCTTTTAATACCATAATAAATTCAGACTTCTGTGGTAGGAAAGGAGGGCCGGAATACTTTACAGAGATTTTCTAGAGCACGGGGTGTGCCGTGCCTCTAAGCCCTGTGATGTAGAAGGGATAACTACGTATTAGTAATAGCTACTAGAACTTACATAGCACTTACCATATTTCTGATACTGTGCTAATCACTTTACAATTATTATTTCAATTTGATCCTCAAAACAACCCTAGGAGGTAGGTGCTACTATTATTGTTGTTGTTGTTGTTGTTGTTATTATTCCCATTTTACAGGTAAGGAAACTGAGGCAAACAGACTTCATGCCTGGTGCTCTTATCTTCTGTGCCACCTAGCTGCCCTAGTGAATATCAGGTAGTTAACTATCAAGGAGATGGGGAGGGTATTAGAAGTAGAGGAATATGAAGAGACTCTTGTAGAAATCACTTAAACTTCCTTATGAAATAAGCATAATCTCGGTCTCCTAGGGTGTAAAACGAGGGGTTTGGAATGCATGAGGCTCCTTCTGAGGTTCTTTCCTGCTGTAGCCTATGATCCTGTGAAAGTCTCAGAGTATTGTTCATTATCATGGCCTTAGTCTCTCCCTGCACAGAGGGAGCCTTGTAGGGGGTATGACTGAATTAATGAATGAATGACTAAATGAAGCATTGGATCAATCATTTTTGTTGTTGTTGTTGAGGCCTTATCCATATCCAACTCTTCATGACCCCCTTTGCAGTTTTCTTGGCAGAAATCCCATTTCCTTCTCCCGCACATTTACATATGAGGAAACTGAGGCAAACGGGGTTAGGTGACTTGCCCAGGGTCACATAGCTACTAAGTCTGAGGCCAGATTTGAACTTAGGAAGGTGAGTTTTTTTCTGATTCCAACCAAAGTGCTCCATCCACTGTGCCATCTAGCTGTGCAAATTAATCACTTACTATGTACAGAGCACTGTATTTAAGCTGTGGCGTCCCCACTCCTAAGGAGCTCCTGTTCTAATGAAGGAGACAACCCTTAAGGGATTTTTCAGCTACAAATCAAATGGAAAGTTCCATGGTCCTTAGGGTGCAGAGGCAAAAGCACGATGCTAATGCCTCTCCTTCATGTCATTTCCATGGATAAAATGCTATCCCTTCCTGGTGCTGGATCATGTGATGGTGCTGAAGATTTTGGTGGCAGCAGCAGGCGTGGAATGGTGCGGGACCCAGATGCAGGAGAGGAACTGACATCACAGATATTGTAATTCTGACTAGCAATTACTCTGAAACATAGCAGGATCTTAGAACAAACAGAGCTTGAGATGGAGGTAGACATCATACTTCCATCAGCCACACAGCCTGAACTGATGGCTAGGGTATTATTCCATCCCCACTCCATGTAGCTGGAGAATAATGCAGCTATTAGATTTTTTTTTCCCCTGAGACTGAAGAGTAATTCCTGTTTCAGATGTTGCAAAAAACAATCTTGGACTTGGTGATCACTTGGGATTTTATTTTATTTTTCAGAAGCCTAGGAAATAATTTCATCTCTATTCCAAAATCCAAGGTCTTTTTTTTGTTGGGTGCTTAGAGAAAGAAGGGAAGGGAACGAGCCTTTATTAAATGTTTGATATGTGTTAAACATTTTACAAATGTTACCTCATTGGATCCTCACAACAGTATTGGGAGATAGGTTCTGTGATTATTATCACCATTTTACAGATAAGGGAACTGAGGCAGGCAGACATTAAGTGGTTAAGTGATTTGCCCAGCATTACACAAATAGTAGATAGCCAAGCTGGGATTCAAACCCCTGTCCTTAGACTCCAAATCTGGCACTCATTCCACCACCCTTGGAAATACAGAAGAATGGAAATCTCAGAAGAATGAGGAGTTGCCACTAAAGTTTTTATGAACAGATTTCTAGTTCCATTATTTATGTTCATCATATCCTACGCCCCCCCCATTAGCCATATGCCCAGCAAAAACAATAAAGATGATCTCCCAAGACATAGTCCTTTAGCAGTGGAAGTCCAAATGATCAGTCTTGGCAATACATTATCAGAATCTTTATTTTTCCAAAAGCCATTGGCATTTTATCTGCTGAATGAGCTGAGACTGGAAGTACCTACTGTAATGGAGATAATTAGACCACCTAGACCTAGAGAAAGTCTCTCAGCATATTAGGTCTTCCTCCCTCCCTACTCCTACCCTCCAAGATACATGGGAGAGTAGAGACAAGGTTAACATGAAATGAGAAGAGAAAGGGATGAATGGGTTGGAATCTGTATCCACACTGATGAGGTAACAGATCCCCCAAAGTATCGAAATACTCTCCTGCTATAGAATCAGTGGAGGCAACTGGATAGCTTTAAAAGATATTAAATCTCCTTGAGCATCTCTGGTTGCCCCAAGTGACTGGCTTTGAGTATTAATCAGCTTCCAGCAGAGTGACAGAGAGTACTGCTTGCATGTCAATGTTGCATAGAAGTCAGGGAGGTCATGGTCTATCCTTCTGAATGTCTTTAATCCTAGAGGTCAGGTTCTTTTGGGGCTAGCCTTGGATATGCAGATTTATATTTATATTGGGATTGGACCTGGGGAATAGTCATGGATATATATGTCTGGTCAATCCTGGTAACTAGGATAATTCAAGAAATGACATTGGAGTCATCTCATCCAGAGATGAATGAGCTCATAGAAGGGCTGAAGATTCTATACTAAAACTAAAACTTGTCATATAGGTCCTAGACCTCTAGTTCTCTGTCTCTGGGGGGGCTCTAGGAGCTGAGGGTGACCCTGATGCAGGTCAGCCTTATAGTGCCTGTGTGGACTGAAAGGGAGCCCTTCCTAGCTTGCTTGAGTTTGGATTCAGGTCATTTGGGTTGTGCTAGAAGCAAATTTGTCTCGTTTAGAAAGTTGAAACCCTAGGAGAAGTGCTACTGTACTTTCTGTGTCCTGTTCTCCATATATGTGGAAATTATATGGCAGGGAAGGAGCCTGGGAATGACCAGGCTTGGGAAAATGGCCAAATTGACCCTGATATATTGCTTTGGAGAATAGACACTCAACTCCATTTGAATTAATGGGGAATAAAGATTACTCAGCTCCTTCCAAACCAAACTATACTGGCCATTCCCTAAAAAAGGACTTGAAAGAAAATGCCTGTCCTGAAGAAACATACCTCCTGAACTTAATGTAAAGTGTATTGAAAGTCAGCTTTTCTTGTGTTTTTCCCATTTTGACATGTGTCTAAAAATCTTTTCAATGTGCCACCAGCATAATTAGTTGTCCTTAATTGATTCTAAAATGGGGGTTCTTAAAGATTATGCCACATTTACACTAGTGTGCTGGAAATTTTGCAAAGTGTGCCATGATATTTCTCCCCAAACCCCATGACTTGCATATTTCTAGCTCTTATCCCCAGCTGCCTTTTGCTGCCTTCTCTCTCTGAATTAGTGTTGGGAAGATCACAAGATTAGCTCTATCCATAGAGTTACAGAGCTCCACCAGCTCTGCAACATGCTAATGAACAACCCTTTGATCACCATGTACTGCTTTTACTGCTAACATAGTTCTTTTCTTGTAAGAGTTCATGGACTATCTGATGGTACAGTGGGGGAAAACGCAGTAGGGAGTGGTAGAGAGGATTTATATATAACTTCCCTGGTCCTCTGGAGAAAGAGAAGTGAATAAGCCCAAACAGAAAAATGTTCTCTCTCTTTATCTCTTTACCTCTTTCTCTCTCTCTCTCCCCATATGTGTGTGTATATGTACACACACATGTATGACTACAACAATGTACATCGAAAGGTGACTTTAAAACAGGATGACAGTAAAAATTAAATGCTGTGTAATTAAAATGATCAATTTTGGATCTGGAGATAATACAGGGGAAGATGCATCAGCTTGGTAGAGCAATGGATAGAATACTGGGCTTTGAATCAGGAAGATTCATCTTCCTGAGTTCAAATCTGACCTCAGACACTTGATAGCTGTGTGACCCTGGGCAAATCACTTAACTCTGTTTGCCTATAAAAATGGGCTAAGAAGGAAATGGCAAACCACTCCAGTATCTTTGCCAAGAAAACCCCAAATGGGGTTATGAAGAATCCTCCTCAACAAAACTAACAAATTGGGGTAGTGAGGGGTATTGCATATGTTGTCAGATTTCATATGTCCATTTTGCTGGACTTAGAAAAACAACTTTGGTGCAGAGAGAATCTTGCTGAGGTGGGAGAAGAATATATTCGTAAATGAAGGTGATGCAAAAACAAAAGTGGGGGTGGGGAAGGGAGGAGAAAAGATGAGCAGACTAAAGGCAAGCTCCTTGAGGGCAGGGACTAAATCCCCCTTCTTGCCCTATTAAAGCATGTACAACTGAGCTGTGCTTTTTTTTTTTTTTAAACCAAGGACATCTCTGGGAAGAGGAACAGTGGATGCCAAGTGCCAGTCAGGGCTGCTAAGATTAGGGGTTTTATTTTGCCAGCATTCAGCTAATGCCTATGGAATCTTAAAACCAAAGTTCATTTCAGAATGCTCTGATTTAACAGCAAGTTTTGGCAGTCGTGCTTTTTCCTTTTAGAAGTTTCCACTTGGTTTAAAAAAGAAGAAAAAAAAATACACAGGCCAAGCAAGTAATTGGATTGGCTAAGTATTTCAAGTGTGGATTGAGTATTTAAAATCTCTATGAGCAACAAGGTTTGGAGGCAATTGTTTAAAGACCCCTTTCACCTGGCTAGTTGCACATAAAATCACCTCTTCACTTGATTTAATTTTCTCTCCTACTTTACATTTCCTGACATGTCAGATTGAAACAAAGGCCAAATAAATCACTCCGTTTGTTCTTGTTATTTGGGTACAGCCCAAATAATAGAACCCTCCGGAGGGATGAGTGGAGAGTGAATATGAAATAACCACTCAGTAAATGAATGCAGTGTTTTAGTGGAGACTGCGGACCCCTTTGTCAGGGGGAAGAATTGAGGCAATGGAAATTAAACTGCAAATGCTGACCTTGAATTTTCTGGTAACATTAAGTGCTTGTCTCTTCCTAGCCCAGCATGATCCCTGAAACTTGCTTACGAGGCCTGTCTTGTTAATAGTGAATCCTTTGTTTTCAAAAGGCTCCCAAGGCCCTTTTGAAAAATTGTAGAGTATAGCCTTTGGACTTTAAAATGTTTCTTACAAGCTTGAATGTTAACTTGGAATTTCATAATTCATTTTGCTAGCTTAAAATCTTTAACCTTTGCCTGACTTAAAATTTTTTTTGTTTTATTGATTTTCCCAGTATTATATTTTTCCATCTATTTTAGTTAAAGAGTCTCAAAGTGGTTGTTAACCCCATTTTATAGATCGAGACACTGAGGGAGAAAAAAGTTTATTGTTATTTCTTTGAAGGGCAATCTATACCCTGCTTCTCCTTTTTCACGGTCCATCTATTATTCCCAAACCCCCTTCAGTTGGCCGCCATAAAGAAACTGTTTTCTTTTAGGTCACCAATGGGCATCTGAAATGATGGAATACAGTAGTCTTTTCTTAATCCTCATTCTCAGTGATGGAAATGGATTATTTGATTTCCCTGAAAATTTTTCCTTCCTTGACTTCGGTGACATTATCCTCAGCTTATTTTTCTATCTTGCCGATTTCTCCTCTATATTTCACTTCCATCTTGCTGCCTACGTGTGTACTCCGCTCCCCCTTCCCCGACTGGCCCTAAGTCCTCCTATCTCCTGTCTACTTGCTCTCCGAGTGACCCCTCCACTTTCATGACTTCAGCTAGATTCAGTCAATCAAAAAACATTTATTAAACACCTAATATGTCCTAGACATTATGCTAAGTGCTGGAGGTACAAAAAGAATCAGAAGATAGTCCCTCCCTGCCCTCGAGGAGCTTACAATCTAACAGGCGAGATAAATACACAAATATAGACAAAACAAGCCCCATATAAGACAAATAGGAAATAATAAAGAGAGGGAAGGCATTGGAATTAAGAGGGACTGAGGAAGACAGATGGATCTCTGATCTCTAGTCAAACATCCTTTACCTGGATGATCCACAAGAACCTCAGATTTGACAATCAGAAACGAAAGTTGTCATTTTCACCCTTTCCCCCCAAGTTTTCTTATAAATGTGGATAGCATCCCCCTCTTTCTAGTAATCTAAGCTTGATACCTGAGTCATTTTTTTTCCCCGCTCTTACCTCTCCATCACCATCCACCCTCACATCTGATTGATTGTCCTGTCCTATCAATCCTACATTCACGGTTTCTCACACACATCCTTCCTCTCTACTAACACTGCCACTCCCACTCCTGCTGGGATGATAACAGCAGCCTCTCAATTAGTCTTTGTGCCATCATCAGACCTTCACCTCTCAATCTCACAGCTGCCAAGATAATCCTCTGAATGCACAGATATGACCATTTTATCCCCCTATTAATAAAAAAAAAATCTGTGGTTCCTTATAGGATATAAATTACAAATTGTACAGGATAAACTAAGAACTCCTTAGCCTGGTATTTTAGCACCTTTCACATAGCTTCCATTTATCAGCCTTATTTCATTCCACCTTTTCTTTTCTTATACTTTTCATTCCAGCCAAAAGAGACTATTAGTTCTCATCCTGACCCCTTCCACCTTCCTACATTCCCATCTTGGGAGCACACTCTCTTCATCTTTGCTTGTTGAAATCCTTCTGTTCTTTCAAGGACCTCTCTTTTGTGAAAATCTTTCCTCACTCCCTTGTTGAGCTAAAAACCATTTTTCCCTCCTCAGATTTTCTTAGATCTCTCTGAGTTTTCTCTTTGCCCATATTTTGCATCATATCATTTTTAGTTATATGAATATCTTAGCCCACTTATTAGGGAGTTGATTTTTTTTTTAGGTTTTAAACAGCTGAATTTATGCTCTGGATATGCTCTGAATATATGAGCATATTTTATTTTATTTTTAAATTGTTTTTCTTTATTAATTTGTTTGTTTACTTTTAGTTTACAAGATTCAGTTCCACAATCTCTTGAGTTTCAAATTTTCTCTCCCTCCCTTCCCTCACCACCCCATGGGGGATCTGCAAATACTTTCATATTAGACATTAGTGGGAGTTGGCTTTTTGAGGCAGAACCTTTGCTTTTCATTTTTGTTTCCACTACCAAATACGAGAGACAGAATACATAGTGAATAGAGATTTGACCTCAGTCAGGAAGAGCTGGGTTCAAACCCTACTCCTGTTATGTACTGACTGTGATTCTCCAAATCACAGTTTCCTCATCTATAAGGAAAGAAATAAACATTTATTAAGTAGTAGGCACTATGTATTAAATGTTTTACAAATATTATTTCATATGTGCCTCACAACCCTGAGAGGTAGGTGTTATAATTATCCCTATTTTACAGTTAAGAAAACTGAGGCAAACAAGTGTTAAGTGACTTGCCCAAGGTCACACAGTTAATACATGTCTGAATCTGGATTTGAACTTGTGCTTTAAACTACAAGACAGAACTCCACTGAACCACCTAGCAGCCTAAGCATGAGAGGGTTAGACTTAATGGCCTCCAAGGTCCTTTCCAGATCTAAATCAATGATCCTATCTATAACACTACAGTGAATAAAGTTGACACTTGTTCAGTCATTTCTGTAGTGTCTAACGCCATTTAGGGTTTGGCTTTGTTTTTTTGTTTGGCAAAGATACTAGAGTGGTTTGCCAATTCATTTTTCAGATGAGGAAACTGAAGCAGAGTGAAGTGACTTGCCCAGGGTCACACAGCTAGGAAGTATCTGAGGATAGATTTGAACTCAGGTCTTTCCCACTTAAGGCCCAGCACTCTATCCACTGTGCCACCTAGATGCCCAAAGTAGATACTTAATAAATATTTTTTAAAATTTTATTTAAATGTAATGTATATGTTTACATATGTAGTAAATAAAAATATGACTAAATAATTGGCTTGGTTTAAAAAAAGTTATTTAAAATGTTATTTCTATTTTCAGTTCTGCCTTCTCCCCCTCTCTCCTTTTCTCTCACCCATTGAGAAGACAAGAAATATGATACCCATTATACCTATACAATCATGCAAAAAATCTAATATACATTTAGTAGATTTAAATGATATCACTCAATAAAATCCAAAAAAGGAAGAAGACCCAGGTCTTTCGTTTTCTGACCCATTTTATCCATAAAAAGCTATATCAAAGGAAAAGCTGATCACTTCTTCGTGTATTTGTGACAGGTTCTCAGGTATCTTCGTTTGGGTAAATAGACATCATCCGTAATGCAGCAATTAAATGAAGCCTTTCATTGAACTGAATAGTTTTGCTGCACTTCATTTTAGTGAAAAAAAAGTCAAGTCACAGCAACACAAGCTTATATTAGGAGTCTTGTTTAACTTGGGTTTTTCAAAGCAGCTTCTGGACTGTGTCTTGGCCTCACCACAGACACAGTTCAGGTCTGTGCACCGTCTGTGTCTGCATTGATGCATAGAATGTCAGAGCTGGGTCTTCTGTCCCAGGCAGTGACCTTTGATATTTTTAAGAATGATGACGAGGCACGGCAGAATTCTTATTTACAAAAGAAAGATCCCTTCATGTTTGCTGTGTCTAAGTCACCGTAAAGGAATCTTGTACTGTTCGGTTACATTTCCAGTAAACCAGCAAAGTGGACTAATACATCTCAGAAGGATTTTAACCAATGATGGAGAAACAGAAAGAAAAGAAGAGCGTTCATAGGTATGTAGCTTTAGAGCTATAAGGGACCCCAGGAAGTTTTCTAGTTCAGCTGTCTCATTTTACCGATGAAGATCTGTAGGTTCTGATTAGATTACTTGCCCAATGTCACACAGTTACTATTTAGAGCAGGGTTGGAACACAGGTTGTCTGAATCCAAACCAGTGCTTTTTCCATGGTACTGAGGTAGTTCCATCCTTATTAAAAAAGACTGCCCCTGTTCCATTACCATTGCTATTAATGATAGCAATTGGGAAAGCCTTACTTTATTCTGCTATATATTTCCTGTGGAACACTAAGGGAAGTTAAAAAAAAAAATCTCCGTTTTAGCCAAGTGAGCTGTGGTGAGGATAATGGTTACTTGACATTTGCCAAAGGCACTTATCTTTTGATGGAGTTGCCTTGCCTACAAATGTAAATACATTATGCCATAGAGCAGCATTTAGTTATAAACACTTTCCCTGAGTAGTACTGGCCAAAAGTAAACGCTTAGGCCATTGCGTGTTTGGCTCTAAATCGCTGTGACAATTTGCTCTTGGTACATTTTCCTAGACCTGTTTGTAGGTGAGTAGGTAATGGTAACAGCTGAGAAAGAGCAGGTGGTTGTACTTTTTTCTACCACAGGTTCAAGGAACAAGCTGATTCAGGAATTGCTGGTGCAGGTATTTTCAACTAGATTGGAAAAACAATCCTAGGAACTCAGGTGATATTTGCACAGATTACCATCAGATGTCATCTGAGTCTGCTGGTGATGTTTGTCACTGTAACTGGAGAGACACTAGTCCTTTGGTTCTGCCCCTTTCAAAAAATCAAACTCTATAACACCCATGATGAACATTAAGAGTTTGATTTTTCAGTTATACTGCTGAATTTGCATACTTTGGTTTAGCCCACTGAGGCATGGGAAAACCACCCCTTTTTGTGGTAAGTTGTAATTTCCTTTTGAAGATAGGGTTGTTGGGCTTTGGGATTTAGGCTGGCATAGGTACAGTTGGCAGCAGGTCTATAGGGTATATTGATTTCATTTAGTTTTTGTTACCTAAACCTACATACAGGTTGCACAGCACAGAAAGTTGGCAAACAGCTTAAAATAAAACAGTTTTGTTGAAGTGTGTGCGTGCGTGTGTGTGTGTATGTGTGTGTGTGAGAGAGAAAGAGAGAGAGAGGGAGAGGGAGAGAGAGAGAGACAGAGACAGAGACAGAGACAGAGACAGAGAGAAAGAGGCAGGGGGGGAGCAAGAGAGAGACTTGATGACAGAGCTAGTAGAAGTCTAGCCTTGAAGTCACAAGACCAGAGTTTTCAAGTTCTTTGTCTTGATTGAAACTGTTAGAACTGTAGCAAGTCATTTTTATTTAAGTTTCCCTGGTATTCAAGCAAATTTCTAAAGACTTATCGCCACTAAAGGATAGTAGATTTGCATTGTTCAAGGCAGTACACACATATGCACATGCAAAGCTCACCATTCAGATGAATTCACTTGTTGAGGCTTCCAGGCTGGTAGAGTGTATTTCAGTTGGCCTTTATACGGACTCATGAAAAAGTAAATTTCTAAAAATGTTGAATTATGAAATCCATTTTCTACCATGTTTTAACCTTCCTTTATCAGGTCCAATAAAAAAGAAGATGAAATTTTTTTCTTTGGGTCAAAGTAGGTCATTGCCATCCACTCAGCCTGCAAGGAAGACGGAACCTTTTGGAAGCAATGTAACATGCTGGAAAGAGAGCTGTATTTAGAGAGGGCCTGAGTTCAAATTCTAATTCTGTTTACTATAGACTAGTTGTGCGCCTCCTTGGGCAAGTTGATTTCTAGGCTTCCAGCTCCTCATCTGTCACAGAGAGGACTGGACTAGATGAGAGGTTCTTTATCTTTTTGTGTCTTTTTTTTTTTCTTTTTTGGAGTGGGGAAGGCAGGGCAGTTGGGGTTAGGTGACTTGCCCAAGGTCACACGGCTAGTAACTTTTTGCATGCCTTGCACCTCTCCAGCGGTCTGCTGAAGTCTCTGAACCTTATCTCAGAATAGTTTTTTTGTTTTGTTTTGTTTTAATTGGTAAAAACCATTCATATTGAGTGGAATGTAACTTTCTTCTTTTTTTTAATTACACACACACATACACACACACGCACAAAAAGCCCTTGTCATCTTTGACAAAAAACCAGAGAAGCTCTACTTCCTGAAGGACAGCACAATTGAAGCAAAAATAATGCAAAAAATAATTCAAAAAAATCCTTTGTAGTGTGCGCTCTCAAATAAAGCAATAGAAATAAATGACAGTCTTTTCTAACAGCCAGAAAAATGTCTGTCTTCTCAGTTCAGTCTGTGTAACCCACACAGTGTGTGGTCAGATGAGTATAGTCTGAGTACTATATGAGTCTGCTTGGATCATTACAGAAATCTAAAGAAATTAAAAAATATATAAATACTGTCCTCTTATTCATTGAATCAAGCCCTAAAGAGGATAAACATAACTGCTAAGCAAATATTTTAGGTCCATATTTGTAACATCTGGATTCCAGAAGCCCCTGATCTGTTTATCTAATTCTTCTAATTTTTAAACTGCTTGACCGATACAATTTAGAGTACTCTGGTATCACATGAAACAATGACTTTACATGATTGCTTCTTTGAAATACTAAGAAATACTAAATGCTAGAAATACTAATTGCTTCTTTGAAATACTAAATTGTACACATTTATTTGACTTGTAAAGGAAGAATAGTGTTTTAAATTGCATTAAAATACATAAGGCGATGCAGGGAACCAATTATATTAAAATACAGTTGACAAAATATTTTAAAAATAAATTTAAAACTCTAAGAGATAATCTCTTAAATTTCCTTCCAGCTCTGAGATCCCATAATTGTCTGCGGACTCCGGCTTTCATAGTTCTCTACTCTGACCAAAACTCTCTAGATGAGGCCGGTAGCCGCCGTCAGTTCATAGAGCTCTCTTTGGCTAGTGAAGCTGTGCAACAGTTCTTCCTGAAATCACGAAAACTGGAATTCAGGAGAGAAAGAGAGGATAGTGACTTGGAAAATGGCATCAGTTGCCTGAAGTTACAGCTCAAATTCCAGAAAGCACTTGTACAAATATCTGCCAGATAGTTCTTGACATACCTCGTGCTTTTGTGAGGAGGTTGCCACAACCCTTATCTCTACTCTTTCCCTAATGTCCCGCCTTCCTCAATTATATCACTAGTCTTCAGAGCCTTACCTTCAAAAGTCCAATTCCAGAAATTGTCCACTCTTAGAAATTCTGTCCGGAGACTTTGTGAAAATTGGCCAGCCCATTGGGCAAAGGCAGCTTCCCCCTGCACCAGTGATTGGTTTTGAACCATTTGCCTCAGTCAGAGGAAATAAGATGCTAAACAGGTAAGGAGAAGTCAGCTTGTCTTAAGCCAGGCATAAGCATGAGACTGAAATATCATGCAATGAATTAGGATATGGAGAACAATCTCACTAGCTGTGTGGCCCTGGGCAAGTCATTTAACCTCTGTGGGCTTATGTTCCCCATCTTTAAATGGAAAGGATTGTCATCTGAGATTACTTTCAGCTCTAAATCTATGATCCTGTAACATTTTTGAAACCTCATGAATGAATTCTAGGTAGCATTTCTCAATATGCCTTCTGCTCCAGTTCACAGGATACCATTACAATTCTGTATTTTGTTTGGTCCGTGTCAATCTGGTCAAATCATATGAGTCCACTTTGATCATTACAGAAATCGAGAGAAATTAAAAATAAATAAATACAGGCCTTCTATTCATTGAATCAAGTCCTAAAGCAGAATAAATAGCAAACATTTTAGGTTCATATTTGTGACATCTGGATTCCAGAACCTCTATAATTATCTAGTAGATTAAAAATCAGTAGACAATGGTAATAGTCCTTGCTATGCTGTGGAATTTGAGTGTAACCTTGGACAAGTCACACAATAATCTCTGAGTTGCTCATAAAATAAAGATAAGAATCCTTGCTCCTCCCTACCTTATTTGCCCACATTTACTGTGAGAGGATAAATGAAGAAGCAGCAAAAGTTATTTAAGTTATTCAGAAGACAGCCTGTTATAATTTGTTTTTTTCTTAAATCATTCAGTTTTTATGTATTATAAGAATGTGAATGCAACACAAAAGGGTATAAGCAAATGAACTGTGGTTGAACCACAGCCTCCTGAGGGACAGAGGGAGGGAGGGAAGGAAGGAAAGAAAGAAAGAAACAAAGAAACAAAGAAAGAAAAAGAAAGAAAGAAAGAAAGAAGGGAGGGAGGAAGGGACTAATCAGGCACTTACTATGTTCCAGGCACTGGAAGTAAGTACTACTAAGTTACCATTTTACATTTGAGGAAATTGATGCAGAGGTTAAGTGACTTGCCCATGGTCACAAAACTAGCAAATATCTGAGGCTGGATTTGAACACAGGACTTCCTGATTCCAGGCCCTTTACTCTATCCACTATTCTATCTACTACCTTCTTTTAAAAAAAAAATAAATTACTTTTAAAAATAATTGTTTATTATTATGTTGTGGATAATTATTATCTTGTTTTATAAATGATTTGTATTTGTTTCAGACTTTCCAAAAGAGATCAGAGCATTTAAAGATGATTTCACTTGGTTTCCTAAAACCTCTCTTTGCAAGCCAAAGGAAAGCGAGGGCCAGATCAGATAAACAATCTACCTAAGCAGGAACATTTTGCAAAAAGAGCAGCAGAACAGGATTTAGAATCAGGGTCTCATTCCCAAGTCTTCCTTTGATTTTTAACCTGTTGAGCCACCAAGATGAATTAAATTCAATTCTCAGATTAAAGCTATTAAAAAAAACACCCCTCAAATATTTTAAAGCAGATCCCTTATTAATTAAGGGAGAATTAATTAATTATTTAAGGCATTTTCTGGTGATAGGAAATGCCACGTTGTATAGTGGGAAGGAGCTGACATCCCCAGCCCTACTATGGACTCCTGTCCCCAACTACCCACATGCTGCTGGCACCTCAAAGTCAACATGCCTGGACCGAAGTTGGTTTTCCTCCCCAAATCTATTTCTTGATCACTTTACTTCTTTCACCATGGAGTACCATCATTCATCCAAAATCCTGTGTTTAAAACCCTGGTGCCATGTTTGATTCTTCTATCTCTATCATTTCTCATATCCAACCAGTTACCAAGTCCAGCTGGTTCTAATTGGCCCCGTAGTCTATCCATCCATCACTTCACATCACATGCCTTTACTCAGAGATGTAGACACATCACTCCTGCTAAATAAAACCTCACTGATGATTTCTTGTTGCCTGTAGGGTGAAATTGATGCTTTTTTTTGTCCAGGGTTCAAGTCCGTCCAGATTGTGGGGATATTTTACCATTGCTCACTTTTCACACCACATGTTTTCTATTTGGTGCCTTTGTTTACATGGTTCCCAGAGGCCAAGAACCGCTCACTCCTTCATATACATAACGAAATTCCTACCTGCCCAAGTAAAACGCCACCTCCAAGAAGTCTTCCTTGGTGCTCCTAACTGATATCAAACTTTCACTGCTTATTCCTCATGTATCACTTCCATCTCTTTTTATGCAGATATGAAGATAATGATTTCAGTGATATAAAGAACTCCCTAGGAGAGAAAACTCCCTCTACTAATTCGGATTGGCAGATCACTGACTTTCCCAAGGTCACAAAGTCACCTGAACCTGTCTGAGGGTAAGACTTGAACCCAGGGCTTTCTGACTTGGAGGCTGGTTCTCTGTGTACTGTATACACCACACTACCGCTTATGGAAAATTCAAGAAAATATGTGATACTTATACTTTAGTGGAAATGATAAGATAAACACACTTAGCTGTTGAACAACAAGGCTAGGCCGTACGTGATTAAGTGTTTAAATGAATGGAACAGACAGTTCTTGAGCAGAACAGACAGTACTTTGGGAGGTCAGAGACGGGAGAGATCACAATCTGCTGGGATGGGAGGGGAAAGCTTCATGGAATTTATAAAATTCCAGCTTTACCCTGAAGGATGTTTAAGGGGGAAATGAGACTTTCTCAAAGCCACGGAATATATTTCGTGCTGAATTAAAAGACTGTTATGATAATACTGGGTTTATCTGTGCAATAATTCACCATTTTCAAGTCTAAAATTTTAATTTAATATCTCCTTAATTTCTGTATGTTTCCTCCATCTCCCTCTCCAGCAATTCGTAACTTGTAACAAAACTGACCAACACCTCCACTGAGTCTGACAGTATCTACCATGGTCCCCACCCATCGTCCCCTCCCCACCCTCCCCCACCTCTGCAAAGAGAGAGACGTGTAGTTTCTCATCTTTTTTTCAGGACCAAACAAAACTTAGCACCTTTAATAGAAGGCTCTTTTTATTGTCTTTCTTACTCCAGAGAAGGAAAGAGGTGGTAGAAGGAGGGAAGGAAGAAGAGAGGGGGGGAGGAGAGAGACAGAGAGAGAGAAAGGAGGAGAGAGAGAAAAAGAGAAGGAGGGAGAGAGGGAGAGAGAGAAAAAGAGAAGAGACAGAGAGAGGGGGGAGGGAGGAAGAGACAGAGAGAGAGGGAAGGAAGGAAGACAGAGAGAGAGAAGGAGAGAGAAAGAGAGAGAGAAGTTAGCTAATAAGGATTTAAGAAGGGATTCCCTTTTTTTAATTTAAAAAAATTTAGTCCCAAATCTTCTCCTTCCCTCCACCCCCGCATTGAGAAATATGATACCCATTATACATGTGAAGCCATGCAAAACATTTCCACACGTAAGAACAGATTCTCTCCTCTTGTTCCCCCTTCCCTCTCTCTTTTTGTCTCCAACCTTCCTCCCTCTCTCTATCTCTTCCATCTTTTCTCCCTCCCCATCTCTGCAAAGTAAATTCTTAAAATTGATTTAATGTTAGTGGGAATCAACTAATTTCTTGATGGTTCACCTGGCTTGGCCCGAGGCCTGGAATATCTTTGATTTCATAGTTGAACGTGGTTTACAAATAGAAGACTATCTGAGAATCTATATGCCTGATACCAGGAGCTGAGTTCTCTCACAGGGAGAGAGCCCTGAGGGAATTCTTTCCCTAGACTTAAATTAGTATGCATGTCAGGCTTTGGCACTTACCTTTTCCCCAAACAGAATAACTCAAAAGAAAAATTACCATCTTCTGGTATTGACTTTTTATCCTTGTCATTAAGTACGCCAAGATGTCCATTCCCCTAACACAGTGGTTCTCAACCTGTGGGTTATATTCAATTTGTAACAATGAAAATACATCTTGCATATCAGATAGATTCATAACAGTAACAAAATTACAGTTATGAAGTAGCAACAAAAATAATTTTATGGTTGGGGGTCACCGCAACCTGAGGAACTGTATTAAAGGGTTGAGGCATTAGGAAGGTTGAGAACCACTGCCCTAACACTTTCTTGGCCTTTGTCTTGCTCTCCAGTTTTTCCGTTGCTACACACCAGACAAAATAGACAGGTGGACTTTGTCTTACATTGCCCTTCACGAGGCCTATAATGGTACAGTCTTAAAATGTTTACCCAGGAAAAATGAGATGAGATGAAATGTAGGCAGAAGGAAAATAAGAAACCGGCCAATTGAAGGGTGCCATTGGCCCACCAGAGAATTCTATCTAAAGGATGAAGAGATTGTGCTACATCCTTCTGAGAGATAGTTTCTGGGCGATTAATAATCAATCTATGAATTATGGCTAGCAAATAGTCAATAAGTTGTGGTCGGTGGTTTCTCTCCAAACCAGTGAACCCTGGAGAATATTGGATGCTTAAATAGATTTGGAAAAGGGCATTTATCCCTAACACGAGGAAATCTACGCTGATTGGTTAACAATTGATGAGAATGAATATTATAATGAGGGCTGGGCTTGTTCTAATGAGGAGCTGGAGACAGGAATCTGAACATTCCACCTCCACCAGTCTATACAAAAGAATCTATTTTGCACTGAGCCCTACCTGAATGGAACAACAGGCCAGAATTCACCTAGATTAGATTCTCTTTACTCTTTAAACATAACTAAGCCCTTCCATTTGGGTGGGGTTCTGCCCAAGACCCGGGAGAATGTCTCATTGTCAGCCATGTTCTTTACTAGGAAGTAAAAAAAAAAAAACCTCTTTGGGTTCTGTGTATAAATTGGTTATTAATATAATAAAAAATCATTTTTCGCAACTCTCCATTGCCCTTTGGGTGATTCTTAATTTCAGTTCTTTGGAGTCTGGTTCTTGTGATTCATAGCCACTAGATAGCACTCAAAGATTTAATATCAAAGTCTTTGTGAAGAGAAGCTTGGGGTTAGTCAAAGAACTTTGTTTTTCAAAGGCAGTCAGCCTATATATCCTTCAATTCTGGGCCCAATAGATTATCCATTTGCAGTGTTTCCTAAGATATACGTATTTACTGATGGATGAGTTCAATAGGTTGTCCATCCAGTTGCATATTCTAGTCTAGACAATAAGCATTCTTTTTAAAAACAGAATTAAAATATTTATGTGTTCTTTGCACATGGCACTGTTAGGCACTTTTCAGCAATACTGTGTAACAGCAAAACTTCCCTCAGGGAACTTACAATCCAAAATGGACAGAATCAATGTAAACACACTGAATAGGGAATTTTGTAAAATGATTGTTGTTTTTTACTCCTTTTGATACATCTGACTGAAGAAACCATGAGGGAGGACAGAATCAAAACAAAGAATGGGGCAGAAGTGGCTGCATCATGTAATCATACACTCAGTGGGGAGACCTTTGGTAGATTTATTATTATTACTGTGTACAATGTTCTCCTGGTTCTGCTCACTCCACTTTGTACCAGTTCATGTCTTTCCAGGATTTCCTGAAATCATTCTTCTTATCATTTCTTATAGCACAGTAATATTCCATTACAGTCATATGCTGTAAGTTATCCAACCATTCTCCAAATGATAGGCATCCCCTCAAATTCCAAATCTTTGCTTACTCAAAAATAACTGCTATAAATATTTTTGCACCAATAGATCCTTTCCCCCTTTTTTATCTCTTTGGGGTACAGACTTAGCAGTGGTATTGCTGGTTCAAAGGGTGGACACAGTTTTGTAGTCCTTTGGGCATAGTTCCAAATTGCTCTCAAGAGCGGTTGGGTTAGTTAACAACTCTACCAACAGTACATTAGTGGTAGTATATATTTCTAATGCTCATTTTTCAGGGAGAAGAAAAAAATAGTCTCTTAACAGACTAATTAAACATATCATGCTATTAATGTTACAGAAAATAGAATTTGACATATGGCATATTATAATCCTTTTAGAGGAGTTAGTTCTCTGAGAGTGTGCATTGGAGGGCAGGTGCTGTTCTGCTTCAGTAGAGAGTTCCTTATATAGGTCCAATTTTAAAAGGCAAAAATATTTTAAATACATGTAAATTTGTGATCCATGTTACAAGCCAGTGCTGTGAAACTCAAATATGTATATGGGGGCCATTAAACCATATATAAGAATCCCCGTGGCCTGCATATTAGCTTAGTTTAAAATTTTAATATTACCTATATTTTATTATTTTTAAATTTATTTTGTTAAATATTTCTCAATTACATTTTATTTTGGGGGGCGGCTAGGTGGTGCAGTGAATAGAGCACCGGCCCTGGAGTCAGGAGTACCTGAGTTCAAATTCGGCCTCAGACACTTAATAAAAAAAAAAAACACAACAAACTAGCCGTGTGACCTTGGGCAAGTCACTTAACCCCAACTGCCCTCCAAAACCAAAACCAAAACAAAACAAAACAAAAACATTTTATTCTGATTTGGGCCTCACTCTCAGTGTTTGACGCCTCTTTAAGTAATTTTTTTTTTTTAGTGGAAGGACTAGAAGTGAAAAAATCTAGGTTTGAATCATGGCTCTGACACTTAGAAAACATGATCCTTTGGTTAGATTATGTAACCACTTGAAGCCTCGATTCCCTCTTTTGTAAAAGCAGAGATGTGTGTGTGTGTATGTGATTGTTATCTACAGCACACAGTTACGAAGAATGTACTTTGCAAACCTGCAATACAAAATATGAGTTGTTATTTATTTAAAAGTTATGCATTAAACAATGATCACAGTTAACTTTGCAGAGCTACACAGGGACAGGTATGACTGAAAAGCTCCTTGTGGGTCCAACCCTCCTTTCCATTGACCAGTGACTATAATGAGAAGCCTGGTTGCTATTTGCAGCCTCACCTCTGACCCCTTCCTGAGCAGCCCAAAGGCTTTGCCCTAAAAGAGAAATCCTTTTCCTTATCATCCCTTGCCAATTTGGCATTTTAACTGCTGTCCTTCACCAGTCATCTATGATTATGCAGCCTTGCCTGAAGCTGCACTTTAGGGAGTCCTTGAAGTGTATCATCCACTCTCCCTGCTGGTGATTGACCCACTTTGGTTCACTGTGTGTGTGTGTGTGTGTGTGTATGTGTGTGTGTGTGTGTGTGTGTGAGTGTGTGATGGGCAGCAGTTCAGGACTGGCATTCTGGCTGCACCGCAGGACTTGGTTCTTGTTAAAGGTGGCATTGAGGAACTAGATACATAGATACATGAAATTCTACAGTGGAAAGGCTTGTAGAGACCTAGTCTGATCTGATGGCTTCTTCTCAACTCTCATTCTTCTCAAATCTTTTTCTTGCGTTTGATACTGTTGATCACTTTCTCCTCCTGGGTTTTTGTGCCAATGTTCTCCCTTGGTTCACTACCTATGGTTTTGGATGCTCCTTCTGAATCTCCTTTGCTGGATGCCTGTCTTAAGTCCCTAATCATACGTATCCCCCATGAATTTTTTTTCACTCTGTACTATCTTGATCTCATTAGCTCCCATGGGTTCTGTTATTATATCTTTGTAGATAATATATTTATAATGCTCATTTTTCTTTTTGGTTTTTTAAAATATATTTTGTATTTTTAAATTGATTTGTTTATTTACTTTTAGTTTACAAGATTCAATTCCACGATCCCTTGAGTTTCAGATTTTCTCTCCTCCTTCTCCTCCTCCCCCCCACCTCCCCATCATGGCGGCTTGCATTCAAGTATAGGATCTGCAAGTACTTTCACATCAGATGTTAGTCTGGTTGTATAGAAGGATTTTAACTAATGGAGTGAACAATGGGAACAAAGAAACAAAACTCAATGTGGAAAAGAATGGCAGCATGTAGATTGCTTCAGTCTCCATTTAAACTCTGGTCTTTCTAGATCTTTCTCTGAATGTAGGTATCTCCTTCCATCCTGAGACTTGTAGAGTTGTCGTATAACTGTATGTTGCTGAGAAGAGTCCAGTTTTTCAAAGTTGGTCATTATATATACAGTGTGTTTGTGATTATATACAAATTTTTCCTGGCTCTGCTCTTCTCACTTAGCATCAGTTTGCATAAGCCTCTCCAGGTAAATATGAAGTCCATCTCCTCCCCATTTCTTATAGTATAATAGTATTCC
>CM053593.1:218664518-218681462 GCA_028646575.1 Pseudocheirus occidentalis
AGCTCCACCAACAATGCCTTAGTGTTCCAATTTTTCCACATCCTCTCCAGCATTTGTCATTTTCCTGTTTTGTCATCTTAGTGAATCTGACTGGTGAGATGTCGTACCTCAAAGTTGTTTTGATTTGCATTTCTCGAATCAATAGTGATTTAGAGCATTTTTTCATATGCTTATAGATACCTTTAATTTCTACCTCTGAAAATTGCTTGTTCATATCCTTTGACCATTTATCAATTGGGGACTAATGCTCATTCTTCAAGGAGAAAGCAAAATAGTATTTTTACAGACTAATCAAACATATCAGGCTATTAATGTTACAGAAAATATAATTTGACATGGCATATTTTAATCCAGCGCTTCTCAATCTGTGGGTCGTGACCCCTTTGGGGATTGAACAACCCTTTCACAGGGGTCACCTAAGACCATTGGAAAACACATATTTCCGATAGTCTTAAGAACCGAGACACCGCTCCTCTGTCCGTCTCCAGGTAGGTCCACCCACATGCAGATACACCCACATATGAGTATTAAAAGGTTGCAGCATTAGGAAGGTTGAGAACCACTGTTCTAATCCTTTTAGAGGGGTTAGCTCTCTGAGAGTATAAATTGACACTTAATGCTGTCACTTATTTTGGCCTCTTGGAATACTCCTTACTCTTACCTATGGAAATGTTGCTTCATCCTTGAAGGCCTAGCTCAAATCGACAGCACCTATACTGGCACCACAAAATTTAGCACAAAACTGCGTTCTTTCATTTGTTGTATAAGTGTCATGGGTTCAATTAGATTATAAATTCTTTGAAGAAAGGAACCGTGAGTAATGCAAGCCCACATTAAGCTTGGAATAAGAGCTTCTTGATTGTTTAAAACTGTTAACAGTGTAATATTTCTAACTGTGCTGTAATTAACTATACAGAGAAGCGGAGGATGATTTCTATGAAATCATACAAAGTTAAGTAAGCAGAACCAGGAAGACAATATATGCGGTGACTACAACAATGGAAATAGAAAAACCAACAACAAAATTAGAACTGAATGCTGTGTGATTATAATGATCAATTTTTGTTTGTCCCCAGAAAATAGATGGGAAAATGTACCTCCCTCCCTTTTTTTTTGTGCAGAAGGGAATTAGGGACATGAAGTACTGCATATAATGTCAGACTTGGAGGGTATATTGGTTAGTTTTACTAAAATATTCTTTTCCTCTTTAAAAAAAATCTGTTATAAGAAATTGCTTTCAGGGAAGGGAAGGGAAATGGTGTATTGGGAAATGAAGGTAATAGAAAAATTAAAAACGTCAATAAAAGTTTTTAAACTTGATAATATACTTTAGAAAAATCCATGTAATATTTCCAATCCACATTAGAATATAGATTCTATTTTTCCAAAGAGAAAAACAATATCCCTTTTTAGCATGAAATGCATCAACCCCAGCTGAATAGGCTAAACTTTTTATGGGATTTCTTATATAAAGGCCATACATTTCTGAAGTTATGCTAGAATAATATGTCATGAGAGTTGTGATGCCTTCGTTAGGAAGGGTTGTCATTTGGAGAAGTGTCAAAGAAGCATTACCCTTCAATCAATTAATAATAATTATTAAGTAACTACTCTCTGCCAGGTGCTAAGTGCTATGAATACAATCCTTCCCTGCCCTCAAGGAGCTCACAGTCACGTGGGGGAGACAACATACAAACAAAAATATACAAAGGGATCCATATATAGGCTAAAAGAGTAATAATCAATAAAGGGGAGGTCACTGGAATTGAGAGGCTGGGAAAGGCTTCCTATAAAAGATGAAGTTTTAATTGGGACTTAGAGGAAAACGTGGCATCAGTAGGCAGAATTGAGAAAGTATTCCAGGCATGGAGGATGGCTACCAAAAGTGCCCAGAGTAAGAGATGGCGTGCCTTGTTTGTGATGCAGACAGGAGGCCAGTGTCACTGGATCAAAGAATACTTGTTGGAGAGTAAGGTGGAAGAAGCCTGGAAAGGTAAGAAGAGACTAGGTTATAAAACACTTTGAAAGCCAAACACAACATTTTGTATTTGATCTTGGGTTTAATGGGAGCCACTGGAGTTTATTGAATAGCACAGTGATGTGGTCAGACCTGTGCATGAGGGAAATCACTTTGGTGACTGAACAGAATGGACTGGAGTGGGGAGAGACTTGAGGCAGGCAGACCCTCAAATGGGCTATTGCAAGAGTCCAGAAATGAGGTAATGAAGGACTATACCAAAATGGTGATGGTGTCAAAGAAGGGAAAAGGGTGTTTTCAAGAGATGTTGCAAAAGTAAAACCAACAGGCCTTGCAACAGCCTAAGGGGAAAGGATGAGAGAAAGGTAGTAACAAGTAGTCATTCAGAGAATGCTGTTAGATGTGTTTCTGTTAGGTGTGTTTCAGTGTGTGGCTGCAGGTAAATGACCTACTCCAAACAGATTTAAATTTTATAGAGCAAAATAGAGTATTTAAAATTTTATTGATTTTTTTTCATATCACATTTATTTCCAACATATAATTTCCTTATTCACCCAGAGCGCCATTCCTTATGCTGAAAAAATAAAAAAGAGAGTGAAAAAGTAGTTCTGTAAAACTAACCAACACACTAGCCAGATCTGAGAATATATGCAATGCTCCATATCCACAGGTCTCCAGCTCCAGGAGCTATGGCCTAAGACCATTGTAAAGTTGTTATCTGGAAGCAGTTCTCACTCCCTGACATCATGAAAATAGCCCTGGCCTATTCCAAAGATTTAGCTCCCAGCTTTAGCTATGGAGGCCGACAGCTAGATCCTCCAGCAGTGGTGACCACTCCATGAAGAAAATGGGGTGTGAACTGAACCATAGAAAAGTACAGAGAAAGCCCTGTCAAGTGGCAAAATTTTCAAACTAGAGGGCCCCAGAGAGAAACCCAAGTCTTTTTCAAAACAGAAAGATTTGAGGACTGAACACTGCAGAGGAGACTTGGCATCTTGGTGTGCATGGCTCCCAGGCGGTTGTGGTTGGTTTCCAGGGACTGTTGAGTTATATGAAATCCCCCTGGGGAGTCTCAGGTTATAGCCTCGGTCTGTTTTGCTGAATAATGTGATAGAAGAGAAGCCAAGGTCACTGTTATACATTTTAAAGGAGATCCTAGAAAGAAGAGGAATTCTTTGCAAGAGAAAGAAACTTCTTAACATCTGGTTTTTTTATATAGGATTTTTTTCCCTTGAAATTTGACATTATTTCTCATAAGTACACCTAATTACCCTTCTTTTCCCATGATCTATCTCCCTTATCCAAAGGGAAAATAAAAATAATAGAAATAAAAATCTGATTCTGAGATGAAAAAGACTTCTTGAAGGGAAATCTTCAAGGATAAATGAGGGATAATTATGATGAATGAGGAGTACTGGTACCTCAGGAAATTGTACTGACTCTGGGTCAGAGGATCTGGGTTCAGATCCTACCTCTGATGATGGATTACTAACTTTATAACCTTGAATAACCTCCTGGTCCCTCAGTTTTTTCTCTGTAAAATCAGAAGGTTGGATTAAATGAACTCCAAGGGTCTTTTCAGCTCTTCGTCCATGATCTTATGGTCCTCCTAGTCTTATAGGCTGTGACATTCTATAGTTGCCCATGTGAGTTGAGAATTTGCTGTGTCATTTAACTTAATTGATACTGTGTTTCAGCAGATTTGTAGACATATAGCCAAGAAGAACATTTCATCTTCAGATGCTGATGAAATAGTAAAGGTTTTTGCCTAAAAGTATTCAGGGATCCCTTCCTCCATCCTTCCTGTTTCCTCACTGATTCAGTATGGAGGAGTACCTAGTAAGTGTTACAGTGGATAGAACATTGGACTTGAGTTTAAATCTGGTTTTGGACACTTATGTGTGCGATTGGGCAAGTCATTTAGCGTCTCAGTGATGGTTATTGTCAGACATTTTTCCAAATGGCCAGCTGTACTCATCTGGACTGATTGAGAGATTATGTCTTGGGGCGGCTAGGTGGCGCAGTGAATAGAGCACCGGCCCTGGAATCAGGAGGACCTGAGTTCAAATATGGCCTCAGACACTTAACACAAAAAAACTAGCTGTGTGACCTTGGGCAAGTCGCTTAACCCCAAGTGCCCTCCAAAAAAAAAGAGAGAGAGATTATATCTCTGGTAAGCAAGCAGGGTATAATTGAGAGAACATTGGACTGGGAATCAGGACACTTGCTCTCTAGTTCAGATTTTGTCATTATCTTATATGGGACCTTGACTCAGTTTACCTTTCTTTTCAATGCAGGACCAGAGTTTGAAATCTAGAAGGGACCGTAGAAGCCATCTGGTCCAGTCTTTTCATTTTGCAGATGGGGTAAATGACGCCTGAACAAGTAAAATCACTTTCCCAAGGTCTTTCAGTACTAAGTCAAGGAGTTGGTATTCAAACCCTGGTCTTCTGATTTCTAGTTCCTAATTCCTAGCTTCTAACTCTAAGTCAGCACCTGCTGAAGCTGCCCTGCTTCCTCCACTATACAGAAATGAGACGACCGAGTGATCATTAAACGCCTTCCAGTTATGATGTTCTATACTCCCCAGATGAGTTTAGGACTGAGATCTTAGCAGCCTGAGGATCTCATTCTGAGTCTCAGTTTCCTCATCTATAAAATAATAGTTGTGTGACCGTAAGTTCAGATTCAGTCACCTGCTGTGGGGAGTTCTTTTAAAACTGCTGATCATCAAGGCACAGTAAAAGTCGTTAAGCTTTTTTTTTTTTATTAGAATCAGGTAGCCCTTTTGCCCATTTTGGATGATCATTAAAATATTTTTCCTTACTAAAATTGTACTGAGCACTGAGTATGCTGTTGCCAATTTAAATGTATAGTTTGCCAATATTTGGGGGGGGGGGTCTTGATCCTTTTTCTGTATCAAATCTTCAGGCTCCCGGAGACATTAGCACTGGGAAGTGATTTAAGACGTTGAGAACAATGACTGCTTGCACATAATAGGTACTTAATAAATATTTGTTGATTGATTGATCAGTATTGATACTGAATGTCAGTGTTGATACTAATAACGTCAATGAGATAATTATCCTATATTTTTGTAACATGGATACAGTGCTACGTTTTGTTTGTTTTTTGCTTTTTGGATGGGGGAAGGTAGGGCAATTGGGGTTAACTGACTTCCCCAAGATCCAGTAAGGCTAGTAAGTGTTAAGTGTCTGAGGACAGATTTGAACTCAGGTCCTCCTGACTCCAGGGCTGGTGTTCTTTTCACTGCACCACTTAGCCAGCCCCCCAACAGTGCTATATTTAAAGCCAGAAAAAGATGGGTTCAAACCCTGACTCTAATTCTTAACTTTGATAGCTAGGTGGCACAGTGGATAGAGCGCCAGGCCTGGAGTTATGAAGACCTGAGTTCACATTGGCCTCAGACATTCAATAGCTGTGTGACCCTAGGCAAATCATTTAACCTGTATTTGCCATAATCCACTGGAGAAAGAAATGGAAAACCACTCGAGTAAGTTTGCCAAGAAAATCCCATTCAGAGTCATAGAGAGTCAGATATAGCCGAACAACAATAAAAATGTTAGCTGTTGTCATAATTTTACCTCTTTTTGTACCCCTAGCACTTAACCCAATGCCTGGTACATAGTAAATACTTGAAAATATTTACTTATTGATTGCTAGACTAGAGCATATGTGTAGTTTCTTTCCTATTGAATATGAGCCTTTGGCTATATTTAAAAAGATTTTTTTCTTCTTCCAGGTTAAAGACTGCTGGGTCCTGGGCCTGCTATAAGAGGCCCTACTTATAGCAACCATGACAACCGCCATCTTGGAGCGCCTCAGCACACTCTCTGTCAGTGGACAGCAGCTCCGTCGCTTGCCCAAGCTCTTAGAGGATGGCCTTCCCAAGATGCCTTGCACTGTCCCAGAAACTGATGTGCCCCAGCTCTTCCGGGAGCCTTACATCCACACTGGCTATCGCCCCACAGGCCATGAGTGGCGTTACTATTTCTTCAGCCTCTTTCAGAAACACAACGAGGTGGTCAATGTCTGGACCCACTTGCTGGCAGCTCTGGCTGTCCTCCTGAGATTCCAAGCCTTTGTGGAGGCGGAACCCCTGCCGTGGACCTCAGCACATTCCTTGCCTTTGCTCCTCTTCATCTTGTCTTCCATCACATACCTCACCTGCAGCCTCCTGGCCCACCTGTTGCAGTCCAAATCAGAGCTGTCACACTACACCTTCTACTTTGTGGATTACGTTGGGGTGAGCGTCTACCAGTATGGCAGTGCCCTGGCTCACTTCTTCTATAGCTCTGACCCAGCCTGGTATGAGCGATTCTGGCTTTTCTTCCTGCCAGCAGCTGCCTTCTGCGGCTGGTTGTCTTGTGCGGGTTGCTGCTATGCCAAGTACCGCTATCGGAGGCCTTACCCAGTCATGAGGAAGATCTGTCAGGTGGTCCCAGCAGGGCTGGCCTTCATTCTGGACATCAGTCCTGTGGCTCATAGAGTAGCACTGTGCCACCTATCTGGCTGTCAGGAGCAGGCTGCCTGGTACCACACCCTACAGATTTTCTTTTTTCTCGTCAGTGCCTATTTCTTCTCCTGTCCAGTCCCAGAGAAATATTTCCCAGGCTCCTGTGACATTGTGGGTCATGGGCACCAGATCTTCCATGCCTTTCTGTCGATCTGCACCCTCTCCCAATTGGAGGCCATTCTTCTGGATTACAAAGGACGACAGGATATTTTTCTGCAGCGGCATGGCCCCCTCTCTGTCTACTTGGCCTGCCTCTCATTCTTCCTTTTGGCTGCCTGTAGTGGTACAACTGCAGCCCTCCTAAGGCGCAAGGTCAAGGCTGAACTGACCAAGAAGGATTCCTGAGGGTGGCAGGTTGGGTGTAGTGTGGTTTCTTGGGAATTTGCTTGGAAAAAAAAAAACTCTAGAAGGGGGGGGAAAGATTGAAATTTTTTTTTAAAGAGCTGTACTTTAAATTAAAATTTATTTCTAAGTATGAGCTTATATCTATAGCAACTGAAAAGTATAAAAGTCTTTTCTTATTTTAATAATGGGAATACATCTTTTCCTTTAGTGATATATCCTCAGATGGTACAGACAGGGAAGATGCCTTGACTAGATTTCATCATGTCTCTGAATCAAGGAGAACTCAGATTGACTGGTCCTAACTGGGCAAAATCCCAGCTCCAGCCTCCTAAGGCTAGTAGCCCTCAGGATGAAAAGCATTTAATATTGAACTGGATGAAATACTGAGCAAAATGTTGTTGGAACAGCAGTCCAATTATGCCAATGTCTAAAGGGTGGGATGATCTCAGAACGCTTTTTACCTGAATTTAGAGCGTGAAGGGTCCAGAGATCAGTGATCAATACCCATAAGCATATTGAATTACTTGGTTCCTCTGATCTTCCTTTCCTTTTCTCTCCTCAACCCAAATATAGACCCCTTTCTCAGGGTGACCATCAGCTGCCTGGGGCTGGGCTATTCACCCAGCTCTGAAGTGTACATGGTGACAGAAAGGCCTATATATCAGCTATATTTTCCTTAAATGGGGTCTGCAGACACATTCAGAAAACCATATATTCAGACACTCGTTGAGCCTCAGTGAAATGCTAAGAGTGTCTAGGAAGGCCTTGCTTTCCTGAATATAGTTGGTGGGCACTGTTCTTTTGCATTCCAAGTTATTTTGGAGATATCATAGCTGCCTTTGGGGCTGGGGAACCCTGTGGGTTAAGCAGGGAATCTGCTCTACTCTTTAACAAGCCAGATTTCTGACCTGTGGGAGGGTGAGCTGTTTCTAAGTTTTCTTTTCAGGGTTTCTCACTGATTTGGAGAACACTTGGGGTCCTAATAAGACTTTATTTCCCCTGCCTCCTTAGCTCCTCAAGGAGATGATTCCAGCCCCTTGAGGAAACCCACATAAATAGTCCATTGTGGATTTCCAAGCAAGTAGTAGGTCGACTTTGACCTGAAACAAGTCATCCAGAATTCCCTGGATGAGCCCAGGAAGAGCCCATATATATTATTCCTAGGTTTGAACATATGTGGACTTTATTCCCCATAAAGAATATGTTCCAACTAGAATTGCACGGCAATGTGGAAAATTCCCATGGTATGTGTCATGACAGGCAACACTTACTAAGGATTTCATGTGATCCAGAGTAGCCTGGATCTCTGGAACAGCCATGAAATCCTTCCTTCTTAGAGGCCACCAATTCTCCTTTATTTTCTATCAGCAATTGTCAAGCAATGATGAGTCAGTCTGGCCTCTGCTCCGAACAGTATTTAAAGCCCCTGGATTCACTGAGGTTTATGTTTACAAGTTCTAACTCTTATTCTTGGTCAGCCTTCAACTCCTTGTTCTTAATTCCATTTCCATTGACCCCAAAGATATTTGTTGAAATTTTATTTTTTAAATATTTCAGTGATTCAGGGAAATTTTCTACTGAAGAAACTCCTTCCCTACCAATAAGTAACTTATCTATCATTTTTTTAAAAACTTTACTTAGAGAGTTGCTTAGTCTACTTAGATGCTAAGTGACTTGCCCAAAGTCACACCAAGCTAGTGTGTGTTGGGAACAGCACTTGAATCTCCTGTCTTCTAAACTCAGAGCCAACCTAGCGCTCTATCTACTAGGCCAAGCTGCCTGTTATTTGGATGTAGTGCCTTATAAATTAAAACGTATTCATTGTTTTCATTTTTGACCCATTTTCCTTTTAGACATTAAGGCAATAAGACACGTTTCATTCTCCCAACCAGCAAGTAAAAAAGGTAGGAAAAGGCTGGGTATTACTTTTCAAATTAAAGACCCTCAAAATGTTAAAAAAAAAAAAACAACTTCATTATTACCTTTATTTGTTAATTGATTATAAGAAATCCTTATTTCCGTCACCTTTCATCCAACTGGATATCTCAGTGTTGAATCTTAAATTCCAGTGGATTTATAAAATGAGTTTCTCATACAATATATTCAACAGCTATGATATTCAGTACAAATAAAGCCAAATCAAGATAACTAAAACTATACTGAAAGAATATGCAAACATATGGAGCAAGCCTAGATTCATTATTGCCATTTGACCCAGCAACTAGCCAGGGGTGTGGAACCTGTGACCTCAAGGCTACATGTAGCCTTCTAGGTCCTTGGGTGTAACCTTTTGAGCGAGTCCAAGTTTTACAGGACAAATCCTTTTATTAAGGGGATTTATTCTGTGAAGTTTGGATTCAGTCAAAGGGCTGTACTTGAGGACCTAGATAACCACATGTGGACTCAAGGCCACAGGTTCCCCAGCCCTGATACTATACGTTAGTGGAAATATTGTTGATGACACCTCCAAAAATTTAGTCTTTTCAAAGAATTTTCTTCTAAGTCAATCCTTGTGATTGACTTGTGGTTCTATTTAATACCAAAGATCTTTACACTAAGGCCAGATGTTTACAAAGGATTCCAGTATTGTTGAGGGGGAAAGGATATTTCAGAATATCACTGAATAATCAACATGGAGGGCAGAAACCAGTTAGGAAGGAGGGGAGAGAGAGAAATCATTTATTAAGGGCTTAGATATACTTGGTACTGTGCTAAGCAGTAGGAATGCAAATATAAGCAAGACAGTTCTTGTCCTCAAGAAGCTTACATTCAGATGGGAAGACAATACATAAAAAAGAGCTGAAAAGGAAGGGGAAGGAAGGAAGTAGAAACTACTGGGAAGTGGGCCTCCTAATAGGCAAGATAATGTGAAAGCCTCCCTATCCGAGTTCAGTGTCTGAAGTTCTGGTGACAGCCAAGTTTCTGGTACTCAGAAGATGGGGATAATGGACAGAGTAGAGGCAACATGATGGTGGGAAAGAGATGGCAGTTTTGCTCTGGGTTCATTCAGAGTTTGCCTTGGTTACTTATATGTTATGACACAGCTTGCCTATTTAAGATTTGTTCACCCAATTCATGTATTTTTTTTACCTGTCTACAGTTTTTAATTCTGTGATGATATGGTATCATGATTATCATGAAAAAGAAATATAATTAAGCTAGTCCAGGTCCATTTCAGAGGTTTAAAGAGGACCAAAGCAGTAAGTTCTAAATATTAAATTCCAAAGAGACAGAAGTTAAGTGGACAATAACGCACAGCTTGGGTATTTGTCAGAGTGTGGACATTCAGAGCCCAAGACAGTCAATAATAAATCTTAGTTCTTGACTGAGATATGCTTCCACCTAGTGGTGTCCTGGAAATCATTTTAAGTTCCATATTGAACCAACTTTCTGGGTTACACTCTGCATTTGGATCCCCTCTGTTTTATCTAGAATGATTCTGATTTCCCCATGGCTTAGGACTAACTGGGTGGCAAAAGATGACACAAACAGATAAGATTAGAGAAAGATTTGTTGAGTTGTCATGTGTGACTCACTGTGACTGTATGCGGTTTTCTTGGCAGAGATCCTGGAGTGGTTTGCCATTTTCTTCTCCAGCTCATCTTACTGATGAGGAAACTGAGGCAAACAGGGGTAAGTGACTTGCCCAGGATCTCACAGCTAGTAAATGTCTGAGGTCAAATTTGAACTTGGGTCCTCTAGACTATTGGCCAGCACTCACCTAGAAAGAGTAACCACTCATAATGGGGTATACCTCTAAAAAACTGACCACAGAAGGCTAGAAGACTGATGGGGACAACTGCTGTGTACCCCCAACGCAATCTAAGTTGCTCGATTCTGGATGGGTGCCATTTTTTTCTTCTAATTTTTAAAGTTCTAATCACATGTCTTTTAAGTTCTTAAGAAGTAGAAAAAGAATCTAGGATTGTTTAGTCACACAACGGTAAGAGTTTGCTAATGATCATTAAAGGGCTCTTCCAGCTTTAAGCCTTGTGATTCTCATCTTTTACTGTGAAATGTTAAATGCCTTCCAGTCATTGACTGGGTATGAAGTTGGAGAAAGCACAACAGCTTTATGACTCTAAGAAATTCATATTAGCAACAGGAAACAATATAAACAGAGAAAAAAGGTGATCAGTTTTGTTTTGTTTTTATCACTTCAAATGGATGTTTCTTTGAATGATGAAATCATAGCAGTGACTATGCAATTATCATGTTTCAGCAAAAATTCCAACTAAGTCCCAGATAATTTAAAGGAGATTGATTATACATAAAAAGTATTTATTAAGGTGAAATAAATTAATTTTGTATCAATGATAGAAATGGAAGGAGAAAATAGGGATGTTTCATTTTACAATAGGTTGGATCAAAGCATTCATAACACAATAGGGACACTGAGAAGACTCCCAGTTGGAATGAGATGTTCTTAACTATCCACTAACAGATGTGATTTTCCAATGAACTTTTTGATGCTTTTAAAAATGTAAATTCACCTAGGAGAGCTAATGTTTTAAGCTGACATATATTCCTGAGAACTTTAGACTCAAGGTTACAAAGTATGTGTGGGCACATTACACATGGGGATGAATTTGCTTACTGACCTCAGAAGGGAATTCAGCAATAAACTGGCTACCAACACATTTACAATATGACCTCATTCCCAACTTTGTTGGAAGTATATTATTAAAAAATATATATTCTTCTCAAGTCTTTTGCTAAGAGCTTACAGATTCCAGGGAGAAAATTTGAAACCCAAAAATTCAATAAAAATAAATGTCTAAAATAGTCCTTACATGTAATTGGAAAAAATAAAGTGCTATTTAAAAAAACTTACAGATTCCAGACTTTAGAGGTGAAGCAGGGGGTGGTGGAGCCAAGATAACAAATTAAAAGCCAGGACTCACCCAACTTCTCCCAAATTTCCTTCCGAACAACTTAAAAATAAAGCCTCAAAAAGAATTCTGTAGCCACAGAACCAACAAAAGGACAGGGTAAAACAGTTTTATAGCCCAAAAGAATTTAGAAGGTTGGCAGAAAAGGTCTGTCTCACTGGGATAAGAGGGGAAACAGTTCTGGACCCCCTCACCCGGTAAGCCAGCCACAAGGTCAGAGCCCTGGTGGGTCAAGCCAGCAGAAGGCCTTGGGAACAGCTGAATCTTTGACAGCAACTTCTGGAGCTCTCAGCTCAGAGAGTAAGAAAGTCAAATAACTGGATAGAAGATTACAAGGGACCCTTAGTTGGCACTGGGTAAAGGTTTCTGTTGCACTGCCCATATGGGGATCCCAGTTGCAGTCCCAGGGTGAGGAGGAGCACAAGTACACTAGAGGTCCTGGCAGTAGGAAAGTGGGACCCCTGGTCATAGTTCCAGGGCAGAAAACACTGCTTGTGGTTGCTCATAGGGCAGAGCATAAGCCAGAAGAGCAGCAGCCAGACCTCTCTTTAGATCATACCACCTCCAAAGAACTGAAAACTTACAAACCCCCATAAGTAGTTAGGAAAACAACAGAATAAAAAACTTGAAACTTAGGATAGTGCCCCTGTCCACCCCAGGAGCAGAGTTCAACGTTAACAAAGAATTAAAAGTTAAAAAGGGGGAGTGGGTCTGGAAAATGAGCAAACAGCAACAAAAAGAACCTGATGATAGAAAGCTACTATGGGGGCAGCTAGGTGGCACAATGGACAGACCACCAGCCCTGGAGTCAGAAGGATCAGAGTTCAAATCCGGCTTCGGACACTTGATACTTAATAGCTTTATGACCCTGGGCAAGTCACTTAACCCTGACTGCCTCACCAAGAGAAAAAAAGTGACAAGGAAGATCAAAACACAAACTCAAAAGATGACAACAGTGTCAACATGGCTACAAAGCCCCAAAGAAAAAAGTGAATTGGTCTCAGACCCCAAAAGATTTATTGGAAGTAGCGAAAAAATATTTTTAAAATCAAATAAGAGAGGTAGGGGAATAATTGGGAAAAGAAATGAGAGTGATGCAAGAGAATTATGAAAAAAAAGTCAATAGCTTAGTGAAGGAAGCATAAAAAATGAAAAAGATATACAAAGATTCATTGAAGAAAACTTAAAAAGTAGAATTGACCAAATGGAAAAGGAGGTACAAAAACTCTCTGAAGAAAATAGTTCCTTAAAAATTGCAGTTGGGCAAGTGAAAGTTAATGGCTCCATGAAGCATCAAGAAACAATAAAATAAAGGTGAAACAAAAGAATGCTGAAGTTGGAGTCAGAGGATCTTGGTCCAAATCCTGATGCTGGTACTAGCTGTGTGACACTGGAAATATCACTTAATCTCTCTGGGTCATTTTCCTCAGCTATAACAAAAAGAGGGGAGGATGGATGGACCCCTAAGCTCTACAGTCTCTATGATTCTATGACTTCTGCTTCCTTATCCTCCTATCTAGAGATTGGCCTAGATAGCCTCTAAGATTCTTCCCAGTTCAAAATCTGTGATCCTATGAAAATGAAATCATTTCCCCAAGCTTTATCTTATTTGGCTATCTAAATAAAGGAAATGGTTCAAGCTTAGACCCTTCTGGTGCAATTTTACCTAGTTCCCCTAGATGGAGGCCTTTCTGTAGAAAATCCTCTCCAACAATTACAGGTCTGTGTTTCCACTGACAATTTTGCTTAGACATTGAATTGATCAACAAACAAGCATTTATTTAGCACTGGCTGTATACTAGGCATTATATTACTCCCTGGGAATACAAATACAAAAAACAGTACTGGAATGCTGTTTATACACATATGCTTATGTGATTAACTTATTAAAGAAACTTTTCAGCATTTTTCCTGTGGCAACAATTTGAAGTTATTTTTACCTATTCCACAATTTGAGTTGGTTTTCTTTAATTATAGAAGTCATTCATTAAACAAAGATTTTTCAAACATGCATTATGTACAAAGATTAGGTACTGCTGAGACAAAGATACATGAAAAAGTCCCTCCCCTCAAGTAGTCTACATCTTATTGAGAGTCAGGGCTGGGAGTACTATTACAGCTCAGTTTTGCAGCCATTCAGAAATGGAAGAGCAAAACACTATCAGAAGGCTGGGACTCAGTTTTTTCCTCCCTTAAATCTGCTTGCCAGTAACATGTTGATTTTTGGTTAAGAAATAAATGGATGTTAATAGCAATCTAGGAGAACCAGGAAGATAATGGTCTTAAGATCTTGTTTTGGAAATACCCATATGTTTAATCGAGAAAGGAATAAACTTGGTGGTGGAGATGAATATGATAGCCATGCTCAAGTATTTGAAAAGTAACATACTGAAGAGGGATTATACTTGTCCAGCTTGGCTCCAGAAAGCAGTGCTAGAACGATGGTCACCAGTTAAAAAGAGGCAGATTCTAACTCGGTAAAAGGAAAATTTCTTCACAGTTAGTACTATCCTAAAGTGGAAAAGACTATTTTAATAGACAGTGGATTCCTCCTCACCAGGAATCTTTGGACTGCTTATACAGAGCTTCTTATTCCAAAACCAGCATTCTTACCTTCCTTCCTTTCTCACCTTCCTCTATAATCACAGGAGGGTCATTTTTTTTTTCATGGCAAATTGGAAGAGCACTAGTCTTTAGTCTATGTACTGCAACAAATCTATGATCTTATCAGCATGGGTATTTCTTACAGTGGAATGGATCATAAATCCGCCTCTGCCTTCTCATCATTGACCTGTAAAGGACATCAATGCAGCTTACCATAATAGTGAAAGCACTGGACTTAGAGTCAGATAACACTAGCTGTGTGAAACTGAGAAAGTAGTTAACCTCTCCGGGTCTCTGCTTCTTCGTTTCTTCTCTGTAAAATGATAGGACTCAAGGACTGCTAAGGTCTCTCCCAGCTATAAATCTACGAATTTCCTGTAGATTTACCCAGAGGCCTGGAAGTCTGTCTTGAGCTCACTTAATCATTCTGTAGGTATTCAGGTGATACTTGAGCTATCTCCGTTATCCCTAACTCTGGCTTTTTGACCCACCTACCTCCTTTCCAAGCAGACATGTCATAAGACATATCCCTGACACTATTTCTGTGGTGCCAGTGGTCATTGGTACTACATTCCAACCTAATTATGCCTTTGGAGTCGCCTCTAATTTTAGTTCTTCAATGATTGTGATGTTATGCAATTTGCAATATCACACACACACAAAATTAGTTTGTAGATTTAACATGTGTTGTGAAATAATATGAATTCGCTTTGTTGCATCTGGAAGGATTGTTCAGAAATCCCTATGATAGCATGATGGCATTTATGTCTAAAGGGCTTCATTACATAGATAGGAAGAAAAACTGACTGTAGGAGCTGAATATGTTGCAGAGGGGTTGTTCATTCAGGTATGGGCATTATTACTTCTGAGGTCTCCTCCATTCAGAGATTCTCTGAAACTGACATTTTTATTTAGGATCTAGAAATTGTAATCATTTGGGCAGCTAGGTGGCACAGTAAACAGAGCGCTGGCCCTGGATTCAAGAGGACTTGAATTCAAATCTGATCTCAGATGGTGACCTTGGGCAAGTCACTTAACCCCAGTTGCCTTGCCTCTCCCCTCCAAAAATTAATCATTATGTGATTATTATAGAAGTAAAAATGCAAAACTTTCCATTCAAGTTATAGGCAAACAAGAATATTTAAATGAAACTCTCCCTTTACTAGTGAGAGAAATTATTATTAATAACCAGTGATTTATAATAACCAGAGTTATCCCCTTTTTCTAAAGTCCTGATTTTGACATTTCAGTCTCTTAAAGGACATTACTGATAATGAGATTGAACTAACTTTTTGTTCAGACTCCATCCCGGTGGGGAAGTCATAGTACTCTACTCAGGTTTGGATGGAGATAAATTCTTTTAATCTTTGAATAAATTGTCCAAGGCTGGGGGTAACTTAAGATGTAAATGACATAAAGTTCAGGTCGAGCTCCTCATTGTAATATTCATTCTCTCATTAATTGTTAACTAACCAAAGTTGATGACCACCCTCCAGAACACCCCTCTTCCAATGGGCATATAAGCCACGAGCCTGCTGCCATGACTGACTTTGGTCTAAGAGAGAGACAGCCAAGTGACTGTCTTTTTATTAATAAAAGTTCTTAAATTGCCCAAAATATGTCTTAAAACTTTTTAAACATCACACTAGTTTTTATTAAAGTATTTTAGTAATTAAGAGCCTACTATATCTCAGTCACTGTGTGAAGCATTAGGAGTACAAAGAAAGCCAGAAAACAACTCCTGCTCTAAAGGATTCACATTCTAATGAGGGAAACAACATGGAAACAACTATGTACAAATCTGATCTATACAGGATAAACTGAGGATAGTCTCAGAGGAAAGGTGCTGGGATTAAAGATGACTGGGGGAAGCTTCTAGCAGACTGGTTCTCAACCTTCCTAATGCCATGACACTTTACTCATATGTGGGCATATCTGCATGTGGGAGGACTTGCCTAGAGATGGATAGACCATCAGAAATATGTGTTTTCCAATGGTCCTAGGCAACCCCTGTGAAAGGGGCATTTGACCCCCCAAAGGGGTGGCGACCCACAGGTTGAGAATCACTGTGAATGTAGCAGAAAGTGAGACTTGAGCTGAGATCTGAAGGAAGCCAGGGAATTGAGGAGGTAGACTTAAGGAGAGAGAGGGTTCCAGGAATGGGAGATGGCCGGAGAAAATACCCTGAGTTCAAAGATGAAGAGTCTTGTGAAAGGACCAGCAAGGGGAGTAAGCCATAAACAGCCAGGGAAACTAGGAGAGGGCAGCGTTATGAAGAATTTTAAAAGTCAAACACAGAGATTGGGGGGAGCCAAGATGGCAGCGTAAAAGCAGCAAAGGACCACAGCTCCCACACAAACACGCTAAAAAACTCATAAAATGGGACGCTAAACAGATTTTCAAGCTCCCAAACTCTCCACAAGACAGAAAGCACTACAGGCAGCACAGCAGGCAGGGCTCTTCGCAGAAGTCTGGGACCCCCGGCCAAAACCCAGCCAGCTCAGGCCCTGGGGCATCAGGCCGGGAGCTGTGTCTATAGGAGAGCAGATCGGCTGCACTGTAGGCACAGTTACCACATCTATCAGGAC
>CM053593.1:218681962-218705410 GCA_028646575.1 Pseudocheirus occidentalis
AAAAAAAAAGTCAAACACAGAGCATTTTATATCCAGTCCTGGAGGGCATATGGAGCCATTGGGATTTGTTGAATAGCAGGGTGACACGATCACACCTGTACTTTAGGAAGATGAATTAGACAGCTGAGTGGAGGATATATGGGGATAGGGAGAGATCTGAATCAAGGAAACCCAACTTACAGGCTATTTCAGTGGTCCAGGTGTGAGGCAATGAGGGTCTAGACTAGGGAGCTAGCAGTGTCAGAAGAGAGAAGGGGGCAAATATAAGAGAGGAGTTAGGAAGACAAAAAGTTGACAATTGATGGGATATAAGGAGTGAGAGTGAAGAGAAAAGATGCTACCTAAGGCTGTGACCCTGGGGACTAGTAGGATGGTGGCATTTTAGATGGTAATAGGAAAGTTAGGAAGAGGGAGGGTTGGGGGGAAAGATAATGAGTTTAGTTTTGGACCTATAGAGTTTATGTTTTCAGGACATTTTGTTTGAAATGTCTAGGAGGGAGCTGAAGATGAGAGACTGGAGGTCAGGAGGGAGATCAGGGTTAGATAATTAGATCCAAGAATCATCAGCATAGAGGTGATCATTGTCACAGCTGATAAGATAACCAAGAGAATAGTCCAGAGAAAAGAAAAAAGGATTTTGTTGCCTGGATGGGATAAAGCACCAGCAAAGGAAACAGAAGTGGACAGATAGGTAGGAGAACCAGGAGAGAGCTGTGTGTCATGAAAATCTGGAGAGAGTATCAAGGAGAAGAGGGTGATCGATGGTGTCAAAGACTGCAGAGAGGTCAAGAAGGGTGAGGTCACCTGTGATAGTGGCTAGAGTTCTGGACTTGGAACCAGAAGAGTTCAGTTCAATTCTCACTTTTGACACTTGCTCGCTACAGGGCCCTGGGGGCCATCTCCAGTTGTCCTGATCTATATCTCACCACTGGACTCAGCTGGCTCCAAGCTTAAAGTGAGGTTGGTAACTTTGCACAGCCCTCCCTCACTTAAATCTAATTCCCTTGCAAGTAATGGCATCATCTTCCTGAGGTGATGGTCTTCTTCAAGAATGAAAGACAAGAGGGGACGGCTAGGTGGCACAGTGAATAGAGCACTGGCCCTGAAGTCAGGAGGACCTGAGTTCAAATTCAGCCTGAGACACTTAACACTTATTAGCCTAATGTGACCTTGGGCAAGTCACTTAACCCTAATTTCCCCCTGCAAAAAGCAAAAAAAAAAAAAAAGAAAAAGAAAAAAGAAAAAAAAGAATGAAAGACGAGGGATGGAGCTAAGATGATGGAGTAAAAGTAGGAACTTACTTGATCTCATCCCCAATTACCTCAAATACCTATAAAAATGACTTTAAACAAATTTTGGAGCTATGGAGACCACAAAATGACAGAATGAAATCTGTCATCAGCTGGGGACAGCCTGGCAAACCAACAGGAAAGGTCTATCACATGGGGCTGGGAGGAGATTACAGTCCCTCCTGGGCCACACCATCACAGACCAGCTGGAGCAGACCTCAGGGGACTGAATCACTGGCAGCTGTGGCAGTTTCCAGACTTCTCAACCCATAAACACCAAAGAGAAGCAAAAGGTCAGTGGGGAAACTCTGTTGGACCTGTGTGAGAGAAGAGCCTGTCTGGCCCCTGCCCCTGGCAGTGGCAGAGGTGGTGGTGACTGCTTCCAGAACTCCAGGCCCACAAATGGTGGGGGGATCAAGCAACTGACCAGAGAGCAATTGCAGGAATATGTCTGCTGGCACTGAGGCAGGATTCTCTTGCTTTTCCCTGTTTGGATCTGGGTCCCAGTGTTGGGTGACAGTCCTGGGGTGAGGAACACTGACATGGCAGAGCTTGTCGAAGCTGTGGAGAGGCAGACCTCCTCACAGCTCTGATGCAGGTGCCTAGAAGTAGCTCTGACAACAGCTGTGCAAAACCTCAGAAATCTGGACACAGCACTCCCCACTCTGGAAGCAGAGTTCTACCATGGCAAAGAGCTCAAAAGTCAAGTATCTGGCTGGCAAGATGAGCAAATAGAGGAAGAGAAATCAGACTATAGAATCTTTTTTTGGATCAAAGAGGATCAAAACATAGACCCAGAAGAAGACAACAAAGTCAAAACTCTTGCATCAAAAGCCTCCAAGAAATAGATGAATTGGTTGCAGGCCATGGAGGAGTCCAAGAAGGATTTTGAAAATCAAGTAAAAGAATTAAAGAAAAAATCGGAAAGAGAAATGAGTGTTGCAAGAAAATCATGAAAAATGAGTCAACAGCTTGCTAAAGGAGACCCAAAAAAATACTGAAGAAAATAACACCTTAAAAAATAGATGAACTCAAATGGCAAACGAGATTCAAAAAGCCAATGAGGAGAAGAATGCCTTAAAAAGAAAAATTGTTCAAATGGAAAAGGAACTTCAAAAGTTCACTGAAGAAAATAAATCCTTTAAAATTAGATCGGAGCAAATAGAAGTTAATGACTTTATGAAAAATCAAGATATTATAAAACAAATCCAAAAGACTGAAAAAGTAGAAGACAATGTGAAATATCTCATTTAAAAAAACCACTGACCTGGAAAATAGATCCAGGGGAGATAATTTTTAAATTATAGAACTACCTGAATGCCAAGATCAAAAAAAGAGCCTAGACATCATCTTTCAAGAAATTATCAAGGAAAACTGTCTTAATATTCTAGGACCAGAGGATAAAATAGAAATTGAAAGAAGAATGGAGGACAAATAACAGCAATGGGACCCTGGGCAAGTCATTTAACCCCTCAGGGCTCTAAATGGTTGACTAAGACCACAAGTGGCAATGAAGGTGCCAATCATTGGTACAGGGAGTTTCCTTATCTGGAAGATGCCTATATTTTTGTTATCACAGGTCCAGTCTCTACACAAACTATTGCTGTTTGTCCTTCATTCTTGAAGAGGGCCAATGGCAACATGAGGGTGATGTCTTAACTTGTATGTGAACTGGATTTAAGTGAGGCAGAGCTGCACAAAATTATTAACTGCACTCTGTCTTCTGGAGTCATGAAAGTCCAGTGACAAAACAACCGACTGGCTCACAATGCAGTAGATACCTTTGGTGTCTTCAATATCTGACCACGCTCTAAGTATAAATGCTCACAGGTAACTGCTTCATTGTCATTGGAACAAATTTTCACCAGCCCATTCCACCAGTAGAAGTCTTCATGTGCTTGAGGTAGATGGCCCCCTAAATCACCTACGAGGCCTGTCAGTTACCCTCAGCTTGGTTTAGCCCAAAACTGCAGAGACAGTTTTACTTTACAAATCCCAGTTTACTGGGGTGTGGCTACTGCATATACTATAACCTCTTGTAGCCAAACTACTGACATGTTATCTCCTAAACAGGAAGAATTCATTTGTTTGGTTGGTTGGTTGGTTTGGGGGGTGAGGGGGGAAGGCAAGGCAATTGGGGTTGACTTGCCCAAGGTCACACAACTAGTAAATGTGTCAGGTGTCTGAGGCCAGATTTGAACTCAGGTCCTCCTGACTCCAGGGCCTATTCACTGTGCTACCTAGCTGCCCCAGCAGGAAGAATTCTATGAAGTTTAACATGATTCTAGAAAGCATTTTCTGAGCACATGTAGATCCTGTGATTTATTTCATTTTTCTTATGAGTCGGTGAGGAATGGTGGGGAAGCAAAGGAACAAGCCTTTGTTAATCATGTGCTATGTATAAGGCTTTACAAATATTCTCTTTTTATCTAATAGAGATCAACTTCATTTACTCAGTTTTGCAGATTGTATTGCCTATAAAGTGAAAACAAATTCATTTTTAGACTGTCAGCATTCTACCAGTAACAGAGCTGCTAAGACCTTAAATAATCCATTAGTTGACCTTACTTTTAAAAGTTTAGATACTTTACTAGCTCAGTCTCATTTTGGTACTTTTTGTTTGGCAATTGGTTGCATCACTTCCTGGCAAACAGGAGAAGAAATGGAAGCAGTGTCAGATTTTCTGTTCTGGGGCTCGAAGATCACTGCAGATGGTGACTATGGCCAAGAAATTTAAAGACCCTAGCTTCTTGGATGGAAGGCTATGGCAAATCTGGGCAGCATCCTAAAAAGGAGAGACATCACCTTGCCTAAGAAGGTCTGTATAGTCAAAGCTATGGTTTTTCTAGTAGTAATATATGACTGTGAGAGTTAAGACTATCAGGAAAACTGTGGTGCTGGACAAGATTTTTGGGAGTCTCTTGAATAGCAAGGAGATCAGATAAGACAATACTTAAAAGAAATTAAGACTATTCATTGGAAGCTTAAATACTGAAGTTGAAATACTTCAGTCACATAATGAGGGGACAGGACTCCTTGGAAAAGACCTTAATGTTGGAAAAGATTGAAGGCAAAAGGAAAAGAGGACAGCAGCAGAGGACGAGATGGATTGTGTCATGAAAGAAATGAACATCAGCTTGGACAAACTTTGGGAAATAATAGAGGATGGAATTGCCTGCTATGGTATGCTATGGACCTTGGAGCCTCAAAGAGTCAGACATGACTGAATGACCGAACAACCCTATAAGTCCTTTTGAAGAGGGTACCCAAAGAGGGTTAGGGTTGTCTGAGACCCCAAAATATCAACACGCCGGGTCCTGCCAAAAGAATTCTACTCAAGTCTTCTCAGCCAGAGAAAAACAAAGTTTACTGAAAGTTCAAGTTCACCATATGGGGTAGACTCTTAAGGAGCCAGTCTGTGCTAGGTCGTTCTATGGAGCTTTCACACAGAGCAAGTGTGCTAGGGCATTCTGTGGCACTCTCACACATATGGAGGGAAGATGGGATTCTTATATACAGAGGAATCTAGGGGTGGTCTGGAGGAGGAGTTTGGGGAGGGTCTTCAGGAGGAGTCAATGAGGTCAATGCAAGAGTGGATTGATATTTTGGTAGGTTCCAGGATGGGAAGCAGATGGACAATGGAGGGCCAGGCTAGTAACAGAGGTTTGGGCCCAGCCACAATGAAATATTTATGGCCTCTGCAAATGCCTCATCAAGTGGGAAGATTCAATCAGACTTCAAGGGGTTTCCCAGAGCCTGTACCTCAAAGATTTAAGGAAAGCTCAAGGGGGCTCCCAGAGCCTACACCTCATCACTTTTACACTGTGCATTTCCCAAAACTTTTGAAACCGCTGTAAATCTTCCAAGTAAACCTCCACCTTCCTAAATACAGCCTCCAATTAATTTCACCTTTTTCCATTTTTCCCCAATTGGATTAGTTCTCTGATACCAAAACAGAATGGGATATCTTATCTGCAAAATAAAACTGAGGAAATACAGATCCCCTTCCCTCATTACACTCTTACTTGAGGTATAGGGAGATAGGATAGGGTTAGAAAAGGAAGAATCACTGGATACTGATGATCTATTTGGGGTGGGGGGGCGTCGAAGGAGTTGAGATACTAGTGGAGTGGTTTTTTAATATGTCAGTTACTGAATTCTAGACAGGATCATGTTACTTTAAGATTCCTACCTCTAGGCTACCTAAAAGGGTCCAGCCTGAGAACTACTGATTTTCTCTCTACACCAAAGGGGAAAGACAAAGACAGACAGACACAGACACACACCCCTACTGACTTGTCTACATGACCTAGCTAATCTTTTCTTTCTCATCTTCCAGGGACTTTTTCCATCTTATAAAGTATATGAATCCTCCACATCCTGTCTTTAATAAAGCCAAAAACTATAAAGGCACCTTTATCTGTGTGACTTCTACAGTCCTAGAAGGTCCCACAAAGATGGAAAAAAAAATTAGACAAGATCAGCTGCTTAATGTTTTTAATTTTTTTAGAAGAAAAAAAAACTTACTGCATTCCCCATCCCTGCTCCTCCAAAAAAAACCCCATACAGCTTCTTAAACTGCTTTTCATTATTTTAGGATCCTCTTAAAAGGAGGAACCCAAAGGTCTGTCTCATTTAAGGATTCTTGTGCCAAGTCCTACTGCTCAGTTTCCCAGCAAATAAGCCCAAGGCAGTAATTAGAGGGAACGGATATACTTGTTGAGATATCTATCTCTTTGCACTTGTCTACATCTAGTCAGATATTACAGGTGTCTTTGGTTAACTGGAAAAGCCAAGGAAGAAGCTAAAGGAATCAAACGATATCTCTACAGTGCTAATCCTGTGAAGTACAGGCAAAAAAATGCTTTCATGGCCAGGGTGAGTGGCAAGGAAATCAATTTTCCACTTTTTCTAGGGGAGAGAACTCTGACAGGACAATTTCTGAGATCAGCCTCGATTCCCCAGCCAGGAAGTTCATGGTCTCACATTCTTTCAGGGCCTTACAGCAGACTATTTCTTTCTGGTATCTTTGGTGAATCATCACCATCCTCTCAATCTCCATGTTTTTAACCTCAACGCGTCTCTTCTGGAATATTTTGCCAAGTTGGGCTGCCATGGCAGCCTGAAGGAAGAATTTCATCAATAGGTTTTCCCACTTCTTTTTCTCCTGAATCATTTTCAATAACTTTTTTACCACCAATATTCGAACCTCTGCCAAATCAATGCTCTTCTCCAATAGCAACCACCAGTTTTGGGCCATATTCAAAGAAACACACTCCATCTCATCGACTTCTTTTACCTTAGTACCCCTTGATTTCTGGGTCGCTGCCAATGATCTCCTAAAATCTGCTTCCCTTTGAGCCTTCTTGAACAATTCTCCCATATGTTGAGCCAAATTTGAACTTCTTCTGACCAATATGACCTTCACTTTGAGTTGCGCCTGGTAGCTCTCAATTTCTTTATGTATGGCACACTTCTTGAGATAAAACTCTCTTGTTAGATTTTTCAGATCTCGAGTCAGCCCTCTGATCTGAGCCACCTTCATCTGGCACGTTTTGATGGCCCTAAGCATCCACAGCATTAGACTGAAGTGAATCTTTGTCTCCCTTATCATCTCATTTTCCATCTTGTTAAGAAAACATACAAATGCCCCCATTTTGGCAATCAGTGCCATGGTTTCTTCAGCCAAAAAAGTTTCCATTAGTGCTCTGCCACCTATCTGGGCCATCTGGAAGAGATTAATGCTTGATTAATTTGATAAAGGGAAAAGACAGTATTCACAAGTGGTTGGGGCTAGCAGAAGAATTTCATGCTTTTCATAGCCTAGATCTATTGACTTTCCTTGCTGTTTCATTTGTTTGTTTTTAACAAGTGCATTTGAAAGTGAGCAGGATTTGGAGTCCAGAGACCTGGAGATTTAATGGATATAGTACTGGGCCTGTAGTCAGAAAGACCCAAGTTCAAATCTGGCTATGGACATTTACTAGCTGTGTGACCCTGGATAAGTCCCTAACCTCTTTTGGTCTCAATTTTTCCCATCTATAAGATGGGGATGATAATAGCACCTACCACCCAGGCTTGTTGTGAGGATAAAAATGACATATTTGTAAAAAAATGCTTTGCTATATAAATACTAGGCATTATCATCTTACGGTCCTGTTAAGTTTTTACCACCTGTCTGATGAGTTCATTTCAGATTCCTGGTACTCCATAGCATTCGCCCTTCTAGTTCTTAAGTCCATTCTTTCACATTAAATCAACAAACTCTATGTTCCATCTCTGCCCTATCCTTTTTGAGTTAGGTCTCCTTCCCTATCTGCCCAGTGTTGCAAAGAAGGAACCCAGGAATCTCATAGCTGTGGACTAAAATATACTTTAAGAAAAAAGTTGCTTTCCTCATATAAAAAGTAAAACTGAATTTTTTTAGGCATCAGGCCAGATTTTGGTGGCTTTGGTGATACACCCAAGCTAATGAATAAACAGAAACTGAAATATTCAATCACCTGCAGTCTCCTCTTGGCATAGTCTATCTAAGGACTGGTACTAGGTACGTGCTATGGGCCATTTCCCTCCTCCCTAAATTTCCTTGGGGGCTACTCTTAGAAATTTTCTATCTCTATCTACCTTATCCTATTCTTCTTCCTAAACCAGGAGTTCTTCACCTATAGACCCTTTGGAGGTATGTGAATACATTTCAGCGGGTCTACAAACTTGTAGGGGGGGAAAAATGCACTTTTGTTTTCAGTAACCTCTAACTGAAACTTAACATTTCCTTCAATTATGAAGGTAAGCAACATGGCTTGAGAACCTGTGGCTTAGATATAAGATTTCCCTTCTTGGCTCCCTTTGATTATTTCTTCCTTTTCCAGAGCAGGGTCCCCACTCCCCCCAGGAGTGGGACCAAGTTGGGAGAGAAGTCAATTAAGTCTGAGCCAGAGAGGACCCTCCAGCTCCCATATCTTTATCTTTTTCTCTATATCTCTTCTTTTTCCTAAAGACCTCTAAACTCACCTTTCCCTGAGACGGAGCTCTCCTCCACTTCCTGAGGAGTGAAGAAAAACCACCTGGATTGCCTTCGGCCAAAGCCCAAAGTGAGGACTTAAGTACGGATTACAGGTGAATGCAATGTTCTCACTAACAACTTGAGGAGCCAATCAAATTGCCTGCCTTTGGAAGTTCAATTTGTAAGATAAAGGAAAAGTTTTGCTTAACAAAGAACTCTCTCTCTCTCTCTCTCTCTCTCTCTCTCTCTCTCTCTCTCTCTCTCTCTCTCTCTCTCTCATAAGCCAACTTTTTTTCTTAAGTGTGTGTCATCAACTCACAGAAAACACCAATTAAAAACAATCAAACAACCATATGGCCCTTCCTTGGTTTTTTCCATGGTCCAGTGGGTATAAAATTAAAAAATAAAATGCTTCTAGTCTCTCCTCCTCCTTCTCCTTTCTCTCTTTCCATACTAACCCTTTATAGAGATCTATAGCTTTTCAATTTCCCACTCCACTTTCCAGAGCTGTCTATTTAGGGTGCTTCCCATATGCTTTATATTATTGCCTTCCTTTCCTCCTTGAAAGTACCTTTTTAGTGAATATTAACTCATTTTTTTATAGTTCTGTGGGGGTGGGGGTGGTTACAAATCACTTCCCTCATAACACTGTGTAGATAGTCTCCCACTACCATAGTCTCCATTTACAGGTGAACAAAAACGAGGATTGGAAAGGTTAAATGATTTGGCCAAGACCACAGAGTTAAGTAGTGAATCCTTGATTGGAACCCAGGTGACTTTTTAAATTCCAGGTCTATAGTCCTTTCTACCACACTATGCCGTGTCTCCCATCACTAAACTAGGAAAGTTCTCTCCCATGGAGTATAGCTCAACTAAAGAGGGGAATAAATAGGGTGCCTAATCTAGGCTGATTGCATCAGCCCTTTCACTCAAAAAGGGAGAGGAGACACAGCAATAGCTAGAGTGATTGATGACTATGTGGACCGGCCTTTACTAGAAAGAAATCCTACTAGTGTTGGTGTTTAAGCTAATCTAGCATGCTCATCCTTGGACCCTTCAAAGGCTACTGGAGTTTGCTTTCCCTAGACTGGAATATCCACAGTATACTTGGTCTACTTCAGTATAAAGTCCTTCATCCCCTAACATCTTCCAGTCATCCAGTACCACTTGGCTGCCTGGACTGGGCTAGTTCTTTAGAATTCATCTACCCAAAAATGCACCCATACTTTCTCCTCAGAGAGGACAAATGAAATAGACAGTGATTGTGGTCCCTGCACTGGTTTGTGTACTAGTGATAAACCTCAGAATTATGTCAACTTGGTGTGAAATTTTGTTTATTGTGCTCCTTGAAATCCCCAAACCTATCACAGCATTTATGGAGATTTCTCTCAGATACTTCTTTGGTGGTGCAGTAAAAGGGACTATGGAAGTAATTAATAATAACCAAAGCCAAAAGTTCTTTCAAGGCCACCACCATATTCTCAGTCATTCAGATCTGAAGCCTAAGAGTTGTCCTAGATTTCTCTCTACTTCATTCACCATATAGTAGAGTATGTTTCTTCCTCAACTCTGTCTCAAAGAATCCTTAACTTCATTTGAGACTCTGCTGGGCTCTGGTACCACCTCTGTGAAATGTCCCTGATCTTTCCAACTGTTCATGTTCTTTCCTTGTTATTTGCTTCCATAAGAAATGATGAGCAGGCAGACTTCAGAAAAACCTGGAAAGACTTAAATGAACTGATGCTGAGTTAAATAAGTAGAAGTAGGAGAATGTTGTACACACTAACAGCAACATTATACCATGACCAACTTTGCTAGGTTTAGCTCTTCTCAGCAATGTAAGGATCTACAGTGGTTCTCAACCTTCCTAATGCTGCGACCCTTTAATACAGTTCCTCATGTTGTGGTGACCCCCAACCATAAAATTATTTTTGTTGCTACTTCATAACTATAATTTTGCTACTGTTATGAATCTGTCTGATATGCAGGATGTATTTTCATTGTTACAAACTGAACATAACCCACAGGTTGAGAACCGCTGATCTAAGACTTCAAAAGACTCATGATGGAAAATGCCATCCACATCCAGAAAAAGAACTATGGAGTCTGAACGCAGATCAAAGAATACTATTTGCTCTTTCTTTCTTTTTTTTTTGTTTCTTCCTTCTTGTGGTTATTCCCCTTGGTTCTAATTCTTCTTTACAAGATGACTAATTTGAAGATGTTTAGTATGAATGTATATGTAGAACCTATATCAAACTGCATCCATCTTGAGGAGAGGGAGAGGGGAGGAAGGGGGAAAAATTTGGAACTCAAAATCTTATGGCAGTGAATTTTGCAAACTAAAAATAAGTAAATAAATAAATAATCTTATATTTATTTCTCAGTGGGCCTGCTTTATTCCCAGTAGTAGAATATAAGCTCCTTGAGGGTAGGAACTATCTCAGTTTTGTCACTGTATCTACTACTTTGAACATAGCAGATGCTTATTTAATAGCACTTTGCAAAGTATTTTACCTCCATCTTCACCTTTTATCCTCAGCAACACTCTTGGAAAGCAGATAGGGAAAGTATTAGCACCCTTTAAGACATTTCAGAAGTGACTTGTCTGCAATTAGCAGTCATACAACTAGTCAAAAAAATACTGTTGGAATATAAATCTAGGCTTCCTGACTCCAGTTCCATTCCTCTTCTTACTCCACTACTATTGCACCTGTGAAAAGCTTTAACTTAGGTTTGATGTCTTCCTGAAGGTCAATTCTTCTGGTTCTTCAAGTGTTTGGGAGCATATGGGCAAAATGATAAAGAACTGTTTTCCAAGAACATCTAGTGGATTTAGTTCCCCTGCCTCCACCATGACACACAAATTCTAAGGCTAACTTTGGTTTGAGATACATCCCTTATAACAACAACAAAAAAAATTTTAAGAGGAAAAAAGGCAGTTTAGAAAGACTAACAAACACATCAACCAAGTCTGGGAGTATATTCAGTGCTTGACATCCATTATCCCCCACCAAAAGAAGTGCATTTATCATGTTTTCTTTGAAAACAAAATTGGTCATTACAATTATGCAAACTTTAGGTTTTTCTTTTTGTTTACATTGTTGTTATTGAGTCATTCCAGTTGTGTCCAACTCTTTGTGACCCCATTTTTGGTTTTCTTGACAAAGATACTGGAGGGATTCCTTCTCCAGTCCATTTTGCAGATGAGGAAACTGAGGGAAAGAGGTTGAGTGACTTGCCCAGGGTCACACAGCTAGAATGGATTTGAACTCAGGAAGATGAGTCTTCCTAACTCCAGGCCTGGTGCTCCATCCATCACTACATCTAGCTACATTTATATTGTAATCGTAGTACATTTTCCTCATCCTGCTTGCTTCACTCTGCATCAGTTCATATGTCTTCTTATGTCTCTGAATTCTTCTCATTTATCATGGCACAGTAATATTCCACAAGATTCATGTATCACAATTTGACTCCATGGACCTCTGTTTTGCTTCCCCAAATAGTGTACACAAATGTTTCATTAGAAGTCCAGAAAAGCAATTAAGAACTCCAAAATAGTATGTGAGGAATTTTTCTTTGAAGTCTGGAAGTCTTAGAAGACCCCACCCCATCAAGGTAAAAAAAAAAATCTAGTGATTAAACTTTGGGTGAAGTGATCTCTCCTTAGTCCCTTGACCCAAATACTCCTTTCTTAGATGTGGGTTTTGCCCATTTGTAAGGTTGGATTTCAAAGGGCAGTTGTGTGAATGTGACATCACATTAACCAACAGTCAGCCACAGAAGGGAAGAAATTATTATTTGGCAATAGGTTAGATTTTTAATTTTTTCCTTTGATAAGGATTAGTCAACTAACACTTTAAATTAGGGCACTTTAAATTCTTAATAAATGCTAATCTGCAGATAGAAAGAAAAACAATCCCTAACCTCAAAGGGCTTACACTCTGATGGGGGAAATGTAAGTTTACTAGGGCACAAGCAAGATAAGAAAGTAGATGGGCAAACTATCCTTTAAGAAATTCACTTTGGCCTCTGAGTGGAAGATGGATTGCATCAGGGAGAAACTTGAGACAGGCAAACCAATTAGAAGGCTATTATAACAGTAGAGGTGAGCTTTGATGATGGCTTGAAGGAGGGTGGTGGTTGTATGAATAGAAAGAAAAGGGTTTTGCAAATTTAGAAAGACCAAGATTTGACAACACATTGTTTTACGTTGGATAAGTTCAAGAGAGGAGCTGAGGATGACACCTAGGTTTTAAGAGTTGTATCCAACTCTTTGTGACCCCATTTGTGGTTTTCTTAACAAAGATACTGGACAGATTTGCCATTTCCTTCTCCAGCCCATTTTTACAGGTGAGGAAACTGAGGCAAATGGGATTAAGTGACTTGTCCAGGGTTACACAGCTAGTGAGTGTCTGAGGCAAGATTTGAACTCAGGAAGATGTTAAACTCAGGAGGCGATGACCTAGGAGAGAATGGAGGTCACGGTGAAGAGAGGGCAGGGGGTTGTGAAAAGGCATAAAGAAAGAGACAATTATAAAATATTATAATCAAATTCTTAAAATGGAGTACATTTAATTTCTGCTCTTGTTTTTTTACACTGTTATTTCTAAACACCTTCTTCACTCATAGACAGACTTTTCTCCTTTATAATGATGGCAAGATGTGGTCACATTGGTTGATGACCAGCATAAAATGGAGATGGGAGTTTTTGGAACTGAGAGAATTGGCATACTATGAGATCAGGCCTTAATGGAAAAGTCATCAGTCTTTATACTGAAGTCTCCAATCATGATGGGAGGAGAGGGAATGGGAGCATCTGGGTCGCACAGTAGGTAGAATATTGGACTGGGAGTCAGAAAGACCTGAGTTTGAATCTTACCTCAGACACTTACTTACTAGTTATGCTTCTGGGCAAATCATTTAACCTCTGTAGGCCTCAGGTTTCTCATCTGTAAAATGTAATTAATAATAAAACCCACTTCCCAAGATTGTTGCAATGATACGTAAAATGCTTTACAAATCTTAAAGCGTTATATGAGTACTGATATTGCTATTCATGGAAAAGGAAGACAGAGCTAGGTGTTAAAGTAACTGAGACAGGTAGTAGAGTATCCTATAAGTCAATAAATGCTAGCAGGGAGAGGGAGGCAGGAACTTCAGAAAAAAGATTGTTTACTGAGAAATGTTGGCAAAATAATGATCTAAAAGTGATTCAAAGGGGAAGGAAATGGGAAAAGAGCAGATAAGATAGAGTGGGCCTTGGGAAAATTTAGGCTAAGCTAGAAAGAGATAAGAGTAGGTCTAAGGTAGCAGGTAGATGGAGTTTCTGCCTTTGGTGGCAGTGGTAGGTAAAAAGGATTAGGAAAATAGGCTTTTGCAAGTTAGTCTGGAGGGTCAGGTTAACAGTTGAGGAGAAAGAGTGCTGAGTCATCGGAATTTAGTTACTGAAAGAACTAGTAGAATATTTTTGAAATAGAAAAATATTTATTTAAAAATTTTTAAATTTATTTTTCCCAATTAAATGTGAAAACATTTTAAGCATTTTTAAATTAAACTTTGTAAAAATTTTGAGTTCCAAATTCTCTCCCTCCTCTCCCCCTCTTTGAGAAGGCAAGCAATTTGATATAGATCACACATGTGCAATCACACAAGCCATTTCCATTTAAGCCCTCTTGTGAAAGAGAATCTAGACCGAACCATGCCCTGCTCCTCAAAACGAAGAAGAGAGTTTAAAAAGTATGCTTCAATCTGCATTCAGACTCCATCAGTTCTTTCTCTGGAGGTGGATAGCATTTTTTATCGTAAGCGTTTCAGAATTGTCTTGGATCATTGTATTGCTTCAAATAGCTGTCATTCGCAGCTGATCTTAATAAAATTTTGCTGTTACAGTGAACAATGCTCTCCTGGTTCTAAAGAGCCAGTAGAATTAACCTGCCCCAATATCCCAGTTACAATGCTGATAAGATGGAATGCTGGTATCTGTCAGGGGAAGGAAAGTGTATTGGAGTGGAAGGGGGTATGGAGAAAAAAAGAGAAGTTGGCAGGCTACCATCACAAGGTTTCCTTCTGGGTCTGGTTAGCAGGATTGTGTTTTTTGCCCTTTTAGCACTCTAGATGGTTTGTGCTAATTTATGCATACTTTCACTTGGCTTCCTCTGCCATCCTGTGACCAATAACACATTTGTGAGGTTGATATCTGGCACTAGAGATGCCCATTTGGGATCAGAGTGAAGCTAATTGTTCTCATAGTATAATCAAACCCATTATTTTACCCTCATTATTGCAGAGCTCCAACCAACTGAGCTATGCTTGTGTCAAAACTTATTCAGGAAGAGATGAACCAGCCAGACTGAGGTACTGGAACAGAACGTGCTTTCACATGAGATGATATATGAGATGAATGTGCCTGGAACCCCACAAGCTCACACAAGGGAGACTATTTGTTGTATACCATGAAATTTGCCTTATGGTACTCCCACTACATGACCATATTGATTATTTACTTCACAAACAGGTGAAGGTTTATGTTACCCAGTATGGCTTAGAAATAGTGATATACTTTGACATCTGGTAGCCAAATGTATTCTGTAAAATAAATGCAAATAATTCAATCATCAAGAATTTTAGCATCCAAGGGGGCAGCTAGGTGATGTAGTGAATAGAAGACCGGCCCTGGAGTCAGGAGGACCTGAGTTCAAATCCGCCTCAGACACTTAACACAAAAACTAGCCGTGTGACCTTGGGCAACTCACTTAACCCCAACTGCCCTCCAAAAAGAAAAAAAAAAGAATTGTTAAAAGAATTTTAGCATCCACTACATGCTGTTCTCTGTGCTGGCTAAAGTAGATTTACTATGAGGAATACAGAAGAAATTTGTCATGGTCTCTGTCTTCCAACAGCTTATAAAATAATTTAGTGAACAAAACATACATGAAACAACTAGAAAACAATTCAATGTCATCTCTATAGTACCGTCTATAAATAGAGCATAGCAGAGAAAGGGAATGAGTCTGGGTCAAAACAATTAGAGAAAGCATCATTAAGGTAAGAGTTGAGTTGGGCCTTGATGAGTTGATTTGTTTTGCTGAACCAATTTTTTTTCTTTTTTAATGTTGTTGTTATTGTTAAGGATGGTTTGTTGGGTAGGGGAAGATGAGAAATATTCAGAAATAAAGATGCAAAGCACAAAGGATATCAATAAAAATTGAAAATTTTAAAAGAGAAAATTGGCCAGCAATTTGGTAGGAAATGGACACAAATTTCATATCATACACCTCAGTGAATTACAGCTGGGCAAGAGACAAACATTTTAAAAACCTATTAAAACGTGGGAGAAAATTGAATAATATATTTATCTGAATTATGGGGCAGAGATGGCATTTTTCATTTGAAATATAAGAAAGCATCAAGGACAAAATAGATGTTCTTGATTACATTAAATTTCTGTACAGCAAAATTAATCAAAATAAGAGATCATGTGATGTGTGAAATGTATAGAGTATTAAAAATTTAGAAAGGCAGCTTCTGCTCCATAACAGATGAACAGTCAAAGGGTATGAAAACAATTTTCAAAAGAGGGAATATATATATAGCCAATAATTAAGTGGGAAAATGTTCAAATTAAAACAACTTTAAAGCAATATCTCAAATTGGAAAAAAGAAGAATGAAACAGTGATGGTGGAGGTTGTGGAGTAATAAGTATACTTAATCATTATTGCTGGAAATACAAACTTGTACGATCTTTTTAAATAGAAATTTGACAATACGCTGCAAAAGTTTTAAAAATTAATCATACCTTTTAACCCAATAATTCCATTGTTGGGGATATTCACTGAATGAGTGTTACCTCACTCTAAGTGAGTACCTGAAAAAGCCTTAGCCTAAAAGGGTCAGGGTCTCCCATTGCATTCTGGGTCATCTCCAGTTGTCCTGATGAATATCAGGTCACTGGATCCAGATGGCTCTGGAGGAAGAAGTGAGGCTGGTGACGTTGCATAGCCCTCAATCACTCAACTCAAAGTCAACTGTAAGTCATGTCAGCATTTCGCTGATGCCATGGTCCTCTTCAAAAACAAAGGATAAACACAACAATCATGAAAATGATATCAACATCTCTCTCCTACCCCCCCCAAATCCCATGAACTATCTATTCAAAAGTTTTCATACCACCAATATCTATAATTGTAAAAAAAAATACTGCAAACAACTTGAATGTCTATAAAGAAGAGATGGTTGAATAAGTTGTTTTATTGTCATGTAATAGAAAATTTATATAGTATGATTGATAAATATAAGAAACATGAAGGAATAGAAAAAGAACTTTATAAAAATACTACAAAGAAAGAAATAGTACCAGAAGGGCATAGGGGAAAAGTGAATGGTAATGAAAGGGCAAAGAATCCCAATGTAGACAGAAGGAGTGACTGAAAATATAAGAAATTTTTTTTGTATTGAAATTGTTCTGTTATTTACAGGCACTGAGATGTTGAGATCCATCTTGTCCTACCAGAAAGTCAGAGGGGTGATGGGGGAGGATATAGGAAAGAGCAGATTGTGGAAGGGGGTATTCAGTGGGATCGCTGTTTTGAGGTGGTGGGTAGGGGAAAGATGGGAAGAAATTTTGTAACTCAAAATCTTGTGGAAATGAATGATGTAAACTAAAAATAAACATAAAAGTTAATTTAAAAAGAAAGAAATTGATCTGTTAAAGTGTAAATGCGATTATCCCTTCCACATTAAGGAGGTTAGGGGCATGATGCTCATGTGATCTGGAAAATCCTCATAAAATTTTTTGACCCTCCCTTCTTACCAGAAAAGAAGTCTGAATTTTTCCTTTTTCTTTTATGGGGTGTGTAGAAAGAAAGAAAGAAAGAAAGAAAGAAAGAAAGAAAGAAAGAAAGAAAGGAAGGAAGGAAGGAAGGAAAGAAAGAAGGAAGGAAGGAAGGAAGGAAAGAAAGAAGGAAGGAAGGAAGGAAGGAAGAAAGAAAGCATCTTGCAGCATTGTGGTCAGAATGCTTAAACTCAGAATCATAGAATCTGAGTTCAAATCTCTACTCTATCACTATCTGTGTTTAACTTCCTCAACTCTAAAAGGAAGGTGTTGGACTAGAAGGTCTCTGAAGTCCTGTTCATCTCTAGAACTATGATCTCAAGTCTCTTTAAGCTTTACATTTATGATTCTATGATCTAATGATTTGGGCTTAAGAAAAGAGAACACACTATTTCTGGGATCAAAAATTCCCATCACAGGCCTGAAATTAAATAGGAAGAATATTTTCAGCCATTTGTCATACCTCTCCCATTGTTGTTTCTATTTAGGAATGACCATTCCCCTCTATTACCAATCTGTTTCCATCTGAAAGTACACTTTCCACTTTCTATTTCCCCTACCTTACACTTCCTTAAGAAGCAGGGCTCCAGTTTGGATTCTTTAGCTGGGAGATGGCAATAAAAATGGAAAGTGATGATAGCAAATCCTATATTTACTGTGAATATGATGTATCCTCCATGGAGAATATAAGCTCCTTGGAGGCCCAGGTTAGCACCTAGTACATAGTAGATACTTAATAAATGCTTGTCAATTGCTTGTTTGATTGAAATGAGTGCCATTTATGATTGAGACAAATATTCTCCAAATGGATCTCCTTGCTTTTAATAATCAGATACTCATAGAACAATGCAGACAGACTACACTTACACATAATCTCAAACTTTCAGACTTATCTTTTTTTAAAAATTGATTTGTTTATTTACTTTTAGTTTACAAGATTCAGTTCTACAATTCCTTGAGTTTCAAATTTTCTCCCCTCTCTCTCCATCCCCCACCCCACCCCCATGGCAGCATGCAATCAAGTATAGGATCTGCAAATACTTTCACACTGGACATTAGTCTGGTTGTATAGAAGGGTTGTAACCAATGGAGTGAACAATGGGAAAGAAGAAAGAAAACCAAACATGAAAAAGAACGATAGCATGTAGATTGCTTCTGTCTCCATTTAAACTCTGTTCTTTCTAGATCAGACTTATTTTAAGAGGTGACAATATAGCTCAGGACACTGAACTTGGGCACTGGGGGACATAGGGTTAAGTCTTAGACATATGATGTTGGGTGAAAGTAACATATTAAGGTGTGTTGTTATTCTTATACAGTAAGTATACCCTCAAAACATGGGAATAATAGACTTTGGTTTTCATGGGGGGAAAGACATGATATTCAGCTTTTATCCAGCAGGGAGAAGCAGAACACCAAAATTACAGTAGCATCATTGGCAAGACAAGTGAAAGGAGAAACAGGCGGGCTCAGGAGCCAGGAATACCTTGCTATATAATCCTGCTTGACCCTGTTTTTCATAGAGGGAGTTTTCTTACTAGGAACTCCCTACAAGGATGAATTCACAGATCAGAACAAGAGCAAAACATCATTGTCAGACTTCATTCATAATGATTAAATTCCTGCCCTATAAATGGACATATTGACTTCCAGAATCATAGAGCTGAAAGGTTTTTCAGGACGCTGGTGACAAATTTTGATATAGATGAGGATTAGTCTTTCCTTTGCCTCATTTAACGTACTTCTACCCTGGCATCTTTAGTTATAAACCCAATGCCAGGGCATCTTAATTAATGCCTTCTGGCATTACCACCCTCTCTCAGAAGTCATCACCCAATGTCCAAGTCATTGAAATTTCGATTCTGAAATGGTCAGCACTCAGATTGAGTTCGTTTTTCAGAGACCCGTGGTGCATGTACGTCAGTCATCCTTCCTATATTTTTTTTAAAGACCAGGGTCCCATCAATTCTACAGTAATTATTGACAATGCCACAGGAACTAGTGCAATTCAGTAATTTGCTTCCGGAGATGCGGCTGTGCAAACTGTCCAGGACAGAGTTGTCTATTCAGAAAGACTTGAAGATTTGCAGGGGTGGAGGTTTCACATTCTCTGAAGCTCACTACATTATTTTATCAGCTCATGGTCAAAATTTCATTCCTATATTAAACTGAAACATCTCTTGTTTTAGAGGTTAAGTCAAATGTCTCTTAGAATCATAGGGAACATCTTGCCAGCATCCTTCCAGGAAAAACTTTTAATCTGCTTAAAGACACTACTTAAGTCCATCTTTAAGCAATCTCTAGCCCAAATTCCTTTAAATCTTCTTCTGAAGAACCTGTTTTCTAGTCTTTATTTTAAAAAAACTGAACAAATGAATGAATGTATGAATCATTTCAATCATTCTCCTCTGAACACTATTCAGTTTCTCTGTCAACTTTCTAAGCGGTAGTAACCAAAACTGAACAGATCCTAGTAAGGGTCTGACTAATGTAATCTTGAAGAAAGATTACTACACATTCTGTGTATGCCACATTTTCTCTAATATGTCCTAGTATGAAGTTAGCTTTTTTCTCTACAACATCCAGTATACAACTAGTGAACAACTATTATATCCAGGCCCTTTTCTATAAGTCATATTCCAAATTAGACTTTCTTCAGTATGTATTTGTGGCATTTGATTTTTTTGCTCTGAAGTATTCCACTTAGCACTTGTTCATAATGAATTTCATTTTGCTTTATTAAGACCATTCCCCTTTATTTATGAAGCCTATTTTGAATTTTATTTCATGTTTTGGGGTATTCTCAATTCCCCCTAAGAGTATTATTAACACAGCTATAACATAGCAATGGGTTCCTGGAGCTTTGCCTTAGAATGGAAATCTTACAAAGCATGTAAAAAAATTTTTTTTGAGCAATATGTTTGAAAAAATATTTTATTGATGCCTTTTGTCTTTATGTCACTTATACTCTACACTCTTCCCTATCAAATTCTGTCTTAAGAAAAACAAGTAAGTAAAAATGGGCCATGTGCCCTTTGGCTAGTCACATTAGCACACTAATGTGTTACAGTGGGAAAAAGTATTATATTTAGAATAAGAAAACCGTGTGACCTTGGGGGAGCTACTCTCTGGACCCCAACATCCTCAATTGTGAATGAAGCCTCTGACTACCTTATTCAATATTCTGAAATCTCCAAAGTCCTTTCCAATTCCAATATTCTGAAATCTAATTGCCCCATGGCAGACTGTTCAAGGTGCCACTGTCTAAGACTGCTCAGTTAACGATCCTAGTTTGGACCTGTGATTTCACTGATATGGGTATTCTGTCCCATGGTGCAGATCACACAACCCATTCATTACTTCCCATTCTGTGCAGTTCTCATTCATGTCCTCCTTTATATTTGCCAACTTTTTCACACTAGAAAGGCAGTTTAAGAGTCAAGGGATCTGGGCTGAAATCCTGACTGTACCATTTACTACTTGTGTGAGCTTGCACAAGTCATTTATTCTCTCTAGTCCTTAGTTTATTCATCTGTTTATGGGGTCAGACACGGGTCCCTTCCAGGTCTGAATTGATGTGCCTCTATCCTGTGCCAGTATCTTCACCTATAAAATGAGAGGATTGAACCGGGTGACCTCTGAGGTCTAAATCTATGATCTTAGGTCATTATTTAGGTATTATCACCAATAGTTGTAAAGTGTCTTGTCCTCTGTTTTTGGTCATTCCTGTTGATGGGAAATGGTGGGAACGGGTTATAGGGTCAACCCGTGATCAGGTATTGAAACACCTTTTGTATCAATGTCCTCGAGTGAGGACAAGTAGGAGTAAGTCAAGTATCACGCCAAATGCTTCCCTACAGTATTCCCAAACCCTTTCCCCTTCTTTCAGGCCTGTAGCCATTATCCTGTCTCTCTATCTCAACTCCTATTTGTTCTCACACTTGATTGACTTCAGTCTACACAAAGCTTTATCCAGGAGCTTCAGGCTAACCACATTTGCCCTTGACTTAGGTTCTGTTTTCACACAGTGGTCAGAGAGTACTTGGTTAACTCTTTAAATAGCATGTTGTTCTCTAGAGGAGAAAGTTATCTGAACACAGGGCATTCCTTAAATGAAAGCCAATGCCACAATGGACAATGACCATGATGATTCACCCTTTCCAGGCTCTGCCTCCACTTTCTCCCTAATTAGCCAAGGAACAGACTAAAAAAATCTACCAACAATCTTAATGAAGTGGCATGCCTTGTACCCTACCCATTTATCTAATTCCTTGAAGGAGGACAACAAAACTGTTCAGGGTTTATAACATACAAAGTTAATAGCAGTTGCTAGATTTGGAGTCAGAGGATCTGGATATGAAATTTAAAGCACAGGTCGACCTGGTTGCTCTCCTGCTCAAGAAATCCTCATGTCTCCTTCTTGCCTGTAAGATAAAAGACAAACTCCTCTGGCCTTTCAAGCCCTTTACAATCTAGTTCCTTTTCCTACATGTAGTCTACATTCTTGTGAAACTGGCCTGTTTCCTGTTCCTTTTATATGACATTCCATCTCTCATCTCTATAATTTTATGCAGACTATTGCCCAAGCCTAGAATGCACACCTTCCTCAAGTTTGTCTGGTCTCTCTCCTGAGTTCCAGTCCCCAAATGTCCCACAGACCTCTCCAATTGAGCATGTCCAAAACTGAACTCATTATCTTTCCAAACCTACCCTTCTTCTGGATTTTTCTAATTCCTGTAGAAAGATCCAGTCAATTAATAATTATTTATTAAGCATATGCTATGTGCTAGGCATTGTGCTAACAGCTGGTGATGCAAATAAAAATAATAATAATTTTAAAAGACAGTTCCTGCTCTCAAATTGCTTATGGAGGGAAAACACACAAAAGGAAGCTGAAAGGGAGAAGGGGAGGGAGGAAAGGTACCCAATAGATGGGGCATGATGGGAAAAGTCCAGAGAAGTTCAAAAGCTGTGTGGTTGGTGGGAAATAGAGGGAAGACTATATTGACCCCCTTTCTTAAATTAAAGCTCTAAAGCCTGTGGCCCTAACATATAGCCAGAGGGTCTGGTCAGAGGGGCAAAGAATAGTGATGAAATATCAGGCAGATTCAATCTGAAATTCCTGAGGAAGGAAGGCGTGGTAGAAAGGTCTGATGAAATCCAAAAATAGTGTAACTGTAGGGAAATGGGGAACCATCAGCTTTCCCATCACTAGGTTGGCCACCTCAATGTCATCCACAATTTCTCACTCTTCCCTACCCTACATACCCATTCGTTTGCCTAATCTTGTTCAGTCTTCATCTACAACATCTCAGACATACGAACCTCTTCATCCTGCTTACAAAAGTCCTCACTCACTCACACATGCCCTCATTACCTGTGGCGCAGAGGAGGGGGCTATATAAGTGTTTATTCCCTAAACTTCCCCCTCCCACTTCAGTACCTAAACTTCCCCCTCCCACTTCAGTACCCTTCTATAGTTCTCCTTACTTCAAATCTTTTCTCTCTCCAATCCTTTTTCCACACAGCTGCCAAAGTGTTATACATAAAGCATAGGACTGACCATGTCAAACCTCTTTTGGGTAAGCTTCAGTAGCAACCTTCTTGGACAATAGTTCTAAATCTGAAGTCTGTGACCTTTTTTTTTGCAAAATTTTTTGATTACTGTATTTTAATATAATTGTTTTCTTTTATATCTTTATGTATTTTATTTTATGTATTTAGAAATGTTCTGAGGAGTCTATAGGCTTCCCCAGATTGCCAAATGGGTCCATGATACACACAATAAGTGTTAACAACCCTTGCCTTAGGATCAATCCTCTGCCTGAAGAGGGTGCCCAAAGAGGGTTAGGGCTGCCTGAGACCCCAAAATACCAACATGCCCGGGCCTGCAGAAAGAATTCCACTCAAGTCTTCTCAGCCAAGGAAAAAGTTTGTTGAAAGTTAAAGTTCGCCACGTGGGGTCTCTCACACAGAGTAAGTCTGTGCTAAGCTATTGCAAGGCGCTTTCACACCCCGTGGAGGGAAGATGGGGTCTTATATACAGAGGAATCTAGGGGTGGTTCAGAGGAGGAGCCTGGGGAGGGTCTTCAGGAGGAGCCAATGAGTTCAGACTCCAGCATGAGGTCAATGTTCAGACTCCAGTAATGAGTTTGGGGAGGGTCTTCAGGTGGAGTTAATGAGGTCAGTGCAAGAGTAGATTGATATTTTGATAGGCTCAAGGGTGGGAAGCAGACGGAAAATGGAGGGCCAGGCTAGTAATAGGTTTGGGCCCAGCCACAATGAAATACTTATGGCCTCTGCAAATGCCTCCTGAAGA
>CM053593.1:218705910-218744976 GCA_028646575.1 Pseudocheirus occidentalis
ATAGATGGATGGAAAATGGATAGATAGATCTAAATTCAGAAAGAAATAAGAGGGTAAAGGGATAGGGTGGAGGGAGAAGATAAGGGTAGGATTCTTGGAGCAGGGATAAATTAAGGAATAAGAGGGCAAAATAGTAGGTAAAAGTAAAGGAATGAAGAGGAATAGGAATAGGGGTGAGAAGGGCAGTGAGAAAAATAGGAAGGAGGAAAATAAATAACAAGTAATTATAGTTTAGAATGTGAATGAGATGAATTTATCTTTAAAATGGAAACTGATAGCAGATTAAAAATTTTAATTCAACAATATGTTGCTTTCAGGAAATGCTATAAAAATGACAGATACACACAAACATAAAATGAAGGTCAGGAATAGAATTTATTATGTAAAAAAGCAGGGACAGTAATCACGATCTTAGAGAAAGTTAAAGCTAAAATCAGATTTAATCAAAAGAGAAAAATAGGGAAATTACACTATGTGTCAGCCATATTAATCAATAGTTTTAGACCATATAAAATAACTAGACAGTATAAAAAAGTATGAGAGTATACCAGCCAAAATAGACACAGGAACAATATGAATATAAACACAAAACACCTTTTATACCAAGTTAGATCTAAATAATTGAAGTAATATTTATTGTGCATGGGTAGGTAAAATTAATATAATTTTCTAAATGACAATTTTACCTGACTAATCTATTTATGTAATGCCATCTCAATTAAATTATTTTTAAAGATTGTGTGGGTCTGAAAAAATAGTAACAGAAACCATTTGGAAGAGCAGAGGATCAGAAACGTCAAGGAAACCAGGGGGGAAAGGATGTGAAAGAATTAGATTTAGTAGTATCAGACCTTAAACCATATTACAAGGTGAGAACAGGATGGAAGTGTAAAATGCATAATCTGTATTATTTTAAATTAAAATTTTCTGTATAAATAAAACCTATGTACTCAAGAACAGAGAAATGAAGAAAGGGGGGCACTCTCATAGACAATCTTACAGATAGAATGTGATTGGGTCAGAATATTGTTGTGGTGGAAGAAATGATGAGCTGGTGGATTTAGAAAAATGTGGGAAGACTTGGACTTACAAAGGAAGATGCTATCCACCTTCAGAGAAATAGATGACAAATGGAAGTAAACATAATACAGTCTTATGTATATATGCATGCATACATATGTATGTGTGTGCATATGTGTATGCACACATATGTGTGTATGTGTGTATATATATATCAGTGCTTAATTATAGACTTGGTAGGGGAGAGGAAGGGGAAAAAATAAAGTAAAAAGTACACAGCAGAGGACAAAAGTAAACATACAAGGAAGCAAAAATGGACAGCTTTGAAATTAATGTATACTATTCATTATATAGGTTTTCTTGAAATGGAAATGTATTGCTTTGTACTGAATCCTCTAATATTCTTCTGTGTATGTAGCAATGTTTTTTCTTCTTTTCCTTTTTTTGTATTTAAGTTTTAAATAAATTTTAAAACTTAGAAAAAGAAAAAAAGATGCATGAATACTTACACTGGAAATTTAATAATCAATTCTCCTGAGTTGGTACAAAGTGACTCCAGCACATCCTTGGTTATGTCTATTACAAATTCTGTCTTTAAATTGTTGTAGTTCAAGATCTCTTTATTTATAATAGAATGTGTGTGAGCCTGATTGGCTCCTTGGTACTTGGATTCTTTTTCCTTTGGTGTTTGCAGTAATTTTCTTTGAAGTGGAAACTCTGGATTTTTGGCTATGACATTCTTGGGACTTTTCCTTTTGGAGTTTCTTTCAGGGTGTGATTGGTGGGTTCCTTTTATCTTTACTTTGCCCTTGTTCCTAATAGATCTGAGCAAGTTTTCTTTGTGATTTCTTGAAATGTGCTATGTCTAGTCTTTTTTCTTTCTCATCATGGTTTTAGGGGGGTTCAATGAAAATTGAATTTCTCTACATGTCTTATTTTCTAGGAAAGTTGTTTCCAAAGTTTCATATCTTACATTTCCTTCTTTTTCAGTCTTTTGATTTTGTTCTAACTTTTTTTTTGCTGATTTGTGGAGTCACTGATTTCTCTTCAGTCTATTCTAGTTTTCATGGAGTCTATTATTTTGGAAGACTAGCACTTTTGGTGAGAGGGCTTGCAAAGCCCTTTTTAGTGCTGCTCATTCACCTTTGGTGTCTATCTTTCACTCAGCTCTCACTTGTGACTCCAAGAAGTGCCCAGCAGCCACATCCTGGCAAAACCATCTGAGCAGACAGGATAAACTAGGGTGGGGGCAACCAACAGACCTCAAACCCATCAGTGAGTTAGGGGGATGTCTACCTCAAACACATGAAAACTTCCCCCAGTAGAATGGATGGATAAGGATCATTTGTTCCAGTGGGCATTAAAGAGCCTGAAGCAAGTGTTATGAAATGCTTAGAGCTTGGTCAGACATGAAAGATACTGAGGTCACCCACTGCAACCCCAGCCATCCCCAGACTTCTTGACTTTTGTCTTGCCACTGGACTTAGGTGACTCTGGAAGAGAAAAGCCGACAATTTTGTGCAACTCTGCCTCACTTATATCCAATTCACTGAGAGTCAAGACATCATCAGCAATGTCATTGGTCTTCTTCAAAAATGAAGGACAAATAACAACAACCTCATGTCTGGAATGTACACCCCCCCCCACACCCAGCTTCCACCTGTAGAATTACCATTTCCCTCAGTGTTTACCTTATACACTTCCTCCCACAGGAGCTCTTTCCTGATCCTCCCAGCCTCATCTCCCCATGAAGTTACCTTGTATTTATGTACTTGTATACATATATGCTCCTATATCTGCATATAAAATATAAGTTCCTTAAAAAACACTTAAGTAGCCATGTGACTCTGGGCACTTGCCTCTCAACCTCTGTTTGCCTCAATTTCCTCAATTGTAAAATGAGGATTTCAGAATTGTTGTAAGGACCAAAAGAGATAATATTTATAAAGTGCTTAACATAGTGCCTGGCACACAGTAGGCACTTAATAAATGCTGATTCCCTTTCCCTTACCCTTGGGAGCAAGTATTCTTACTGTTGTCTTGTAACTCCAGCATCTAGCACAGTGTAGGCACTTAATGAATGCAAATTGACTGACTGATTTCTCATATTAATAAAAGTGTCAGAGGCAAGATTTGAAATCAGGGATCTCCTAACTCCAAATTTAGCCCTCATCTCACCATATCATACAGCCTTTTAAAACCCAAAAGCACAACATAAATTTGAATTATCATTATTATTACCTTGTAAAATTCAGATCCAAATTCAGATTCAAATCCAAAAAGAAATATGATTGTGGGCAGTACACATTTACATATGACCTGTAATGTTAATGTATTCTTAAGAGGAAGGGTAGATAGAGGACTGATCTCAGAGTTAGGAAGAGCTAAGTTCAAAACATCTCCTTCCTCCTTCGTTTACCAGCTTTATGATTCTGGACTATTGTCATTATTAACTTAGTGACTTTAGGTAATTCTCTTAGACTCTAAACTGCTGACCAGTTGTTACCCAGCATTAGTAGAGTTTTCTACATCAATAAATTTGCATATCTGATAAATAAACATCTATTATTTCCATTATTTGCTTAGGCTACTCCATTCCATGCATTTTCTTTAAAATAACTCTTAAAAATTGGAAGGAAATGTCTAACTAAGCAAGTCAAATGAACTAAAGGAAAAAAAATTGATGACTTGTCAAGAAAAAGGCATTTATTAAGCTCTTATTTATTAAAAATTCATTATGTATCAGGGACTGTGAAAAGTACTGGAAACACGAATACAAATAAAAAGAAAGACAATCCCTGCCCTCAAGGAGCTTATAATCCAATGGGGAAAGATAACATGTAAAAGGGATAAGAAAAGCATGGGGAGATAGAGGGAGAAGACATTTGCAAGGAGGTATGGAGGAGAAATCTAGAGTCCCTAATCAGAACAGTAGGTCACAGAGCAAGAGTCATCTTCCAGGTAGAGAACATTTCAGGGAAAAGACATTCCCCAAGACAAGAAGTTGTCAGGGGAAAAGGCATCTTCCAGGGTGGAAAGTCTTCACAGGCAGAAGCACCTTCCAAAGAGAGAAGGCAATTGACATAGTGGAGAAGAGAATGGAGCTGGGAGAGGAATGAAGAAATAAGCATGAGAAGTCTATCTAGAGAGTCAGGTGTAGATCTGGGAGAGAAGAGTAAAAGATTTCATTCAACTTGATTCAATCAATCCTCCGGAAGACTTGGTTTTGGCAGGAGCCCTTTGGTTTAGATTGAATGCAGTCTAGTCAGAATAAACCAGCTCTAGTCCTGTAACAATAGTCCAGTCTATTTCTGGGCTATTGCTGGTACTGTGCTCCCAAGGATTCTGGGAAGATGAGGCCAATCAAGTCTTGCTACACTCTACATGGCTAGTAGGTGCTTCCTGACAAACCTGAAAGGGATCAGATGCAGGCAGTCTGAACCTGAGTGTGATATACTCAATGACTTTGTGTAGGGAGGGCTCTGCCAGTAAATTGATCCAGTAGATTGCTATTGATTAAACTTAGGGAAACTCATAAAATCATAGAATCATAAATCCAGAGTTAAAACGGACTGCACAGACCATCCATTCTTTCTGTTGTTGTTTAGTCATTTTAGATGTATCTGACTTTTATTACCCCATTTGGGGGTTTTCTTGGCAAATATCCTGAGTGGCTTGCCACTTTCTTCTCCAGCTCATTTTACAGATGAAGATACTGAAGCAAATGGGGTTAAGTGACTTGCCAAGGGTCACATAGCTAGTAAGTGTCTGATGCCAGATTTTAACTTAAGTCTTCCTGACCCAACTTCTGGTAGTCTATCCACTGTGCCACCTAGCTGCTTCCTCTATTCTAATCTCTTCATTTTAGAATCATCTATTCTAATGCATTATTTTAGAATCATGGTATAATGCCATGCATGAGCAGCTTCCCAAAAGAATGCTACTGTGAACAGCTTTTAAGGTTCTGATTACACAATATAGTGAGCACTCTATTTATTCCATAACAAATCAAGGCAAACATTCACAACAAATGACAATATAATATTCACAACATTACATCTTATCACAGAAAATCACAATATAGTGTTCACAACAACTTAACATTAAAATGGTCACATAGTTTTCAACAAAGTGGTCACAGTGTTTAGAACAAAGAACAAAAGAATAATTATTTGGTATCCCTAAGGAGGTTTGCCTCCTCACTCAATCATTTCACAATACAAGTCAGTCTTCCGCTCATGGGGCAATTATAGGCTACTTATCTAGCAATCAGACACTAAGTATAATTAATCACTAAATACAATCATTAGAAAATTACACAACCCCTCTGGCCCTCAGTATCTAGTAAACTTCAATTTCATCACACATTCAATATCCAAGGAGAGGCCTTTTCTTAGTTTTGACTCAGGGTGGTCTCTCAGATTCCCTGGATCCCCTTCCGTGGTCCCAGCACCTAGAATCCACCAAACAGTCACCTGGATTCAGAGGCAGACAGCTCCCAGGTTCTTATCCAGTCCTCTGGACAGTTTCTGCTACATACTTAAGTTCACAGGCAGTTCCTGCTACATACTGAAGTTCACAGGGTCCAGCACATCTCAAAATCTTCACAATTTCTGTTCCCTGGAACTCAAGGATCAACCAAGCCACAAACAAAGCCTTATCCCGGTCATGCTTCTTCAGTCCTCTGGAAGTTTGGCTGGCCCTAGGACCCAGAAGAAATCTCAGCTTTCACCAGATTCTGGCCTCAAGAAAACTGTTCTCAGTCAAGCAAGTAGCATCCTAGCTTCCAGATGCTGGGAAAATTCTGCTTCCTCAACCAGGAGCCCGCCAGGAGAAAAATTCTAATTGTGACTGGCTCTCTCGGGTTCTTCTTACACACACACACACACACACACACACACACACACACACACACACACACTGCCAAACCCTTTCTATTATGTCAGCAACAGGAGACAGAGTTCACACCTTCTATTTCTTTCACAGAGGTACTTAGCCCTTAGTAACTAAGGCCTAAGTATCTGCTTTCTTGACATGACAAAAAGGGGTCTTCAAATTTAATTACCATTACACATGGGACTTCCAAATGAACCAGATTTTTGGTTAGATATTTATCAGTATCTGTGTCCAAATCCTTGATAGGCACTCCTTAGAACCAGAGGCCTGTATGAATCCCTGCCCTCCTACCCCAGACTCTTCACTCTATGTCCCACTGGGCCAGTGGCCAGTAGGTGGTGACTGGAAAAACTGATTCAGAGCATGTGCAGATAATCCAACTATTTCTTTTCACAGGTTTACTGAGAAATGATAAAAAGTCTTTTAAACTGGCTACTGAGTCAGTTGTAAGTGTTCTTTCAAAAGATTCAAGCAAATGGAAGAAGTCTCTCTTCCATAACAGTTTCTAAGTTAAGACAAATAGTTGTGGTGGGCTTCCTTGTAGGGATATCCTCAGACACTCTCTCTTGCATAGATGCCATGTGGACATGAAGTCATGACACTGCTGTTTTTCCAGTCTCTGTTGTGTTTATTCTTTCCTAATCTTGGATGAATGAATATCAGAGAGGGAATGGTCCCTGTTGGTAGTCCTTCATGACTGGAATTTCTTCCTCCTGACTACCTTGCCTTCCTTCAAGCCTCAGTTAAAACCTTAACTTCTTCACAAGGCCTTTCTTGCAGTCCTCCCCTACTAGTGTCTTCCCTCTGAGATTATCTCCAAATTATCCTGTATATCTATCTATTTGTCTATCATCTCTCTCTCTCTATCAGTTATATGCACATAGTTATTTGAATATTGTCTCTCCCATTAGAATGTGAGCTCCTTGAAGGCAGGGACAGTATTCTACTTTTCTTTGTTATCTCAAACTAGCAAGTCAAGTCAAGAAGCATTTATTAAGGGCAAGCTACTAAGTGCTAGGGATACAAAGAGAGGCAAAAATAAAGTTCTTGCCCCCAAGGACCTCATCATCTAGACCAGAGTTGCTGGGGTTGTGACCCACAGTTTAAGAAGCACTGAAAAAAAAGGAAGCACTGAGACAAGGAGAAAACGAAGTACAAGCAAAACACACACACACACACGTATGTATATATGTGTGTGAATATATGTATAAAACATGTGTGCATATAAAAACATACATACATATATACATATGTGTGTATAAATATATACGTGTGTGTATATGATAAATTAGAGATAATCTCAGTGGGAAGACACCAGCTTTTAGAGTGATAAGTAAAGGCTTCATGCAGAACCCTTTACATGATACCTAAAGAAAGCCAGAAAAGCCAGGAGGTAGAGATGAGAAAAGAAAGAATTGCAAGCATGGGAGATAGTCAGTGAAAATGCCTGGAATTGAGAGATGAAGAGTCTTGGTCAAGAAACACCAAGTGGGGGGGGGGGGGCAGAGCCAAGATGGTGGTGTAGAAGAAACACCAAGTGGGGGGGCAGAGCCAAGATGGTGGTGTAGAAGAAACACCAAGTGGACCAGTGTCACTGGATCTTAATACATGAAGGAGAGTGAGATATGAGGGGACTGGAAAGGTGAGGGGGAAGAAGGGGTGAATATCAAACAGAGGATTTTGTACTTGATCCTAGAGGTGATAGGGAACCACTGGAGTTGATTGAGTAGCAGGGTGTTATGGTTGACCTGTGCTTTAAAAAGATCACTTTAGTGGCTGCATGGTGGATATACTTAAGTGGGCAGAGACTAGAGGCAGACAGACCCACCAGCAGCCTATTGCAATAATCCAGGTGTGAGGTGACAAAGACCTTCACTAGAGGGGTGGCAGAGGAGAGTAGGGGACATAGACCGGAGATGCTACAAAGGTGAAACTGATAGGTCTTGGCCACAGAATGGATATGGGGGAATCTAGATGACACCTAGGTTGTAAGCCTGAAGGACCATCAGGATGGTGGTGCCCTGGACAATAATAGTGAGTGGGGTACACTTTCTCTCTGTACCTTTTATGAAGTCTCCTCAGAAAGAAGAAAAGGGAGAGAAACTATCTCAAAACCAGAGAGACTTTTGTAAGACTGGACAGACCTAAGTCCTGGGTTTCCTAAGAAATTATACAGCCTAGGACCCTTCCCCCCTTCCCTTGCTGTCAATCAGCCTTAAGCCCTTCAGGAATTTTAGGAATCTTTTAGAGCCCTTCCCCCTTCTTCACTTTGGCATTTGCCAAATAAAGATAGGTATGTTTGCATTGGCTAGCCCCTATTTCCTTGTTCTTTGTAAGCCTACCTACCAACCAATGAGAGAAGGGACAGAAGTGGGAGGGGGTTGGACTCTGTTAGGGTGTAAAGTCTTGTTCCATTTTCTCAAACACACTTCATTCTGTGGTTCATACTGGTGAAAGGCATGCCCTCTTCTCTTGAGAATTGAATAAAACTTCCTGTTCTTTCCTCAAGACACCTCTGACTTTTACTTTTTTGGGGTAAGGGATTTTTTAGGTCCCCATACCCCACACAATAGGGAAGTCAAGAAGAGGGAGGTTTTGGAGGAAAAGACAGTGAGCTTAGTTTTGGACATGTTGAACACACAATAAGTGGGTAATAAATGCTTATTGATGATGTTGATGATGATGATGATGATGATGATGTAGACACTACTAGTTCTAAATGAATCTTACTATTGTAAGAGTGCTATACTTTTGCTCAGGCTTAGCCATACTAATGGAAAGATTTTTTGGGAAACCCCAGGCAAAGCAAACTTCTAAATTTTCCTCAGACTGGCTGAGAGGTGCTCTTGTGGGTCAAGAGAACAGACTGACTCTTCACCTTGCTCCTCTCAAATTCCATTCTAGGGACAGGACTGTTGTGTGTTCTCTGGCAGCTGTGCAACCATTCATAGTAAATCATTTACCTGTTGGCAGCTACAAAAGATTTCTCAACCAAGCAGGGCTCAGCCCTGGATCAGTAGAAGCAGTATGCTATAGTAGAATGAACACTGTCGTATAGGCAGTAATGTGCTGGTAAATGTTTAACAATTGGCTTTCAAGAGAAAAAAAAAACACTAGACAAGCTTTTCATTTAAATCTGAATGATTAATATTTTCTCCATTATGTTCTTAAGTTTAGACAACAAAGCAATAAATCAAATCCTTATTTGTAGCACTTGACAATTTCCAAGGTGTAAATGCTCACAGGGAAAGTTTTCTTTTAATTTTTAAATGGAATTTTAAATTTTCTATATTATTTTATTTTTAAGTTTCAAATTCTCTCCCCTCCCTACCATCTTCTTCCATTCAATGAGAAGGAAAGAAAAATAAAAATCATTACAAATATGTATAGATATGCAAAATAAATTCCCACATTAGGTGAAAATTTAACCATCTGCTCTCAAAACCCACTTCAAACTAGCTCCAAGACATCCCTGCCTGTAGGTCCACTGATTCCAAGTACCAGCTAGAATATAAGCTCCTTGAGGGCAAGAATTGGCTTTCTTTTTGCATGTATTTGGATTCTCTAAGTTTAGTACAATACCTGGCTCTTATTGACAACTCCCAGCTCTACCAAGGACCAGCTATCTGTTCTTCCATAAATCATTTCAGCCCAATGAGCTTCTGTTTTCTTATCTATAAAACAGTAATATAGACTAGATGATTTCTATCTTAATCCAAATTTATTCCTCCCACCAGATTCAAACATCTGCAGTCTTTGTTTCTTCCACCAGGGGGAACTAAGAAGCAAAGCCTTGGCGGAAACCTTGGGCAAGTCTCAACACCCTAGAGATGCAGAAGCAAGGCAACCTTGACTTGGAGGTTGGTGATAATAGGCAAGGGACAAACAGCCTAAACAACTCCATCCACTTGTCCTGCCAACCATAATGGTGTGTGTGTGCTGGGCCAGGACAGCTTTGAGGGTAAAGCCAGCTAAAGTGCTCCTTTGATTAGGTGTCTGTTTCAAACAGCGCTTCAGGCAAGGTGGCTTTTCCATGCCATCCAATATATCACCATCTGGTTTGGACTTGATTTGATCAATGAAAATCAATATTAGCTGCCCCTTTCTCACCGCCCCCCCCCCACTAGCTGCCCCTCTGGGAAAATGCCATTTTTGGTCCTCACCCCCCTTTTTCTTCTTTTCAAAGCATCAATGAATTTTGCACAATCTTTATATTCACAGTGTTTTATCTCTGACTCCAGGGCATCTAGGTAGTAGCAGATAGAGTGCCAGGCCTGGAGTCAGGAAGACTCATCTTCATGAGTTCAGAACCAGCCTCAGACTCTTACTAGCTGTGTGACCCTGGGCAAGTCACTTAAACATACTTCAGTTCCTCATCTGTAAAATGAGCAAGGAAATGGCAAACTACTCGAGTATCTTTGCCAAGAAAACCCCCAAATGACAGAGTCACAGAGAAATGACTCCACAACTTTTTGGAGTCTGACAACGCCCCCTCCCCGATCTTTATCATTGTTTCTACCCTCTCCCTATGCCCCCAGATTTCAGCCCCTCAGCTTAAGATGTTCTAATGATATTAATGATGCTAAAAGTTATCTTGTCTATTCAAAAATCTTTTCATTTCAGTCTTCAACTTCACTTATATGTCTAGGGCTATGTTAGAGGGGAAGGAATGGTGGGGAAAGAGTCCCTAGATGACCTTAAAGAATTTAAAAATGCCATCCCACTCCTCTCTACACCTTGCCATTTATGAGTCAGGCAACTCTGGGGATCTTCTGGTTTCAGGAGGCCTCTGGGAGTATTAAGCACTTTACAATTATTATCTCATTTGGGCCTCACAGCCACCTTGGGATATGATAGGTACTATTAAACTGTCCCTGTCTTACAAATGAGGAAACTGCGGCAGTCACAAGTTAAGTGACTTGTCCACATCACACAACTAATAAGTTTCTGAGACTGAATTTGTTCTCCAGCCTTCCAGACAGCAGTCTCAGTACTTCATTCATTGTACCATCTAGCTGCACTTCCTGACCGAGGATTTTCACTGGCTGATCTCCCATGCCCGGGGCTCCATTAGATCATAAGCTCCTTGAGGGCAGGGACTGTCTTTTTTCTCTTTTTGTATCCCCAGGACTTGGCACTGTTACTAGCACATACGTGTTTATTGAATTATTGAACTGAACTCTCTCCCTCCTCATCTCTGCCTCCTGGCTCCCCTGGCTCATCAGCTCACATCCCATCTTCTACAAGAAGACTTTTCTAATCTCCCTTAATCTTAATGACTTCCCTCTAGGATAATCCTCAATTTATCCTTTGTTTGTCCTGTTTGGACATAATTGTTTTCATGTTGTCTTCCTCCTTAGACTGTGATCTTGAGAGCAGGAATTATTTTTTGCCTCTTATTTCTTCATTTTTGGGGTAACTTCAGCTCTTGGCACATATCTGGCAAAGAGCAGGCCCTTAACATAAGCTTGTTGCCTGACTTATAACAGGCATTCTGGAATAAGGGGTAGAACATTATTAGCCTTAGGGGCAGGAAGATCTAGACTTAAATCTCTGATTATATACTAACTGGGCAAACTTAGATTAGTGCCTGATCCACACTAGGTGCTTGATAAATGCTAGGTGACTGATTCTCTGACCTCGGCAAGCTACTCAATTTCTTAGTATACCAGGCTACCCTCTAAGCCTATAAATTGCAGATGGATTCCCCATATATGTTGCTTCCCTTCCAACAGAGAGTAAGTTCCTTAAGGGCAAAGCCTGTTTAATCCAATCTTTGTATCTCAGTGAGTAACATAATGCTTGGTATTTAACCATTGTTAAATTATATACTATTTTATATATGTATGTACATATATACATATGTGTATACATATATGTATATTTATGCATATAGATCTATGTATACATAAATGATTATTAAATGATCTACAGAGTTCAGGGATTCCATAGACCCATGAAGTGTTGATGGATAGATTTCAAAAGGCTCATTAACTTGCAAGGGGAAAAAATAAATTACATCTTTACTTCCATTTCCTTTGTAACCTTTCGTATTTTTGCATTTAAAAACACTCTTTGGAGAAAGGGTCCACAGAAGAAGTTAAGAACCCTTGGCATGGCTGGAGGGTTAATGAAATTTCATCTCTGATGAAATCAGAGGTCTTCTAGACCCTCTTCCATTCTCCCACATCTACCTCAAATAACCGCCAAATTCTTGAATCAAAGATCATAGATATTAATCTTTGCACTATTTTGGATACAATTTGCATACCACAAATAATCTGTCAGTGTTCAAGGAACCCACACAGTGTAAACTCTCTCTTTTTCTTCCCAAGCCTCAGTCTAGACATAAATGCCATTCCTTTTCCTTGGTTCTCATCACCCCAGCTGGGTCAAGTTGGGCTCACCCTGTCTGGAATGGCAGCTGATTGAGCTCTGCTTGGGTGAACCCAACCCTGACTGCAGAAGTTCATTCAAAGCATTGGTTGAGCCTCCCTTTGGACAGTGTAACTCAGACTGAGCCCCTGCCAAGTGGGCGTGGTTCTTCATCAATGACATCATTATGGCCCTATCTTCACCAGCTGACATGGTTTAGTTTCTCCTCATCCCTGACATCCTTTCTCCAGAATCCATTCCAGTGGCCTCGGCTCTGAATGCCTATGTCCATTCCAGCAGCACTGCTGAAGTCTGAGAACAGGGTGAAGAAGTGCAAGATTCCAAGGGCATGAGGTGGTGGGTGTGGGGACTGATTCTCCAATGTCTTTGTGCCTGAGCAACCAGTCCTAAAATGCACATACACACCCCCCTCACACACACACAAAGGTGCTAGATTTGAAGTCACAGGACTCAGATTCAATTCCTAGCCCTGACGCTTGCTACCGTTACCCTGAGTAAGTCACTTCCCCTTGAAAAGTCTCAGTTTCCTCATCTGGAAGATGAGGAGGCTGGGTTAGGAGTCCTCTCTGAAGCCTCTTCCAGAAGAATATGGTGTGAAGTCAGAGGGACCTGGGTTCAAATACCACCTCATATACTTACTGTGTAACCTGGGGCAGGGGTGGCTAGGTGGCTCAGTGGATAAAGTTCTGGGCCTGGACTCAGGAAGACCTGAGTTCAAATTTGACTGTGTGACCTGGGGCAAGTTACTTAACCCTGTTTGCCTCAGTTTCCTCATCTGGAAAATGATCTAGAGAAGGAAATGGCAAACCACTCCAGTGTCTTTGCCAAGAAAACTTGAAATGGGATCAGAGAGGATCAGACACACTGGACAAGAACCAACCCTGGGAAAGTCATTTAACTTTCCTGGGCTTCAGTTCCCTCCTTGTAAAATGGGGCTTGGACTAGTAGGCTTTTTGGTCTCCCTAGATTTATGATTCTAAACACCTCGAGTCCAATCACCTCTTTCTGTGTCCCCTTTCTTGCTCTTACCCTCCACAGCCTGGCTACCCCATTCTTTTCTAGCCAGACCACAGTTGGGTCCAGTTTCTTCAGGCTGATGGACCTTGGCAGATAGCTCTGGGGCAGGGGCCTCTGAGAGTCTCCCCCTTTGCTGGATGGCCTTATATGATCCCAAGAGGACACTTTGGGGAGTCCTGAAGAAAATCTGCTGGAATGCCTTTTCTCTGCTCCAGTCCATATATGGAACAATCCACTGAGGTTCTGCTGACTGTAACTCAAGCCAGCTGATTCACCAGCTGTCTCTCCTAAGCCGATGCTGCCCACTCCAGTTCCCGCTCAGCATGTGGAGCCACAACAAAAGGTTAAGCCCATGAAATCCCTGACTTTGGGGGAGTGTCGGGAACCTACAGCCCTGCCTTCACGTTGCTCTTTACCAGCAGTCCTGCTAGGGTTTGCTAGAATGTCTAGGCTTTCTTCTGCTGGCTGTGGCGGTGGGCAGGGTGAGGAGACACCAGGGGAACCGTGGCCAGGCTTACACAGAGTAACGGCACATGACTCTGCCTCACTCCCACTCTCTCCCTGGTCACAGTCTAAGGCTCATGGACCTCAGCAGAGTTCTTTTAATTTTGTCTCCCCATTCCTTTCCTGCCCTACCTTCCACCTCATCACTTTCATTTTCATGTTGATCTGTCCCTGTTGACCAAAAAGCCTTCTAGTCGAAGCCCCATTTTACAAGGAGGGAACTGAAGCCCAGGAAAGTTAAATGGCTTTCCCAGGGCTGGTTCTTGTTCAGTTGTGTCTGGTTCTCTGTGACCCCATTTTGAGTTTTCTTGGCAAAGATACAGGAGTGATTTGCCATTTCCTTCTCTAGATCATTTTCCAGATGAGGAAACTGAGGCAAATAGGGTTAAGTAACTTGCCCCAGGTCACACAGTCAAATTTGAACTCAGGTCTTCCTGAGTCCAGGCCCAGAACTTTATCCACTGAGCCATCTAGCCACCCCTGCCCCAGGTTACACAATTAGTAAGTAGTATAGGAGGTGATATTTGAACCTGATTGCTTCTGACTTCATACCATATTCTCCTGGAAGAGGCCTCAGAGAGGACCTCTAACCCAGCCTCCTCATTTTATAGATGAGGAAACAGACCCTTTGAGAGGAAGCATATCTCTTTGGATCATTAGATTTAGAGTCTTAAAAGGGACTTTAGAATAGTGCATCAAACTCAAATAGAAACTATATCTGAGCTTCCCTTCAGGCCACATATAGAATTAGTTTTAAAATGGAATGTTACTTATGTTTGACTATATTTCGATTTATCTTATTAAAGGTTTCCCAAATACATTTTAATCTGGTTTGACTACACTCAGGTGGCATCCTTAGGCCATGTGTTAGACATCTCTGCCTTAGAAGTCATCTCATCTACCCCCCTCGTTCTATAGATAAGGTTTAAAAATGTTAGCTGCCTTGCTCATGGTCACACAGGGAATAAGTGGCAGAGACAGAATTTGAACCCAGGACTGAGAGTTAGAAGGGATCTTAAAGACTAGCTAAGTGGCACAATAGATAGAATGCCACGCCTAGAATAAGGATAAGTTCAAACCCAGCTTCAGATAATTACTAATTGTATAACCCCGGGCAATCTAACTCTTAAACTCTGTTTATCTCAACTATGGAATGGGGATAATAATGTTGTGAGTCAGGATAGACCTGAGTTCAAATCCAGCCTCAGAAACTAGCTGCATGACCTCGGGCAAGTTACTCAAACTCTGTTTGCCTCAGTTTCTTCGACTGTAAAAGGTCTATAATAATAGAACCTACCTCCTAGGGTTGTTGTAAGTCAGGATAGAACTGAGTTTCAAATCTAGCCTCAGACTCTTATTAACTGGGTGGCCCTAGGCAAGTCACTGAACTTCTGTTTGCCTCAGTTTCTCCTTCTGTATAATGGGAATAATAATGGCCCCTACTTCCCAGAGTTATTGTGAGGATCAATTGAAGTCATTGTAAAGCACTTAGCACAGTGCCTGGAGCATAATAAGTAAATGCTATATAAATGTTGGCTATAATTATTATTAATTAGTCCAACCCTCTTATTTTACAATTGAAGATACCAAGATCAGAGAGGTTAAATGATTTATCCAGGGTCATACAATGAGCACATATCATAGCTAGGACTATAAACTTGGGTCCTCTCCACTCAATGGCCAACTTTCTTTCCACTTCACTACTCTCTGACTTCAAAACCAACACTTTTTCCACTGCAACAAATAGGAAAGTGAAATAGGGTGTCATTAGGTTTGAGGTGTGACTGTTGAAGCCAGTGATTCCTGGCATTCTAGGCTCGGAGCTGAAAGAACCTTAGATAAAGGTCTTCTGGTGCAACCCCTTCATTTTACAGAGGGAGAAACTGAGGCTGGAGAAGGGAACTGGATCACCCAGGGTCACACAGTGGACTTGGGAATGGAAGCCCAGTCCTTTGACGGCAAATCCTCTATCCCACATAGTATTTGACATTTTCATTTGAATTCAATAAGCATTTATTAAGCAAGGAATTGGGCTAGGCACAAGATAAAAAGATGCCCCTGACCTCAGAAAATGTGGATTCTAACAAGGGACAGGGGCAGGGTCAGCAGCAGATCATTACAATATACATTAGAAAAGGATGGTAAGTCGAAATCAAGTGGTGGCCTGAGAGATTGGAAAAGGAAGGGGACAATGAGTTCCAGAAACTGCGAAGGTGTCCTGGGAAAGGTGGCCCTTGGAGTAGGCTCTGAAAGGGAAGGGAGATTCCAACAGGGAGAGATAGAAGGGAGGTCAGGGCTGCTGTCACAGATGCCCAGAAGTAGGAGAGGTCAAAATAAAATCAAAGAGCACATGAAAGAGAGTATGACAAAGTAAGGTTGAAAAGATAGCCCAAAGTAGAAGGCCTTAAATGCCTGCCAAAAGAGTTTGTGTTTCATTTTGCAGGCAAGAGGGAGCAACTGAAGGTTTTGAGCAGGTGAGTGTCATTGTCAGACTCATTCATTAGGAAGATTACTTTGGCAGTTATGTGAAGGATGGATGGGTGAAAGGAAAGACCAGAGGAAGGCTGTGAGTTGGTAAGGCAACTAGGAGACTCAGTGCTAGACCTGTGGTCAAGTGGTCAGACCTGAATTCAAATACTAGCTATGTATAGCTCAGATACTAGCCTCGGTACTAGCTGTGTGACCCTGGACCAGTCCCTTAACCTCTATTTGTCTCAGTTTCCTCATCTAAGATAGGAATAATAACAGTATCTACCTCCTACAGTTGTTACAAGGATAAAATGAGATGATAATTGTAAAGTAGTTTACCAACTTTAAATTACTATAAAATTACTAGCTGTTATTATTAAGGCTATTATAACAGTGTATGTGATGGAGCAGCTAGGTGGTGCAGTGAATAGAGCACCGGCCCTGGAGTCAGGAGGACCTGGGTTCAAATCCAACCTCAGACACTTGACACACTTACTAGTCATGTGACCTTGAGCAAGTCACTTAACCCCAATTGCCCTCCCAAAAAAAGCAAAAAACAAAAAACCACCATGATGTAGATGAAAGATGGTGAGGACCAGAGCTTGGGTGGTAGAAATGCGGTAGAAAAAAAAGAAAGCAGATTTCAGAGATATTTTCAAGGTAGAATTTTGTAGGACTAGACAACTGATTGAATGTGAGGGAGAGGGATAATACAAGGATGATTCCAAGGTTTTCAAGCCTGGATGATAATGTTTCTAGGACAAATGGATTTTTAAATTTATTTTAATCTTATTTTTATTCATATTCTTTCTTTTTATATCACCTTCATTTCTGAATCTATCTCTAGACTCTCTACCTATCAAGCCATCCCTTGTAACAAGGATTAAAAAAGGGGGGGCAATCAATGCAGTAAACCCAATCAATACATCAATCAAGTTTGACAATATATAAAATATTCCATATCCATAGTCACCTGCCTATGTAAAGAAAAGACACAGATACATTTTCTCAATTTTTCTTTGAGTCATTATAATTACACAGTCTTCGGTTTCTTGGTTACTTTCATTTACATTATGGTGATTATTATATTTAGATAGATGATACAGATGTAGATATATATAAATATAGATATAGATATAGATGATATAGAGACAGAGACAGAGACAGAGATAGAGATGGATATAGATACAATTTTCCTGGTTTTGCTCCTACCCTCTGCATTGGTTAATATATGTCAGAGGACCATAGATTTAGAGCTAGGAAGGATATTGAAAGTAATTGAATCCATTTTCCAGGTTAGAAAACTGAAGCCCAGAGAGGTTAAGTAACTTGTCCAGGGTCATGCAGCTAATAAGTATCTAAGGCAGGATTTGAACCCAGACTTTCTTGACTCCAAGTTCAGTGTTTTATCCACTATAACATGACACCTTTGTTGAGTTTTGGGTGCCAATAGAAAACCAGGTGGAGAAGCTGGTAAGCATTTGGGAATGTGGAACAGGGATTTAGAGGAGAAATTGGGCTAAAGAATAGAGATTGGTTAATCATCTACATAGAGTTGGTAGATAAAACCACAGGATTAGATCAGATTGCCCAGAAAGGGAACATAGAGAAAGACTGGAGTCATAGAGTTAGAGTTGGAAAGGACCTCAGAGGTCATCCAATCTATCCCCCCTTTTTCATGTAAGGAAACTGAGGCCTGGAAAGGTTAAATGATTTTTTTCCAAGGTCACACAGGCAGCAGCGTCACAATTCTGACACAGTCCTAGTCTTCTGGCTTCAAATGTAATGCTTTTACCACTATATCCATCACCACCATCCCCACTACCATCATAATGCTTAGGATCCATATCCTGGAGGAGGTGTCTATTATAGGATCATCCAGTAAAGCTCAGGAGTATCCCAACTTCTTGACCAAGACAATGGCATTAGAAGATACCATCAAATGACTGTTGCCTTAATTCCTCCCACAAATAAAGTTGCCCTCCAATAATAACTTTATTTTCAGAAGAAATTCTTAAGAGTCTATATCTATTAGCCTGGGAATGTTTGTATTGAGAGGTTATAGGGAAGAAGAATGCCTTTGTTACCTACTCAAAGGCTCTTCCCTGGTGCCTACATCAGTTCGGTACAATTCAATGAATATTAAGTACCCACTGGGACCAGAACATTGTTCTAGGTTCTCGTCATTCCTTTCCAGGTTACACTCCTGACTCTCTTACACTTTCTATACAATTCCCAAGGCCTAGTCACTGAATGGGCAATTACCTCACTCTAAGTGAGTCCCTGAAAAGGTATTAGCCTAAAAGGGCTAGGGTCTCCCATTGCATCCTGGGTCATCTCCAGTCATTCTAAGAATATCAGGTCACTGAACCCAGATGGCTCTGAAGGAGAAAGTGAGGCCATAGACCTTGCCCAGCCCTCCGTCTCTCAAACCAAAGTCAACTGCAAGTCATGTCATCATTTCCCTGATGTCACAGTCCTCTTCAAGAACAAAGGCCAAACACAACAATTCTCTCCCTGGAAGCTCACCTCACCCTTGGACTTCACACATTGGAAGTACTTTCTGACCCTTCAGACTCTTGCTCTAATTGATTGGTTTCTCCCGGAATCTCCATTTTAAGGAGGAGACCCAGGCAGGCCATGTCTTCATTCCTCTCCAGACTACTCCTAATTCTCATAGGCTTTCCCTACAACCCTCCTTCTCCTATTCCCTTTTTAGCTTCTTTTTATGTGTTGTCTTCCTTCCTTAGAATGTAAGATTTTTGAGGGCAAGGACTGTCTTTCTCCTATTTTTTCCCCATTCCCAGCGCTTAGCACAGTGCCTGTGCCAAGTGCTTGTTGACTTGACTAGGTGAGGTGTTGGGAGAAATACATAAAATACAGTCCCTGTCCCCATATAGCTCACAGTCTAATAAAGGGACAAGACATATCTATAGACAATATACAACATAATAAATATAAGATTAACAGTTTGGAGGTAGGGAGGACCTCCCCCTTACATAAACTTATTAGAGCAATGGAAAATAAGGTGTCACATGAGATCCAAAGAGGAAAGCTTTTTACCAACAGGAGTGATCAGGAAAGACTTTATGTATAAGTATCATTTGAGTGGAGCTTTAAAGGATGAATAAGAATGCAAGAGGCAAAGAGAATGAGAGGATATTTTAGGCAAAGACTTGTACAAAGGTACAAAGGTGGAAGAGTACCAGCTGGGTTTGACATTATGAAAATAGCCCAATTTGGCTACAGTATAAAGTAAGTATGATGAGTCATATACAATAAGGCTGAAAAGGAAGGCTGGTGCCAAATGTGGAGGACTTTGAATATGAGTTGGAATTTTGCTCAATAGTTAATAGGAAGTCATTGAATGTTGAGTAGAAGAGCAGCAGTCATTTCTATGAATAAGTTAGATTAGTGTGGTAATGAATGGCATGAAGAATGGATTGAAAGGGGAGAAACAGGACATGAGGAAAGCCTATTGGGAGGCTATTGAAATAATTTGGGTGGGTGGTAATGAGGGCCTAGGTGGTAACAGTAAGAACAGAGAAGAGGGAACAATATGAGGGCTGTGGTAGAAGTAAAATTAGTAGAACTTGTTAACTTATTGGGTATGAGAGATGAAAGAAAGGAAAAAGTCAAAGTTAACATCAAGATTTCAACTATGAGTTTCAAGGATAGTGTTGCCACTAACAGAAATGTTGTTCAGTCATTTTTAGTCTTATCTGACTCATAATGACTCATTTAGGGTCTTCTTGACAAAGATACTGAAGTGGTTTGCCATTTCCTTCTCCAGCTTATCTGACAGATGAGGAAACTGAGTCAAACAGGGTGAAGTGATTTGCATGGAGTCACACAGCTGAGATTGGATTTGAACTCATGAAGCTGAGTCTTCCAGACTCGAGGCCCAACGCTCTACCTAACAGTGCCACCTAATAAACATAGTTAAGTCAAAAGGAGTAGATTCAGAGGGAAAGGAAATTAAGTTTGATTTCGACCACACTGAGTTTGAGATGCCCATAGGACAACCAAGGGGAGATGTGGGTTTGGAACTGAGAAAAGAGGTCAAGGCTAGAGACCTTAATTCAGGAATTATTTGCAGAGAAGTTCTAGCTGAAACCATAGAAGTGAATGAAATTACCAAAGGAGAGAATGTAGAGAGAGAAGAAAAGAAGGCTGAAGATGGGACCCTGAGTAATACCCACACCAAGGGATTGGGAAGAAAGTGAAAACCCACTGAATAAGATAGAGAAGAATTGATTAGAAAGACAAGATGATAAGGAGGAAGGGGTATTGGTACCTCTGAGATCAAGGGAGGAAAGGGAATGGAGAGTAGGAGGGACAAGCAACAGTGCTAAAAATTTTAGAGGGGTCAGAAAGAATGAAGAATAGAAAGGGACCAATGAGTTTGGTGATTCAGTGACAAGGTCACTGATGACCTTTGGATATAGTTCGAATTGACTGTGGCTTTAAGAGCCAGCTTGCAAGGGGTAAAGAGAAGAAAGTAAATGAGGGGGAAGTGGGGGCCCCGAGATTTCTGGAGCAGGAATCCTGCAACCATCCACTTTAAGGAGCCCCTTCCTTAAAGACACACAAAAAAATAAAATTTAAAAAACACATAGAGTAGTTGTATAGTCAGAAACTAGGCAATATTGCTTTGCCTGTAGGACCACTGGGAAGAGACTATTGCTACCTCAGTGACCTGAAGAAAACCAAAGCAGTGAACTTTGTGAAAATCACTCTATTTAAGCACCAAAAGGAAGAGGATTCTCTTTCTTCCCATTCATATCTTGGCTTAAGACTAAGTGGAAAGGGGTGGCTAGGTGGTACAGTGAGTAGAGCACCAGCCCTGGAGTCAGGAGGACCTGAGTTCAAATCTGGCCTCGGACACTTCACACACACACACACACACACACACACACACACCCCTAGCCCTGTGACCTTGGGCAAGTCACTTAACTCTAATTTGCCCTACCTTCTCCCTCCAAAAAGAAAAAAAGAATAAGTGGGAAGAGTATTAGACTTGGATTTAGGAGAGTCTTCAGTTAGAATCCCTCCTCTTACATTTACAAGTATGTGACAATGGGAACATTTTTCAGTCATGTCCAACTCTTCGTGACTCTGGGCCTCAGTTTTTTGACCTATAATATGAGGAGGTTAGCTAAGATTTCTACGAAGCTATTTTCCTGTTCCAGAACCATAACCGTAATATCTAGTTAGTTTGGAGTTTTCTTGGCAAAGATACTGGAGTGGTTTGCTATTTCCTTCTCCAATTCATTTTATAGATGACGAACTGAAGCAAACAGGGTTAAGTGACTTGCTCAGAGTCACACAGCTGGTAAGTGTCTGAGGCTGAATTTGAACTCAGGTCTTCCTGCCTCCAGTCCTGGCACTCTATCTACTGCACCACCTAGCTGCCCCATAAACTTCAGTTTCTTCATCTATAAAAAAGGGATAATGAAACTCCACATAGTCTTACTATGCCAATCATATAAGATAATATATACTATATTCTTTTTTTAATACTATATTCTTTATAAATCTTAAAACTGCATTGGGTTCTTAACCTTTTTTGTGCCAGAGAACCTTTTGGCAGTCTGGTGAAGCCTTCCAGAATAATGTTTTAGAGGCAGCTAGGTGATGCAGTGAACAGAGCACCAATCCTGGAGTCAGGAGGACCTGAGTTCAATCTGACCTCAGACACTTGATACTTACTAGCTGTGTGACCTTGAGTAAATCAGCCCCAATTGCCTTGCCTTCCCTCATCCCCCCCCAAAATAAAACAGAACAAAATCCAATAATGTTATAACTGCATAAGTAAAATAAATTACAAAGGAAACCAATTCTATTAAAATGTAGTTATCAAAACATATATCTTAAGGCTCACAGCACTCCCTGTTCTATATGAATATCAATTGAGTTGGGTATGGTTGATGGGGGAATAGCCTTGGGGTCATACTTTGACATAGACTAGTTATGTGACTATAGAAAAAGCTACTTAAGGTTATAATTCTGGAACAGGAAAATACCTTTGTAAATACCTTAGCTAACCTCCTCACATTATAGGTCAAAAAACTGAGGCCCAGAGAGAGGAAATCTCTGGTCCAAAGTCGCCGAGGTACTAAGCTGAAGAACTGACAACTCCCAAAGATTCTGTGTTCAAGAAAAGTTATCATTCTGCAGGAACAGAGTCTGAACAGCAGCAGATCCCTAACCAATGAAATCACCAGTAAGGACAAAAATAATAATAAATTCCAGTTACCATTGAACTTTCATGGGGTTTCCACTAAAGACTAATGATGACCCTTTCTTCCGAACCTCCACCATTTGTTTCCAACATACTTTCCAGCCTCATTTCACATTTCTTTTTTTAAGAACTTTAGGTTCCAATCCACACACTATTAGCCCTTTCAAGTCAAGTCAACAAGTATTTATTAAGACCTACTACATGCAGCTAGGTGGTGTAGTGGACAGAGTGACAGACCTGGAGTCAGGAAGACTCTTCTTGAGTTCAAATCTGACCTCATTAGCTGAATGACTATGGCCAAGTATTGGGAATCTGAAGATCTTCCCTGCCCCTAGGCTCTTTGATAGGATTAAGTGACTCTGAGAACCTTCCCTGATTTGAAAATATACAGGAGAAGGCTATATATACCCTGATGTGAGTTTTTGCTTTGGGGACTCACTTTGGAAAGAATTATATGATTTGGCCAGATGAGACTCTGGGCAGCTGTTGAGCCCCAACCCTGGCTTTGAAAATCCAGATGTTGGTGCTTCCCTCTCTGGTAACTAACTAGGTAAGGATGTAATGTCAGCTCTCTCTCTTTCTTCAAATTACCTTATCTGTGCACAGATAGGATGTAATGTGGATATTCTAGTTAGAAAATAAAAGCACTTAGTGTATTCCAGTTTTTGTTCCCCAGCCCCATGGGAAGCTTCTTGAGATCAGAGACTGTTTTGTTTATCTTTATATTCCCAGATCTTCTTATTCCTTGTAAACAATACATACTTAATAAATGCAGCTAGATGGCACAGTGGATAGAGCACTGGGTCTGAATTCAGGAAGACTCCTCTTCCTGAATTAAAATCTGGTCTCAGATACTTACTGGTTGTGTGACCCTGGGCAAGTCACTTAACCCTGTTTGCCTCAATTTCCTCATCTGTAAAATGCACTAGAGAAGAAAATGGCAAACCACTCCAGTATCTTTTCCAAGAAAACCCCAAATGAGATCACAGAGAGTTGGACACACTGAGCAACAACAAGTAAACAAATGTTTGTTGGTTTGGATTGGATCAATCCACAGGTTACAAAATCATATATGGTATACAGATATATTAGTGAATGCTCAACTACTGGCTCCCTGAAAACACTTTAAAATCTAATCTGCATTATTGATATTTTCTCTATCAATTTCTGAAGTCTAGACAATCAACAAAACACTGAATCAAAGCCCTGATTTCTAGCATTTGCTAGTTTCCAAGGTGTAAATGCTCACAGTGAAAATTTAATAATGGCACCAACTGGTTCCAGCATATCCCTGGCGGTATCATTATTCTTTGGTGTCCTCTTATGAAAAGAATAGAAGGATGTTTGGATATAACTGATGTATAAGTCTCTATATACAAAATCCTTTCTTAGATCCCTAGGTGATCCCAGCCTTATTGTGATGAAGAAATGACCCTGGGTTCTCAAAGGCAATGCTACTACAGCATAAGCTCTGGAACATCTGACTAAGCTATCAAAAACCTTGAGTGTGGGCTGGCAGCTAACTGTATATTTATCCTCTGAGCACCATCCCAGCTCAGGTCCAAGAGACTCATCACCAAATTGACCACAGAGTAATTAATATTGGGTCCATAACAGTTTGCAAAAATTCAGTTCAATTAAATTCAAGTAGGTAGTTTGGCTGGTATTTATTAAATGTCTACCATAGAACATGTATAGAATACGGGCCAGATGTGCTGGTATATGTGGGTGCAGCTGGCCCACATTTTATGTACACTCTATGTATTTCCTACTACATGTCAGACACTGTGTTTTGAATTGAAGACATAAAGACAGCAGTGAAATAATCCTTGCCTTCAGTGAGTTAACATTCTAAAAGAAGACAATCAATTTGTAGAAGAGGTTGGGAGCTGTGTAGGCAAAAGTAGTGCCCACACCAACAAAATTATGAATCCTTGAGGAATAGTATTTACAAAGGACTCTGTATAATTCAAACCCTCCAAGGCCCCCAACTTTTTGTCTAAATTATCTGTATATTTGGTGGGAGTTAGAACCTGAATTAGTTACAGAATTTGAGAGTTGGTAGAGATCTCAGCAACACTCTATATTATGAAAGGAATCCCCATTGTAACATAATTGTCTCTACTTGAAGACCTCCAAGAAGAGGGAACCTACCACCTCCTGAAGTAACTAGTTCCACTTAGGAATGACTCAATGTTAATGTTTTCCTAACAAGAAGTCAAAATTATTCTCTTTACAACTTCTACCCATTCCTCCTGGATCTGCTAAATAGAACAAATGTAATCTCTCTTCTATTTGCCAATCCTTCAAATGCTTAAAGAAAGCCATCGTCTCCCTCTGCACCTTCTCTTCTCCACATTAAACAACCCCAATTTCTTCAACTAATCTTCATACGACACAGACTCAAAGCCCTTCCTAGCCTATCCTAGTTACCCTTCTCTGGACACAGTCTAGTTTATCAAAGTCCTTCTTAATCCATGGTGCCCAGAACTGATTATAATATTTCAGATGAGCACTAATGGGACTATCACCTCCCTATTAGCTAGAAACTATGTCCTTCTTAATACAATCAGATCGGCTTTTTGAGCCACTATGTCATACTGCTTGTAGTCCACTAAGATCACTAAATTTTTTTTCAGAACCAGTGCTATTTAACCATAGTTCTTCCATTTTACATTTGTGATTTTTTTAAAAATTGTACTCAACTGCAAGGTTTTACATTTATCCCTATTGAATTTCATCTTAGTACATTTAGACCAATGTTCTAGCCCCTCAAAATCCTTTTGGATCCTGATTCTATTATCCTTTCAATCAATAAACATTTATTAAACATACTATGTGCCAACTATCATTCCCAGCTTTGTCATCTGCAAATTGGATGACAAAACCCATTATCTATGCCTTTGTCTGATTCATTGATAAAAATGTTAAATAGCATATGGCCAAACACAGATATCTGAAAGCTCCACTGGTTGAAGCCATGATGACACTGAACATTTAATACCTTCTCATTGATTCTGGTCATCCAAGCAGTTTTATATCCAACTGATGGTACTAATGTTTAATCTATGTTTCTCCATCTTCTCCACAAAAAAGAGTATGAAATACTTTGTCAAGACTTTTGTGAAAATCTAGGTAAACTATATCCATAGCATCTCCCTCATCTACTGGTTTAGTCATACTGTCAAAAAGGGAAATGGGGTTAGTCTGACATGGCCTATTCTTGATACGACTATGCTGGTTCTTTGTAATCACCGCTTCCCTGTCTAGTTGCTTGCCAACCATCTCTTTAATAATCAGTTCTGGAGTTTTCCCAGGAATCAAAGTCAAGTTCACTGGCCTAGAGTTTACCCAATGTTTTCTTCCCTCTTTGAAAATCGAGACATTCATGCTTCTCCAGTCTCTTGTCTTGGTACTTCTCCCATTTGTCATAATCTTTCAAATGTCACTCACTAATCACATCTCCCTATTCTTTCAGATAAGGAAGGCTGAATCCTCCTCAGTCAGAGAGATTCATGACCTGTGCCAGTTGTATAGTCACAAACAAGTCACTTAACTTCTCGGAGCTACCGGGCAATTCTGAAACTATAAGTCAGGTGGAAGGAATTTTTATACCTGGAGTTCCCCATATTGAGGAAGTCACAGGAACCAACCAAAAGGAAAAAAAAAAGTAGCGAACACTTGATGTTATTGTCTTCCTGCCCAGAAGCATAAAACAACTCACAAACTAATTGCAGGGAACAGGTGGTGGTGGATGTCTCATAGTTTGTAAATTACTATTCTCTAAGAGAAATGCTACTGAAGTGCTCCCTTGAATCAGCATCAAATCCCAGTAACATCCACTGGGATATTAGAATAACTTGGATATGCAACCAGGATGTCAAAAGGTCTTATTTACCAGACTTTTCAAGCCATTTTATTTGGCCGTCTCTGGTTTCCTGTCAGGTGGCTCAAATGACAATAAGCCATGGTTTGTGAATTTCTATGAGCAAATGATGTGAAGTGAAATTGATGGGGAATCTGGCTCTAACCTCTTTTTCCAGACTGATTTCCCATTACTTCCCCTTATTTGTTGTATATTCCAAAAGAATTGGCCTACTGGCTCCTGTAAATACCATTCTGTCTCTAGTCACTGTGCCTTCGATGGTGCTTTGAATGCTCCCCGCTTCTTCAGCTCAGCTTTGTGAAATTCCTGCTTTCCTTCACTGCTCAGGTCAGGTACCACTCCCTTTCCTGATTCTTTGAGTTATTAGTACTCTCCCCAATTAAAAATGTTTCTTTGTTATATATTTTCTATTTCCTCCTTCCTGTATATGTTTGCTGATCCCTCCTCTCTGTCCCCTGCAGGAGATAAACTCATTGAGGGCAAAGATTCTTTTTTCCCCCCTTTGTATTATTAGCACCTAATTAGTGACTGTTGAACTACTTAGATTGGATGAGTTTTTAGCTACACTTCAGCAAACATGGGAATATCCATCAATACCCCTGGACCCACCAAAAGCAGTATGAACTCAGGACACCTATTGACATGAACCAAAGAAGGCATATCCGGGGTAGTCAGGTGGCGCAGTGAATAGAGCACTGGCCCTGGGGTTAGGAGGATCTGAGTTAAAATCCAGCCTCAGACACTTAACACACACTCACAAAAACTAGCTGTGTGACCTTGGGCAAGTCACTTAACCCCAATTGCCCCTCCCAAAAAAGGCCAAAAAAAATTTTTAAAAAAAGAAGAAGAAGGCAAATCCAAGAGTCTTGCCCATTGTGAGATACTAAAGCCAGGAACCCTCCCTATCCATTTAAAAATGAGCCCCCATTATTCTGGATCTAAATAGCATCAAGATATCACATTTAATATCAAGATTTCACAGATACGGAAACTGAGGCCCAGAGAGATTGATCTGGCCAAGGTCAAATGGTAGTAATAGCAGGGTTGAGGTCTGAATTCAGATCCTGTGACTCTAGTTTGAGCATCCTTCCCAGTCTATGGTATTGCCTCTCTTGGATGAACAAGTTATACACGATAGCACATATACAACCTATATCAATTTGCTTACTGTTTTGGGGAGAGGGGAGGCAGAAAATTAGGAACTCAAAATTTTATTTAAAAAAATGAATGTTGGGGCAGGTAGGTGGCACAGTGAATAGAGCACTGGTCCTGAAGTCAGGAGGACCTGAGTTCAAATCCAACCTCAGACACTTGACACATTTACTAGCTGTGTGACCGTGGGCAAGTCACTTAACCCCAAATGCTTTGTCTTCCCCCCTCCAAAAAAAATAAAATGAATGTTAAAAATTGTCTTCACATGTAATTGGAAAAAATAAAATGTTATTCAAAAAATTTTTTAAAGAATTTTTTCCCCCCAAATGTCACCAAATCTAGTGTTTAGATGAGTGTTTCATTTAAGCGGAAAGCATAGAGATGCTCCATATGTGAAATTGTTATTGGCTGCCCTTGAGCTTCTAGGTCAGGGCTATGGGCAGGAATTTTGCACAAACTAAGAGGTACATGAAGTATAAAAAACTGGGAGACATGAGGCAGATGGCTAAAAAATGTGGGGCCCGGGAATGGCATGTCCAAATGGGACAATGCCCCATACTGGAGCACTAGTGTGGCTGCAGCCTTGTTTTGGATCCAACTCTGGTTTCTTTTTATTCACAGAGAAAAAACCACTAAAAACCATAGCAATGCTCTGTAAAATAGCAGCATATTCAGAAGGACCTCTGAAGCTAGCTGGTCTAGTTTTCACTGAGAGAATTAAGACCTGAGAGAGGAAGCGACTTAGTGACCCAGGTGGTTCAGTAGATAGAGCACTGGTCCTGGAGTCAGGAAGACCTGAGCTCAAACCCAGTCATAGACATGTATTAGATGTGTGACCCTGCGCATGTCACTTAATCTCTGTTTGCCTCAGTTTGCTCATATGTAAAATGGGGATAATGATAGCACCTACCTCCAAATGAACCCCCAATGAGATAATAATTGTTAAACACTTAGCACAGTGTCTGATGAATGCTAGGTAGCAGTGGCAGTAGCAGGACCTACAATCTAACAACCAGTAAACGGCAGAACTGGGATGCAAGCCTGGTTTAATCCTAGGCTAGGTGGCGCAGTGAATAGAGCACCGGCCCTGGAGTCAGGAGTACCTGAGTTCAAATCCGGCCTCAGACACTTAATACAAAAAACTAGCCGTGTGACTTTGGGCAAGTGACTTAACCCCAACTGCCCTCCAAAAAGAAAAAAAAAATAACTATCTGAAAACTAGATTTGAAGTCTTGCTGACTTCAGGCGCAGTAGTCTATTTTCTGGACCATTAGCAATTGCCTCCTAGGTGAAAGAATTGTCACTAACAATACAGGCCACTTAGAGTTTTAGAGAGTTGCCTGGGGACAATGAATCATTCAGTGACTTGCCCAGGATCATACAGCTAGCATGTGTCAGAGGTAGGCTCGAACCCAGGTCATTTTAGGTTGAGATCAGTTCACTATGTAAAATGTCATGCTGACTCTCTCTAGTTCTATGACCTCAGGAAAGGGAAAGACATCATTTCTGGGTTTGGAAGAGAAGAAGGTAAATTCACAATTCAAGTGAGGAATGAAATTTAGTGAGGGAAGGAATGAAGAGGTGTAGATGACTAATGAATTGACCCAGTGAGAAAGAGAGGGCTTTGATTATGACTCAGTCTTTGAAATGGACTGGAAGTCATGAAGGAAGGAGGTAATGTAGGTATTTTAGTTAGGAAGATGGCTGAATTCATCTGAAAAGAATCATTTTCTGTGGGGTTCAGGAGATGTGGAAGCGCCTCTCCTAGGGGATTTCCTCTATGGGCCTTGGCTGCCTTCCCAGGAGAAGGTAAAATTTGCTGTGGGGACCTTGGACACTATATACCCTTAGTTCTGTGAGGACCACTGCCCATCCCCAGCGGGCTGGCACTGACAGTTTTCCCGAGTCTTATTCAGCTACAGACAAAATGCTATTTACTTAAGCTTCAGGCTTCAAGCATCCTACAGGAATACAGTGAAATCATAGTTTGGGCAGAGGTGTAATGAATGGGAACAGAATTCATGAAAGATGATAGAGTAACAGAAAAATTGAGGGAAGGTAAGAACTGGAAATGACTGGTTTGCTTATATTTTTATAGGCTCTGGACTTGGTGTCAGGAAGACCTGAGTTCAAAGCCTGTCCTAGATGTTTATTAGTTGTGTGACCCTGGGTAAATCACTTAATCACTCTCAGGCTTAATTTTCTAATCTGTAAAATGGGGATAATAAGTAATACCTATGTCACAAAGGTCTTTGTTGTAAGGACCAAATTAAATAGTGTAGGTAGTCACTTTGGAAACCTTAAAGTACAATATAAATACTACCATCACCATCACTTTCATCATCATCATCATCATCATCATCATCATCATCATCATCATCATCATCACCACCACCATGATAGCTGGAAGGAACCCTAAGATAATTGAGTTCAAAAAAACTTATTTTACAGATGATCTATGATCACTTAAGTAATAAGTAGCAGAAGTAGGGCCCAAACCCAGGTCCTCTGACACCAAAGCCATTGGTGTTGCTGCTTATACTTTGAAGCCTTTGCAGAGAATATTCAGACAGTCAATAAGACTCATCATGAGTGTGGGTGCCAACTAGATGCTCACCCAGATGTCAGTGTAAAAAGATAGAAAGGTCACCAGATTCTAAGTCAGAAGACTTGAGTTTGAGTCATCCCTTCTCTGTCACTGATTAATTGAGTGATCTTGGCCAACTCATTTCATTTCTCTGAACCTTAGTTTATATACCTGTAAAATGGGGACAATAATAATCTCTACCTCTCATAATTCACAGGATTGTTATAAGAAACAAAGGAGACAGATAAAATGCTCTCCAAGTGCCAACTATTATTCTTTGTCCCCTCCTCTAATTGGACAGAATTCACACGTCTTCCTGGTCAATCAGAGTAAAAGCCTTTCAATTTCAACTATTGTAAGTTTATAATCATGTGAAATAAAGTAATTCATTCTAGTTCACTAGAAATACATAGTTAAGTATGCAAATAATGCAACTATTTCACAGCATACATTATTCATTCATTATTTAATAAAGGTCCCTAAATTAGACCTTTGGGTTGACTCCTTGATTTTAAAGGACCACCAGTCACTTTGGAAGGTCAGACCTCATCAATGACAAGAATCTCCAAATCAAGAAACAACAAATAAATTCCTGTTATTTTTTGTTATTTTTCTTCTAGACCCAGCCTGCCACAATGGATGGTGTGTCATGCTTGGTATGAAGAAGACTTAGATTCAAATGGTATTTCCAACACTAACTGTGTGATCCTGGGTGAGTAAAGTAACTCTTATGTGCCTCTGGCAACTCCCTAGGAATTATCTAGTCATTCATAGACAGGATTAAGGTGTAGAGAGTTTCTCACACTGAAAAGAATCACAGATCCTTCTTTTGTCAGTTTTTAAAAGTACAGTAGAATGCAAGCAAATTGAAAAGTATTCCTAAGTAGCAATTCCTAAGACAGCATCTGTCAAGGTATTTGATCAGGCCAATGGAATTCTCTCTCATTTTCACGTTAGGGAATAAGTAGTAAAAAAATTTTTGCACATCTGTTCAGACATGATAATGATAATATTATTACTAAAGAAGCAGGACTGTGAATACAAGCTGCTTTTTAATCTCTCCCACATCTTCCTATCTGTAACCTCATTCTATCTCCTTTGCCTCTTCACTCTTCCTCACATCTCTCTTTTACTTTGACCAAAAATCACCCTTTCCAAATTCAATTCTTTTTTTCTCTCTCTCCTCTCACATTCCCTATTCCCCAATCCCACTGATTCTCCCTATAATCAAATTAACAGGAGCCTACAATGCGCCTGAAGAAGCACTAACATGGGGGATACCTGGACAAACAGTCCTTATCCAGAAAGGCCTGACATTTTAACATATGCATATATAAGTATATGTAGAATATTTACAAAATAAATTCAGTGAAATTTAGGAAGGGATGACACTACTGGTTAACTTAGGGGTAGCATACTTATAATATTAGCTTGTTTCTCTGTGAGACTAAGCTAGTCTACTCTGGGCTTCAATTTTCTCCTTCTCTGCTAGATGAGGAGTTTGGATTTAATGACCCCTAAGGTTCTAGAACAATTCTAAGCTGTGCCGATGCAGTAAAGGACCATTTAAACTCTAATTTCTCTTAGGGAGCAAATTTACACTTACTCAATTTATTTTTCTTAAGATGGGGTCATTTAAGTATTTTAGTTCCTCAAGGTAATTTATATTTTTGTAAATATTCATCTATTTCTACTTAAATTCTCAGTTTTATTGGCATACAGTTCAGTAAAATTGCTCCTAATAACTGCTTTAATGTCATCTTCCTTGGTTGTGCATTCACTCTTTTCATTTTTTGATATTGGCAATTTGGTTTTCTTCTTTTTTTTTTCTAAAAATCAAATTAGCCAATCATTTATCTATTTTATTGGGTTCCCTTCCCCCCCCATAAAACCAGCTCTTAGTTTTATTGGTTCAATGTTTGTTTGTTTTTTACTTTCAATTTTATTAATCTCTCCTTTGATTTTCAGGATTTCTATTTTGGTGCTTAACTGGCATCTTAAATTTGTTCTTTTTTTTCCTAGCTTTTTTTCTACTCTAATTTCAGTGCTTCAGCTCAAGCCCTGAGCAACCTAGAAAAGGTTGGGGGTCACCTTACCCCAGTTTAGGGTTAGTAGCTTTTTGAAGTACCTTAAGGCCAACCATAAGCCAGCCTGAGCAGAAACCAGGGTTTATTGTCTCATGTCTCCAAAGGAAGGCTAGTTGAACCAGAGAATATTGTAAGGCAATCTGAAGGAAGGCTAAGGAGGGATGAAGAGCCATGAATGAAGGAAAGAAAAAGCATTTTTAATTTACTTATGTGTGAAGAACAACACCAAGCTCCGGGGATACAAACATAACCACAAGACATTCCCTTCCCTCAAGGAGTTTATATTCTAATTCAGTAAACAGAACAAAAGAGGGAGTGGTGGCTAGGAAGGGATATTTTGATTTGGAAAGTTATAGGGATGGTAAGTGTAGCAGTAGAGGAGTATTAATAATGGTAGTATTGATTTGCTATTGGTTGCAGAAAAGAGAGGAAGAGGAAAGGGTACCATGACTGGCAAGGAAGTGGTGGGTAATAAAGGGAAGTAAGACTGGAGCCAACCTGGTCTGATATGGAGAAATAAAAGGGGCTCCATTATATCATCCCAGAGAGAGGGGACCCCAGGGCAGGAATTCCAAAGGCGGAGATGTGAATTCATCCAGGCATTACTGAAAGCAATTTAGAACCATAATCAAAAAGTTACCAAGCTGCATATCCTTTGACCCTGTTATATCACCCCTATGTCCCCAAAGAGATCAAAGAAAGATGAAAAAGATCTATATGTACAAAGATATTTATGGCAGGTCTTTTCATAGTAACCAAAAATTAGAAATCAAGGAGCTTCTTCCTATCAGAGATTGGCTAAATAAATTATGATATGTGAATGTGGTAGAATATTACTGTCATAAGACATGACAAAATGGATAACTTCAGGAAAAAATTGGGAAGATTTCTATGAACTGATTCAAATTAAAGTGAGCAGAACCAGGAGAACAATTTAAACAACATTGTAGAAAAAAACAACTCTGAAAGACTTTAGAAATCTAACCAATGCAATGATAAGCCATAAGTCCAGAGAACTAAAGATAAAGCATAACATTCATCTCCAGCCAGAGATATGTCAGGACTTAAAATGCAGAGAAAGACATATTGTGGTGTGTGGCTAATGTGGGAATCTTTTTAGCTGGACTATGCATGTTTATAGTGAGGGTTTAATTTACCTTTTTTTTTTTAATTGTGGGGTTAATGAGAGAAACATTCCAAATGCAAGTAAAAATAAATACACAAAATTTTTTTAAAGTGAGTTGATGTTTGCTAGTTATAGTCCTTCCTCCTTCTTAAAGGGATCTGTTTGTCAGAAGGAGCATCAGACCCAGTGTCCTAGGGAAAATTTTAGGAGTGCCACAGTCAGCTCTGAATGACTTATTACATTTTCACTACAAGCATTTCCACCTCAGAGACCACAAACACTACAAATCAGGATTTGATTTGTTGTTCTGTTGATGCGTGCATTTATCTGGGGAAGTAGCTAGGTAGCACAGAGAAGACAGAAAGACTTGAGTTCAAATATGGACTCAGACACTTACTAGCTGTGTGATCCTGTGCAAGTCAATTCTGTTGGCCTCAGTTTCTTCATCTGTAAAATGAGCTGAAGAAGGAAATGGCAAAACCACTCCAGTATCTTTGCCAAGAAAACTCCAAGTGGGGTCACAAAGAGTCAGATACGACTGAAAGGACTGAACAACAACAAATATATCTGGAAGGAAAACTGGTTGTTAAACATTTATTAGTGTAACCCTAGCAGAGCCAGAATAGTACAGATTCCATTTGCTGGCAAGGCTGGCTCTGAGAGTTTTCAATCTATCAATCCTTACATCCATCTATATACTAGGAAAGTTGGAAATGGGGAATGCATAACTAATTTTGCCCTCTCTTTGCAGAGCCAGGAAATTTTTAAAATGTCTTAATTTAACAGAAAAAGAGGTAGAAAACATTTTCACATACAAAGCAGAACATAAAAAGAGAGCTTCTGTTATGAACTTTCTTTTAAAATAAAATATTTACAATTAATTCAGCCTATTACTTTCAAAGCTTTCCTTCCTGTCTGTGTTTCCCTGTAAATGTCCTCCTGTTCCTTTCTGTGGATTTTTAAAGATACTTCAGTGATCCTCTTTTATCATTTTCTTTTTTTTTAGCAGCTCTATCAATAGCTACCCCTCCCCAGTATCCCATTTTACCTTCCTGTCTCCCCCCATCTCAAAAAGGGAAAAACATAATCCTTGTCACAAACAAGCCTAGTCAAGCAGAACAAATCCTCACATTTGCTATGTTGAAAATATATGACTCACTCCTAATTTACCTCTTTTGGAGGCAGGAAGTCCACAGGTGTTACATATTACACTTGTTTTCAGACTTTTTCAGCATATTTATCTGTTAGGCTGGGGGGTGGGGATGGGGTTGTTCCTCTCTAAAAATGCTGTTTGTCATATGGGATGGCTCTTTGGGGGAGGGAGGATACTTGGGATACTATGGCAATGTAAAAAACAAAATATGGATAAAAACAGTTTTAAAAATTAAAAAAAAAATAAAATGTCTGTCTCATTTTGCACCTCTTTGCCAGGAGTTTATTCTTCTAGAGATGTGACTGCTCATTGCAGTAAAGCTTACCAAATTATTTTCTTTACAATATATAAGTTGTTTCCCTGATTTTGCAGAGATAGACATTTGAAGAAATATAAAAATAGTTATTCTTGTCATGACCTTGGATTCACATGATGCTTTTGCTCCAAAGATAAGCAAGAGAAATTTTAAAATTCAAGGAAAAATATGACATTAATTCCTTTCCCTGCCCCTAAATGCCATGTCTTTTCTTTATAGAAGAGAAAGGAATTTGGTGGAACTTCATTAAGGCCCTCTTCACTGGGATCTCTCTGGTTACTTGTGAGATCTAAGCTTTGTGGTTTTCCTTCTCAAAGCCCCCATCTTTTTCCATTACAAAAATCACATTCAGAGGGTCAGTTGACTTGCTGTTCTAGTGCCAAAATGTATGAGTGGGAAAGAAGTGTTATACAGTGGGTAGAGAGTCAGGAATCCTAGTTTCCATTTCTTGGTCTGCCACTGAGTCCCTTTGTGACATTTTTTTATGTAATTTCACATTTCTGTATTTCCTTACCTATTCACAACAGTCTTACTAATTCAGACTAGTCTTGGGAAACAGAGGCTAGGTGGCTCAGTGGATAGAGTGCTGGGCCTGGAGTCAGTAAGACTCATCTTCCTGAGTTCAAATCCAGCCTCAAACATGAGCCATATGACCCTGAGCAAGTCTCTTTATCCTGTTTGCCTCTGTTTCCTCATCTGTAAAATGAGCTGGGGAAGGAAATGGCAAACCACTCATTCCAACGTCTCCACCAAGAAAACTCCAAATGGGGTCACAAAGCATTGGATACAGTTGAACAACACCTTGAAAAGCAATGTGGGATGGTGGAAAGAACACTGGTTTGGGAGTAATGTGGTCTGAGAATCCTTGTTCTGCTAATGGATGTGTATCTTTGGGCAAGTAAATAGTGGAAAGAGCTTTGGATTTGAAGACAGAGGACCCGGCTCTAAGCCTTAACTCTGATATTTACTCATGTCTAGGACTTAAGTTTCCTCACCTATAAAATGAGGGGTTTGAACTAGATCTTAGGGTCATAAATTTAGAGGTTGAAGCAATCTTAGTTTTCAAATTCCCTTCAAATTCCAGTTGAGGAAATTTGAGGTAAGAGAAGCTAAATGACACAGCAAGATAGCTATTAAGCAGGATTTGGACACTAGCCTTCCTTCCCAACTCCAATCCAGCACATTGTCCATGATTCTACTTGACTTCTTTAAAGATTAGAAAGGGCCTTTGGGGGGGCCCTACCAATTTTCAGAAGCTCATGGAAAAAGTGTCTGGTGATAAGAACTGTTTCTCAAAGATGGGTTTTTTCCACTGTAATTGGGAAGTTGGGAGGGCATGAGGAAGGATGACTGAAAGTATTAGGTTGGTTCAGCATTTGGTGGTCTAAATGCTGCCAGTTGATGATTTCCAGTTCTGCTGAGTTTCTGTCAAGGATGTGGGTCACACAGTTTCTCAGCATGGAGTGTGGTCTGACCTTGAGATGACAGCAGCACTTGTCACCTGGGCATGTCAAAAGAACCCTAGAGAACTGAACATGGGGTCAGTTTTTAGGTGGCTATTATTGGAGATTTATAAAGAGTTGGGACATCATTGAAAAGCTTCTTGATCTCATTTATGGGCGTACACTTAACAAGAACCAGTAACAGAGGAGTAGAAATCTGGTCTGGATCCCTTGTAATCTTTTGAAGATCAGTGGAATGAGAAATGTGATTGGGTTTTTAAAGACGTGGTTAGTGGACTTACACAAACGCCAATTATTGGCTTTTGTCTGTCCAAGTAAGTTCTTTGTGTTATATGTGGACACTAGCCTAAATGGCTTCAGGGGAACTTTGTATTATGAAAATAATGACCAGCCAAAATCTACTGCTTTTACCAGTAGGGGATTCACTGATATTAAAACCCATTATCTAGCCTACAAGTTGGAATTCTTGGCCTTGAAGTGTTCAGTCAAAAAACATTTATGAGATTAAGACTATGGAGCTCAATTTTAGGTATGGATTGAAGTAATCCGTTTATTTGTATCCTGACAAATGTTAAATTGGATTCCATTAGCCAGGAGTGGGTGATTAACTCTGACCACTCTGAGTTCTGATTGTATCAGAAACTATTTTGATCATAGTTTTTAAGTCTTTCACAGTCATTTGTTTTTACAACATTTGTTGTTATTTTTATAAATTCTTTGATTCTGCTCACTTCATTCTGCATCAATTCATACAAATCTTCACAGGTTTCTCTGAAACTGTCTCATTTCTCACAGTACAATTTCAAATTGTAATGGTAATGGAATTTGGAGATGCCCCTGTATTGGCTTGGTTTTTGGGTTAAGTGTTAAAACCTAGAGCTTGTGAATCCCATTTGTGGGATGGACTTATTGACATGAAGAGAGAGGGCTGAACTGGGAGGAGCCGTGAATTGAGAGAGAGGCCCAAGCTGAGAGAAGGCCAGAAGGACTTTTGGAGAGCAGTATTCAGTGTTGTGGAGCCTGAGTTGCTGAGGGAAAGACTGCTGAGAGCCCTTTGGAGTTGCCCAGGACTTTTGAGAACTGCCACTTGGAGCTGCCAAGAACTGAGGAGGCATGGCTGTGATGCCTGTATTTTGTCTGTCTGTTTTGATGTTGTTTTGCCAGACTCACCTGATGGTGAAGGACAGTGCTGTTGTACAGGTCCTGGAACCTGGCTGTTGGTTCAGAAGCCCTGAAGGAGGATTTTCTTGTGGTACCTTCACAGAAATCCTGGAAGAGGGCCTTGCTGATGTTTTCAGGGGCTCTAGGACTGTTCTGTAGGCAGAGAGTGACTTGATGAGGACACTAGCTATGACTTTGTTGAGTCTTGTCTCCCTAGGAACTAAGATTGCTGAAGGCTTTCCTCGGGTCAAGATGAAAGAAGGGCCTTTCCTTGGGTTTTCAAAGCTGAGATGATATTTTAACCTTGTTATAGCTTAAGGGTGGATGGCCTTTTGTGCTCTCCTGCCCCTTTTTGAGAAAGTGCTTGGTGTTAATGGATGGTATTGTAATTACTTTGTGTCCAGGCGTGGGAAACCTTTGGCCTTTTTGTGCTCTGTGATTGACCAAATGCATGTACTTTGTTTATGATTGGAAACTGATCTCCATTTGAGAAGTGACTTTGACTGACTAAATGAACGTACTGTCTAGGGGTGGAGTAGTACCTGGATTGAATTGAGAACTTACTTACTAAATGAATAAATTATATACTGTATTTTGATAAACATTCTGTGAATGTTTGCTGAATAAATGGGGTTTGCTATGCTGGTAATCCAAACCTTGGAAGTTGCCTTTGCTTGGCATTACACAATTACTTCATTAGAATAAGATATATATGTTCAGCCATTCCCAAATGATAAGAATTCCCTTAGTTTCCCATTCTTTGTCTCCACAAAAAGTTGCTACAAATATTTTTTGTGCATATGAGATCAAATAAAAATGTATTTTAAAATAGTTATCAAATAAAAAATATAATAGAACAAAGCTAATACAAATATCTGATTTTCTAAGTCAATATGGACCAGCAGGAATCTTTACCTATGGTTTAGCGACCTTCATTATTATTTGAATTTGACACCATTGCTCTAGGCAACTTTAACAATGTATTTAATATTTTATTTTTCCCCCGATTACATGTAAAAACAATTTTTAAAAGTTGTATTGTAAAATTTTGAGATTCAAATTCTTTCCTTTCCTCCTTTTCCTCCCCCCTCATTGAGAAGGCAAGCATTTTGATAGAAGTTATATATCACATAAGACATATTTGCATATTAGGTTGTAAAAGAAAACACAGGTTAAAAAAAAAGGAACAAGAAAAATTTAAAAACTAAAAAAGTATGCTTTAGTCCGCATTCAGTTTTTGTTCTTTCTTTCTCCAGATATGGATAGTGATTTTCATTATGTCTTTTAAGTATTGTCTTGAATCATCATATTGCTGAGACTAAGTCATTCACAGTTGATCATTGTACAATATTGCATTACTGTGTACAATGGTCTCCTGGTTCTGTTCATTTCACTTTGTATCAGTTCATTTAAGTCTTTCCAGTTTTTCCTGAGATCATCCTGCTTGTCATTTCTTATAGTAAAATAGTTCAAAGTTCTTTCAAGATGGTATGATCTATGGAGAGGTGTGGTCACTGCTCTCCTGACCTGCGCTCTGGTCTGTGAGTGACCACAAGCACTCTTTTCTACCCTACAACTATGACCAGGGA
>CM053593.1:218745476-218770628 GCA_028646575.1 Pseudocheirus occidentalis
TCCCAAGTCAACAGGGGAGTGTCTCAGCCAATAGCATTCTTCCACATCAACAGGGGAATTCACACCTTCCGGACAAGGCTCACACCTTCCAGACAGAACTCACACCTTCCAGACAGAGCTCACACCTTCCATACTTAGCCCTCGGTTTAGTCCAACAAATTGATTACCATTACACAGTGTCAGCAAAGGGACTCCTATAATCCCCTCTTACCAGTTGTCTGATCCTTTACTCTCTGTGAGCTAAGAGTTCCAGAAGCAGCTACAGCCACTACTGATTCAGTTGCCCCAAAGGCCTTCTGCTGTTTTGCTAGGGCCTGGCTGTGTGTTGGCACAGCTGGTGTTGGACTGTGCTCCATTCTCACCCTTGTGCAAATGACCTTTCCTGATGACCTTTTAAGCTGTCTCTGGATGGAAAATTGTTTCACCCTGTCCTTTTGTGGGTTCTGCCACTCCAGAATTCATTTTAAAATATTATTTAAAATTGTTTGGAAGGGAATTTTGGAGAGCTCAGGAGAGTTCCTGCCTTTTCTCAACCATCTTGGCTCTGTAACTTTCCCAAACCCCTCTCTCAACCCCCCACTCCACCCCAACCCCTGGAAACTCTTTAAGAATAGGAGTTGAAGGGAAGGTACCAACCTGTATTGGGAATGGGAGTTTCCTCACCTAAAAGTTCCCTGTATCAACAAGACCATAAGCTCAGTTCCTTTCTCTACCTACAGGGTTATTATAAGGTTCAAATGGCATAATATATGTAAAACATTTTGTCATTCTTAGAGATCTATATAAATTTCAATTATTATTATGAGAAAGCAATTAGTATTACCTAAAACCTACTATTTCATGTCTATGAAAGCATTCCACAGTGATTTTAAGTATCTGGGCCAGGAGGAAACTTTGGATTTAGGAAAGAATAAATCCTAAAGCTGAACATGGTAAAAGATGTATACAAGGAATGTGAGACCTGTGCCTGGTGTGTTCAGTGGAAAGTGTTAATGATTCAAGCTGCTTCTCTGGAAGGTACAAGCATCAGCAAGTCTTTTGAGTTGTTTTGAATAGAATCCTTTTCTTTGTAAGGGGACAGAAATAACATAGGTTCCCAATGGGATACAAATAGGTAGTTTTCCAATGAGGAAATACAAATCCTTGACAATCATATGAGAAAATGTTCCAAATTAATAATAGTAAAGGAAGTACTAATTGAAACAACGTTGAAGTTTTACCTCATGCTAATACGTTTGAATCAGAAGATAAGACAAAAACAGTGAATATTGGAAGGTAATGGGAAGACCAGCCATCAGCATAAATAGTTGGTGGTTCTATAAACTGGTCCAGGTTCTAGAAAACAATTTGGAACTGTACTAGAAGAGACACTAAATTGTTTGCACCCTTTGATCCAGTTATCCCACTGGGTATATATGCCAAGAAGGTCAAAGATAGAGGAGAAGGTCACACATATACAAAAATAAACATGGTAGCTTGCTTTTTTTTTTTTGTAGCAAAACACTCGAAGCAAGTTGGGTGGCCATCAGCTAGCAGATGGCTGAACACATTGTGGTATGTGAATATAAGAAATATTATTGAACTGTAATAAGACAAAGATGAAGAATTCAGAAAAACTTGTGAAGACTCACCTAAACTAAAACAGAAGACAGTAATCTGAACCAAGAGAACAATGATCACAATTACATAAGAGAAAACAATCCTGAAAGGCCTCAGTACCCTGATTAAAGCAATGTTTAATTTTGACTCCAGAGGACTGACTCTACAATATATTCTCTTTTTTTTTTCTTGAAGGAAGGCAATGGAGGCTTTGTCAGATGTGGCCAATGTGTTGGTTTGTTCTGTTTAACTATATTTCTTTCTTATAAGGGAGAAATCTAGGTGAGGAGGAAGGACAATGGTCCTGGGAAATGATGGCAATTTTTAAAAAAAGTACTAGTAAAACTTTTAAAATAAACAACAAACACCATCCTAGTGGTGATGGAACATCTCATGTGGTTTTTCCAGACCTATCCAACCAGAACTCAGTAATCGTCTACAGTTTCCAAGGAGTTATGGGAGAAGTATTTCTTTGTACATGGCTTCCCTGCTAGTACTCATTCTGATCAGGGTTGAGATCTGGAAAGCAAGTTATTCAAGGAGGTATTCAACTTAATAGGAATCAGGTCTAGAACTATACTATCTCATTCTTTTTCTTTTTTTTTGTTGGAGAGGGGAAGGCAGGGCAATTGGGGTTAAGTGACTTGCCCAAAGCCACACAGCTAGTAAGTGTCAAGTGTCTGAGGCTGGATTTGAACTCCAGTCCTCCTAACTGTAGTGCTGGTTTTCTATTCACTGTGCCACCCAGTTGCCTCTATACCATCTCATTCTTAAGGAGACCAACAACAGAGGAGCTAAGTTGTACCCAGCTAACCCTGTTGGTGATACTGAGGTCAGAACAGAAGGCAAAATAGAGCCAGCATTTGACCTTTCTAGTGCATGTTTCTAATGCCACCAGGCATGATGCCACGAGCTTTACTCCATATGTGATGATGGCTGGGCTTGAGCCATTAATGCTTACTGACCTATGCTTTAAAGTCTCTGAGGATGGGGAAGATACAATGACTCACAGTAACCAGTATGTTACTCAGCTGAGAGGGCTGTTGAAGGAGGCCTATTGCCTGATTATGATCTCAGCTCACAGGGAGAACACTCAGTAGTATGATTTGCTATTAGAACTCTGGTCATGAAATGCAGGCAAGAAATGCCTCAAAGTCTTGGTTCCCTGAGAAAACAGATACCAGATGGGTGCAGAGTCACCCTATACTGAGTAGAGGGAAGATAGGCAATCTGACAGTCTACAAAATAGTGCCAGAGACTTGCCAGGTGCTCTAAAGATGATGCATCATAACTGTCTGTTAGTCATAAGTGAATCAGTCAGACTCCCTAGCAAACAGAACAGAAATTTGGGCAAGTCAAGGATTTAGGCCCAAGGCTGTACATGGAGAGGTGACACCAGATGATGCCCCATATGGGAAGGGACTGGGTCAAATTCCAGAGCAAGAAGAAGTAGTATGTTCTTGTGTGGTCAAGACTGCCCCCACCTATGGGGGAACTATACCTGGATAGGAGGTAGCTACACCAGAGGTTAGACTGGGCATTCTTCCATGCCCAATATTGTAGCTGTGGAACATTAGGGAATAGAGATAGTACCTTTTGGTTGAGGCTATCAGCTAGGAAACTGGGTGGCTCAGAGTATAGAGCAAATATATCCGGAGTTAGAAGGACCTGAGTTAAAATCCAACCTCAGATACTTAATGGCTGTGTGACTATGGGCAAGTCATGTAACCTCTATCTGCCTCGGTTTCCTTGATTGTATAATAGGGTAATAACAGTATCTACCTCCCAGGAAACAATGAGATATTTGTAAAGTGCTTAGCATAATGTCTGGCATATATTAGGTTTACTTATCAATGCTTGTTACTTCTTCTCTTCTCATCAATAGACCCAGAATTAGACGGCCAGGTCCTACACCTGAAGTGTTTCTTGTGTTTCTCTTTCCCTTCCTCCTTTACTGCCCAAATGTTCAAATGTGACACTGGGTCACCACAGGAATGACTGGATTATTTGACCAGTGACATATGATGCCTTGGATATGATGGGTGAGCAAGGCACTCATGAAGGCCAAAAATGCTGTTGCAAAAGACTATATATTGCCCTGGGGGTGGGGGGAAGGGAGCAGGATCCATACAGTGAATAGGTTTACATAAACCTACTTTATATAATTATATTCTTTATTCCTTCAAGACACCTATCCTGATTAGAGGTAACTACATGGCCTAGAGTATTGGACCTGCAGTTAGAAAGACCTGAGTATAAATCCAGCCTTAGACACTTACTAGCGGTGCAACCTTGGACAAGTCACTTAACCTGGGTGTGCCTCCCTTTCCCATCTCTTTCTGAAGGGAAGATAATAACAGCATGTATCTCACAGGGTTTGTTGTGAGAATAAAACGAGATATAATATTTATGTAGCACTTTGTAAATTTTAAAATGTTATATAAATGCTAGCTATTATTATTCCACTCCTCCTCCCATCACCATTTATTTATCTTGTATTGACTTATTGTAAGTATGTGGAATTGTCCCAGTAAAATGTAAGTTCCCTGAGGGCAGGGGTTTTCCTACTTTTGTATTGTATCCCTAGAGCCTAGGACAGAGCTTGACACATAGGCGACACTTAATAAATATTTATTAAATATTCACTGATTAATATATACCTGTATGTGACCTACTGCATTTGGTTCTCTTGATAATACCCTATAATGTCCTTTGGATGATATGTAATATGTGATAGAAATGATGCACATATGTACCCAATACAATTTGCAGGAACTGAAGAGTCTTTAACTGAGGGAGAATAGAGTAAGTAAAATAACAAGAGAATGAGCCAACGATTTCCCATTTCTTCTTTCTTCACATCATTTGGTAAGGAATGGGGGAGGGAAACAGGAGAGCTCATGCAGGTACCACAAGAAAAAAATGTCTCAGAAATCTGAAGACTTATTGTACATGGGAGAAACCATAAAAGCATGGCTGCTTGGAGAGTAGTTGTGGCAGGGAAACAGAGAGAAGGAAGAAGGAAGATGAACTTCGGGTAAGAGTTTACACATTATGTCATTGGCTTGGGGGTAGAGAAGGCTTACTAAGAGCCAGGAGCTTCAGAAGCTGCCAGAGACGAGTATAGAGGGACAGAAGATTGCTGCAACAGAGGAAAATGTGGAGGTGATGGCAGCAGTCAGGAGACAGGGAGACAGGAATTATGCTTCAAAAGAAACAGCAAATGAAGTGCTGTTGGGGTTTCTTCAAGACCTTTCCTATTGGTGTCTGAGTTTTAGAAGGACAAATAAAGAACTCTTCTGGGGAAAGGTGGGAAATAACAAATGGCCTTTACCTGGAGGAAAATTGTATTAACTGTTCTCTTTCTGAAGGAACCAAGAATGCTAATCCTTTCTTTGTATCTCATTGTCCTGAGTATTCTATAGTTAACAGTGCATCAGAAGCCTCTGTTTGCTTATAGGAAGGAAACTTTACCCCAGAGGAGAGAAAATGAGTCAGATTCTAATGTTCCCATAGAGATTCTGAAAGATGGTCCTAGTCAAGGAGAGTATTAATGTTAGATAAGTCTTTGGGATTGACCAAGGAGTTGGGTCCTTGTGAGTCAAGAACTCCCATTCTGCCCGTGGGTCATGGGTTGTAAAGTCTTATAAATGACTTATTATTCTTACCTTTTCCTTGTATATTTATAGATCTCATAGTTTCAAAGGTCTTATTTCATAAAATTTAACTGCTTACTTATGATTCAAGTCTCATCTTCCTCAACATTCCTTTGCATTTGGCCTCTTCTCTCTACTCTCAACATCACACAATGCAGACATCATCAATTTCCTTTTGGACTATTGGAATAGTTTTCTAATTGGCTGCCTTGCACTTCGTCTTTTCCCTCTCCAATCCATCCTTCATAAAACTGTCGAAGTGAGTTTCCTAAAATTCAGTTTTAACTATATCACCCCTCTCTTTGAGAAGCATCAGTGGGTCCCATTGCCTTTAGGATAAAATACCACTTTCTCTGTTTAGCATTTAAAGCCCTTCATAATCTGACTCTATCCTCTTTCCAGATTAATTACACATGACTTCTTCTCTTGGACACTGTGTTCTATCCAAACTGACCTTCATGCTGTTCCCCTTACCCTGACATTCCTTCTCTGATCTAAAGGCCTTTACAAAGTTCCAGAATGCTCTCTCCTGATCTACCTCTCAGAACCATCTAGCTCCCTTCTAGGCTCAGCTCAAGTATTAAGACAGCCTTCCCTGATTTCTCTTTAGCCCTCAGGATCTTCCTTCCCTGGCTTCTTTTAAATCCTAACTAAAATCCCATCTTTTACTGGAAGCCATCTCTAATGCCTCTCAGTTCTAGTACCTTTCTTCTGTTAATTATTTCGATTTATCCTGTATATAGCTTGCTCTGTCTGTATTTGTTTGCATGTGGTCTCCTTCATTGGATTTTAAGCTCTTTGAGGGCAGAGACTATCTTTTTTCACTTTTGCTTCTTTTTCAATTTCCAGTGCTTAGTACAGTGCCTGGCCCAATAGGCACTTAATAAATGTTAATTGATTGATTGTAACAAGGCAAGAATTAAAAAACAGAAGAGTGCCAAAGGGTATATATGTACATATGGGTAAAAGAGTAACTGAAAAACATGGGAAAATTTCTATGAACTAATGCAAAGTGAAGTGAGCAGAACCAGGAGAACATTGTACAGAGTAACATGGTTAACTGTGAAAGACTTAACTACTCTGATCAGTTTAATGATCCAAGACAATTCCAAAGAACTCATGATGTAAAATATTATCTACCTCCAGAGAGACAATTGATGAATTCTCAGTACAGATTGGAGCAGTTTTTTCAATTTTTTTGTTTCTTGCTTGTATTTTTTTATGCAACATGGCTAATATTGAAATCTGTTTTACATTACTTCACATGTATAATTATTGATACATTGCTTGCCTTCTCAATGAGAGAGGGAGAGGCAGGAGGGAAGGAGGGAGAGAATTTGGAATTCAAAAATTTTTTTTAACATGTTAAAAATAATTAGAATGTCTAAGATGTGATTAGTAAGTTGTGATTAGTAAAAGAAGGGAGTTGAAAGTGAGTACGGTGCCTGCCACATAGTAGGCATTTACTAAACATTAATTGATTGGTAGATTAATTTATTCTCTTGGAACTAGTTCTCTGCTCTTCACCCTCATCTTGGTTTGTTGAAATCCTTATCTATCCTTCACGGTTCTGTTCAAATTTCTCCTGATTTCTCTTAGGTGGAAAACATCCTTTCTTCTTCTAAATATTTGTCCATCAGTCAGTCAATAGGCAGTAAACCTTTCTTGTGTGCCAGGCACTGTGTTAAGCCATTAGGCTACAGATTATGTCTCTCCTATGTACTGAACAAATCCTATTTTGCATTGAGCTGTTTGGGTGTTTTGTCTCTAATTTCTCAAGGACCGGGCCAATGCCTCACTTACCTTTTAATTTTCCTCTAGTACACATTTAATATCTGCTTTGCTGTATGTCTGTTTACTGACCTACTGTGCTAGGGATATCAAAATTCCACTCTCCTCGAAAACAGTGTGGAAGCTTTCGTTTGATTTGTTTGGCACAGTAGGCTTTTAATAAATGCTTGGGATTGTTTTCAGCGTTCCAGGGTACAATCATTTGTCATCCAATTGTATATATTTGCCGTACCGTCCACCCCCTTTACATACACAATACAACCTGGGGCCTCTTCCAGGGACCTTATTTTTTAAAGGAAGGTCACAAAAGCAAGGAATAGGCCATGCAGGCCCATTTCCTCCAAATGAGGAGTGGGCGTCACTTTTGCTGTCTGATAAAGAAAAAAGGAAGCAAGAAAAGGAGGTAAAAGAGGAGGAATCGCGAGTGGCCCGGGCCAGAGAGGCAGGACAAGAAGAAGGGAGGGGGGAGGAGATAAAAGAGACCAGAAAAAGAAGCCTGCTTTAGGGGGGGAAAGGCGGGGAGAACGCAGAGAAAACCAGAAGAGCCTAGAACGCTGGAGTGGCAGCAGGGTGGAGCAGTGCAGAGGGAGGGGCAGGCGACGGGGAAGAGGAGGACAGGGGTGGGGGCGCTGTCGGGTGGGAAATGCAGAGTAGGTGGAGGGGGCTGGCACTCCAGAAAGGTCTGGCGAGGAACTGCCTTTGGGTTGGTTTGAACACGGAGGGGGTGTGTGGGTGTCTGTGTATTGGGAAACCGAAAGCCTCTGTGGTTTTAAACCGCAAGCCTCTCGGCAAGAACGCACTCCGGCCTCTTTTTCTCCCCCTTCTCTCACCGACGGGTGGGAAAGAGTTAAGCCTTCAGGGGGCGTGGCCAAGCACCCTATGACGCGTGGAAGGCGGGGTTGAGGGACCGGTTGGGGAGGGGAAAGGGGGAGGAGGAGGGTTCCGGGGGCCGAGAGAGGGGGAGGGGGAGAGGGGGGGGGCGGGGAGGGAGGAAAGGAAGGGGGCGTGGCCCGGGCCTAGGGGGCGTGGTCGGCAGAAGTTGTTCCGCGCTGGGCGGGCCGGCGGCGGACCCCGGAGCTGGAGAAGTTTGCGCGGCTCGCTCGCTAGCGAGCGGAGGGGTGGGTGCGGGCCCCGGCGGCGGCTTCCCTGTGCCCGCTGCCATGGCTTTCCGCCGGAGGACGAAAAGTTACCCGCTCTTCAGCCAGGAGTTCGTCATCCACAACCATGCGGACATCGGCTTCTGCCTGGTGCTCTGCGTCCTCATCGGGCTTATGTTCGAGGTGAGGGGAGAGCGCCTGGGCTTTGGGGGGGCGGGGAGGGAGGGGCGGGCCGGCGCCACCACCCCCACCGCCAGCTCCTGCCGGGTCCGCGCGAGTTCTGTCTCCCCCTTCCCCCATCCAGCCGCCCCCTCCCCCAGCGCCCGGGCGCCTCCAGATGTGGGCTCCTGTATCCACGTAATCCGCATCCTCCTCCTCCTCTTTTTCCTTCTCCTCCTCCTGCTGCCGCTGCCCGGGCCCGGGCTCGCTCTCCGCTTTTGTGCACCCGCTCCTTGGGCTTCTCGATTCATCCAAGCTCCAGCCACCTCGCCCGCCCTCCGCCCGTGCGGGGCCCCGGGGGGCACCCTGGGCGGCCCCCCGCACCTGGCCCTGGGGCCGCCCGCGCTGCCCTCTTCTCCGGCAGACGATGCTCGAGGTTTCCCTTTTGAGTATCTGTGGTTCTGACTCCTTAATGACCCTCCCAACTTGCCACCACAGCCTCCGGGTACATTATTGTGACTTCATCACTCTTTCAATTTTCTGTTACTTCCTTTTACACATCCTTAGAACGCTGGCTCGCGCTCCTTTCCTTAGACTGGCCGTTACTGGGCCAAGCGCTGCCTTAGAGCCCCAGAATCTGTGCACGCTGCACCAGCGCCTAGCACAGTGCCCGGCATATACAGCTTTATAAGCCCTCCTTCCCTTCTTCCTTCCTTTCCACTTCCTTCCTCCCACTTTATCTCCCTTCCTCCCTTCCTTCCTCCTCCCTTCCTCCCTTCCTTCCTTCCTCCCCTCCCTCCTTCCTTCCTCCCTCCCCTCCCTCCTTCCCTCCTCCCTCCCCTCCCTCCTTCCCTCCTTCCTCCCCTCCCTCCTTCCCTCCTTCCTTCCTTCCTTCCTCTATCCAGAATGAGTTCTCAACCATTTACTTCCCTAACTGGATATGGGACCGAAAGGTCAATTAAGCATCGCCAGCAAGGCTGTTTTCCGATCCTGTATTCTTACTCCTGTAGCACCTGGGTGGGTGGGGTACTAAGCCTTAACTCTTCTCATTTGCCAGAATGAAAGGGAATGATTTACCTTGTTTTCTGGGAAAAGGTGGCACCTGAGCAAATAAGATGAGATCAGAGGTCATGGGGTAGCTGTAGTCTGAGTTAGACTGTCCCCTCCCCACATTCAGAAATAATGTAAAGGGCAAAAATCAGAGGGATGAGAGAGAAAGAGAGAGAGGACATTACAGCCTCTTGGGAGTGAGAAAAGGGAGGTACTGTTGGGAAGTTGGGTGAAATGGAGAAGCGATTGAGTAAGATGCTTGGCACTGCCTCTTACCCTGAGAATGAAGGTAGTTCATTTTCCTAATACCCATATTCCTGAGATTTTTCTTTAGTAGGATTATGGGTGAGACAACACTTGGTTCACTTGGTTGTCTCCCTTTCTGGGTATGGGCACTGGGTGGGGTTGCTTATTCAGAGTCTCCTTTTGGTGGTGTGGGTTTGGGCACTTGCATCTATCCAGGTAAACCTATACAAAAAATGTTTTCCTGTCTCTGGAGTAGGGGGAAATCCTATTCCAACTAACTGTCTCTTTTACTCCTTAATCCTCTGGTTTCCCATTATGTCTTGGGGATTCTATTTCCTGGGTCAGTATTCAGTTGATCTTCTTCTGGCTAGAGTTTTAGGGAGCCTTTTGTGCTGGGGATGCCATTAAGATTATGGGGTGGGCACACAGCAGCATAGATCCTATATGTTTGTAAAACTTTTCGCCATATTACAGATCTCAGTCCAAATTCCAGTTTTGGTGGGGAGGTAAATATTTTTGCTTTAGCACTCCCCACCATATTCCTTGGACCCTGGCTGTCATTATGATAATTGATTAGTGTTCAATCTTTGCCTGGCAGATAACAGAATCTGAACAGCTTCATGGCAGTGTGTTCTTAGTACTTTCTTGCCAGGCCAGCCTGAAATGACACTGAATACCCTTCTTACCCTTCTCCAGGGGTGTGGCTGAGAGGTCTGATGTGTGAGGACTATAGTCCGTGTGACTGCCTATCCAGGGCAAAACTTGTGAAAACTGTTCTTTGACCTAGTGGCTCTATATACTGTTTGTAGAAACTGATGATATTTGGGACTTTACTCAAATTGGGAGACCAAAGTGTGTGTTTGGCCTTTTTGAAGTCTTCTTTTCTTCCTGCCTCCAGTCCTTCTGAGTACTGTTCTGGTGTTAGAGGTTTCCAGGTGTTATTTCTAAAGTGCTTTGAGATCTTACTAGAAGTATTTGGCAAGGAGGGGGTGGGGAGAGGAGACAGCTAGGCGTTTCCTATGCCCTTATTGTTGGCCTGGAGAATGAACAGACCTTGGTTGAAATAACCAGGACACTTCCCTTCCCCCACTTCTTTCAGAGAGGGCTCTTGGGTCCTTTGTGGCCCTTTAGGCAGAATGTGAGGAATATCCTGTGCTGATTTGGTAGAGTTGTCAGTGGTAGGACAACCCACTTGTTAAAGGTGGAAGGAGTAATAAATAACAAATGGTTGTTGTTTGTGCAATAAATAGAGATGATATGTTGGAAAAGTGTTAGTAGAGGAAAACTTTCAGGTGGGTATTAGATGGCCGCTGAGATCCCTTCCAGCTCTAAATTATCTGATTTTGTGGGGGGGGGAAAGTGAAGCATTGAACTTGGTGAAAATATATGTTCAAGACTTCCCTCTTTAAAACCATGGGCGAAGAGCTTAATTTACTTACTGTAAAACTATAGGGTAAGAGCTTGATCTCCCTGAGCCTCAGTTTCATCCTTCTACAAAATGGGAATAATACCTATATTACCTGCCTCAGAAGGATGTTATATGTGTGTGTGGGGGGGGAAGGAAGGCTGTATACAAGTAAAAACTCTTTATTGTTATTATTACTGTTAGTTTTTTGGATACCTGTAAGCCTTCTGCTGTTCCCAGTGCTATTGGGGTATCTTCTCCTCTACCTAGTTAATGAAAGAATGATACTGGCTAAATTCTCTGAGTGGAGGGGCAGCTTTCCCCCAAACCTGCAAGTTTCTATCAGTTATACAGTCTTGGCTGTGCTTTGTGTCTGGAAAAGAGAGCCCTGTCATTGTCCTTCGTGTTCCAGTACTTTCCATGCCCCTCACCATTCTCCTGGATGTCTAGGGCGAGGGATGGGGGATCAGGGTGGCATGGAAGAAAGAAAAGAATAAGATTTAGCACTTTGCATTTTTCTTTCGGATGTAAGACTAGGAGGAAAGAAGGGGGGAGGGGGAAGGGAAGGAAGGGAAAGAGGGTATCATGCTGTTGAATTTCTGACTTAATGCCAAACTGAGATTCTTTCATTTAGAAAAAGAAACGTGAAAACTCAATTATAATTCTTTCCACAAAGAGCTGTTCTCCTAGACACCTCCCCCCCCCCCCCCATTCCCCCTTTCCCTCCTCCCTTGGTGTTCCTACCATCCAACCTCTTCCCCAAGAGCCTGGCCCCACTCTCTCCAGGAGGCAGCTGCAGCCTTGCATAGTAATCCCCCTCTTTATCTTATCCATCCCTGCCTTGCTCCCACCCCACTCTCCCACCGAAGCTTTTCTCCTCCTGGACTCTCCCACTCTCAGATGGAGGTACTTGACTTTTCCCCTTGTGATGGGACTACTCTTAGTTCTCTACTTTAGCATTTGGTGGGAGCAGATGAGAGGGTCCTGCCTTTGCTCTTTTTCATTTTGGGTCATCTTTTTACCTGTCATCTCCCATTACCAAGGCTGGGGGACAGATTCCTTCCCCCTAGTCTCAGGTTTTGCCCTCCTCACTGGCCATTTGGAGAGTAACAGCTCTTCAGCCACAGTACTTGGCTAAAAAAATGTCAGGAATGTGGAGATTTTTTCCCCCCTTCTTCCTTTCCAGCTTTCTCTTTCTTAACTTTGCTTTATGGAGAGGTGGGGCTAAGGGAGATTCCTACTGAACAACTTGGCCCTTCAGACGAGGAGTCTGGCCTGACCATCCTTTAGAGAGAGAGACAGAGAGACAGAGAGACAGAGAGACAGAGAGAATATATGTGTGTCTGGTCAGTGTGTATGTGTGTGTGTGTGTTTGAGTGTGTGAGAGAGAGATTTGAAAGTGTTCCCCTTTTTTCCCCCTTTCCCTTCCTTTTCCAGACGTCCTGTTTTAGTGCCACGTTTTAAACTGAAGCAGACAGGGAAAAAGGAAAGAACTTTTCCATTTACAAATAGTGGATAAGAAAAAGCAGAGGAGATGAATTTCTTAGACCCATTTCTCTTGGGGTCTGGCCCCGAATGGAAGAGAAGTGAGCCTACTATCCCTTAAGGCTTATCATTTCAAGAAGTATAAAACGTAAAAAAAAATTTAAAAACTTGTTGGAATACATTGGCAGCTATAGGCAAATTATTTTGAAATGCCTGCTGTTTGTAGGTTTGGTTACTCATTTTTAACTTGAGATAACTGGAAGGTTTCATTCTGAACTCTTGGGCAGTGTTTGGCTTCCTAATTGATTTTGTTTCTGAAAATAAGACTGATTTGTTAGGGCAAAACATTCACAGCATACATAGTGTTTCATCCTTGTAAGTGAGTGAATAAAGGGAAAAAGTCCAATTTATACACATGCGGTTGTGTTGTGGGTGGGATTAATTCCCTTAAAACATAATTATAGGTAGTTTAAAACACCACTAACACCTTGCAGCTGGTGGAGAGACCTGAACTTGTCTCCAGAAATACCTGGATTCAAGTCTGTCCTCAGAAACATCTTGGATATGTGACCCTGGACCAGTCACTTAAACCTGTTTAGTGCCCCAAGCGACTTTAAAAACTGTATGTTGTGTCATAGATACTCACCTGCATTGATAGAGGGAATTTGCTCACTCAGTTCCTTATATCAGTGAAATCACAGGTTTGGACCAAAAAAAACCCCAAACAAATTGGCGTAGTTTGCTTAAAGTATAGGCAATTGTCTTGACTTCTGATACAAGCCATACAAAGAAGAGTATGTGTGTGTGTACATGTATGTGTGTGCTCTAGAGCCTCACCCTTCCAAACCCAAACCCCCTTCTCCTGAGAAGGGTCTGTGCTTTCCTTAGCAGATGGAATTTGTAGGGAACTTCAGGTGTGGGAATTCCCTTTACTCATGCAATGATGTGTGTTCTTTATCTTTTATCACCTTTTTGCTTTGAGTGATTTTTTTTAATGCTCTTTTATTAAAAGGTGACAAGTTGATATCTTAGAGTTTGAATGACCCTACTTTTATTCTTGTAACCTAGTGCTTAAGAAATATTCTAGAGAAGTTGGGCACAAGGAAGACGGAAAGGTAAAGGGAAGAGTGGTCCTTTAGTCTTCTGGGTCAGTCCTTGGATGCTTTGGGCTAACTTTCTTACATGCTCCACTCCATTCTCTACTTAGCTGACCAAAGCATGAATCTGACCATGTTACCCTTCTTTTCAGTAAACTTCTGTGGCTCCCTATTAGCTCCTTGATCAAATATAGCATCCTCTTACTCCTGAAGCACTTCATAACTTGGCACCTTCCTACCGTTTCAGACTTCCCAGGGGTTCTGTGACCCAGTGGCACTGACCTTCTTACCTCCTTGTCATACTATGTCTCAAAGATGACATTCTAGACCATTTCTGGATTCTGGGCATTTTCTATCATTATCTCTCCCATGCTTGTAACTCTCCTCATCCCTGCCCTGTGACTTCTTTGGCTTCTTTCACCTTTTATAAGAAGCATTTCTTAGTCTTCTTTAATCATAGTGCCTTCCCTCTGTAATGGTCTCCCATTCATCCTGTAGATAGCTTGTTTGTACGTGATTGTTTTTCTCTTGTCTCCACCATTAGACTGTGAGCTCCTTGAGAGCAGGGGCTGGTTTTTGCTCCTTGTCCCCCTCTTTTTTTAATTTTAAAATCCCCAGGGCTTACACAGCTCCTGGCACGTCAGTAGTTGCTTAATAAATTCTTGACTTTGAGCAACTTTGAGCAGTTCTTGACTTAATAACTTGACTTTGAGCAACAGACTAAGTAAGAATTTAAACTTAGTTCTAATTTCAGCTTTGAAAAAATGCTATGTGACCCCAGGGCAGAGCACTTTATCTCTGTTCCTTCCTTTGGTGAAGGCAGCAGCAACCAGAAAGATTGGATTGACCATTTAGTGAATTTTTAACCCTGCAAGCAGGATGATTAATCCCATCTCAGTGTTACAGTAGGATCTGGGAATCAAAGTATACTTTTCATCAGTGTCTTCAAAAAACCTTAGGGCTCTTTTGAATCAGAGAGCAAAAATTGGACAGTATGTTGCAGTGGAAAGATTTCTGGACTTGAAGTCCCAGGCCTTAAGTTGGAATCCCAGTTCTCTGACTGTGTAATCTTGGGCAGTCACCACCTCTCAGGGCTTTAATTGCTTATCTGTGCAATGAGAGGCTTGAACTAGTAGATCAATCAATAAACATTTATTAAACCCCTAGTATGTGCCAGGCACTGTGTTAAGAACTGGGGATACAAAAGGAGGCAAAAAGACATTAAGTTACCCTTCCAACTCTAAATCTTTGAAGCTAAAGCCATCCATCTCCCTAAAACATTGTCATCCCTAGTGTTTTCACCATAAGCCCTTTATTTAAAAAAAGGTGGAGATGGGGCGGCTAGGTGGCGCAGTGAATAGAGCACCGGCCCTGGAATCAGGAATACCTGAGTTCAAATCCGGCCTCAGACACGTAACACAAAAAACTAGCCGTGTGACCTTGGGCAAGTCACTTAACCCCAACTGCCCTCCAAAAAAAAAAAGCAAAAAAAAAGGTGGAGTTGTTAGACATTCTTGGTGTCTAAGAAGTAGATGCTTGATAAATTTTTTTTTTTTTGAAGAATGGTCTGAAATTAATTGGGCAGTTGCCTAAGGTCACGCAGCTAGTACTGGATTTGAACTCTGGTCCTCTTGATTCCAGGGCTGGTGCTCTATTCACTGTACCACCTAGCTGCCCCTTCGTAACTGTTTATTGAATTGAGGTTTATGTGGTAGGGAAGAATGCTGGATTTGGAATCCTTGGGCTGAGTTTGAATCCAGCTCTGTCATTTATTGTCTATGTGGCCTTGGGCAAATTCCTTAACCTCTTTGGGTGCTGCCTCATCTGTAAAAGGAAAGGGGTTGGACTAGATGGCCTTCCAAAGTCCCTTTCAGCTCTTAATCTATGGTCCTCTGACTCCTGAGGTCCCTTATCTATGATCCTATGAAGTTTGAGTCATTTCTCCAGCTTGCTGAACTTCTCTCCCTTCCAGGAGAACTCAGTGATGTGACTCCTCAGGGGAGAACATCTGTTCTCTCAGTTCCATCCATCTTTTTAGGGCATGGGGTGTGGGGTAGTTGGAGAGAATGCTGCTTCTGTCAGTTTAGTTGGGTAGTAAAAACTGTGAGGATACTGCACAGCAAGTAGGTGCAGCTTTTCTCTTTCTTCCCCTGTTTTTAAAACCCCACGTCTTTCCTGTTGTTCATAGCTCAGGGCACCATTCCGACCCATCACAACAGATGGGAGCTGCAGCCCTGGCTGTTTGTGTTGCTATGGTGAGAACTTCCCTCCCACAGGCATGAGCTCCTTTTTGATCTGCTTCCTATTGGGCAGGGGCCCCACTGACCAGTCCAGTGGTGCAGCTGATGCTTGTTCCTACCTTGATAAATCGAAGAGGCTGAGGGCCTCCTGAGAAGACTGAATTTATACCCTTCTAGCACTAGAGGTGTGCTTTCTAATCAAAGTGAGAATGGTTGGAGGGAGAAATTCTGATGATGTGTTTGGTGGGTAAATCTTGTTATTGTCTAGGCTTACTGGCTTGAAGACCAAGATCCACCACTGTTTGTCTGGTGCCTTTTGGTAGCAGTTGACTAAAAGAGAAAATGATTTAAAAACAGCAGTAACAGCAACAAAACAATTCCTAGTGTCTTGAAACATACAGATCCCTTGGAATTTTGTTTTGTTTTCCTTTTGCCTACTTCCCCTTCCCTTGCTGGTCTTTGGAGCAGAACAGAGAGAGATATAGCTTGAAGCCTTGTCAATTTTGCTAGTTGACTCTGTAGGGAAGCATCATGATACAGTGGGAATAGGTTGGATTCTGAGCACCAGGCATCAAATTTGGGCATTGCTGCTTATTCCCTGGGTGACCTTGGGCAAATCTTAACCTCTGGGTCTCAGGTTCCTCAACTGTGAGAGCAGAGTGTTGTATTAGATAATTTCAGAAGTCTCTCCCATTTCTAAATCTATCATCCTAGGAGAGGCAGCAGGGCATAGGGTTCTTTTTAAAAAATTAAATATATTTTATTTTTTCCCCAGTTAGTAAAGACAGTTTTTAACATTCATTTAAAAAATGTTTGAGTTTCAAATTTTCTCCCTCCTTCACCTCCCCACTCCCTGAAACAGTAAGCAATTTGATATACATTATACATGTTCAATCAATGGCACAGGGTTATTATTATTAACAGGGTCTATGCATTTTAAAAGATATTTTGATAACTATAGTTCAGCATAATTGATTTGTCTGACAGGTACTGGGTCTGTGCACTTGTGTTTTTTTTTTTTAATTTCAGTGACTATATTTAAACATAATTGGTTTCCTTTGTAATCCTGTTTTTTGTTTAATGCCTTTAAAAATATTATTCCTATAGTAATACTGACACAAAAAAAATGGTAAAAAAAACCAAACAAACCAAAAACCTTGGTATAGTGGATAGAGTTCAAATTCTGCCTCTGACTTACATGGGCTTTGTGGTCTCAGACAGGTCAGTTCATCTTTTCCTACTCCCAGTCAGTCCTCTAACAGTATATAATACTATAAATTACAGAGAGGGTAATGACCTGCATTGGAAGGTGTTTCCTTATGTGGGAGTTCCTTATACCCATGAAATCATAGATTCAGTCCCTGTCCCTATCCATATCCTTATTCTTTTTTTTTTTTTTTTTTTTAGTAGAATGGTCTTTGCAAGTAACTCCATAAGGCCACCTGAGTTTCCTAGTTTAGTGATAGGACTGACAAGAAACCTCTCTCTCTCTCTCTCTCTCTCTCTCTCTCTCTCTCTCTCTCTCTCTCTCTCTCTTTCTCTCTCTCTTTCTTTCTCTTTCTCTTTCTCTTTCTGTTTCCTTCCCTCCCTCTCTCTCCCTCCCTCCCTCCCTCTCTCTCCCTCTCTCCCTCTCCCTCTCTCTCTCTCCCTCTGTGTCTCTCAGGTGAGTAATGGGGTTAAGTAACTTGCCCATTGTCAAGTGTTTGAAGTTACATTTGAACTCAGGTCCTCCTGACTCTAGGGCCAGTGCTCTTATCCACTGCGCCACCTAGCTTTCCTTTATAGGATAGAAAGACTTATGTCAAAATCCCAGCACTAACCCAGAAATCTAACAATTTCCTAGGGAAATTCGTTGCCAAAATAACAAACCCTGTTACACTTTAGCTTCTTAGCCTTGGGTGGTTTTATTTTCATCATTAAAGATCGTGGGAGAAAAGGGCCAAATCATTTCAAGGTTCTTGGTTCAAAGATGGACATATATATAAAAAGACTAGAAAAAAAAGACTAGAAGAATTCCAATTGGAAGTCTTGTGCTCACATGAAATCATTTTGTTTTGGAAAGTATGGCTATATTCATATTCTTGCTGTCCCCCCAGAAAACCAAATCAGGTAAAGACTAATCAACCCCAGAAAGAATAAGCATTTCATATTGTGGTTCCTGCTTGTGAAGTCTCCTATTCATACCTTAGGGTAGGCAGATAAAATAACTTTTTACTCAAGCCTTTTCTGTGATGGTCACAAATAGCCAAATTCTCTGTGTTCTGTTCAAAGCAGCGAGCAGGGAATTGAACTTTATCAGTAGTTCTCAAAGTATGATCGACGGACCTCTGAGATCCTTTCAGGGTCCTCAAGGTCAAAGCTATTTTTATAATAACAATTAAATTATCACATTTTTATTTATCTTGGAGGGGGAAGGTAGGACAGTTGGGGTTAAGTGACTTGCTCGAGGTCACACCACTAGTTTTTTGTGTTAAGTGTATGAGGTCAGATTTGAACTCAGTTCCTCCTGATTCCAGGGCTGGTGTGCCATTCACTGCGCCACCTATCCGCCACAATGATCACATTTTTAATAAATATTGATAGTAGCTATAACACCTATAAACAAAGACTCTCTGAAATGTCCTCAAGAATACAGAAGGCTAGGTGGCACAGTGAATAGAGCACTGACCCTGGAGTCAGGAGGACCTGAGTTCAAATCCAGCCTCAGACACTTGACACACTTCCTAGCTGTGTGACTTTGGGCAAGTCACTTAACCCCAATTGCCCCCCCCCACCCCCAAATAAAAGAATACAAAAGGGTACAAAGGATTTTTGAAGGAAAATCCTATATGGAAATACGTATTGTATGATTCCACATATAAATCAAATGTTGGCCTTCTCTGATGTAGGGTTGGAAGGAAGGAAGGGAGGGATGAAGCCAAGTTGGAACTCAATGTAACAAAAAAATAAAAATAAAAACCTTTAAAAAAAAAAGGAGCATAAAGGGGTCCTGAGACCAGAAGATTTGAGAACTACTGCACTAGATCAGTGGTATAAAACTCAGATACAAATGGGGCCCACTAATACATCCAGAAGGGTCCTTACAAGTGGCATATTGCCTTCATTTTCAAATGTAACGGCATCTGTGATTTGTTTTGTTAAATATTTCCCCATTGCATTTTAATCTGGCTCCATGGCACACCTCAGCACTATATGGCAATTAAAGGTCCTTCTCCTGTGAACCTGCGCTGCAGGTTCAGATGGCTTGTCCTTGTCCATTGATGGAAAACGAAGCATGAAGAAGCTGTTTTGTTGCTTGTTGTTCATCCTTCTCATCACCAGTGACGTCTTGGGTAAATTGGATTTATGTGAGGAAGAGTTGCATAGAGTCATCAGCCTCACTCCCTTGTCCTGAGTCATCGAAGTTCAGTGGCAGGACAAAAGTCAGGTCACCTGGCAGTGGCCCAGGATGCAGTGGATGACCCTGGAGGCTGCCACAATGCCTGCTTTCGCCGCCTTCATGGCCTTTGAAACAAATTGTTCTCACTTGCACATTCTGCCAGGAAGAGTCTTCACGTGCTTGGTAGATATCCCCCTAACTCACAGACAGGTTTTTGGCCTGTAGGTTACCTTAATCTGGTTTAACCCATCTGCCAAGACAGTTTACTGAGGTGTGTCCTTCGCACATGCTACAGTTTCTTGGAGCTACAGGTGAGAGTTGGGTGGAGGTGGGCACCAATGATGGATGGGCAACCCTGAAAAAGGCTCAGCACATCCTCTCTAGTGTTCCCTGAACACCACATACACTCCTGAAAGACAGGCATGGGACCTATCAAAGACCCTACAGTGAGTCAGAGAACAGAGTGAGCCACAGTCCTTGAATTTCTGGTCACTTGCTAAACTCTCCAAAACACTTTACCTCTGGAAGGCTTTGTTGTTGTTCAGTTGTTTCAGTCATGTCCAAGTCTTTGTGACCCTATTTGTGGTTTTCTCAGCAGAGATACTAGAGTGGTTTGCCATTTCCTTCTCTAGCTCATTTTACAGATGAGGAAACTGAGGCAAACAGGGTAAAGTGCCCAGGATCACACAACTAGTAAGTGTCTGAAGCCAGATATGAATTTAGGATGATGGCCCTGCACTTTATCCATGGGGCCATCTAGCTGTCTCCTGGAAGACTTTACCTATAACCAGATCTTGAAAGATTTGATAGCGTTATACATGTGTGTTTGAAATGCTTTGTGAGTTATTCCTCTGCTTAAGAGTACTGTCAGTTTCCTTATCTATAAAAATGAAGGAATTAGACTAGTTGGTTTCTGAGGTCCTGTCCAGCTTTTGATCTGTACTCTTAGGGCCTGTGTAGAGACTGACTTGTGGAAGGGGAGCTTGGCCAAGGACTGTCCATCCAGAAGATCAGTGGCAGAAATTGGGAGAGGAAGTCAAGAACATCTGATTTCTTGTTTGTTCAGGGTTTAGTCTTTTGGTGGTTCCTTTTTCATGAGATTTCTAAATGATAATAGACTCATTTACCCCCCACTCCTGATTAGGCTCTTTTTTATCTGGAAGCCAGTGCTGGGGTATCCCTTACCTCTGAGACCTGATTTGGAATAATCATTAATATGCCTTTCTCTATGTCGTCTTTTACCAAATACTGCAGATCCATTTATGAATGTAGCTGGATAGCAAACCGTTCCTGCCTCAACTCAGTGCAGGTGTTGCTCTGATCCTTCCTTCATCAGAGAAGTCATTGAGGCCTATCCACCTAATGGTGGATCTTCTCAAAAGATCTTAGAATGTCCAACTTAGGATAATCTTAGAGGTCAGTAAAGAGAGGCAGCTTGTCAAAATGGATTGAGACCCATGCTCGAATCTTACTTCTGCTGTTAGCTTTGTGACCTGGCCAAGTCATTCACATTGGTGAGCCTCAGTGTCCTCATCTGTAAAATGGAAATAATAATACCTAGAGTCCTTACTCCGTAATGATGAGGATAAAATACTGGCTCTACCGTTTACTGGCTTTGTGACCTTGTCCCCCTAACTTCTCTGGCCCTCAACTCCCCCTTTGTAAAATGAAGGGTTTGGATTTGATGCCTTCTAAGGCATCTTCCACCTCTAGATCCATGATCCCAATAAAATGCCTGTATATATCAATCATTGTTATCTAGTTCACCCCTTTCATTTTACTTTTTTTTTTTTTGGAGGACAGTTGGGGTTAAGTGACTTGCCCAGGGTCACACGACTAGTTTTTTTTGTGTGTGTTAAGTGTCTGAGGCCGGATTTGAACTCAGGTACTCCTGACTCCAGGGCTGGTGCTCTATTCACTGCGCCACCTAGCCACTCCCATTTTACTTTTAAAGCCACTGAAGTCGGATAGTCAGGTAGGTTAAGCAAATCCTCAAGGTCACATAGTAAGTGAATTATAAAACCAGAACCAGAATTTGAGTGTCCTGGCCCTTGGAGTAATGCCTTTCCCAGGTACCCTGTCATGTTCATGCCTCACAGTTAATGAACTTCAGGCATGGGCAGGATGTGGGGCAGGGGTTGTCAGATTGTCCATTGCTGTCTGGCAAAGGTACATTTGTACCTTTCCTAGCTCAAATGCCTATCAGTGCTTAATTTGCAATGAAAATGTGACCTGACTGAGACACTAAATGTGTCTACCTAGCAGAGGTGCCAAAAAAGATAGTAGATTTAAGGTTCTGAGATTGTTGGGAGGACCTTCTTGATCAAAAGAATAATTTGGTATATTATTTTCTGTCTCTGGAGCTTTTAAATTTCAGCATCAAAGCCTCAAGGAAGCTTGTAATTTTCCCTTTGGGATTGCCCCAGTGGTAAGATTGCCAGGAGTATGAAGTGTTGAGTTCTTCACTTTGTTTTGCCAGGCCTCAGTTTCCCTGCTTGTGAAATCTGGAGCACCTTTTTTTTTTTTTTAAAAATCTGTTCTGAGTTTTGTACATGCAGAGTATTACTTCCTAACACGATTTGCTTTGATTTGCTCCTTTTCTTCCTGTTTATTATAGTTCATTGCTCTCTTAATCAGGGCTTTCATTTTTTGGAAGGGGAAGTTTAAAAAAAAAAAAAAAGGAAAGGGACCTCCTTCATCCTTTTGCCAGTTGAAGGCCTTTTTTTGCTGCTGCTGTTCCTCCTCATGCCTACTGACAATAGTTATTGTAAACCCTACTTGTAATCCAGGCAGCTTTTCCTCTGCAGAGAAAGGCCCCGGTAGGTGGTGTGTGATCTGTACTCTCCGCAGGCATTGTGGCAGATTGGACAAACCAAGGGACTTACACCATGAAGATGTTGGTTCCCTCTTTTCTTAGAAAAACAAAACAGAAAAACATCAAAACATTTTTAAATGATCCAGATATGTGCTATGAAGAGGAAATATTCCAACAGGAGCCTAGGGGAGAGGTAAGGGGAAAGGAGAGATTCACAGCAAGTACTTTGTCAAAGTTTGATCACTTTAGACCAGCTGTTCTCAAACTGTTTGGTCTCTAAAGCCCTTTACACTCTTAAAAATTATTGATGACCCTAAAGAGCTTTTGTTTGTGTGGGTTATATCTATTGTTGTTTATGGAGTTAGAAATGAAAACTAATGTTTTAAAAATGTATTCATTAATTTCTTTGAAATAATAATAAACCCATTACACGTTAACATAACTACTATTTAAAAAAATAAAAATAGTTCTGTTTTCCCAGACAAAAAAATTTAATGAGAGGAGTGGGATTGTTTTACATAATTTTTGCAAATTTATTTAGTGTCTAACTTAATAGAAGACAGCTGGATTCTTATGTCTGCTGCATGCAGTCTTTTGCAATATGTTGTTTTGGGTGAAGTGTATGGAGAAAATTTGGCCTCACACAGATAAGTAGTTTTAAAAAATGGAATATTATTTTAATAGGCAAATAACATCTTAGTTTTATATGAACGTAGTTTTGACTTTACAGATTTCCTCCTACCCCCACTTACCCAAAGGGTATCAAGAATCCCTAGGGAAACTATGGACCATACTTTTGAGAACCTGCTTTAGACTGTAGGGAGACAGGAATCAGTTTGGCACCTTTATTGGACCTTGAAGGCAGAGATGAAAAAGGAATGGATTTCAGTCATAAGAAACTGATCTTTGGGAATATATAGAAATAGGGATAGGATTGGGACTGGGTGTATAGATTTGGGCGACATCTGCATAGAGGTAACAGATCAATACCTAGTTCTATTTAGCTAGTTAAGATGAACTTGGACAGGATACTTCTGAACTTCAGGTTCCATATCTATAAAATGGGAACAGTAATGCTTGTATTAACTACTTCCTAGTATTTTTGTGAGGTGACTAGGGTGCTCAATGGATAGAGCTCTGGGCCTAGAGTCAGGAAGACCCAAATTCAAATCCTGTCTCAGATACTCTAGACTCTTACTCTCTGTTTACCTTAAATCTACTGAAGAAGGAAATTGTGAACCACTCCAATATCTTTGTCAAGAAAAGCCCAGGGACAGTATTGATATGTTATGGTACATGGGGTCATGAAGAATCAGATATAACTGAGCAACAACAAAAAGCATTTTTGTGAAGAGAGCCAGTTGTAAACTTTACCTTCTATATAATTCTAAGTTGGGAGTTGTTAATGTAAATCTTGGAGTAAGACTTAGAATAAATTAAATACAATTTTAATTAATTAAAGTAAGATTATTGTCTCTCTTCTTGAGGAGGAATCTAGAGTTGGGGGAACAGTTTGGCAAGAATGTAGAGTACTTGAAGGGGGTATGAATAAGGCTGGAAAGGTAAAAAAAAGGTAAAAAGGTAACATTGTGGAGGGTCCCAGATGCCTGACTGAGGTGTTTGTATTTTATGCTGCAGATATGGGAAAAGCCACAAAGATTTTTAAGCATTCCAGTGACATGGTCAAACCTGTATGTTATGTGACATTTTGACAGCTCTATGAAAGATGAACTAGCTAAAGGAGAGATTGGGGACAGGGACGCACACGTCGGCAAAGAGATGATGAGGGCCTGAACGCTGGTTTGGATGCAGGTGGAGAGGGGAGGATGGGTTTGGGATGTGGAGGAAGGACCACTAACTTCAGTTAGCCTTACACTCTTTACTTACTTATTCACTCTCCTGATGGCCAGGATGACTTCCCTGAGTTTAACATGCTATCTACTATTCCTGTTCACTTGTTTCCCTCAGGTTTTGATGGGATTGCCTTTTCACCTGCCTTTTAGAATTCTCCTCTGAGAAGCTTTTCCAAAAACGCTATGATCCATATATTCATATGTAGAATGAACATAGATTTTTGTTCCTTGAAAGAAAATTAATAAAAAATAAAAGAACACTTCTCATCACCCCAAAGAAAACAAATTAAAGTAGGGACTGGTTTATTTTCTGTTTTAAATTAAAAATTTTTCAATGAGAGGGGCAGAGCCAAGATGGCGGCGTAGAAGCAGCAAGGTCCCGCAGCTCCCACACCGCCACCCTAAACACCCATAAAATATGAGCCCAAACAAAGTCTAGGACTCTCAGACTCACAAAAATACAGAAAACACATCTCTCACTGAAGGCAGCTTGGCAGCAGGGGCTCATTGCGGCTGCTGGGAGCAGAGGCTGGCCCAGCATGAAGCCGAGACCACGGCCAGGCCGGGGGCAGTGGGAAGGAGCCGGGCTGAGCTGAGCTGAGCCGAGCCTGCAGCCAGTCTGGAGAGGAGAGGATCTACATCCTCCAGCACCTCCACATCTGCCAGGATGGGAGAGGGGGCAGCTCCTGCCAGAGCAGAGCCTGGCCCAGCCCAAAACTTCAGCTGTGGCCAGGAGGAGCGAGCCTCCCAAGCCGCAGCTTGAGTCTACTTCAGAGAAGATCTATTGCTCCTGAGGGAATCTTCACATCCACCAAATCAGAATTAGACGGTCCGCGAAAGTGAAACTTTGAAAATTAATCTGGGGGAGGAAAAGCAGTTGGCCCAATCTGCCCCCAGCGCAAGGAAGCGGTGGGGGAGGGGAACTGCTGGAACCTATCGGGCCCCCACTGGGCTGCTTCAGAGCCCCTGGCCTGCAGACTCCGCAGTGGGGCTGAATCGATTGATCAGGGCCAAGTGCTCTTGCGTTGAGCGGCCTGGATCTGGATCGTGGTCTTGGGTGGTGGTCCTGGGGTGCACTCTCAGCAAGCCAAAGCTGGGGGGGCTTGCAACACCTCCCTAATAGCTCCGGCAGCTGGGAAAACCCCAGCAATTAGGAACAGAGCTTTCCCCCTGGAAGCAGAGTTTCACAGAGCTAAAAAAAACCCAACCAATTAACTGACTGGCCAACATGAGGAAAAGGAAGCAAAATAAGAACAGCAATAAAACTCTAGAATCCTATT
>CM053593.1:218771128-218791577 GCA_028646575.1 Pseudocheirus occidentalis
GATCACCTCTTCAAAAAGATCCCCCCCAAATTTTCAATGAACAAAAATCTTATTTTCTTTTCCTACCTTCTTACTTCCTTCCCCTTTGGGGGGAAAAAACCCCAAACTGTTTAACAGATGCATGATCACAAAAGCCCAGTGTTGCCCATGTTCCACAGATATATGCGTCTAAGGAGGCAGGTAGCATTCATCATTAGGATGCTCCTTAAATGTTTTCAGAGCATTTCATTGTGTTTTACTGCTCTCTGACTAAGTCTGATCTCCTTAGTAGAGTAGAACAGAAGATGATTTAATAGCTGTAGAAATGCTCTTCTGTTGTCATCATCCTTGGTAGCATGTACAACAAACTTCTCTTTTAAAAAATGGTATTTTTTAGGTTTTCAATTGTCAACTTAATCTTTTGTTTTGATTTGTTTTAGTTATAAGAGATAGCTTGGTATATAAAATGTAGAGAATTGACCTCTAACCCAGGAAGATCTGGATTCAAGTTCTCCCTGTGACACAGAGACTTAGTGACCCTGGACAAAAGACCTTAACCCGTCTCTGCTCTTGGCAGTCCTCTAAGACTTAATTGCAGAGAATATGCTAACCTGCATGTAAGGTTGGCAGACCTCATCTATCATCTCATTTGATAGGATTCTTATAGCTGCCCTCTGAAGTAGGTGCTATCCTTAGCCCCAATATACAGAGTACAAAATTGAGACTAAGGGAGAGGGTCTTGCCTAGGCAGGATTTGAATTCAGGCCTTCCTGACTGCAAAGCCAACTCTATGCACTGTGCCACCTACCTGTTTCCATTTTCTTTTGTTATAACTTAATCCACATTTCCATGTCTCTCCCACCTCTCCTTCCCAGAGCCATCTGTTAGAAAAAAAGAATTGAAAAAGGAAGACATCAAGAAAGAATTCAACCTTTTGAAAAAAATGATATTACTTGCAGTCTTCCAGTGCTACTAATACTCCACCTCTGCCAGTGGGAGGGGAGGGGAGGGAACAGACATTCAGTGGATGACATGTGCCAGGTACTGTACTAAGTGCTTTTTACAAAGATCTCATTTGATCCTTATATTTGAACCCCGAAAGGCAGGTGTTGTGATCCTTATTTTTTTTTTTGGAGGGAGGAGTGCAGGGCAGTTGGGGTTAAGTGACTTGCCCAAGGTCACACAGCTAGTACGTGTTAAGTGCCAGAGGCTAGATTTGAACTCAAGTCCCCCTCACTCCAGGGCAGGTACTCTATTCACTATGCTGCCTAGCTGCCCCCGTTATTCTCATTTTAAAGTTGAAGAAACTGAGGCTTGCCTAGGGTCCCACAGCTAATAAGGGCCTGAGACTGGATTTGAACTTGAGACTTCTTAACTCCAGGCTCAGCACTCTTAAGCACCATGCTATATAACTACCTGAAGGGATGGGGTGACCCAGGGAAATGGACTTTCTCCTGTCTCTTCTTTGGGGCCAACTTTGGCCATTATAGTTTCATAGTTTTCAGTTTTGGTTGTTTATACATCATGGTAGTCATTGTTAGATTGATTTACTGGTTAAGCTTCCCTCACTTCGCATCAGTTCATACAAGTCTTTTTCTTCAATCACATTCATTCCCTTTTTTCTACTGTGGACCCCAGAGCACCTCCACGTAGCTGGTGCCACCCTGATGATCGCTAGGGAGTCACTGAATACCTGGGTATAGAGTAGTTGCTGCCAAGCCTTGGTACCGTGCTAAGTAGCTGAGAGCCTGTAACACTGTGTTTTCAGGGTTCCTCCTCCTGCAGAAAGAGGCCATCAAGGTCCAGCTTTAAGTGTAGAAGTCCAGCTGCCCCTTTTCGAGGTTCACTACCATATGGGGTGGCTGGCACATAGGTGGCATAGTGCCAGTGTAGGCAGGCCTTCCCTCCAGAAATTCCTTCAGTCCAGCAGGAAGTCTCAGCAGCCTCTATCACAATGCTGCTTCCTTGCCAGAAGACTTCCTCAGCACATGAAGCTGGGTTCCATTTTTATTCAGACACAGCACTTGTGGGGTCTAAAGTGGATAAGCTCGCAGACCGGATAAACTCTTGGCCTCAGTGAGGAAGGAACAACTTAATCGCTATGGATTTTTCATCCTTGGGATAGAGGAATCAAATTGTCCCAGAAAGGAGTTGCAAGTGGTTGATCCTGGACATTTAAATCAAGTTCCTTTTTTTCTTCTGGAGCAACAACATCAACAGCAATTATTATTATTATTATTATAACTAGCATTTATATAGTGCCTGCTATGTGCTAGGCACTGTACTAAGCCCTTTACAGAAATCATCTCATTTGATCCTCAATAACCCTGGGAGGTGACTGTTATTTTTGCCCCCGTTTTTACAGTTGGATAAACTGAGGCAGAAGTTAAGGGATTTACCCAGAGTTCCACAGCTAGTAAATGTTTGAAGATGGATTTGAACTTGTGTCTTCCTTACTCCAGGCCCAGTATTCTCTCTGCTGGGTCAGTGTGGTGGTGAAGTGGATATTGCTGAACTTGGGAGTTAGGAAGTCTTGAGTTCCCACCCTGTAGACACCTCCCACTGTTTAACTTGGACAAGTCCCTTAACCTCTCTGAGCCTTAGTTTCAGCTATAAAATTGAAATAATAATTGCACCTTCCTCACAGAGTTGTTGTGAAGGTGATAATAATAAATAACTAGCATTGATATAGTGCTGTGAGGCTTGCAAAATGCTTTATCAGTATTATTTCATTTTCTCCTCACAACAGCCCTGGAGGTTAGGCGCAGGATCCAATGAGATGGCTTGTGAAGTGCTTTGCAATCCTTAAAACATTCTTTAAATGTTAGCAGTTAAATATTTTCCTGGGATTTTGGTCTTTGGTGCAAGCAAGACTATTCAAGAACATACAAGAGAGGTAGATTGGCTTGATGTAGAGCAGCGGTTCTCAACCTGTGGGTTATGTTCACTTTGTAAGGATGAAAATACATCCTCCATATCAGATATTTACGTTACGGTTCATAACAGTAGCAAAATTTGAAGTAGCAACGAAAATAATTTTATGGTTGGGGGGGTCACCACAACATGAGGAACTGTGTTAAAGGGTCACAGCATTAGGAAGGTTGAGAACTGCTGATGTAGAGGCTAGTGAGCCAGGATGCTGTGTAGGGTGGCTTACAAGCATTCTGGTCCCTTTGTCTCTTCTTGTCTGCCCTAGTCTCAAAAACCCTGCACTGCTAACAGTTCATCCTTTCTTTTTTTTTTTTTTAATTTTTTTTTTTGGAGGGCAATTGGGGTTAAGTGACTTGCCCAAGGTCACACAGCTGGTTTTTGAGTAGAGTGTCTGAGGCTGAATTTGAACTCAGGTCCTTCTGACTCCAAGGCCGGTGCTCTATTGACTGCACCACCTAGCCGCCCCCCAGTTCATCCTTTCTTTCTGGATATTTTCTGACCCAGGTTAAAGTTCACCCCTGTGACTATATCTACTCATCTGCCTCACCTTGCTAGCTAGCTCCTTTTTAAAAAATGTTTTATTGATGCCTTTTGGTTTTTATTCATTCATTCTTAAAGCTTCCACCCATTCTGCTCAGTGAGCCTTCCTTTGTCATAACGATTTTTTTTTTATATACTTCAGCAAAGCCATTGTACCACTTTAGTCTTGTCTGACAGCATCTACCACATTCTCCACATATTGGAGTACTGTCTCAAATGAAAGGAGGGAGATGCATTTTCTGATCTGTTCCCTGGGGCTGAATAGGGTCATAATTACACAGTGTTAAATTTTATTTTATGTTTTACCGTTTTATATTGTTGTAATCTTGTACATATTGTTTCCTGTTTGTGGGCACTTAACTCAGAAAAAGGTTAAGAATGAATGAATTTATGAATGAAAAAGTGTTTTATTAAGGGCTTACTACCTAATTAGTATTGAGGATACAAATACAGAAGCTAAATAATTCCTTCCTTTAGGGAATTTGTATTCTAATGGAGAGGCTGCACACTTTGGGGATTGGTGGCCTGGAAAGTCACCTGAATGGTGGGTAAAGGTTTGCTGTGTAATACACGGGGTCTGAGAACAGTGGCGTTAGTGATACATCAGGGTTAATACGTAGCCTAGAGGGCAGGAAGAACTATGGATAAAATATTGCTTCGTTTACATTTGACTTGTGAAATCCTGGAGAAGACACTTAATTCTTCATCTCTAAAATGAAGGTGATGATACAGTAATAGTGCTTAGTCCCAGCTTGTTGTGAGGATCGTTTGAGATAACGTATGCAATGCATTTTTCAAACCCTAAATGTATTTTCATCAGTGTTTTTTGTTCATCTGTTTTCATTCATGTCTGACTCTTCATGATCCCATTTGGGATTTTCTTGGCAAAGATTCTGGAGTAGTTTGCCATTTCCTTCTCCAGCTGATTTTACAGATGAGGAAACAGGCTGACAGGGACTTTCCCAGGGTCACACAGCTAATTGTCTGACGTCAAATTTGAATTCAGGTCTTCCTGACTCCAGGCCTCCTGCTCTATTCACTGTGCCACCTGGCTGTTCTTTATCAATGTTAGCTATTATTATTAATAATAATCTTACTAATGCTTTACTCTTAGACTTAGTGCTTGAAAAAGTGATATAGCTCCATGCAGAATTTGTACTTGTAACAAAACAAAACAGAACAAAACTGCATGCATGTGCCTTGCCCCAGCTGGGAAGACAGGAAAACATAACTCCTCTGCTTTTCACTGCCATGCCTTTTGAGTATAACCAAGCCACTTGTTTTTTTTTTTTTTGTCTTAGGGCTTTTACTTATGAAATGGTCTTATGTTTTCTAATATATCTGTTAAGGATTGGAGTTTGAAAATTTGTATGGAAATCTAGTTATCTGCCAGCCAGAGTCTAAGGTATAGAACACAACTCCCTGAATGTCTTAAGGTCAAGTGAGTTGCCTTTTTCTCCCTTCCCCTAGGTTATTGAGCATACTCTTTATTGTGGACTTGTTTTAGATTAGTCATTGTTTTAAACGAGATTGTTTTAAATGAGATTGTTGTGAAATCCTTTGAATTGATATTAGAATTTTACTGTGGTGAGACAGCTGAGAGAACAGAATCCATGGATTGAAAGAAAAAAAAATTGATCAGGGAAGAGTCCTATAAAATTCTGTTGAAAACAGTTTCAAACATGCTAGTTTAGAGGCTCATAGATATAAATAAAGGTGGAGGGGAACCCCCGAGCCCATCTGGTCCAACCTCCTTATTTTACCTGTCAGAAAACTGACTCTCAGGGAGGTTGGTTATATTTGCAGTCACAATCCTTAGTTCTCTTTCAACTGTTCCACACGGTTTTATTGTTCAATCCTGTCTGACTTCTTATGACCCCTTTTGAGGATTTCTTGGCAGATACTGGAGTGGTTTGCTGTTTTTTTTCTCCAGTTCATTTTACAGATGAGGAAACTGAGGCAGAAAGAGCTAAGTGACTTACCCAGAGTCACATAGCTAGTGTCTGAAGCTGGATTTGAATTTAGGTCCTCCTCATTCCAGCACTCTTTCCACTGTACCACTGCCTTTATTGTTAGTTTCAACCACCCAGTTGGGTTGGTCTTAATATAAATAGTGTTGCTGGATTTGTGCCTGGGGCCTTTCCAGCTTGGGAATTCCTTCCTCATCTCTGTTAAGTTCTTCTTTTCTTTCAAGATTCAGTTTAGGTACCACCTTCTCTTTGCAGTCTTCCTTGATCCCCCTATGCCTAAAATATTTATTCTCTCCTTAGACTTTCCTAGGGTACTTTGTCTAGATGACTCTTTTACCCCTATCACAATGTCCCTAATAAAAGAAGTACCTTGAAGGCAAAGATTGTCATTTTTCATCATTGTATGAGTGCCTTGCACATAATAGGCAGCTCAGATGTTTGTGGTACTGACATGAAATGAAGGTCCTCAAATGAGAGCCTAGTAACTAAAGCTTCCTTTTAGGTATAGGGCAGACCTCAGCATTGTGTTCTTTTCCCCCACTCCCCCACTTTCCATCCATATTGATGCATCATTATTGTCTCCTCAGCTGAAATGAAAAGCAGGCAAGGACTTGGAGCTCCATCTGGGGCCCCATGGATCGTATACTCTGTGCCTTTTCCCTTTGAAAATTGTACTTAATGAAGTGAGTCTCCAAGTGTAGTGTGGAGGGCACCAGTCTCTTGTGGTATCATATTTTCTCCTCCACATCTGCATCCTGGAGAAGCATCCTATCTCCCCCAGCGTAGCCAGTGACATCTTGTCCAGACCTCTTAACTACTCCCATGATTTAAAGCTGTAGTGTAACTCCCTGTTTTGTGGTGCATCCAGATCTGATTTCTTCCTTGCAGAAAACGGCAACTTGTCTATAACTGTGCCTTAGAATTGTCTGAGGTTCTGAGAAATTAAATGACTTATCCACGATCACACTGTTGTATGTCAGGGTTAGAACTTGAAAACTTAGGCATTCCTGACTCTAAGGTCACTTATCTATCCACTTTGAGAAGGGAAGCACATTTCAGAAAGACTTGAGTTTGAAACATGCCTCAGACATTAACTAGCTCTGTGACCCTGTGCAAATCATCATAATGAGGAAAAAAATAGCCCCATTTATTGGGCTTACTCTGTACAGAGTCCTAGGTTAAGCCTTGAGGATACAAATAGAAAAGCAAAATCTTCTCAAAGATCTTACTTTTGATAAAGGGAGACAGCACACAGAAGAGAATTCAGCTGCAGTGTCTTGAACATGTAGTAGTAACGGGAAATAACATTTCTGAACCTCCTTTTCCCCTTCTGCAAAATGTGAAGAATAACTACACCTCCCTCACAGATGAGATAGTGTATACAAACCACTTCAAAAATCACAAAGCCTATATAAATGTCACCTGGTGCCATTACTGTTGTCCCTGACCAAGGCAGCCCCCTTGGAAGTGGGAGAAAGGATGCTGTGTTTCCTTCTGAAAGTTAACAGTGACAACTGTTTATTGGTGTTATGTGAATAAATATAGTAATGTTTATACTACAGTGATGCTTATTCTCTAATCTGAATAATTTATGATAGTTAATTTTAAAATACTGGTGCCTCATCAGAAGCAGCACTATGTTAAACATTCATTCTGGTGAGCTTTTTTTCTTTTTGTAAATAGTAGCCATTGGGGGAATCCTTGGAGCCTCTCTCCTATGCCACAGAAATTGTTTAATAAACCAATCAATAGGGAGGGGTATGCTGTAAACTTAAAGGAATAGGAGGTGTTACAACATTTTTTGCCCTGCTTATAGTTTAGAAAATTCTACCTTGTGAAGCATACCCTTCATTCACTCCTTCTCTCGTTCATCAAATGTTTATTGTGTTCATACTGTGTGCAAGAGCCTGAGTGGCAAGAGGCAGCCTGGCCACAGGAATTTTTGTGAGCCCTGGTCATGAGAATTAATAAGCGATCCTTATATCCAGTCATTTTCTAGGTATTTTTCTGATATGTGCTTGATTTTGATGAATTATTGTGGCAGTCGTCTAAAATGGAGGCCTACACAGACTGACAGGCACTAGTCATCCTACCCTCCTGAAGGAAACATCTTTCCTGATTAGAAAATAGACTCTGCCCCCTAATTGGAGCCTGTGGCAGGAAGGCTTGTTCTTCAGGAATGCCCACACCTTATTACTTTGTGATTGGGCAGTGGGTCAAGAGGGCTATGACATTCTCTGATCCAGGAGAAGGCTATATATACCCTAATGTGAGGTTTTGCTTTGGGGCTCACTTTGAGAAGAGTTGTATGATTTGGCCAGACAAGACTCTGGGAAGCTGTTGAGCCCCTCTGACTTTAAACACCCAGATGTTGATGCTTCCCTCTCTGGTAGCTGACTAGGTATGGATGTGATGGTCAGACAACTGGAAGCCCTTCTGCTGATCTGTTTCTTTGCTTGTAACTTCTGTTTGTATTCTCTGAAGTTGAGGATGCTGACTTATTCCCCTGAACTAGGTAAATGATATATGTTTGATTGATTAAAGTAAGATTGTTAACCTGTTTTGAGTTGCTTTCCATTAGAAAAGCAGATCTAAGAACCTGTGCTAGCAGCCATCCTGGGTATGCCAGGGTGCTTGCTGATACAGTAACTCAGCCGATCTCCAGGGATATGGATCTAGATTGAGACCATCTCATGTTCTTTACAGAAATAATGGTAAAACAAGATACAACAAGCACTTTTCTCTGGGTTTGTAAAGGTTTTGAGGAGCATGATAGGGTACCTTGAGTATACTTTGAATTATGTGACCCTGACACTTAACACGTCTCCCAGTTATATGGAATTTAGGGTTAAATAAACCACCTCTCCATAGGATGTTACAGCCTCACACAGTGAAGAATGTACTGTTTGGTGTGCAAACCACTCATCATTGTGTGTGAGCTGACACAAGAGCCTCAAACTTACTTGGAAGCAGGTGCCCATGAGGCAGTCAGCTTGGGGCAGTGATAGGCTGGGCCTGGAATCGAGGAAACCTACCTGGGTTCTCTTTCTATATAGTTATTTGTCTGTATGTATTTGTCTCCCTTGTAAGTTCCTGGAGTGCAGGGATAGTCTTTTGCCTTCTTTTATATCGACTGGGCTTAGTTAGCACTGTGTCTGTGACTTAGTAGGTGCTTAATAAATGTTTATTGAATTGAATTTTAATTTGTGTTCAGATGAGGCCTATATAATAAGCTGTGGGATTCTGAGCAAGTCATTTAACCTGTTGACCTCAGCTCCCTGAACTATAAATTAGGGGTAATGATAACTTCCTACCTCTCAGGGTTGTCATAAGGCTCACATGGGATATTTGTAAAGGGTTTAACAGAATACCTATCTAGCACATAGTGATAATCTTATAATTCCTTCTTTCTTCCCATTCCCTCCCCCTTCCTTCTTTCCTTCCTTCTTCCTTTCCTTTTTACCTCCCTTCTTTCCTTTTCTTCTATTTCTCCTTCCCCACCTTTGTTACAGTTGTTGGCTTTTGAATGTGAGAAATTATCCAGTTCTAAATCATCTCATGTTGGTTCAATTGTATTAAAGGGCCCTTTTGGGCATCTTAAATAATTTATTTGCATCTCATTTGTTTTATGTGTTTGGAATTCTCAGGTAAATAGTAGAGAATTTTTTTTAACCTTCTTAAACTGGGCAGAGCCTGATGGAGACATGAGAAGATTTAGAACTGCAAGGTCCCTTAGAAGTCATTTATACCAACTCTCATTTTATAGGCGAAGAAACTGAATCCCAGAGAGAAGGGAAAGGACTGATACCAGATCACAAAGATTATAGAAGGCTGGCTGCAAGGATCCTGACTTTACCCAATTCAACAAACATTTAATACCCAAGAAACCTATAATAAAGACAGAACAAAATAAAAGTAAACCCACTGACATCCCCACTATATTTAGAGAAAGAGGAACAGGCACTTCATAATGTGTTTCTGATGACTTCCCTCCTCCCCATTTCAATTCATGTTGCGTTATTGGGGGGACTTATGGTTAGTGGAAAGGGGAACACAGTTCTTGGAACCAGTGCTTTCCTTAGTTTCTTTCTCTCCCTTTGGGTATGATTGTGTGTGTGACAGGGGTTGTACTCCAGCACTGACTAGTTTCAAGAATACCTGGGTTCAAATCCTGCATTTGACAATTGCTGTTAAGTGTGACTGGTCAACTCACTTCCTGATCCTTAGTGTTCGCATCTGTTGGGACTGAGACTCTTACAGCACTAGATCTATGAATGAATGAATGAATGTGTGTGTGTGTGTGTGTGTGTGTGTGTGTATGTGTATGTATGTATGTATGTTCTTAGATATATGTCCATTTAGATATGTGTTCTTAGGTATGTCCTATAATACACATACACACATATACATGTATATATACACACACACATGTATTTTTTCAAAGCATTTTCTATGTATCAGAAGGTGGTAAGCAAAGTTCTTAACCTGGGGTCATGAACTTAATTTTATTAATAACTCAGGTATTTAATTTTATATGTATTTTAAAATATTATTCTTCTTTTCATTTTAAATTTATTTATTTACTTTTAGTTTGCAATATGCAGTTCCATAATCCCTTGAGTTCCAAATATTTCTTCCTCTCCTCCCCATGGCAGCATGTTAGGTTCTACAAATACCTTAAACATTAAAGGTATTAAAGGTTAAACATTAGTCAAGTTGTAAAGAAGAGTTATAACCAGTGGAGTGAACGATGAGAAAGAAGGAATGAAATAAAACACAAAAGAGAGAGAGCAAGTAGTTTGCTTCCATCTGCATTCAGGCTCTGTAGTTCTTTTCCCTGGTTGTGGAGATCACTTTCCATCATGAGTCTTTTGGAGTTGTCTTCTAACCTTGCATTGCTGAGAGGAGCCCAGTCTATCAAAGTTGGTCATCACACATATGATATGTCTGTCATTGTGTACAAAATTCTCCTGGTTCTACTCCTCTTACTGAGCATCAGCTTGTATAAGCCTCTCCAGGTAAATATGAAGTCCATCTGCTCCCCATTTCTTATAGCACAGTAGGATTCCATTACATTCATATACCGTAACTTGTTCAGCCATTCCCCAATTGATGGGCAGCCCCTTGATTTCCAGTTCTTTGCCACCACAGAAAGAACCGCTATGAATATTTTTGTACATATGGATAAAATATTATTCTGAGAAGCAGTCTAGATTTCACCAGAATGCCAAAGGGTGCTGTGACCGAAAAAAACTGATGTGAACCCCTGATCTAAACAGCTTATCAGAAGTTGTTTTACTGCTATTTAAGTTCTGTGATGCCAGATCATTGGAAATTGAGCTCAAGTACTGTAGTTTTTCTCCATCTAGGGGAAGGAAAGGGAATAAGCATTTATATGGCTCCTACACAGTGTTAAGTACTTTACAAATAACTCATAGGATCCTCACAACAGCCCTTTGAGGTGATTCTGTTATCCCCATTTTATAGATGAGGAAAACCAAGGCAAACAGAGGTAAAATGACTTGCTCAGGATCACACACACACTAAAGCTGCCTCAGAGTAAGCTAGTTGCTACACTGTGTGTCTGGTGTATAGAGTACTTAATTTGCAAGCCATGAAACCTGATTTTCATTTCTTTCTATCTGTATTGACCTAAATAAATCACTTCACCCTATTGGGTCTCAGTTTCCTTGTTGTCAAAATGAGAGATGGTCCCTTCCCATCCTAAAAATATGATTTTAGCTGTTCTTAGTTATCTTCTCATTAAGATAGGATTCCTTGTAATAATATAATTCGAATATCTCTTCATCTACAAAATTTCATGAAGTACTTACTGTGTGCCAGGTGCCACCCAGTGTGCTGAGCATGCAAGTACAAAGAATGAAACGGCCCCTCCTCACTCCCCTCATTGTGTTCTTAAAGAGGGAGACACTGAGTCCATATAGACAGCCTAAATTAAAGTGAATAAATACAGTTATCCATAATTATAGCAGAGGGAAGGACAGCAACCATTCAGAACATCAGGAGGGCCTTTATGCTGAAGAAAATGTGTGTTTTCATGTCCAAAGAACTGAGAGACTGAGAGGAGAGGAGAAAGTGTCTATAATCACTTCAGGTTTCCAGGTTTGATACCCTGGCATTATCCTTGACACCTTGTTCCCCCTCACCCCAGACATCCCATCAGCCACCAGATCTCGCTGTTTCTTCCCCAGCGTATCTTGAATCCTGTCCCTTCTCCGTCCTCACAGACACAGTTACTACCTCATTTCAGGCCCATATCACTTCTCGCCTGCATTTTTGCAACAGCTTCTCGATTGCTCTCTGTCTTCAGTCTCTTCCCCACTCCAGTCCATCCGACATCTATTCAGGTGTTTCAGCTGTGTCCGACTCTTCATGACCCCATTTAGAGTTTTCTTGGCAAAGATCCTGGAATGGTTTGCCATTTCCTTTTCCAGCTCTTTTTACAGGTGAGGAAACTGAGGCAAACAGGGTGAAGTGGCTTGCCCCTAGGCTCACACAGCTGCTAGGTTTCTGAGACTGCATGTGTACTCAGCAAGATGCGTCTTCCTGACTCCAGGCTCACCACTTTATCCACTGTACCCCCTAGCTGCCTATCCTATACACTGATGCCCAAATTGATCTTCCAAGTTACACATCTGACCTGTCCCTTCCCTACTTGATCAGCTCCCTGTTGCTTCTAGGATAAAATTATAAACTACCCTGTTCAGTTTTTAAAGGTGTCCATACCCCAGCCCCACCTTCTTTGGGATATTACTCCACCTCTCCCACACTCTGTGATCTGCCAAATTGGCCTTCTCCTGCCCCTCATATGTAGCACTCCCTCTGGCCATCCTACCTTGCCTCCATCTCACTTACTTCATAGAGTCCCTTTTTTCTTTTAAGGTGCATCTCATGTACCATGTTTTGCTTGAAGCCCTTTCTGATACAAATGTGTAGCACTCTATGGTAAATATATAATACCTACTGTAGAGCATCAGAGGCAGCTTGGTATGATGGATAGAGTGCTGGATTTGGTGTTAGAAGACCCAGGCTCGAGTCCCACTTCTGAGGCTAGTTGGGTGGTCAGGGACAAGGACAGAGCCCACTTCAAAGTCACATGTAGCATAGGGCTGCTTCTTTGACCCACCTGATAGGGTTGTTGGGAGAGAAGCCCTTTGCAGATCTCAAAGCTGTATATCAATGTGAGTTGTTCTTCTGCTGTGCTGTGGGAAGTGGAGGCAAAGAAAGAATATTTCTTAAGAAGGGGTTCAGGAAAGTCTTCCTAGTGGAAGAATCGTTTGTACTGGGTCTGAAGCCTAAGGGTCATCATAGATGTCAGTAACTGTTGTCCTGCAAAAGCACAGAAGTATTGATTATTAACAGAATTCTAGGTTGTAATTTTGTTTTTTTCCTCCAAGGGTAAATACACCTCTGATTATTAAACAAATATTTACTGAATACCTACTATGTGCATTGCTGAAGTGGAAAGTGCACCAAATGAAGAGCTAGATCAAGTAAATCACTTAGGAGTTTCATGACTCTGGACAAGCCTGTTTAACCTCCCAGCCTCAGTTTCTTCATCTCCAAATTGGGAATAACACTTGCATTATCTACATCATAGGTGGGTTTTTTTTAAAGCTGCTTTGTGAAACTGTAAAGCCCTGTAGGAATGTGATAATGTGATAATAATAACATTTTGTTAAGTGTGAGAGGAAAGGGAGTGGGATTTGGAGTTGGAGGACTCTGTTTCAGATCCCAGCTCTGCCATTTGCTGCCCATGTAACCTTCGACAAATCACTTCATCCCTCTGAGTAATAATAATAGCCCCAGGCCAGTGCTAGCATGCTAAGCATTTTATAGTTGTTATCTCATTTGATCCTCCCTGAGTGATAGGTGCTGTTATTATACCCATTTTACAGATGAGGAAACAGGCAGACAGAGGTTAAGTGACTGGCCCAAGGTCACACAGCTAATAAGTATCTGAGTCTGAATGCCTGCCACTCTGTCCACTTTACCTACCTATCTACCTTTATAGAGAGACTCTGAGTCTATTTTCTCATTGGTAAAATAGGATAAAATAGTATAAAGCCTATTGTCCCTACCCCATAAAGTTAAGAGTATCAAATGAGATGGAAAATATATGTAAAATATTTTCAAACTTTATTAAAGTACTCGATAAATCTTGGCTTTTGGGTTTTTGTGGGAAATGTTGGTCTGGCTGGTGATTTCATAGGGATATATGAATATCAAGTATGGAAACTTCCCTCACTGACACAGATCATCAACTCTTCTGTACTTAGCCTACTCTTAGATGGTTGCCCAGGGCACTAAGAAGTTAAATGATTTTGCCTTGCCCAAGGTCACACAGCTAGTAAGTGTCAGAAATCCAACTTGAGCCAGGGTTCGGTCTTCTGAATGCCAAGGCTGACCTTCCAGCCTGTGCTCCATCTCCCATCACCATCATTATTATTTAACTGTTTGTATTCTACAAATGAACATGCTGTATGGAGCCTTCTTGTACCATCATCATCTTGGCCTGTTCATAAATTTGTCTTCTCCTATGTTGCTGGCAGCTTTTTTGGTTTGTTTTTAGAACAAAAGCCCAATTTGCTTCTCTCTCAATGAATTCTGCTCTCTCTAATGGAAGATTTAGATGGAAAGGCAGGAATCTGGATTTGAGTATGTGCTCTTTTGTTGGCACACGTGGCTCTGGGGCGGAGGTGGATTGGAGAAATAACCCACTACCAAAACCTACACTTCACCAAACCCCAAATAAATGGTTTTCCCAAATATAGGACTAGGCCTTCAACCACGCATGCTAAAAATACTGCTTTTTTTTTCCTCCTCAGTTTACAAGCTCAACTTTCTCGAAGAATGAGTTTCATGATTTTTAAGTTCCATTTTCATGAACTGTTCTGTTTCTGCATTAAAAATGGACATGGTCAAGGAGTCCAAGGCCCAAGACGTAGGTCAGGTGTGAAACTAAACAGATTGAAGGGGCCTGTCTCCAGTTCAGCCCTTAGCTTCATACATTTTCATGGAGACCTTTGTTAAATTTTTAAAAGATGAATTCATGAGATGTTTTTAAAGTACATTAAGGCCCTTGAAGGAAACTGCTAGTTACTGTACTTGTTAACTTGTGGCTGGGCCCACTGTAGATAGGCAACATTTAAAATTAGCCAGAGGGCCTGTTTCCTTGACCACAGCCCGACACCCCTGCACACACAGGTGTTGCCACCTTGAGTTAGTTTCTTCATACTCTGGACCACCTTTTAAGACTAAAATGCAGAACAATTTTTTATCTGCTTTGGTAGAGGGGATTCTTTACCTGGAGTTTCCTATACTAATAAAATCACAGGTTGGGACTTTAAAAAAGCTACACTTCTACTTGAAAGTGAAGAACTAAAGTCCTTTTGTACTTCTAGCTAGGTTGTTGTTATTCAGTCATATCTGACACTTTGTGACCCCATTTAGTGTTTTCTTGGCAGAGATACTGGAGTGGTTTGCCATTTCCTTATCCAGATAATTTTACAGATGGGGAAACTGAGACAAAAAGGGCTAAGTGATTGGCCCAGGGTCATGCAGCTAGTAAGTGTCAAAGACTGGATTTGAACTCAGGTCTTCCTGACTTCAGGCCTGCCTTTCCCCTGTGTCATCTAGCATCAGGCTGCCCTTCACCTCCCCCCCCCCTTTACCCCCTGCTAGGTAATTGCCTCCATTTTCTACTTGTAAAAAAAATTTTTAAATGAGTCATTGATGCCTTTTGCCTTTATGTTATAGTTATTGGGATAGGCACCCTTCCCTGTCCCATTAGATTGACAAAGGAAAATCATTAAGCGCATACAGTGGCTTGCTTAGTGGAGAGAGAACCAAATGACAAGCATTCGTTAACAACATATTGTTTGCCACAAATACAAGCAGAAAGAAGGACCATCCCTGTCCTCAAGGTGCTTATGTTCTAATAGGGGAAAGTAACATTTAAAAGCTGAAAAGGTGAGGGGTACTTTTTTGGGGCATTGCGGAGAAAGTCTGTAGCACCCTCACTGAGGGCAGTAAAGCCCTGTCCAGCCTGAGATTCCTTAAAATGAAGGTTCTGAGAGGAATAAGCCAATCAGAGGGAGAGACCACAGCCATAGAAGAATGCCTGGCTGTGTGACCTTAGGCAAGTCACTTCTCTGAGACTAAGTGGCAGAGAAAGTACCAGTTTGCATTGGTAGAGTGACTAGTGCCCCTAGCAGATTGAGGCGTTGTGGTTCAAGTGGAAATAACATTGGATCTGAAGCCTGATAACTTGGGTGTGAGGCCCCATTGGGCCACTTACTGAGTGTTTTTGCCTTTGGGCAGTTCATTTCATTAAACATTTATTAAGCACTTATTTTGGGACAGGCCCTGCGCTAAGTGCTGGCCAAGGTACCTTTCTCCAAGGCCCAGGTTCTTTATCTGTTAATTGGGACTAAGGATACTTGTATCAACTTCCTCTCAGGGTTCTTATGAAATAGTCAATAAACATTTATTAAGCTCTGCTGTATTCCAGGCACTGGGGATATAAATACAATCCATCTCTACAAGAAGCTTACCTTTTAAGAGGGCAAACCATAAAAGACATATATAAATATATGTCTCTGTGTGTGTGTATGTGTGTGTGTGTATACACATAGTATAAATACAAAGAGATTAAAGTGCTGAAGGATCATTGTCAAATAAAAACAACCATTCACATTTATAAATAATTTTCCTAGGGTACAAATGATTGCTATAATCTTAACTTTAAAAAACTTATTGATACTCTTTTTATTTTTGGCATAATTAGAATCGTCCAGTCCTTCTCTCACCTCCTCCATAGAACCCCAGCTTGTAGCAAAAAGTACATTCAAGCAAAATAAATTAGCACATTGGTTGTGTCTGAAAGTACACGCCTTGTTCTGTTCCTAGAGCCTGTCACTCTGTCTGAAAGATGGGAGAGGCATGCTTCTCCTCTGGTCTTCTGAGTAATGAAGCTTACTGCATCAGTCAGTTCTGGAGGCTTTTGGTGCCATTTTCCTTTATATTATTGTGGTTACTCATAAATTATTTTACTGCTTCTGTGTGCATTGCTCTGATCAGTTCATGTTAGTCTTCTTGCGCTTCTCTTCATATTCATCATTCTTATATATTCATATAGGAGGCAAAACCCACAGTTTTTGCATCCATTCTCCATTTGATGCGCCTCTGATTTTGCTTTTTAAAAATTTAACTTATCCAAAGTAATCTATAATTGGTAAGGCTGGACTAAATAATTCCTTGAAGCCATATGTGGCCTTCTTGATCTTTAAGTGTGGCCTTTTGACTGTATAACTTGTATTTGGTCAAAAGGCCACCCTTAAGAATCTAAAAGGCCACATACGGTCTCAAGGACAAAGGTTCCCCACCCCTTCTAGGTGAGTCTTTTGGTACTCATTCAGAGATGCGTGCTGAGGGATGCACTTTTAAGGAAGAAATGTGTGACTAGATAAGAGAATTAAACGCTTTGGTGTGGCAGTGAGCAGGTAGGTGAATGAGTGAATAAATGGGATAAGGTGTAAGAGGAAGAGTAGAAATAATAACTTTGTGGGTAAATACAGATACGCGGGGCAAAAGAGACTGAGGAGGTGGTAGAGAATAGAGGTTGTACATATTTTATAGTAAAATAAAGTCTCTACCCTCAGTCTTGAAGATGTGATTTCTGCTAACTCTGAATAAAAGCCTGACTTTGAAGAGCGGTTCAGAGGAAAGAAGTGGTTATGTTTAAAACATTCTGAGAACCAAACACAAAAGTGTCAAGCAAAATCGAAAGAAACCAAAGTCAAAACTGACTAGAAATGGAAACAGAGATTCTCAGTTTCGTTGTATAAATGGAAGAGGTCACGCAAAAGAAATAACACAGTGTACAAATGTGGGCTTTTAGAAGTGGCAGCTGACATTTATGTATAGGTTGAAAAGAGGTGTGTAGGACTGGTGGAGGAAGAACTGGAGGTAGGGAGTATATCTGAATATCCCCGTTATGAGGTAGTAAGAGCTTGGATTGGAGGCAGGGCTAGAGAAAGGTGGAAATTGGTTAGTGAGATAATAGGAGGACAAAATCTTACAGACATGGGAGGGGAGAGGGGAAAGAGAGTGGAATTTACTAACAGAAGTAGGCCTGAAATAAGAGTTATGGGTCAGGGGAAGTGAGATAGGGAACTAACTTTGAAGGAAAGATTATACATTTGATTTTAGATGGTTCTGATGTGAAGTGGTGCTAAGACAGGCGATGTTCAATGGAAGATTCAAGAGAGAAGCTGGAGATGTGGGAGCTATCCTTATGTGGAATAGAGATGTAGTTGAGGCAGTGAAAGCAGATAAAATCAAGAGAGGAAAAGAGCCAAAAAGAGAATGTTATAAAGATTGTTAGAGGGTGAGGACTGGAGAAAAGAAGGTTGGGGGGAAGGAGAGACTGGCTTTGGTGATTGTGGATCTCGTGGCTTTGGTAACATTAACATCCATTCAGAAAACATTTATTTGAAAAGAAGATTATGAATTTGATTTTATAATCGAAAATGTTTAATTTGTGGTGATGGTACAACATCAAGTGAGATGTTCGGCATGGGGCTCGCTGAAGTTTGAGCATGCTGCTTGGGACCCCTCTGCCAGTTAAGACAAGGTCTCTTTTTCCGAAAAGCTTGAGGAGCTAACTCTGTTTCGGCTGCTGAGCTAATTAATGAGCAGGTGCCTGGGAGAGACTTCTATTTATTTCTGCTCTGAATTCTTACTAGTGAATGTATTGTATTAGAATGTAATAAATCAGATTGGATCTTTCTTTTGGCATGACATAAATGACAAATATCCCATAAATTTCTTTCCCTTTCTTTGCCTGGAGAAAGCCAGTTTGGTAACCAGATAGGGCAGAAGTTCCTAAGCTTTTTCGTATCATGAACTGCATTGGTAGTCTGGTGAAGCTTTTGGAAACTTTCTCAGAATTTTTTGCTTTTTTGGAGGGGGGAAGGTAAGGCAATTCGGGTTAAGTGGCTCACTAACACAGTTTTTTGTGTTAAGTGTCTGAGGTCGGATTTGAACTTGGGTCCTCCTTACTCCAGGGCCAGTGCTCTCTTCACTGCGCCACCTAGCCACCCCCAGAATAATATTTTTAGATGCACAGAATAAAATACATGGGATTATTAAGGAAATCAGTTATAAAAAGGAAATACAGTTATAAAAATTTTTTAAAAACCAAACAAACCAAGTTTAAGGATGACTATGAAAGCGGTAGCAATAATTGGTGTCTTAGACATGTGTGGATGGTTCTGCATTCTCATTGTTGTGGATACCTCCTCCAGGGATCCACTCCTCTTTATCTATGCAGTTCTCCTCTGTGATCACCCTGGAGTTTTCTAGGACATCTAGCCAGTCTGCTGGAGGCCTTCTTTGTCATCTCTTGACATTTCATGGCTGCTAATAGAGCCTGGGGACAGTCAGTCAGTTACTACCTGCTCTTGTTTATAGGACCTTCTTTTCTGTTTTTTGCATTTCATGATGATTAGCCTTTGACATCTTTTGTACAATTTCTCTTCATTAATGATGTGTTTCAGCCTGTTTATTTCTACCATGTGCCCCTCTGTTGTCCTTTGGGTGACCCTCAACTTCAGTGCTTTGGATCCTGAGGTATTTCATGACTCATGGCGTCACTGTGTATTCCATGACTCGTGGCCTTGAAGAAAGAGCTGCTAAATAAGATGGGCCTTTGTTTTTAGGAGACACTTAGGGTCATGAAAGCTCTGTGCAAAATCTCAAAGTCAGTCCAGCCCACATTCTTCTTCCTTCAATTCAGGACCCATCTTATTATCCATGAGAAGCCTATATCAAAAAATAGATATGTGCCGATAAATCCTTCCTATCGTCCTTGAACATGATAGGTCCTAATAATTACTCCTTGAACTATTGCTTTGAAGTGTGATGATGCTTACCACTTAACATTTATGATTTTCAGACCATTTTCGCATGGATAATCTTCTTTCTTCCTTCTTGACAAATAAGTACAGTAGGGAAAAATATTCCCATTTTGCAGATAAGGGAATGGAATGTCCCAGAATTCAAGTGATGTAGCCGGTTACATAGCAGGTTTGTGTTAGGGCTTGGGCTAGAACCTATGCATTTTGTTTCCTACTCCCGACTCCCTTTCTACAAAAGGAGATGCCTTTTATTTTGAGTGAGACAGCAGGATTGGTACAAGGCAGATTTATGGAATGACCATCTATCTAACTCATGTCTTCCTCATCTTTCCTCCTTCCATCTCCGATTGCACCCAGTCCCGCAGTTAGATACCTTTTCTGACTAAGTCTCTAATCTAGCCTTGACTGGCATCTTGATGTTATTCAGATCATAGAATCACAGATTTAAAGCTGGAAAGGCCCTGAGGCCTTCTAGCTTTAAAGATAAGGAAACTGAGGCTCAGCAGGTTGTGACCTGCCCAACAGACAGCATAGCATATAGCTATATTTCAGTCCAGGTTCTTTGACTCCAGAGTCGTGTCCCTTCCATTTTGCCTTAATGCTTCCTTAAGCAAGGGAAGGCTACCAGGTTCAGTTACTAGATCTTGGCTGGCCAAGAAATAATCAGTAGAGAGTTACCATCTGACACCTTCTAGTGTTTCTTTTTTAGAAATGGAATGTGTCAGTTGAACCAGCTGTTAAACCACTGGTCATTAAAGTTCATTCTCTAGCTAATGATGTCAGGTCTTGTTGTGTAGGCTAGATTACATGATTGTGCTAAATGCTTTATCCTTAAGAAATTGTTGTGAATGATTGACTCTTGATGTGGTATGTATCAAAGTTATGTCTTATGTAACATCTTTTCAAAGTATTTTACTTCTTTAAATGCCATTTTATTCTAAAGGACTAGAATCCTAGGCAGCATGTCATAATGGATGGGAGCTGGCCATAGAGTCAGGAAAACATAGGTTCAGATCTTGCCTCTGATTTCTCTCTCTTTCTCTCTCTCTCTCTCTCTCTCTCTCTCTCTCTCTCTCTCTCTCTCTC
>CM053593.1:218792077-218828632 GCA_028646575.1 Pseudocheirus occidentalis
TGGAGTCTGATCTCATCTTTACTCCTGAAGATCCTCCCTACTGGAGTCTGACCTCATCTGACTCCTCCTAAAGACCCTCCCCAATCTCCTCCACCCCTAGATTCCTCCCACAACCTTTCTGTATATAGAATCCCATCTTCCCTCCATGTGGGGTGAGAGCGCCATGGGATAGCTTGGTGCAGACTTGCTCTGTGAGAGTGCCATGGGATAGCTTGGCATAGACTTGCTCTGTGAGAGCACCTTGAAATGGCCTAGCACCCCACATGGCGAACTTGAACTTTCAATAAACTTTATTTTTTCTTTGGCTGAGAAGACTTGAGTGGAATTCCTTCCGCAGGACCCGGCATGTTGGTATTTGGGGGTCTCAGGCAGCCCTAACCCTCTTTGGGCACCCTCTTCACCAAGAAGAGGAGATGCAATGTGCATTCTTTCCTAAACCTGGGCTGCCCCTGTGATTAAAATAACTGGCTGTCTGCCCTCAGAGAAACTGGGATTTTAACTCTTTGTTTACTCAGGAAAACATTTCTTCCCCTTAAGCTGAGGTGGCAAAGTTAATTTTTTGTTTTTTAGTGAAAAAGGGATCTATTTCTAAAGCAGATAAAAAAATCAAGGGTTACAGAGATCCCAGAGGTATTGGGTAACAGTAACAGTCTTTAACTTCCAAGTTGTCTTTGGGGTTGAAGTCTTTTACCATAAGGCCATGAACCTCACATGGGTGTTTCAACCAAAAATCTAAAAAGAACTAGATGCCCTTCGGTAAAAACCAGCCCCTACCCAAGACTGCCTTAGCTTTTGGGAAAGAAGGAGGTGCAGTAGTGGGAGGTGTCCTGTATATTTACTTTGGGCAAATCACTGCCTCTCCCTTGGCCTGTTTCCTCCTCTGTACTACCCTGATTAGTTTCTTCCAAAGCTGCTGCTGCCTACCTGTCTCTGCTTTTCCCCCCAGTCTCCCCTTCCTGCACCTCAGCTTACAGAACACAAAGAGGCACTCCTTTTCAAGAGATTCCAATCTTTAGAGCAGATACATAAGCATCAAAGTCCCTAAGGCAACACTAGATTTCCCAGTGGCAAGCAATTACTGGGAGGGCTCACTCAGAGCCATCAAGGAAGAGACAAAAGGCTTCCACTGAAAGGGGCTTTCAAACCTCCAGCTGGGAAGCCTGTCTGGGGTCCTTTTTATAAGCAGAATGTTCCATTCTAGGAGGGGTTACAGGAAACATGGCCAAGCTCCAGTGAAAAAGGTACCCAGGGTCTTACTAAAAGAGCAGATGATAAAAAACCACCTTGATCCAGTGCAGCTAATAATGAAAGTTAAACTCCTAGGCCTCCGCAGGTTTTTGGTTTTGTTTTATTTAGAATGGATTCTTATGACTCTAGATTAGCTGCAAAATAAACATTATTATGTGAGGGAGAAGAGAAGGTGAGGGTGAGGGACAGACAGAGAAGGAAAAAGAGAGAGAAAAAAGGAGAGAGGGGAAAAAAGGAGAGGAGAGATGGAGAGGGGGGAAAGAGGGAGAGGTAGAAAGGAAAAAGAGAAAATGGTGTGCGTGTGTGTGTGTGTGTGTGTGTGTGTGTGTGTGTGTGTGTGTGTAAGGTGGCAGGGAGTTACCTGTGAATACAACTAAAACATCCCTTTCAAATACTTTCCAGTGAAAATTAACTGATTAATGAATTTGATTCAGTATTTCTTCCCTCCTTACAAATAACAATCTCACAAAAACATAACCAAGCATTAAAGAGAAGAGTTTCTTATTTTTAGTTTAGGTTTTATGGTTCAATATTATTCTTTAGTCCAGAGGCAAATACTTATCTGGAAGGCTGACATAACTCCTCCCATTCAAGGAAGTTGCAATCCACACACCAGCAGTTTTTATGATAACCCACAGAGGTCAAGGCCATCAATCATTGTTACCACCTTCATTTGCAGGAAGAACCTGGAGGCTGAATGACCCACCCAAGATCACACAGCAAATCCACAGAACAGCCAGTCAACATATACTCTAATGCTTAAACTATTTCTGGGTATATGTTCTGAACCAGTCAATAGGACTTAGGATCATAGATACAGAATTAATTTGCTTGGTTTAATGGTACTGGAAGAATCTATATTCTATTCATTACAGACTTGTTGAGTTCTGCATATTTCTAACCATGATCTTAGAGACTGGGGCTTTCCCATCCTTTTTTAAGTGACTGCAAAAATTAGAAACTGCTGGAGATTGGGAGTGGGAAAACGATGACATGGAAAGTTACCTCAGGTGACTTTAGAAAACCCCTGAGCACACAGAGCAAGTGTTCCACAGCATGCATGCCTAGACCTACCACTTTAAGACTTTGTAACTTCTTTCTTCCCTTCTCTTTCCTGGGTGAGCTAAATTTTCCTACCTAATAGATTCTAATTTTGCCAAATCACAAATTTATAGCTTGGGGACATGGTAGGGTGGAGTGGGGAAGAATGGGACAGAGAGACAAAGAAGTGGAAGGAAATCCCCCACCCACATCAATTGAACTTCTCCCCAATTCTCCCAAAGGAGAGGATGTGGAGATTATATATTTTTTTAAATGAACGAAGAGGAAAGTAGAAGCAAAAAAATTTTTTATAAAAAGAGTCTATGTTCTAGCGGTTTACAATTTTTAAATGAGTTTAGCAAGTTGCATCGGTGACTCTGTAATCTCAAAGAAGTCAATACTCTTCTCTAGCAATACAGATAGTAACCCAAGCAAGCCTATTCACCCTATGGGACCAGTGCCCATTTCCTCATGTAAATCCTCTCCCAACTTGCTGAGGACTTTCTTTTGAATCTCTTAACACTGCCTGGATACCAACAAAGCATGGAGGATTGTCCACTGGTTATCCCTTGTTCCCATCTTCTTTTCCAGTCCTAATAATATTTTTATATGCTGCTTATCTTGTACAATTCCTTGGTAATGTGTTGGACCTGTGCACACTTGCCATGTGCTCCTCTCAACTGACTTCTGGGTGACTTTCAACTTCAATTCTCGAAAAACAACTATTATTCTTTATGACCTACAGTCACACCAGAATTGATGGATGCTGAGGTTAAAAATACGGCTTTTGTTTCATGTTCTGGGGTCATTAAAAGCGCTGAGGAAGCCTTGAATGTAGCAAGTGCTTACAAGGTGGTCACTAAATTGAATTCAGTCTTATTAGAAAACCTGGTACAAAGCAATCCAAGATTGGGATCAATGATAAGACTTGAGTCTGACTTGGATGCTGAGGCTTCCTTTAACAGCCTGAAGTAAGAGTCCAGGGAAACTGTAACTACAGAAGCAGAGGGTCCCCTCAATGTCAACACAATGTAAATGTTCCACCAGCAGCTGCAGGTTTCCACTGCCTGCCATATTAGTTCTACTGCAAAGCTAAAGTTGGTGGTCCTAGGAAGGGGTTCCAAAAGTAGCCTGGCCACCTATTAGTGAAATAAGAGCTCAGTACTTAATTTGTTAAGTTCCAAGATGGGGACAAATTCAGAAACAGTCTGGGATTGTTTTCTCTATGTTCTCAGTTCTCATCTACTACCATGTGGTAGTGTAGGCATCAGATAGGGGATACAAGCAGTAAATCTGAAAGGCAACCCTATAATAAAAGTAGAGTATGAGGCAATATACACCGTACACAGGCTCTTAAATTTCTGTTGAATGATTTAATTTTTTAAAAGGATTGAGGACTTGGGAATATGTAGCCTAAAGGGGTAACAGGACAACAATCTTCAGGAAGAGGTGCCACAAGAAAGAGATACTGGTTTTGTTTTATTTGGCCCTAGGGGGAGAGCCAGGAGCAAAAAGAGACAACCTTAGGCCTGAGTCGGGAAGAAATTTACTAACAATGAAAGCCCTCTAAAAATGGATCAGGCTGCCCCAGAGGTGACAGGTCCCCTTCTTGGAGAGGTTCCAGCTGAGACTAGAGGGTCACTTTTCAGGTAGCTTATGCTAGGGGTTGTATGGGTTGGACTCAATGGCCATAGAGGTCCCTTCTAATTTTCAAATTCTTTGACTGTGTAAACCCTATCCTGACATGAGCTCCATATGAACCCTAAATTCCCATAGAAAATGACCTCTCCCTTTCTTCAGAAACCTTATGGCATCTGAGAACACAAGATCCTAGATCTGGAAAGAACCTCAGTTGGCCATCTAGAATAATCCCCTTATTTTACAGATTAGGAAACCAAAGCAAACAGAAGTTAAGGGACTTGCCCAGGGTCATACATCTATTAAGCATCTGAGCTGAGATTTGAGCCTATTTCAGCCTAATACTTTATCACCTACAACACAAGAGTCTATCTGAAGCTTTGTGAGAATGGGTATAATGCCAGATAGCCATGCCCTTCCAAAAACCTCCCCTCGTGCCACCATCAGAGACAGAATTCCAAGCTGAAGGGTCTATGAGGTTGATCCTATATGGTATCCACCACCTAGGCTCAAGCATTCATTTCTATAAGGGAGAAAAAAATGCCCCTCTAAGAAGCTGAAAAAATTTGGGGAGAGGACAGATAGTCCTGGAGAATCTGACTCTCTGACCATCAAAGAACTCCATAGGTCATTCTGTTCCTTGTCAAAGTTCACCAGCAGTTAACTCTTAAGCCTTGTCAGGCTAGAAAAGCCAAGGAAGCGAGAGTGTCTGTGTTCTCTTTGAGGAATACAAATGAGGTAAGCAATGAGGGACCATGAAATTCACTGTAAAGGGAATAATTCAGAGCAGGTAATTTCCCCAAGGTATGGACTGACTTCCCAAGGGCCTATGAGGAAACACCATTGCCCCAGAGGAACTAAGAAGTGAGCAGCAAAAGGTCCAGGCTCCGGGAGCTGAGGTCAGTCAGCTTGTTTCCCACTCCAAGGCTTCACTAAGAAAAAAGAGACTGCCAGAGCTGCTTCTGGCTACCAGAGTTTGGGGTGTAGGATTTTTAATAAACTAACCACATATAACTAGAGATCGCAGATCTATGATTCCATGGCTGCCTATGGCCGTTTAACAACACTGTCCAGACCAGAGAAGAAAGGACAATGGGATGGTCACAGTGCAAAGAGTATGGGCTTCTAGGTTCAAACCCTACTCCTGATACTACCTGTATGACCTTGTGCAAGTCAACTGAAACTTCCCAGGCCTCAGTCTCCTCATCTGTAAAACGAGAGGGTTGACCTCCGTGGCCTCTAAGCTCCCATCAAGCTCTGGATCTATGATCCTTATGGGGTGGTCAGGCCCTGTGTGGCCCAGACAGAATTCTGTTTTTAGCGGCATCAACTGGAGATGTTTTGCAGAAGAACATGACAGTGTCCTCACAAATCTTCCTTTACCACGGTCCTACTAAGTGGCCCCATGGAGAACACCTGGCCTAGAGGCAGGAGGTCTTAATTCAAATTCAGCCTTACTGCATGTGACCCAGGACCAGTCACTTAACTCCTGTTTACCTAGGCTTCCTCAACTGTAAAATGAGGTTAATAACAGCCCTCACCACCCAGGACTGTTGTGAGGATCAATTAAGACAACAATTGTAGAGTTCTTACAGTGCCCAGCACGTAGACAGAGCTACAGACACGTTAGTCATCATTCATTTCCTTGAGAGCAGGGACTCTTTTCACTTTCGTATCTGTGTCTTGGTGCCTGGTACATATAACAAAAACTTCCTAAGTGCTTGTTGACTGACGACATGTTGTTCCCCTTCACAGATTCCCCATCTGAACCGAGCCTGACTTGCTAGGAGCTTCCCATACATAACATTCAAGTTTCCCCACTCACTTCCACCGCTGTCTTGCAGAACCTCTAACTTCTTCCAAAGCATGGTGACAGGCCAGCTCCTAGACAAGGCCTTTCCTAACTCTAGGTCCCACTCCCTGGTTGTTAATGCTCTCTCTCTTTCAAATTATTTTATTCATATCTACCTATGTGTGCATACATTCTATTCTCCTAGGGGAATGTAAGCTCCTCAAGGGCAGGGACATTTTCATTTATGTCCTGGTAATCCTAGTGCCTAGCGTAAAACAAATACACAATGAATGTTTGTGGACAGGAAAAATTCCCTTTTGCCTCATTTCTACCCTGTCCAATCTCACCTCCCTAATGGTATGATCACCTACCTGAATCTAGGGGGCCTTTGGTTTATGAGGCGGTGCTGACAAGGGCGTATCGGGACAGACAGGGTCAGGGAAGGTGTGGGCCATCATGACACATATCACAATGACATCCTAGAATGGGGTCCATGAGCATGAAAGCAGGGTAACTCACTGGAAATCAAAACAGTCTCCCCTGCTTTGCACTTCCATTGCTCCCAGGATCTAAATTTGTACAAGAACTTAAAAGAATTCCTAGTCTGATCCCCTCATTTTGAAGACGAGGAGCCTGAGGCCTGGAAAGGTAAGCGAATTTGTCCATGGTTATATAGATAACAATAATTAAAAATAACAATTAAAATTATGGTAGCTGACAATTATGTGATCCTTTAATGTTTGCAATTATCTCATTTGAAATAAAATGACCAGGATCTGAACTCTTCCCAGTAAAAGTTTCATTTTGTACTTTATACCGGTGATTTAAGAGACTCAGCAATTTATACAATCAAAAAGGTACAAGCCCCACTCTTCATCATATGTGGCAGGATTTCACTTACTATTATTATTATTCATTCATTCAACAATTATTATATGTTACCATCAATAATATAAATACCCAGGAAAGTCACTGTGTCCCCTCTCCACTTTTTGGGGGGGAGTGGTATTATAGCCATTGAGCACAATGTTAGATATGTATTAAATGTTCAAAAAAAAAAAAAGAAAAGAAGCAGCCTTATTTTATAAACACAGTCTCAGGCAGGCAAGCTGTGGCAGCCTTCCTGTGGTTACATAAAATGTCAAAGGCTGGGGGCTTATTCATTTTACAATCTATTCTCAGTATAGTATTCTATCCCCCAGTCCACAATATCTGCTTACAAATCAGTGTACAATAACACTACCATTTTCATCAATGATAATTAAAAGAGTAGAAGCTACACTGAAGAACAGATCAATGGTTCTGATGGCTTGATATCTTGTCTTTAATAGAGATCAACAGTGGAGGCTTCAGAGAAAAGAACCAAAGCCAGCATAAAGCATCCAACTGGGCAACAATGTACTGCTGGAGAATGAGGAATATTTCTGCTCCCCAAAGCCGGCAGCAGGTTTAACGAATAGCTGTAACCCAATGGATGCTGACGTTTTATTATTACTACATACCTGTAGAAGGATGCACAATGTTGAATTTAAAATTAAATTCATATATATGAAAGAGTTATGCAGATAAATGGGGAACAGAAATTGGGAAGGTGAGCAAAGGAAAAAAAGGATGAAGAGTCAAAGAGTAAAGCATTTGAAAGGGGTATAGCCAGGTTCATAAAGGGACTTTTCTTACCTGATGAGGGCATACTAATGTTATACTGAGGTAAAATAAATAGGAAGGCAGTCTTGGCCGTGACCTGTGAAAAGAAAGAAAAAGAAAAGATTTCATTTTATCTCATCTTGGGCACACTCAAAGCAGCAGCCCATGGCCTCCATTGCTGCCACATTGTAGGTTCAGAGACCTTGCTGAGCAACCCACATGAGGGAGAGTTAGTATCCATTCACACCCAATTATTATACTCTGGGAAACTCCTGAGATAAAGTACTGATAGGAGACTTGGAAGTGTGTGTGTACGGGATAGGGCTGGGGCATCATGGTGGTGGCTGGAGGAGGTTTTCACCATTTTTTTTTTTTTAACAAGGCTGGGATCACTGACACCTAAGCCAGAAAAGCCCAAATTCAGCCAGCTTAATTCAAGAGAACAGCTTAATTTGAGTCAAGCTATTACACAAGCAGCAGCAAGTCCCCTTTTTAGAGTTTTGTACAGGCAAAAGATGATTCTTTTCGGTCTCTACCTCATTTGCACGTTGTCCAATCCTGACAAAGCCAGTGACCTGTAAAATTCCTTGTTCTCCAGCACCTGTCCCACTGTACTCACCCCAACGGGCCTCCTAATACTTCATTTGGGAGAATTCTGTGGCATGATGGAAGGAGTAAACATGTATTATTAAGTGACTACTCAGCAGTCACTTATATAACATTAGAATATATATAATACTTAAGAGAAGGGCCAAATCTAAACTCAGGCCTTCTGGATTTCAGGCCTGTGCTCTATCCACTGTACCACTATACCACCTAGTCATCTTCAATGGTGACTTTTAGGGTTCTCCCAGTCCCTAACGGGGCAAATTTAAGTTGATCTCACAAGAAAAGTCCTTAGAAAGGATTGGGGGGAAAAGCATAGACCTTCCTTGTCTGGGAATTCTAAGATTCTTCTAAGGAAATATGATGTAACAGTTTAGGTACAGTCCTACCCAGAGGCAGGAGGATGAACTAATCGAACTCCAGAAGCCTCTGGATCCAAAATTAGAAGGAAACATAAAAAAAATTGATAATGATAACTCAAACTTACATAGTACTTTAAGGTTTGTACCACATCTATCTAACTTCATTTGAGCCTCAGGACCCTGAGGGGTTGCTGCTAATATTAATCACAAATGGAGCTACTGAAGCTCAGAAAGGCTGGATAACAACAAGAATAACAAGACATAACATTTATATAGTGTGTATTGTGGGTATTATGGGCCAGGAACGGCGCTAAGTGGTTTACAATGATCATCTCACGTGAGGACTTGCTCACAGTCACACAGACAGTAAGAATCTGAGGTGGAATTCAAGCTCAGGTCTCCCTGACTCAGGGTTCAACACTCCATCCACTCTGCCCTTGCTGCCTCTCATGAAAACCTCTACTTGTTTTAGGAATCTTTAAATTCCAGAGCACGGCCAAAGGGTAGTTAGAGCTTTCGGGAGAGGCTTCTTCAAGGCAGACTGCCTGGAACCCCCCTTCCCCCCCCCCACTCTCTCCCTCTCCCCCTCATTATCAGTAAATATTTATCACAGGTCCTCAGGGCACACCACTTTGCAGAATGTGTCTCTGATTTTCAGAACTGCAAGAAAGAGAGACAGGGAGTACAGTGGGCTACATGGGAAGCAACACAAAAATGACTCAGATGAACAGACCTTGCCAAGGGTGAGGCCCCAGATACAAACGGTGAAGAGGTCTGCTGTTTCTAGGCTACTCGGCTCCACATAGACAACTCTGGAGGAGTAACACACTATATATATTCTGCAGATGTGAATTATTGACTCCACATTGTTTTTATTTGCATAGTCAAATGTAGGTCCTTTTATGTATTCATCCTTGTCAATTGTCTGAGATACAAAAATGCAAAAACTATATCTGAAATTTGCTTAATAAAGCAATATTAGTTTTTATTCATTTTAAATATATGTCAGTAATAATGAATTCTTCACTATTCACCCACCTCTGCTTTCCTCTTCAGTTCTAGTGTCTTCCCTGATTCACAGGCAAGCCAGGCTCAAGCCCAGCTCCTTTCCTACACTCATGCTGCTTCCTCTCTTGGGCCTAGGACGCCGTAGCTTCCCTCCCCTTGCCTCACTGTCATCTATTTGCAGAATCGCAGAATCTGATTCTTGGAAAAGATCTCAGAGGTCATCAGCATCTAATGTGATTTGTTAATCAGCTACCAGACTCCATACTTTAGGAAGGATTCCGGTAAACTGAAGGGTAACTTGGCCTCAAGATCACACCACAAGGAGGACTGGGAGGGAAATAGGAATCTTTAAGCTGGGAGAAATTTAAGAAGAATACAACAGCTGTCTCCAAGTATCTGGAGAGCTGTCCCATGGACAAAGGATTAAACCTGTTTCACTTGACTGCAGAGGGCAAAATTAGGATCAATGGGTGGAAGTTAGAGATAAAGCATTGGGTTTAATATAAGAAAAAAAGTTCCTCACAATCAGAGCTATCCCAGGGTGGAATGGTCAGCCTCAGAAGGTAGTGGCTTCTAATTTCAAAAAAAGATTAAATGACCACTTGTCAGGTCCACCGTAGGAAATGACTATCTAGGCATGAAAGGAGTTGAATTAGAGCCACGTGAGATTGTCATCAAGGTGTTCTCTCTGAACCTTTTCCAGCGGCTCCAGCTCACAATATTTTCCCCTACCTTTAAACAAAATTGTGTGTGCGCGTGCATACACACACATATGGGAGAAACAGAGAGAGCCAGAAACAGAAAAGAAGCAGAAGAAAAAGGGGTGAGAGAAAAGAGGAAGGGAGGGAAGGAAAAGGAGGGGAGAGAGAAAGTAAAAAAGAAACAGAAGAAAAGAAATGGAGAGAAGGGAGAAGGGAAGGAGGGGGAGGGGGAAGAATAGATCATAGCTGGATGAAACTTCAAATGTTATCTATTCCAACCCTCTTTTTGAAGATGACCAAACTGAACAAAGCTGCAGAGGTAAACAGTGGCAGAGCAGGAATTCAAACAGCAGTCCTCTGACTCCAAACCCAGCACACTTAGGGCTGCTGTCTCTTAACTCCTTATATCACTTGGAATCAAGATCACACAAGGGAGCACCTACTGACAACATAACCATCTTGTACTGTTCTCCTTACCTCTTCACTGGGGGTAAGTCTTATGTCTCCAATAAGACTGCATACTCTGTGAGGGCAGAGACCCCATTGTTTATCTTTTTTTGTCCCTCTAATGTGCAGGTCTTGGGCCCACAGTAGGCACTCAGGGGCTGCCTGGCACTCAATATGACTAACCAAGTTGTTTTATTTTGACAACAATGATTATTTTGCTTTAAAAACCTAAGGAGAAAATAAGTTGTGTTTTCTGACTGCCCCTAGTTTTGGGAGAATCATGGCAGAGCCAGGAATTTATTACCATCACCATTTTGAAGGAAGAGCTGTGCCAGTAAAAGACACCACCTCAATTTCTACAAAAGCTCTGTCAAAAGTACTTCCTACACTGAGTTCATATGCTTTGCCATATCTAAGAAAATATCAAAATCTCCATGTTAAAAAATGGGAGATGCACAAAAGAAGGGTGTTGGTGGATTACAAGCTCAATATGGCATGGCAGCCAGAAGAAGCTAACAAGATCACAGGCTGTATTAAGAAGGCATTTATACAACATAAATGCAACGGGCATTTATGTAGCACCTGCTGTGTCAGGCACCATGCTAAGCACTTTTTACAAATATTATCTAATTTAATCTCACAACAACCCTGCAAGATAGGTACTACTATTATCCCTGTGTTACAATTGAGGAAACTTGGGCAAAAAGAGTGACCTTCCCAGGGTCACTCAGCTGGTTATTGTCTGTGGCTGAATATGAACTCAGGTCTCCCTTACTCCAGGCCCAGAGCTCTATCCACTGAACCACCAGCTGCCTCTAATAAGGGTAGAGTGTCCAAGAATAGGAAGGTAATTTCTGTAACTCACAAGTTCACAGATGTAAAGCGTAAAGGGTCCTCTTCCATACGGCTGACTTTCCTTCAAATACTCAGACAGCAATCAGGCTACACAGGCTCAGACTGAGAGGTAGAAGCACCTCAGAAGCTGTCTAGGCTAATACCCTTTATTTTACAAATGAGGAAGTTCCCCTGGTCACACATCTGGGTCCCATTTTCTCTCCTGGGTGCCAACACGGTCAGGCTAGAGAGCATTCAGAAGGACAATTAAGAGAGAGTAATGTCTAGAAAAAACAGTATATAAAGACTGGTTGAAGAACTGGAGGATGTTTGGTTTAGGGAGCAATCTTAAGAGAGAACACTGTGGCAACGTCACCTCCCTATGGCTAACGCCCCATGGCCTTGGGCAATCGCTTTGTCTTCCCAGACCTCAGTGTCTTCATCTGTGAAATTAGGGGGCTGGACTAGATGGTCTCCAACTATAATGGTCTAGTATGATAGCTGTCTTTGAGTATCTGAAGAAGGACAGGAAGGAAAGTTTAATAAACATTTATGTTGTTATCGTTCTATCATTTCAATTTTACATAATCCCATCTGGGATTTTCTTGGCAAAGATACTGGAGTGGTTTGCCATTTCCTTCTCCAGTTCATTTTACAAATGAGAAAACTGAGGCAAACAGGGTTAACCGACTTGCCCAGGGTCACATAGCAAGCAAGCGTCTGTGGCCAGATTTGAACTTAGGAAGAGGAGTCTTCCCGACTTCAGGCCCAGTGCTCTAAACAATGCACCACTTAGCTGCCCTAGCAGCACTTACACAGCACTACTAAGTAGTGAATAGTATCTCTTGATTTGAGGGAAAGGCTACCAAATAAGGAGACCCCTTCTACTTGGTTCCAGAGAACAGAACTGGAAACAATGAATAGAAAAGGCAGACTTCAACTCAACTGAAAAAAAAAAAACAACTTAAAAGCAAAAAACCGAAGAGAGCTGTCCAAAAAATGGGAGGGCTTACTTTACTTCGGAAGCCAATATCTATCCCCACATGTCATCAGCAGAGACCTGATGACCGACCCACTGTTCCCCAACACAAGTTACAGGGGGCCCTTCTGCATCACACATAGCGACTTCCAATCATGTGATCCTGTGATTCTTCATTCTTCAGATGAGTAAAATAAACTGACCAAATGTTCCCCAATTACATGTTAAGGAGTTTCTGCATCAGACATGGCTACTTCCAACTGTATGATCCTGTGACTTCCCATTTTTCAGATGGGTAAACTATTGCCTAGAAAAGGGTAGAAATCACCTGAGACCCTATAACTTGTACATGCAGCCAAGAGGATGACCTAGGAACAGTGTAACCTTGATTCCTAAACCAGTGTCTTCCCTCTTCTGGCTGGTTTACTCTGACAGAAGTTGGGGCGTTTAGAATGTTGGCTTCTCTCTCAGATTCATGCCTCACTCTGGCCTAAGAGAGAAATCCCAAATCCCCTCTCAAAAGTACTGGTGATGCTCATGCCCCATGGAATGCTTTAAAGCAGGAGCCTATTTAAAATGTCAATCCAATTCTTTTCCCATCACTCTCAGGCTATTTATAAGAAAAATTATTGAGTTTAATAGCACTTTAAGTGCCTGACTCAGTGGGTGAAAGGTTAAAAGTGACAATATGTTAATATGTTAATGCAAAAGAAGAGCACTAAATTATGTAGCAGCAATGAAACAATTTCTTTAAGCGCTTCATTAAACTTTCAACTGAAAACACTCCATGAAGCACAAAAGCATGGGTTGCTAAGTGTTCCCCTTTGCCAGGATCAAAAGTTCTGGCTTTTGTGCCACTGTGGAAAAAGCTCTGCCTTGAGCCAGAGGATTTAGGTTCAAATCTCATCTGGATCCAGTGTGATCCTAGGATCTATCCTTTGTAAAATGACAGGGTTGGACTAGATGGCCTGAGGTCCCTTCTAAGTCTCAATCTGTGAATCTATGAACACAATTCTACTGAGCATATGCACAGACATGTGTATCTGGGAAAAACTCTAGAACTCCAGTGAAAACAAGCAGGGTTCAAATCCTGCATCTGTGACTTACTGCTTATGTAAGCATGGACAAGTCACTTCCCTCACAGGCCTCAGTTTCCCCATCTGTAAAATGAAGGGGCTGGATGTTCACTAAGGTGCATTCTGGATTCCCATGACTGACCCTCAGCTTTACCAAGATCAGAGTTATCTGGGGGCTCCTAGGAGCTATAATAGAAAGCCTTAGATGGGTGGTCAGGAAAGCAAGGTTTTAGGCCTTGACTAACCCATGACTAATTGTATGACACTGACCAACTACTATCTCTGAGCCTCAACTTCCTCCCCTATAAAACGGGGGCTTTGTACTGGGGGATCTCTAAAGTTTACCCCAGTACTCAATTTTCTTACTCATTCATTTATTCAACAAACATTTTTGTTTTTTAGGATAAGGGAAATGGGCATATTTGTAGGCAACTGGGAAAGCACAAATACATAGGGAGAGATAAAAGTTTAGAGAGGGAAGATGACTGAGGAGGCAGTCAGCTAGGAGGGCAGAGATGAAATCAGGGACAGATAAGTGGGGTATCGACCCTGCTGAGAAGAAACAACTCGTTATCAGAGCCTCCAGTAAAGATGAAGTCAAGAGTTGATGTTTGGAAGATTTTCACATCAAGAAATAGGGAGGAGCAGAAGATCGTGGCAAATGACATTTATATTCTCAGTAAAGTATAAGGGCGAGGTATTCAGCTGAGAGGGGCAGCTAGGTGGCACAGAGCATCAGGCTTGGAGTCAGGAAGACTCGTCTTCCTGAGTTCAAATCTGGCCTCAGGTACTTACTAGTTGTGCGGCCCTGGGCAAGTCACTTAACCCGACTTGCCTCTGTTTCCTCATCTGCAAAATGAGCTGGAGAAGGAAAGTGCAAACCATTCTGCCAAGAAAACCCCAAATGGGGACACACAGAGTCAGTTATGACTGAAAAGTGACTGGGCACCAGCATTCAGCTGAGAGGGGAGAGAGAGGAGGTATGAGAGGTCTGAGGAGAGAAGAGAAGGTTTGGGATGATCTCTGAAGAGAGGGCGTTGGAGAATCAATAGGGAGGCATAAAAAGATCACCTTGATGCTGTGAGGATCTGGCTGAAGTTAAATACAACTTCCACAGTGGGCCCAGTCATTTGCATGCCTTTCTCCACAGAGAAAGTACAGAGCAGCTCTGGCACAGAGCAGCACATGATTAAGAGCTGAGAAGGGTAATGGAAGGCAAACCAGCATGGGTGGCTTGCAAGACATACCCAGCAAGAGGGCAAAAGAGGCAAGTGAGAGCAGAAGACAGGGTGGAATTACACTGGCAACTACAGGGTTGTGATGGGGAAGAGAAGAAAGATAAGTCTGAGCATCCTCCCCTAACATGGTGCCTGGGCACCACTAATCAGCATATAAGAGACTTTACTAAAGTAAAATAAGAAGTACTGTTTTCTCTGTAGGGATGAACACAGCCTTCATGCCTGCTGATGGGCATTCATGCAGATGGTAGAATTTCGAAAGGCATCAAGAGGTAGGTCCAAGTACTGAATCTTGAGTCAGAAAGACTCAAGTTCAAAACCCTAGCTAGGTGACCAGCTAACCTTTTTGACCCTCAGTTTCCCAATCTGCAAAATGGGGATAATAATAGCTATATAACCACCTCACAAGTCTGCTTATGGGGCTCAAATGGCATAATGTATGTAAAGCATTTTTTTTTTTTTTGCTTTTTGGAGGGCAGTTGGGGTTAAGTGACTTGCCCAAGGTCACACGGCTAGTTTTTGTGTGTGTGTGTGTTAAGTGTCTGAGGCCGGATTTGAACTCAGGTACTCCTGACTCCAGGGCCGGTGCTCTATGCACTGCGCCACCTAGCCACCCCTGTAAAGCATTTTGCAAACTTTAAATGTCAGAGCCAACAAAAGGTAATGTGTCATAATAGACAAGAGAGCCATGACGATCTGGTTTCAAGTCCCACCTCTGACATACGGGAGACATTTAACCTCCTGCTGCTCCCAAGCAAATTTCTAAGGTTCTGAGCTGCCTTGATAGCAGGGTATTCTTAATGGGAAGTCCCAACACCAATGAAATCACAGGTCCCCATTCAAAAAAGGTCAATTAATATTAATTAAATATTATTGTTAAACCTACACTCAGAAAGCACTTTTTACGAAGGAGAAGACCATGCAGGCATGATTTTATAGTAAAACAGTTTCAAACTGCTGCTGTTGTACAAATGCCATCTCTCCCCCACTACCAAGTGGCCTTGGAAACAAACAGAGCAGTAAATGAAGCAAAAATCTTAAGCCCCTAGGACTTACTATTAGGAAACTCATTTTCTTTTTATTTAGTATCATTTATTTAGTATATTAGTATTTTATTTAGTATCTCTCAAATGAAGTCAACCTACTGGTTGCACTGATGCAGGGACCTTTGAGAGGTAGCAAGAAGAAAGCTGGCTGGGTATGAGGTCAGGGGACCTAAGTCTGGCTTTCACTACCCATATGACTTTGGGCAAGTCATTCACTCTAGGACCTTTGTTCTATAAAATAAAGGGGTTGGAATCAAGACCTCTAAGGTCCTTTCCAACACTAAATCTATAATTCCAGGATAAGGATCCCCTGGACATCTTCACAGTGACTAAAGTAGAGAATAACAAAATTTCTAAGAGAAAAAAAGTCATGACTGAAGCCATGGAGGAGAAACTTTCAATATGAGAAAATATCCCGAAGTGACGCCTGATGTGATAGGGAAGGACTGATGGTAAAAGAGGCTTTTCAGTCTTGGCTTTAACACTAACTGTCACACCTTTCTTCTTTACTGATGCTAACAGTCACACACTGCAGTGGACTTTCAGTGTACATGGTACAGATTTCCCTTCTGGTTAGGCTAGGTCCTTCCTCCCACTTTTTCCTCAAAATCATCTTACCCAAGCCTCTCTGAAAATGATTCCAAGAGCCAATTTTTTCCAGTCCAGTTTTAAAGCAGGATCACTGATTTAGTCTGGAAGGGAACCTTTAAGGCCATCTAGTCTAACTTTCTCATTTTACAGATGAGGAAATGGAGGCCCATGTAGGTTAAGTGATCTGCCCCAGGTCACAGCTGTGTCAGCTACTATCCTGGTTTGGAGAATGGTCGCTGCCCTACCCATGGAACAATCAGCTGTAGCAAGTTTCTAGGGGCAGAGGTGAATTCTACCAAAATATTTAGCTGTGAAAGATGCTCTGCCATAATTCAGACAAAGGCTTTTTATTACCTGTGTGTTCATAAAATACCCATTTTGGATTCTACCGGGTTCTGGTGCCAGGACATAAAGAGGCTCTGCTTTGCAGAAGAATTAGTTGAAACTGTCAAGGTAAAAGCAACAGGTCTTCTATCTGGTATGTTTAAGGGGAAGGGAGGTCATGTGATTTAATTGAAGCCATCCACTAAAGCATGTAAGGGGAAACAGAGGCAACAAGGGAAGAGCACCAGGGAAGCATCCACCCTTCAACCTGCAAGGCCTCCAGACCAGGGTAAGAGATATGACCAGAGATTCCAGCAGAAAGCCTTGACTACAATGATCTTCAGGCCAAGGATAGGGGAAAGCAGCTTAATGGCGCTGTGAGAGATTACACCAGGGCTGGGAACATTATTCCATCCAATAAGCTCTTGCCAGCTCAAAGGGCAGCCTGGTACAGTACAAAAGGCTCTGCCTGTGAAGTTAAGGACCTGGGTTCAAATTCTACCTCTTTTGTGACTTGTGGAATATCACTGAGCCTCCCTGGGCCTCAATTTCCTCATGTGTAAAACACTTGGGATGGATTTAGATGGCCACTGAGGTCTCTTCCAGCTTGAGACCTATGATCCTATGACTTCTAGATTCAGTTTTATATGCATGTTTGTTTATTTTATGTTTTATATTATTTATGGTTATGTTTATTTTTATAGGCATGTTTATTTCATTATGTTTTATAGGGAGGGGTAAGAGTACACTCTGGAATATCTGAGTGGTTTTCCACCTCACACATCAGCAGCAAAGAGGTACCAATTAGCAAGGAAAATGAACATTTCTAGCCTGAAAGATCCTAGATCCTAGGATCTAGGCCTGAGAAACCTCAAAAAAGGATCAGGACAGGAGGAAGGCAATATCTGGAAGGAAGAGAGTTGTGGCTAGGGGAGAGAGAGAGAGAGAGAGAGAGCGAGAGAGCGAGAGAGAGAGAGAGAGAGAGCGAGAGAGAGAGAGCGAGAGAGAGAGAGCGAGAGAGAGAGAGAGCGAGAGAGCTCCTGCTGGAAACATACTGGAGACACACACCCCAGGTTAAAACACACTCTGTAAGTTTAGAGTTCCCATCTCTACTCAAAAAGCCTTTTCTGTATGATTTCTAATAAAAGTTATTTCTTTGTCTTTCAGTCTTCTCTGTAGCTACCCAGATTTTTAAAAAAACAAATTCAACAATGAAGAGTTTTCCAAGCATCCTGAATAGAAGAGGTATCATATAAATGCATTCATAATTCACGACTGTGGTTTTCAGCCTAGGTCATTTAAACAGTGACATTCTGCACTCTTAATGATAAGAGCCTGGAGATAGAATTGGATCTAGAAATACACAGCCTTTAAGAACGTGCCACAGTATTACATCCAATTTTATTATACCCATTAATTTAAAAGTCTGGGCTTTAAGGTATATTTGGATGATGAAGAATTTAAAAATGGGAACCTTAAGAAACCTATCAGTCTGCAAGCTGGGAAGTTAACCATCTCTCAAAGACCTAAAGGTAGCTTCAGGGATTATTCCCCAACTTTTGTCATATTCACAACGTCAGTAAAGAAGTTATAGCCTGGACCAAGTTAAGTCTACCTCAAATAAGGTAACTTTCAATGCGGGCCTTAAATATACTCACTAAATCAAACAGAGAACAAGAGACCTAAATAAATCTATACTCTTTCCCCAGGATAAAATTTTATTTATTCATGTATTTAAAAATCTTTTTTACATCACCTACCGAATGAATACATGCCTTTTCCACCCCCATTTTGGAAGTTAGTAAAAAGTACAAAATGTACAAAAATATATATGAAGTTGGAGTTGAGCAAGCTGTGTGCATGTATGTTAGTTCTCGTTAGAACTTCACCGCCCCAACACAACAAGTTTTGGATCATTGGATGAGTTGCTGGTATATTAAAAGGTGTATTTTGATCAAGTCAGATTTTTATTGTTTTTGGCCACAGACCTTTATAAGACTTACAAAGCAAAAAAAGTAGATACAACTTAATTTTTAAAATAAATTATAAAGACCAAAAGATAACAAAGTTAGGAGTTTCTCAGTATAACAGCAACCAATGATTTAAAACTGATTTCACGCATAATGTCATCAGACAAATACAATGCTGTGTTATCTTTAACTGTGACCTAGAATGGTAGAAAGAACACTGGACTTTATGGTGGAGAGAGGTCTAGGTCTGAATGTTCAAGTATTTAATCTCTCTTACCTGCAAGGTCTTCATCTATATGGTAACTAGAGTAATACTTTCAACTGGATCTGAGCTGGCCGTTTTAAGAAATTGTTGTTTTTTGGATGTTTCAGTCATGTCCGACTCTTTGTGACCCCATCTGGGGTTTTCTTTTTTCTTTTTTTTGCTTTTTCGGAGGGCAATTGCAGTTTAGTGACTTGCCCAAGGTCACATGGCTAGGTTTTGTGTTAAGTGTCTGAGGCCACATTTGAACTCAGGTCCTCCTGACTCCAGGATCTGTGCTCTATTCATTGCGCCACCTACCCACCTCATAAGTGACTCTTTTTTTTTCTGCTTTTTTGGAGGACAGCTGGGGTTAAGCAACTTGCCCAAGGTCACATGGCTAGTAAGTGTTAAGTGTCTGAGGCTGGATTTGAACTCAGGTCCTCCTGAGCGTTCTATTCACTGCACCACCTAGCCGCCCCATTTGGGGTTTTCTTGGCAGAAACCAGAGTGGTTTGCCATTTCCTTCTCCAGTTCATTTTACAGATGAGGAAACTAAGGCAAAGTTACGTGACCTGCCCACAGTAACACAGCTAATACATGTCTGAAGCTGGATTTGAACTAAAAAAGATGAGTCTTCTTGGCTCCAGGCCCAGCACTCTGTGTCACCTAGCTGCCCTGCTGTTATCCATCTGTAAACCTTCAAGAGCTGTGTACATCTGTATTATGATTATAATGATTATTTGTCTGCATTTGTGATTTCATCAGTGTCAGAAACTACTTCGAACATGCAGTTTAGAAACCCATATCTAACTGACAGTCTCCGTGGGAAAATCAATAGGTTAAGTGGATTGCCCCTAATCACTCTGAAGCAGGATTCGAAGTCAGGTCTGCACTACCTTTATTGGCAATGATGCCAACATGATGACGGCAGAATGGAGGGAGAGATGATGATGACTGAGGATGACAATCCTATTTTTAAGTGACCAGTGCAAACAGAAAAACTAATGCTATACATCTCCACATCCAACTATAACTGACTTTTCAGAGTATCATTCAAGAGTAGATAAATCTAAGATTGCCCCCACCCCCACCCCCACCCCCAGCCCCACAGCCCCACCTCGAGTCGTGGCATTACAGACGTGAAGCTGTTTTACTATTCACTGCTTCGTTACCAACAGGCTTATAAACGCAGGTTTGCTGGGTTGGGGTGAATGGTGGTTTCTACCTTCAATCACAAAAAATTTGGAAATAAATTATCACAAAGGCTCTGGAAAGGCAGACGGATGGAGAATGGTACAGGGAAAGAGCACTCATTGCCTTTGGTGTCAGAGGCCTCGGGCTGGCTTCAAACCTTAGTTCTACCATCGCCTCTCTGTATTACCTTGGACTAGTCACTTCCCTTCCCTGGCTCTCAATTTCCTCTGTAAAAATGGGGTGAGTTGATTCTGTGAGGTCCCTTCATCTCTAAATCTATTCTCTTAAAGACCAAACAGAACACAATCTACTAAAATCCCCTTATTAACTTATTCCACCAAGGAAAGTTTGCATCCAAAATAGGGTCCTGGTGTTTTGAACAAAGATGCAATCATAAGGATTAGTACCTGCTTAAGCTGTTCAGAAGGCTGGGAATGATGTGCATTTAAAATTTGATCCTTAAGAGAAATATGGAGTTTTTCACCTTGCAGTCACAGAAATATGAACTCTCAAGGGAGATGAAATTCTGTTCAAATGGGCACTGGGAGGGAAAGGTTAGAGGGTGTGGTCTTTTTTTTCACTTTTTTAATATTAGGAAAGCTGTTTTACAAAATATTCAGGTGTGTAATCCTCTTATCATCTCATACTTCTACTCCATAAAGAATTTGGGCCACTGCTTCACTAATTAAACCAACAAACACTTACTAAGCACTATGGAAGGAATTTCTGGTACCGTCAGTGTGCTTTATCATGTAGGAGCACAGATCAGGTAGGAGATAGAAAGGGGGTTCAGCAATCGCTGAATCCAACCCCCTTATTTTACAAAAGAGGAATATATCTCCCCAAGAACTGAAGTCACTGGCCCAAGACCACCAATCAGAAGTGGGATTTAAACCCACACCCCTGTGACTCTAAAGCTCCAAATGTCTGGGCCCTTTCCACCTCTTTAAGGGCTTTGTCCACCTAGGACACTACTACAGAGAGAACATTTGATCAGCAGTCAGGAGATCCAGACCAGGTGGGCTCTGCTACTTACTAGGGAGCCTCGGACAAGGTGCTTTAGCTTTCTCAGCCTCAGTTTACTCACCTATTAAGGGAGTCAGACAAGCTGATCTGAATTTATTTTTTCTTGCTTTTACGTCCCATGATTCTATGATTCACTGTGGCAAAAAGGAGGCAGAGGCATGCCTCCATAGGAAATACAACTCTGGGAAATATCTCATTTTCCTGTCATTTTTATAACCCTGTAACTAAGTGTTCTGTATCATTTAAGCAGCTTTTCTTTAAAAACTTACACTGTAGAGATTTTAACTCTCGCATTTCAAGAATTATAACCAAATTCTGCTTTTAAAAAAAGTGGTTAACAGGTGTATATATATATATATATATATATATATGTCCTTTGATTTACTGATCCCAGTAATGGACATATGTGCCCAGTGAGATCAAAGACACAAAGTCTCAGATATATCAAAACATTCATAATTGCCCTTATTGTGGTAGTCAAGGACTATGAACAAAGTGGCTATCACTGTTTCAGTGTCTGCTAAACAAATAAGGCAGCTAGGTGGTACACAGTAGATCGAGCACCGGGCTTGGAATCAGGAAGACTCATCTTTCTGAATCTAAATCTGGTCTTAAATATTTACTAGCTGTGCAACCTTGAGGAAATGACTTAACTATTTGCCTCAGTTGCCTCATCTGTAAAATGATGCGGAGAAGGATATAGCAATTTACTCCAGTACCTTTGCCAGGAAACCCCAAATGGGGCCACTTAAATTAAATCCACTTGCATATCACGGCATCAGCTCCCTGATATCATGGCCTCTTTGAGAATAAAGGACAAAACAACAAACAGGACCACAAAGAATTGGACACAACTGAAACAACTCAACAATAATACATAGTAGGGATAGATTATTATTGCACAAATAAGAAAGAACATAAAGAATTCAGAGAATCATAGGAAGACATGAACTGGTACTGACTGACATTAGCAGAACCAAGAACAATACACACAATAAGGACAATGTAAACAGCAGGAACGGTAGAAAGATTGAAGATGAATGGAGTGAAATCACAATGACCAAGCTAGGATCCTGAGAAGAGCTGAAACAATGTACCTCCCACACCTCTTTGTAGAGAGCTGAAGGATTCTAGAGGTGGGTTCTAGCACAGATTGTCAGACGCAATGGGTGCATTATCTGGCTGTGCTGAACTGCTTTTTCCTTCTTACATTTCTGTTATAAGAAGCGGCTTGCTGGGGGAGAGAGGGCGAGGCAATATTTGGAAATGAATGTAATATAAAAGTTCAGCAACAGAGGCACATACCTAATTCCAGTAAAAAAAAAATGCTTTTTGTTGTTGTATCCCAGCACCAAGCTTAGTGCCTGGTACCAGTTTAATAAATGTTGGTTGAACCAACTAAAGTTTCTAGAAATGCCAGTCCACAGGTCTGGTGCTTTTCTTCCCTATTTCCATGATCATCACCCTGAATGTTAACCAGTGAGTTCAGGTACTATCAATATTACAAAATCAATTTCTTTATGTACTCTGTCTTACCATGTAAAATTTACTTTCCTCTGCCTTTTTTTTAAGGTTTTCTAATCCCAGTTAACAGATTAAGACCTTCTTCTACACAGTAACCTCCTCTAGGGCCTTTTTTGAGTTTCACTGACATTTTAATGTGATATCTTTTTAAGAATATTTATTATTTCTTGTACTAGGCAATTATAGGGTTTTTTTAAATGATCTCCAGTGTATTCTACTGTCATTGAGACCAGCGATTTAGAGCTCAAAAGGTCCTCAGAGGACATCAAGTCTGACCCCCTCATTTTACAGATGAAGAAAAACTGAGGCTGAAAAGATTAAGTGACTTGCCCAGGGTCACACAGCTAGTAAGTTTGCAAGGCAGATTCTGAACTGAGGTTTTTTTCTTACTGGCAGCAAAAGTACATCACCAAGGTCATTCCTGGTATGGTAACATTTTTGGAAATAGCCAATGTGAGAATTTGCTTTGCTTGATTTTGCTATGTATATGATACAAGGGTTTTATGTTTCTTTTTTCCCCCCTGGTGGGGAGAAGGGAGAGAAAAATGATAACACAGCTATGGCATGTAAAACTCCCAAGTGTGCAGAAACTAGATTAGAATGTAACTGGGGAATGTTTTTGTTTTTTTAAAATAAATAAAAATACAACATAGATGATGTTAATTTGTGGTTTTCTAACTCAATATGCTGCTGGCGGGAATCTACTCCTATTCAGGGTTTGTCATCACTGGTGTACTGGACTGAGCACTGAATTGATAATCTTGGGATATTGTGACTGCCTGCTGACAGAGTCAAGCGACCTGAGTTCAAATCTCCCTTCTGCTAATTCCTACCTGGGTGACCTTGGCCAAGTCAGTCTGGGTTTCAGTTTCCTCATCCGTAAGATAAGGGAATCAGGACTAGATCTCTGAGTTCCCAGGAGCATTAAATCGACAATTCTGTGAAAACTGAGCAAAGTCCCTCATTGAATGTCCTAGGGCTGGATCCATCTTCAGTCTTGATACATGGAACATTTTGACTTATGATTTGGATAAGAAGAGACATGACAGATCGCATCTGCAATTACTGCAAAGGAGGGAAGATGCCAATAGAAGTCCAGTGAAGAAGTCTGGGGTTAGGGCCTCCCTCAGTCTTTGTATCCCCAGCGCCCAGCCTAGTTTGGCACAGGGGTGGTTTAACAAACATTTATCGAATGTTGAGTGAAAATAGATGATGGAATATCAAGACAGAACACAGTGAATCATCTCCAAAGTAAAATCATAGCAACATTCAGGGACAAGAGTTTCTAGGAAAAATGTGCTACACAGATTAAAATAACTCTTACTACACTAAATCCTCAAGGGTCTGAGATCAGTCTTTACCAGACTTTACCAGACAGCAGCCTCTCAGAATTCTCTAATCCCTAACACAATAAAGACACTGGAATGTTGATTAGAAAAATCACACACATTTGACCAATTCCAATGCATCCTCTCTGGCAGCCAAAAGCCCCCAAATTAGTTGTAGTTTAAGGTTTCTGTCTTTTCCTGATGTGCCCACACACAGGCCCTTAGCATTCTGTCTCTACCCAAAAGGCCACACAAATTTCCATTATGCCCTCTGACTGTCCCCTGGGATTGTCTGACCCTGTGGTCCTATAGAAAGACAGTAGCAAGGAGAGGAAACTAATTGTAAACACATGAGAGGAAATGGGAGTGGAGGGTGGGTGGGACAGGGAATGGGAGCATACACAAGCATGCCTACATATACTTCACACCCTATTCTGAAGATATACAAGTTACCGGATATGCAACAGGATTTTATCTCCCCCCTCACTAGATAAGATGTGCAAAAAAAAAAAAAAAAAAAAAAAAAATCCCATTTGCTGATTAGTCCTTAGCTTCAATGAGGGACATCTACAGTATATGACTCATTCAGCTATTTTATCTCACGGGTGAGTGTCCAACCAGAAACAGGAACTGCCTAGGCCACAAATGATCCCTTCAAGATGTCTCTGGGAAGGACTGCCAGAAGTGGCACTGATAATCCCTCTCACTGAAGCCTGCAGACATACTCAATGAAAACCTAATTCAGGGACTGAGGGTGGAGGGGCAGAGAGGCGGAAAAGTGGAGGAAATCAACTCTCAAGGTAAAAGGAAAAAGTTAAAAAAAAATTAATAAAAAAAAGGATAAAGAAAAAAGTCCCTCCACTGCTGAGATGCCTAAGTGAGTCAAAGAAAAAGGGGAAACAGTGGAATATAAGCTCCCTGAGAGCAGGGCCTGTTTTGTTTTTGTCTTTGCATTGCCAATGCCTGGCCCCACAGCAGGTGTTTAATAAATGCCTGTAAATACAAAGAGGCAGAAAATAAGCATGTTCTTCCCCCTCTTTCTCTCCTGGGGAAACTGAGGCCACTGCCATCACTGAAGGGCTGAGAAGAACATAATGGCACAGGTCATCCAGAAAGCACACCAAAAATGGATCTGCAGATGCCTTCCGTGCCAGCTCCCCTGACTCTTTCAAAACCTCACTAGATGTGGGGAACCAGCTTTCTTTTAAAGCAGTACGTTCATTGTGTTGATTCCACATTAAAAAATCTTTACTATTTAGTCCCTTTCCCCCACCCTCTCAAGCTAGTATTCATGCCACACCACAATCTGGTTTTTTCCTAACCTCTTCAACCTTATTTCCTAATACTTGACAACTTGTCATGTTAAGCCCGTCTGCTATGTTTCCAAGGAGGCCACAATCATTGGTAATTCCCAGCCGCCATGACACTCAGTTCAGGCTGCTGTTCTAATGTGAAATGTCCTTCCTCCTCCTCCTCCTCTCCCCTTTGCCCATCCAAATTTCATACTAATTCCCTCAAAGAGCTTTCCTCACCATGTCAGAGCACCGTGATCTCTCCCTGCCCTTGTTGGCCATTTCCCCCACACCCCATCCTACCCCAATTTCTACTACTTGTCCCACAGTCTATTTATGTTCTGTCTTACAAAGTTATCCAAGTATGTTCCTTTTATTTACCAACGAACTGGTACTCTCCTCGAAGGCAGGGACTGTGCCACTGAAATGTATCCCTTAATAAAACACCTTGCATAGAAATAGCCACAAAGTTATTTGTTGAATTGAATTCTACCTGGCTCGATGAATGCTAGCTGAATTAAAATGGCAGGGAGAAATTTAAGGAGGAAGTGTATGCTTGATTTTTTTTTTTAAAGGTGGGAAGAAAGAGAGAAAGTGACATAAGAGAATGAGGGCTCTTCCCATCACTTATAGGACAACAGAACCACAGATTTAGAACTGGAAGGGAACTCAGACACAAGCTTAATTCACCTTCTCATTTTACTGATGGAAAAACTGAACAGAGAGAAAAATCCAGAGGCTGAATCTGAACCCAGAGCTAGGGTTCTTTCTACCTACCACTTGCCTTCTCCTCTTAAAGAGAGATTAAATTTGATGCTTCTAGTATTTGTGATTCTATTTTGATGGAGTGTTTTTTTAAAAAGACAGAAATTTTGCCACTGTCCCCAAAATCCATTCTGGAAGGGTGTGCCCCAAGCTTTATGTCTGTAGGTTCCCAGGGTAAGAAGAACAAGGGCATAGCATTTCATTCGCATGTCTCACAGCCATATGTCAATTTTAAAACAGCCCTTTATTCACCTTTGGCAGCACTGGCAGGGGCCCAGGGGGTCCAAGGAGACAGACAGGGTGGGGGGGGGAGGAAAGGGACACTGAAAGAGAGAGGGACAAAGGGAGAAGGAGAGAAGCTTGCCTCTTGATGCCAATTCATGCAATCACTTGGGGCTCCAGAGAGCTGTATATCAGAGATGCCAAGGATCCTACAGACCGCATCACCTAATACCCAACAAAATGAGCAAAGCTGACAAAAGGTGCAAACAACCAATGGCAGAGGGCTGCGGCAAGGTGCACACACTGATACACTGTTGGTGGAGTTGTGAACTGTCCCCATCCTTCTGGAAAACAATCTGAAAGATACAAAATGACACGGCTGTTCATCCTTTTTGACCCAAAGATCTTACACCTGAACATAGAATTCAAAGAAACCAAAGTAAAAATGAAAAACCCTATAGATACTAAATTTTTTCATAGCAGCACTTTTTGTTGACAAAACCAAAAAGAAACAAATAAAAACAAAACCAATGCCTGGAAATGAAGTGGATGCCCACTGACTGAGGAATGCTGAAGAAATCTGGATGTCCGAATGTGACAGAATATTGCTGCACTATAACAATGAATATGAGGAACTCAAAGAAACTTGGGAACGCTTGTATGAGCTGAACCCAAGTAAAATGAACAGCACACATACACAGGTACGCGCGTGTGCACACACACACACACACACACACACACACACACAGTAAATGGAAAGGCCACTAGAACAGAAGCCGGACACCAAATAATTTTACAAATCAATTTTGGTCTCAGAGATGAGAAACTGCCTCCTCCTTTCAAAGAGGCTAGGATTATGGGTACAAAATGTTACATACTCAGCCTCTGTGTCATCTGTTGGTTTTATTTAAACATTTTTATTTTTATAAGCATGGCCTCATTTGAGACAACTGGGGGTGGTGGCAGGTCCATAGTTTGAAATGTTTAGTCACGTCAGCCATGTCCGACTCTTTGTGACCCCATTCGGGAGTTTCTTGGCAACAATATTGGAGTGGTTCTCAGTTTCCTTCTCCAGCTCATTTTACAGATGAGGAACAAGGCAAACAGTTAAGTGACTTCCCCAGGGTCAAACAGCTAGTAAGTGTCTGAGAACACTTCAAGTGTCTGTTGCCACCTAGCTGTCCACAGTTTGAAATGACCATGATATAAAACAAAATATGTCAATAATTTTTTTTCCTAAGAAGATGAAAATAATAAGGGTTTCTCTATACCAAAACTACTGACCTCAAGCAAGTCACTTAAATAGCCCGGGCCTCAGTTTCCTCAATTATAAAATGAAGTCTCTAAGAAGCCTTGGAGGTTTTGATTTGAACTCCAATGATACTTTCAGAAACACTAATAATGGACAGAAGTGTCTTAGCTTTCCACAAATACCTACTGTTTTCTAGGCAGTTATTTAAGAATGTTTAATCAAACAATCCAACTTATCTTGTAGCATATTATACATAGCAGGGGGCTGCTAGTTGATGTAGTGGATAACATGTCCAGCCTAGAGTCAGAAGACTCATCTTCCTGAGTTCAAATCTGGCCTCTAACACTTACTGGCTGTGTGACCCTGGGCAAGTCACTTAACCCTGTCTGCCTTTGTTTCCTCATTTGTAAAACCATATGGAGAAGGAAATGGAAAACCACTCCAGTATCTTTGGCAAGAAAACTCCAAATGGGGTCACAAAGAAGCAGACACAATTGAAAAACAAAAGAGCAACATGTATAATATGTGCACAAAGTAAAGGATACGTGAGGGATATGGTGATGAGTGACATTCTCTGTCCTCATGTAGCCTACAGTTTAAATGGGGAGATAAGTCAGAGGCATAAGAAGTTAATGATATGAATAGGACTTATCTGAGACAGTTGGGCAGGAGGAAGATCCACTACCAGCAGACTCCCTTCCCTGTTCCTTTGCTCCCTCCCCCACGTGGTGGGCAAGGAGACAGACAGAACCCAGGCAGCCGAGAATCAACGTGGGCTTCTTAGCTGTTCTCCAGGCTTGAAAGAGATGGGTGTTTCCAAATCTATTCCTTGTGGTGAGAGTGAAGATCACCATGCCTCACCATCTCTCCTGCTTTTACATCCCCCAGACCTCCAGTCACTGACCTACTGATGTAACCTCAGCACTGCTGGGCCTTGTTATCCACCCCAAAGATGAACCTTCAGAACTTCTACTGGGCCTCTCCATAAATCCTGCAGCTAAACTTTCAAGTGTTCTCTCCCACAATTAAGAAGGTGCTCTTAGGAGCGGGAATCGATTTTGCTATTTTTATTCCTGGTGCTTAGCATATAATAAGCACTTAATAAATGCTTTCTGAAACATCTTGTTCATTCACAAGAACACAGATTTAGAGCTGGAAAGGATCTTGGAGATCACTTGGTCTAATTTGCTTGTTTTACAGATGAAGAAATGAGAGCTGAAAAGACTCAAGATCACAAAGGTAGGGGATGGCTAGGTGGCAAAGTGAATAAAGCACTGGCTGTGGAGTCAGGAGGACCTAACTTCAAATCTGGCCCCAGATACTTAACACTTACTAGCACTGTGACCTTGGGCAAGTCGTTTAACCCCAATTGCCCTGCCTTCTCCCCTCCAAAAAGAAAAAATAAATATTATAAAGTGAGTAGGAGAACTGGAATGGGGACCCAGGCTTTCTTTTCAAATCCAGCCTTTCCTCTGGGCCATTCTATCCCTGTTAAGTTACAAGAGAAAACAGGATGAGATTTCACAAGGCAATGTATATGATAAAGAGCCAAGTCAAAGTAGTAACAAATGGGGTTCTGAGTTCAAAAGAAGGAAAAATAACTGAGGAGTGGTTTAGGATGGGAAGGCTTCATGGAAGAGGTAGGGCTTGAGTAAGGTCCTGAAAGATGCTTAAAAAGTCTTAAGAGTTGGAAGGGATCTCAGAGCTTGGCCAGTCCCACCTGGACCTGAAGCAGAACTCTCCTCTACAAGATCTCCGACACAGGATGATCTCTAGACCTACAGAGCCCATTTCATTTTTGGATAACTCTAAATATAAGAAAAGGCTTCATAATGCTGAACCAAAATCTCTCCTTCCACCCAATAGCTGTAATTTTTGCCTTTCTTAAAAGCACAAGTCTTTTTGTTCTTCCACATGTAATACTCTCAAATATCTGAAGGCAGCTACCATGTCCTCACCAAGTCTTCTCCAGGCAATCCCCAGGTCCTTCAATCAGCTACATGAAGATGACGAAGCATACTACCCATACTAACATACTACTAGCCCCACGACAGACTTAGAGTGTAGAGTTATGCATTTCCGGGACGTGGCCAAAGTGAGAATTTGTTTAGCTATACGTATATGTTACAAGAATTTTCTTTTTCTTTTCCACTGAGGGCAACAGGGGCGAGGGAACAGGACAGCAAGAGAAAACTGATTTTTGTTCATTGAAAAATTCAATCAAATTGAAAAAAATTCTCATATGGTAACAGTTTCTATGCTCTCCCCACCATCCTCTGACCATATTCCAGTTACTCAATGTCCTAAGATGCAGCACCCAGAACGAGACAATGCTGCAGATGTGTGGTCTTGGGAAGGGGGGAGGAGTATAGCAGAACTATTACCACCCCAATCCTGCACAATGTACCCTGAGAAAATAATTTATGTCTTCTGGTGGCCATGGCACACTACTAACTCAGACTGGGCTTGAAATTCATCAAAAGTCCTGTAGGGTTTTTTTTCCTACATGCATTGCTATCTAATAATTTCTCCCTCACCCCCTATACATGAAGTTGATTTTTCAAGCCCAATTTTAGGATGTTAACACTTATCCCTGTTCACCTCCCTCCCTTCTCTGCAGAAGGCACTGAACATCACAGATGTCAGACTCTGGAGGCAAACTGGCTGAACTGTTTCTCTTTTTTATTCTGTTTATGAAGGTTGGCTCTCTGGGAGGAAGAGAGGAGAAGGAAATATACTGACATGAAAAGAAAAGATATCAATAAAAATGTATTTTTAAAACATTTATCCTATTAAAAGTTCATTGTAATGAATGAATGAAAAAGGCATTTATTAATTATGTACTACATGCAATTGTGCTAAGTGCTGGGGATAGACAAATAGAAAGAAGGCAGTCCCCATTCTCAAAGAGCTCATCTAATAAGGTGAAACTATGAGGTTTCAGCTACAAGTCTGAAGAAAAAGCCCCCATGGTCCTTAGGGTACACAACAAAGCAGATATTAATGAATCTTCTTTAGCATCATTTCCATTGATAAAAATCTATCTATTTCTGATGCTGAACCATACATATGGTAGTGTCAAGGACTTTGATAATGAGAATTTTCTTTTCCAGGTCTTCAGTAGCTGTAGATGCTAAGGAGATGGGGGCAAGAGCACATGCAAAGGAAGTTTCCAGGCCACATTGCTATCTATACCTAGAGTCACAAAGACCTGAGTTCAAATCTGGCCTCAGATATTTACTAGCTGCGCTACCCCTATGCAAGCCACTTAACCTGTGTACCTCAGTTTCCTGATTTATAAACTGGGAATAATAATAGCACTCAATTCCCAGAGTTGTTGTGAGTATAAAATGAGATACATTAAGTGCTTTACCAAAAAAACTTAAAGCACTACATTGAAAAAATGCTAGCTTATATACCTCCACAAGGGTTGCTTCTCTGGACGTTGGCTGTCGAAGCTGAGTTGGACTATTACCTCATCATTTCAGCCTGCAGACATAATTTTAGACCCCTTGGTCATCCAATGTATCAGTCATCCTTACCAGTTTTGTGTTATTCGTAAATCTTATAAGAACGTCATTGATGCTATGCTAAGCAGTCAGATTATAATGGTGTATTTATTATTCAAGTCATTGATAAAACAACCAATATGGACACCAGGTCAGAGCCCTATAACTCTCCATTGGAGACCTCCTTAGATCCATTAACCACCACTGTCTGGGTCTTCTTCATAAGGGCATTGGAAGATTTCTCCAAAGTCTTTGCTTGTATTTAAGTATGTCATATCAGTGACCTTCCCCTGATCTACTAGTAAACCAGCCAAAAAAAGGAAACGTGGTTATTATGGCATGACACGTTCTTAATAAGCATCACCACTTCCCTTGGTATGCGTCCACAACCCCTACCTTTAATGCATCCTAGAATTTTACCAAAACAACATAAAATTCGGCAGTATCCAGTTTGCTTCTTCCCCATTATCAAAATCAGGATGATGTCTGTTCCAGCCCACTACGGCACCTATCCTATTTTCCATAATTCCTCCAAAAACGTGTAGGATTCAGATGGGCAAAAGGGTAATAAATTTCAGGCAGGAGGAAAAGTCACACAAGAATTTTAATGGTACACTGATTACACAGCATTTTGAAGATCACAAAACATTTCTAGTTTAAAAAGCTTGTGAGGCAGGGAGTATGGTATATATCACCCCCACTTTGGAGATGGTGATATTGCAAACTAGAGCTGTGATTTGCCTACAGTTACAAAGCTTATGAGTTCTGAAACTGAAATTCAAACCCAGGCCTCTCCTGACTCCAGGTTCAATGATCTTCACACCATATCTCAATGGTCTGCTCCCCAAAACATAATATATATTTAAGATATATTAAGAACAGTTGGGCTTGATGTAATCATTATGACTGACCTAGAAGGGTTTCATTACCACAGCTCCAGGCTTAGCTTTCGACTGTGTTACCTTATGTAAGATGGTTTTTTCTTTAAACTTAAGCTAGACACAGGGAAATCTAGTGTTCCCAATATTTTAAAATGCATTTTAAACAGTTTTAGTGCCAAGGCACCACTCTGTATTATCTTTTCTTTCCATCAACCATGCCTACATCTCTTTCATATGGCTTTTGTATGGCTTTTCAGAAAGAATCCTACTTCCAAGAGAAAACTAGCTAAGAGCTAGTCTTCCTCTGTCCCCAACCTAAACAGCAAGAATTTAAAGGTTCTCTATGTTTCAAGACACAAATCTTTAAGTGTCCCATATTCCATAAGCTACCAATCATAAATGTTTCCTGGTGGACAAGTCAAAAGTCTTGGCAAGGGCCAGGATTCTCTGCATGACCCAGTCAAGGAAGTAATTTCCTGTTCTAAGCACATATATAAAGATTTCATAATTAGTATGGTAAAAAATTCCATTTATGTGAGATTTCTGTGATAAGAGAGCAATGTGGACATGGAACAGCAGGAAAGGAAATGGGTTTGCATAGCACTCCAGCATATATGACCACGCATCAGAAAAATCAAGGGGTGGTATTTTAACATGCTTCCACCACAACTTTAAAAAACAAAATGGTAAACATATGCTCTGAAGCAATTTTAATGCTGGTATGTGGCCATCACTCAGTTACTTGGTTTGGACAAATAACCAGCATCTGTGATATTTTAGGGACAAAAGTCTTAGCCTTTCCACCCCCCTCCTCCAACTACAGCATAAAAAGAGCAAGATTCGAAGTACAAAGAAAGGCAGAAGAAATTTAAGCCCTTCAAATTAAAGGTAGATCGACAATATTAATGATAAGAGAGAAGCATTTTGCTGGAGCGGATAAGAGAGCTGGCCTTAGTCTGGAAAACCTGGATTCAAGTCCTGACACCTACTGCCTGGGTGACCCCCCGGACAAGTTACTCATCCTCTTGGTGTACCAAGCAACTTCCTGTGAACATAAACTGCAGAACAGGCACTGACCACCTTTTGTACAAGGAGTTTATCTCTACCCCAATAAAATTACAGGTCCAGCCCAAAAAATGAATCTTTTTAATATAGCTACCAATAGCAAGACTTTCTGCAGCACATCTACACAGTCCTTTAGCAACCACGTAAGCTGGCAGCATTCCTTAGGAATGTCTCTTCCCTGTCCATTTGTTAGCATCCAATATCAACACACTCTAAGCTTTTTGAGGGCAAGGTCCACTTTATTTTTTTGTCTTGAAAGCAACCCCAGCATCTGGTACATAATAAATGCTTGTTGCATAAATGAATGAACTCTTCCTTCGTGGCCAAGTTAAAATTTGAAATTATCCATGAAGCATTCCTTGATCCCAGCCTACCTCAAGATGGAAGTGAATTCCAAGTTGTGTAACATTTACTAAACAGAGAGGCAGCATGGTGCAGTGCAAAGAGAACCAGACTCAAAACCGGGTTCAAAGCCCTACCTCAAGTACTGACAGTGTGTCCTTGGGCTGGTCAATTAACCTCTTAGTGCTCTAGGCAACTTTCTAGGATTGCAGGTTGTAAAGATGTTGGTGACCTGCACTGGTAGGGGGTGTTTCCTCACCTGGGAGTTCTTATACCAAAGAAACCACAGATCCCGTTCCTATCCTATAATATTTGCTATTGTTGTCATTGTAACCTGATAATCTATCATCTGGTAAATTCTAGAAATCAGGGGCTTCTTCTGGTTTGTTCTGTTTATCTGGTAGAACATAAGCTCCCTGAGTGCAGGGCCTATTTCATTTTTATATTTGTATGTGTGCACAACACCTAGCGTAGAGTAGGGAATAAATAAATTACTGCTGAATAATTGACTGAGTATACCTCTCCCAGCAGCAAGCACGGTATACTATACATACATAGTATAAGAGATAGGGATTGGATACTTGGGATTTCACCTGAACACAAATGAGGGAACTCTCTCTTCCAGGGCAGATAAATATGTTCTTTGCAATTCATAATTCTAGAGAGTTGCCTAAGATACTGGGAGGGTAAGTGGCTTTGCTCAATCAAAAGGCTAGAATGTGACAGCAGTGACACTTGAACCCAGATTTTTGGACTCTATGGTCCTCTTTCTATCCACTAAGTCACAATGTATATACACACAACAGCACTTACTAGTCATCTGATGAAAAAATAGCCGATGAAAAAAAAGAACTACCAAGTACAGATTCATTTGTTAATGGACTAATCACTACCACCCCCACCCACCCACCTTCTCTTTCATCTCCGAAGCCTTCACTGGCAATCCATGATGGGGAAACAGTTGTTATTTTTCTGAACAAGACTTCTACCTGAGGTGCTGCTCACAAGCCCTCACACATCAAACCTATGATCGACAATAGCCTATTGTCCCTTGTGTAAGAAGCTGGACCTAGAAGGCCACCGGGTCACTGCTGACCCTAGCTTCTCCTCATAGAATGAGTTTGACCTTGGTTTCTTTCCAGCCTTCTCAAATCCTGAAGTTTATTATTGATTTTACTGCGAGACATAAAATCAACATTAAGGAAAAACTGAAAAACACCCAGCATGCATGGGAAGAGATTTTCTTCAGAGGAACAGCTAGCCCTACATATGTTCTGACAAATAATGCTGATAATTGGAAGTCAAAATAATATTTTGCCTTTGTGGAGTCAAAAAGATGAAGAACGGTTGGCTTGGATGCAGAGAGAATTAGCCCAGCCACCTAGTCACCATCCATCACCTCTTCTTTCACAAAAGGGCTTTCCCCCCTACATGGTGTGCCTCTCCCTCTCTCTCCCTCTCTCTCTCTCTCTCTGTCTCCCTCCCTCCCTCTCTCCTCTTCATCTTTCATTCTTCTCTCTCTCCTCTCTTCCTTTCCTTTTCTTTTTTTGGACAGAGCAGAAATGAGTTGGGGAGGGTAGAGGGAGCTGACAAGGGACCCAGTCTGTAAACAAATGGGACACTTATCTCTGGGATGGCTTTCTACCTTTCTGAGGCTTGGGGGCAAGCTGTTTGCCAAGCTTCCCTGCCCGTGTAAACACACTGGCACCAGCTGGGGTTTGGAATCTGTACTGCACTCTGCCAGCTGGTGACCTGGAGATGGGTCAGATTAAAGGAATGTGTAATGAGCATGGGGGTGGGAGCCAGACAGAGTGTTTACACAAAGGAGGTTTGCAGGGGTCAGTAAGGCATTGGCAAAAGAGAACTCTGGAAAAGGGGAGGAGGGGGATAGGCCTTGAATGCGCCCCCAGAGCAGGACTTCACCTAAACTGCCAAAAATCTGTTTAGTTCATTTATTCTTTCCCTTTCTTCCCCCCAAAACAGAGCTCTTTGTCCGAGTCTCTTTCCCCCACCACCTCCCAAACCAACTACACATAGTCCTTTGAAAGGTTCACAGCTGGCTGCCTGAGAAGGCTCAGCATGATCAGACAACACGGACACTTGATCCCCTGCGATCCCAAACTGGGAACGTTAACACAGAAACCCAAGCCACGTGCTGATAAGGAAGCCTTAGTTAGTTGGCTACATCTAGCCAGGCACTAAGACCATGCTGTGCCAAGAAATGGGGGGAAGAATACCATAAATGAAATGGATGGGGGTAGGATGAGGGAGAGGTGGAAAAAATGAGGGAAGGTGGGCTAGATAACCAGCAGCCCCAGTGGTTAATCACAGACCTCCCTGCCAGGAAAAAGAGGCCTTGACACAGATGTTTCTGCACAAAGCTCTTCCCCATCTAAATGCCAAAGGGGCAGAAATAAGAGAAAAAGGAGCAATAACACTAACAGGCTTACAGACAAGTTGCTGTCATTCTGGAGGAAGAAAATAATAATAGATTTAACCACATTTCTACAACACTTGAAGGTCTGTTTTAAAGCCCTTTCCTAGAGGGAAGAGAACACGCTGCAATCAAAAAAGAAGGATGGCTATTTGTCAAGTCAAGCTTCCTAGAATGGCCTGGCTTTATCACATTAACTGCAGGGATAGAATCTTTTTTCCCCTTTTTAAAAATAAATCACAAATAAGAAAAGGTGGCATAATATAGCAGAATGGGCATTAAACTGGGCGTTCAGCAACCTGGGTTCTAATGCTCTAGACTGTCAAACCTTCACAATGCAGCCTTGAGCTATTTGTTCCCTTTCTGTTTTCTCACTTACGGAAACAGGCAGATGGACTATATCATTTCTAAGAAATAAACTCTAACATTATGATGATGCTACGAAAACCTCTACCAACAAAAGTGTCAAGAGCCTGGCCTCAAAATCTGAGCATGTCACTGCCATGACATCAAGATGCCAGTCAAGGCTAGATTAGAGACTTAGTGCCTTGGTTTCTTCAGGAGGGACAATTAATTACCAGAGATGAATTAGTTACCTCACAGGACTGATGGGGAAAGATCTATGATTTCATTAACATGGGGAACTCCTAGTGACGAAAGTCTCTGTACCAAAACAGATCAGTAACTTATTGTTTTAGCAGCCTGGGGTACTGAAAGATTAAGCAATTTACCCAGAGTAACACAGCAAGCATATATCCATGTATCTGACATATCTATATAGATATCTATGGAGAGAGGGAGGGAAGAAAAGGGGGGGATGGGGAGGAAGAGAGAGGAGGGGGAGAGGGGGGGAAGGAGAGGGAGAGAGACAGAGGGAGAGAGGGAGGGGAGGAAAGAGAGGGGGGAAAAGGGAAAGAGAGAGAGAGGGAGGG
>CM053593.1:218829132-218846655 GCA_028646575.1 Pseudocheirus occidentalis
GTGTCTGTGTGAGAGCTGGGGTGCTTTGCTGCTTCTACACTGCCATCTTGGCTCTGCCCTCCCAGAGTAGGTTCTGATATCAATTGGCAGAGGGAATTTCCTGAGAGTTTCCTACACCAGAAGTATCAAACTCAGTCTATCTAGATTAAACTATAATTGGGAAATGTTTAACAAAATGAATAAAAAAAATACAACAGAGATAATGTTAATTTGGGGTGGCTAGGTAGCACAGTGGAGAGAGTGTCAGGCCTGGAGTTAGGAGACCAGAGTTCAAATCCAGCCTCAGACACTAGGTGTGTAACTGTGGGCAAGTTACTTAACCTTGATTGCCTCAGTTTCCTTCTTTGTAAAATGAGAGGGAGAAGGAAATGGCAAACTGCTCCAGTATTTTTGCTAATATGTGACCACAACTGGGGTGACAAAGAGTTGGATACAAGTTAATTTGTGGTTTTCTAAGTCAATATGCTGCCTACAGGGATCCGTTTCTATTTGTTTGACTCTACTGCCTTACACCAGGGAAGTCTCAGGTTAGGTCAAAATAAGTCTTTGTTATTAAAAAAAATATCTTGGGGGTTTATTCTTGTATTATTTCAGAGGAAAAAATATGTGTTTATGTACTAGAACCATGCCATAAATATTAATCTATTAATTTAACTATGGAGAGATGGCATGATATAATGGAAATGACACAGTTTTTGAAATCAAGAGTCAAATCAGAGTCTTGATTCTAACACTTACTAGCTATGGGAATAATAATGGGGTTATTATGAGGAAAATATTCCATAAACCTATATGAATATGAATTACTATTTCTGTTTTACTTTTTGACAAAATACTAAATATTTAATTTTCTTCATGTAAATATACTTCAAGAATGGGCAGAGTCAAGATGGTGGAATACAGGCAGCAACCCAGGGGAACTCTCCCAGTATTCTTCTCCAAACAACTTGAAAATAACTCCTCAAATTAAATTTTGGGTTGGCAAAGCCAACAAAAGATCTGAGATATTTTTTAGCCTAAAATAACTTAGAGGGTCAGCAGGAGAGGTCTGTGACACCAGGGTGGGGATACCAGCAGCAACTCCAGCAAGTAGACCTTGGAGGTGGTTCCAACAACTGCAGTAGCAGCAGTTTTAAGAGCTCTCAGCCTACAGATGATGATAAAGGGATGAGATAACTGGTCAGAAAGAGATTATATGGGACCCTTTGCTGGCATTGGGTGCACCCAGCACTGATTGGCAACTCTATTGCCTGTATTCAGTTCCAAGTTACAATACTAGGGTAGAGAGGAACTGGTATGGTCTGTCACAAGGGAAGAGGGGTCCTGGTCACAGTTTCAGGGCCAAGAGGAACAGGGGTCCTTCTTGGGTAAAGAGCAGAGTGCAGACCAGGAGAACAGTGACCACACTTCTCCCCAGATCACATTAGCTTGGAAACACTGAAAACTTGCAGACCCCAGAACTAGTGCTGAAAATAGCAGCACAAAAACTTCTGAAGCCTAAGACAGTGCTTCCCTAATTCTAGGTGAGCAGAACCCAATTTTAACATAAAGTTCAAAATCAAGAAATAGGCTAGAAAAATGAGCAAACAACAAAAGAGAACTTAACCAAGAAAGGTTACTATAGTGACAGGAAAGAACAAGACAGGAATGCAGAAGACAACAATATGGAAACAGCTACAAACAAAGCCTCAAAGAAAAATACTAATTGAACCCAAGTCCAACAAGAATTACTGGAAGAGTCAAAGTAAGAGATAAGAGTGGTAGAGGAAAAATTTGGCAGGGGGGGGAGGAGGCTCAGTCAAGGAATTATGAAAAAAAAGAATCATTAGCTTGGTAAAAGGGGCACAAAAAATACTGAAGATAAGAACTCCTTAAAAAGTAGAACTGGTCAAATGGAAAAAGAAGTACAAAAGCTCATTGAAGAAAAAAATGCCTTAAAAATAAGAACTGAGAAAATTGGACCTAATGACTACACAAGACATAGAGAAACAGTAAAACAAAGTCAAAGGCATGAAAAAAAATAGAAGAAAATGTGAATAGCTGAAAAACAACTGATCCTGATAATAGATCAAGGAGAGATAATTTAAGAATTATTATGCTATTTGAAAATAGTTATTTTAAAAAGATCTATACATCATATTTCTTGAAATTATAAAGAAAATCTGCCAAGATAGTTTATTTCCAGATGGTAAAATAAAAATGGAAAGATGCCATTGATCACTTCCTCAAAGAGATCCCCAACTGAGAACTTCCAGTAATATTTTAGCCAAATTCCAGAGCTCCCAGGTTTAAGAGAAAATAATTCAAATAGCCAGGAAGAAAATATTCAAATATTATGGAGTCACAGTTAGGATCATAAAAGATTTAGCAGCTTCCACATTAAAGGATCAGAGGGCTTAGAATATAATATTCCAGAAAGCAAAGGAGCTAGGATTGCAACCAAGATTAACCTATCCAGAAAAACAGTATAATTCTTCAGGTGAAAAATGGATATTTATTGAAAGAATCTTTAAGCATTTCTAATGAAAAGACTAGAACTGAATAAATAATTTGACATTCAAAAAAAAGACTCAAGAGAAGCAGAAAAAGATAAACATGAAAGAGTAATCATAAGGTACTCGATAAAGTAAACTGTTGACATTCCTATATGAGAAGAAGCATGTTACTTGTAACAATTTTATCATTATTAGTGGAGTTGGAAGAAGTTTACATAGACAGAAGGCATAGATGTGAGTTAATTATGTTGGGATGACCTAAAAAAATGAAGGTTAAGAAAGAGGGATGCACTGGGAGAGGTAGAAGGGAAAAATTTTCTCACACAAAAGAGATGCACAAGGAAGAGCTTTTATGGCAGAAGGGAAAATGGAGGAGGTTTCCAATGCTTGAACCTCACTCTTATCGAAATTAGATTAGAGATTGGAGAGGGGTGATAAAAGAGAGGGCAGATTAAGGGAGACAGTAGTCAGAAGCAAAACAGACTTTTGTGGAGGGACAGGATAAAAAGAACAACAGAAGGATAAAGAGAAGAAAATAGGATGCAGGGAAATACACAGTAATCATAACTGTGAATGTAAAGGGGATAAGCTCACCCATAAAATGAAAGCAGGTAACAGAGTGGATTAGAAGCCATAATCCAATCATAGGTTACTTACAAGAGATACGCTTGAAATTGAAAGATGCACATGGAGTTAAAATAGAGGGCTGTAGCAGAATCTATTATGCTTCTACTGAAGTAAAAAAAAAAAAAAAGCAAGGGGTGCCTAGGTGGTGCAGTGAGTAGAACCCTAACCCTGGAGTCAGGAGGACCTGAGTTCAAATCTGACCTCAGACACTTAACACAAAAACTAGCCGTGTGACCTTGGGCAAATCACTTAACCCTAACTGCCCTCTAAAAAAGCAAAAAAAAAAAAAAAAAGCAAAGTTAGTGATCATGATTTCAGACAAAGCAAAAGTGAAAATAGACATAATTGAAAGAGTTAAGCAGGGAAATTACAAAATTTACTAATAGGTCCCACAGGCAATGATGCAATATAAAATTTTTTTTTACAGCAAGTTTCTCTGATTAAAGGCCTTATTTATCAAATATATAGGGAACTGAATCAAATTTATAAAAATAAGAGCCATTTCCCAATTGATAAATGGTCAGTTTTCAGAAGAAATCAAAACTATCTATAGTGATACAAAACATGCTCTGAGTCACTATTGATTAGAGAAATGTAGATGAAAAGGACTCTGAGGTACTATCTCATATCTATTAGAAATGGCAAGTGCTAGAGGGAATGAGGGAAATTAAGTAGACTAAAGTTGTGCACTGGTCCAAATATTCTAGAGGACAATTTGGAACTATGACCCAAGGGCTATAAATTGACCCAGAAACAGCACTACTAGGTCTTACTTTGTAGAGATTGAAGGAAAAATAAAAGAACTTATATATACAAAAATGGTTATAGTAACTCTTTTTGTTCTGGCAAAGAAGTGAAAATTGAGGGGATGCTCATCAATTGGGAAATGATTGAACAAGTTGTATCACACGATTGTGATGGGATACTGTGCTATAAGGAATGATGAGAGGGTGCTTTCGGAAGAAAACATGGCAACGCTTTTATGAACTGATGCAAAGTAAAGTGAGAAGAATCAAAGGATCATTGTACACAGTAACAGCAATGTTGTAATGATTATCAATCATGAAAAATTTTACTACTCTGATCAATTCAGTGATCCAAGACACTTCCAAAGAATTCATGATGAAAAAATGCTATCCACCGTCAGACAGAGAACTGTTATCTCTGAGTGCAAACTAAAGTAATAATAATAATATATTCATATATTACATATATTAATATAATAACAATAAAAAATTTAAAAACAACACTTTCTTGCTTTAATTTTTTCTTGCCCTTTTTTCAGTATGGTTAATATGGAAATGTGTTTTGCCTGATTTTACATATGTAACTGCTATTGTTTACTTGCCTTCTCAGAAGGTGGGGGAAGGGTAGAAAAGAGAATGAATTTGGGACTAAGAACTTAAAAAGAAAAGAATGTTTAAAATAATAAACTTATGTTTAAAAATAAATATAGCTCAAGACAATAATAATAATAATAATAATAATAATAATAAGTTAGCATTTATATAGTGCCTTAAGGTTTGCAAAGGTGCTTTGTAAATATTATTTCATTTTATCCTCACAATTACTCTGGGAGGTACTCTGCTACTATTATCCCCATTTTGCAGGTGATGAAACTGAGAGAAAGTGACTTGCCCAGGGTCACACAACTAGTAAATCTCTGAGACCAGATTTGAACTTGGGTCTTCCTAAATCTTATTTCATGTTTATCTTCACAACAACCCTGGAGCTAAGTGCTATTATTATTATTTTTTTGCCTTTGTTTTTTAGAGGGCAGTTGGGGTTAAGTGACTTGCCCAAGGTCACACGGCTAGTCTTTGTGTTAAGTGTCTGAGGCCGGATTTGAACTCAGGTACTCCTGACTCCAGGGCTGGTGCTCTATTCACTGCGCCACCTAGCCGCCCCAAAAATGCTATTATTGTTTCTGTTTTACAAATGAAGAAAATGAGGCCAAGACAGTTAGGTAAGTGTCTGAAGCTGGATTTGAATCCAGGTCTTTGTAAATTCAGATCTAGTACTAAACCACCTAGCCGCCTCTAATCATGCCATAGTCATATGATGTTTTTGGGAGGCTACAGATGTGAAGACTTTTGAGTACAGAGATTATTTACACTAAATTGTGCCCACAGAGGAGGGCTAGGCTTTGGCAAATCTGTGAAATGTTTGTCTAGAGCAGGCCTGCACAACATGCAGCCTGAGGGGCATTTGAGCCCACCAAACAATTTCAGGCAGTCCAGGAAAAATGTAGAGAATGTCAAAGAACGTAAAGATGCAATAAGTGTTTTGTCCCTGACCTGCTCAACCCACCTTCCACTAGTCACTATTGTGCCTGTCATGTAATTTAGTGGGTGGGTTGCCACTGGGCACTCTCTCTTGTTTGTCATGTGACCCGAGGCAACCAACCATCTTCTGTCTACTGTCTCTCTCTGGTGTGAGAGGAGCAAGAGTCCTATCTTTTTAATGTGTTTTTGGTCCTTACTAAATGTAAACAGTAAGAAAACCTGAAAAATGTATTAGAACTTGTACCACTTAGCAAAGTAAAATTTTAAAACATTAATGTGATTTTGTGATACATTAAAATCTTTTTTGAGGGCAGTTGGGGTTAAGTGACTTGGCCAAGGTCACACAGCTAGTTTTTTGTGTTAAGTGTCTGAGGCAGGATTTGAACTCAGGTACTCCTGTCTCCAGGGCCGGTGCTCTATTCACTGCATCACCTAGATCTTAATAAGTGTAACTGATATTACTTGAAATTTTCCTTTTTCAGAATATTGTTTATTTGCAAAATAGTTTAATTATTAATTATACATTTATTTGGAAAGTGATCTGCTAAAAACCTTTCTGCAGCCTAAAGAAGTTTAGCCTTTTTAATTTTGGCCTCTACCTACTGCCAAGTTGTGCAGATCTGGGGAAGCTATCTAGGAGAGGGAAAGCATCTAACCTGCACACTCTGTAGCATAATATGATTCTGAGCTTAGGGGGACAAACACTGAGATGGGGCAACAAATATAGCTTAGTGCAGTCTGTAAATCCTTGGGAATTCTTTAGAGGAATAAGAGACCATGGGTGGTCTGCCTTGATAACAGGCTCATTCTTCTGGCAAGAGTATACAAGATTTCCTCCAGTGTTTTTCAGAGTACTATGGGAACCTTGCCATGGAAGGCATGGACATCAAAGAGTAAGATTCTGAAGCCCATTGCAACTGAACAAGCATGAAGGGGACACAGCAGAAATTCAAGATCAGATAAAAAGTCATAAAATCTTAGGAACTGGAGGTTAATGCATGTTGTGCCAAAAGACCAACTCTCTCCTCCCTTGTGCCCTCTTGGAGGACATGCTTTTCTCCCACCATCAAGTCCTAGAATCTGGCTGGCTAAAGTCCCCTATTAGTTTTTCTTATTGCTACTCTTTGGTTTCTTCAATTCCACACCACAAAGGTAGTTTGTAGGAGGGGAAAGATTTCTCCTTTCTCCATAAAAATATCCTATAACCACTCTTTTCCTTTTAGGTTTTACTGTTATAGATTCCATGGAACTACAGTGAGTATAAGGTGTGGCAATAAATCAAAGAGAAATTTACAAGGCTATCACACAAAGGGTAAACCTTGGTTTTGTTTATCAACTCTGGGAAAACTGACCTTAGCCTTAATTTCCTCTGTGTTCCTGAATGACTTTATTCTGCCATTTCTTGTCCTCAGGTAATATTTCTTCACTTGGTGTTCATTCTGTTTTACCAAAGTAAATCCACTTTGGTTCAGCCTTCTGGAATTTGCTTCCTGCAACCCTCTGATTTGGGTATGGGAAAGCTAGGGCCTTGTTCCTAAATAAAGGGCTGGAAGAGATTGTAAAGGTTATCTAGTCCAAACTATACTAGAAAAAAGGAACTTCATTACAATATACTTGAGAAGTGGTCATCCAACCCTAGCCTGAAGACCCCCATTGAAAGGAAGTTTCTTTCAGAACAATCTGAAACCCCTCATTGAAGGGAAGTTTCCTTCAGAAAAATAGCCCATTCAACTTTTAGATAGCTCCAATTATTTGGAAATTTTTACTTAAATCCAGCCTAAACTTGCCCCCTTTTAACTTGTACCATTATCTCATTTTGCCCTCTGGTGCCAAACAGAAACAAATCTGATTGCTCTTCTTGTTTTCCAAGTATACTGTCTGTTTCTCCAGGCTAAACTGTAATGGGAAGGCTTTTCCTTCATTCCTCCAACATTGACATGGGTTCAAGTCCCATCACCACTATTCTGATTTTCCTCCTCTCCAGCTTAGCAATGTCTTTCCTATAATATGGTGCCCTCTCAACAAAATATTTCAAGTATAATCTGACCAGGGACAGTACAATAGGACTATATGAAATTCCTTATTCCTGGAAATTACCAAATAAGATAATATTTGAAGAACTGCTTAGCACAGCGTCTGGTACATAGTAAGAGCTTTATAAAAACTTATTCTTTTTCCTTTTCCATTCTGTGCTTCCCCACCCCAAGCCCAAGATTATATTAGTTTTTTTGGCTCTCGCATTGTAATGTAGGCCCATATTCAGCTTGCAGTCTGTTAAAACCCACAGATCTTTTCCAGGCAGATTGCGTCCTAATTATGTGTCTTTCATCCTATACTTATAAAGTGATTTCTTGAGCCTGAGTGTGATTTTACATTTATCCCTACTGAAATTCATTTGATTAGATTCAGCCCAATTTTCTAGTCTGTCTAGAATTTTTGTGCCTCTGTATAAAAATGTTTCATCTAGTCTCCTTTTATTTTATTCTATGAACATTTATGAACTATTTATTTTATGAACAATAAAATGACAACTGCATACATAATCACTAAATCTGTGAACATGGCAAGTGGTGAACTGAGAGAAGGAAGTTGTTAGTGTCGTACTCATGAACAAAGTACAGGCAACAGGTTTCATATTTTGGCAAATATCCTATCTCATCTCCTACATGAATTTCAGACTTAGGTAGCAAAAAATACAAATGTTTTTCTACCCACTGCATAAGACTTGGGTGTAAGGGAGAGAGAATGGGAACATCTAAGCTTTTGTAAAAGGAATGGCTCTCAGGTGACCAGAAAAATACTTCACCCTTTCCACCCAAGGCTTTCCTGTACATGGACCAGAAAGAAACTGACAAATCTTAGCTGTGGCTCAAGTAGGGCGCCACCTAGAGAATAACTAGGATATCACACCCCTTGCTGCATAATTAAATACAGTGAGTGTCATATGCCTCTTCTATACGTTAAAGGTAGGGAGCACTAAAGCCCCTAACCCTAAGGTTCTCAGGTCCCCCAAATACACTTACTCTATTTTTCCTTCCTAAAGCTTCCTGATGTTTTATTACCTTTGACTGTGCTTTCTTCTCTTAAAAAATATACATACATATGTTGTATTTTTCCCATCCAGGGATACTTTTTTTTTTTGGAGGGCAGTTGGGGTTAAGTGACTTGCCCAAGGTCACATGGCTAGTTTTTTTGTGTTAAGTGTCTGAGGCTGGATTTGAACTCAGGTACTCCTGACTCCAGGACCGGTGCTCTATTCACTGCACTACTTAGCCGCCCCCAGGGATACTTTTAAAAAGATATAGAGTCAACATATATATGTTTCTGATGCTCCAGAGTTCTCCTGAAGGAGAAGACAGAGACACACAGAGAGAATCTGGGTTGCGTGTGTGCCTAGAGAGAAAACACATCCAGAAGATGTATATAGGGAACCATGAAAGCCCAAGCAATGATGCCAGAGGGAGATTCAGAGAGCCTTAATGAGAGATGGAAGAAAGGAATTCAGAGCCTTACTGAGCGAAGCTGGTAAAAGAGATGAGGATTTTCAGCCTTACTGGGCCTACATTATCCTTAAAGAAGAAAAAAATATTTTGCATAGCAAGGAATTATATATGCTGAGGAACAAACCAGTTCTGTCTGTTTTCTAGTAACTTGAGTCATGTAAACTGTATAAATCCAGAGAGAAGGTGAAAAACACCAGAAAGAAAGCTTCTTGATGATTTCAAGAAAAGGGAGGAGGGTATTCCTGACTAATGAAGGGACTGTAATGTATGTGGGTTTTTTGGTCAAGTTAAATAAAGTCTGTCCAATATCTGATGTTTTGTCAGTCTAAGTACTTGTAGGGGAATTTAGAGATTCCACAGTCATATACTCACATATCCAGCAGAGACTGTAGTGGTTGGGCACAAGACAGAGACTACTATTGAAAAAGGTTCCCTTCCATAGCCTCTCCACACAGACAATTTCAGTCTTTTGTCTGTCTTTGCCAATTTGCTGCGCACAGAATGAAACTTTGTATTAATTCTCTTATTAATGATTTTATTTTTCCTTATGGCTAATGGTGTCCTATTCTTTTGAGAACTGTTTGTTTTTATCCTTTATCCACAGGGGAACAGCTTATATATTTTTGTTAATTGGTATATATCTTAGATACATACCATTAGGAGATATATTTGATGCAAAAAGTTCCCCCTCCCCAGTGTATAGTTTTCCCTTATCCTAATGGATTTTCATGCAAAAAAATTTAAATTTCGTGTAATAATAAAAATAAAAGGTTCCCAGTTGTATTAAGGGCTATGACCCAGCTAACACATGGCTTATACAACATTTTCAGTACAAGTTTTGGAGAGGTATAGGTAGTTTCTCCTCAAGCACAATTCTACATTATGTTGTACTATGTCATAAAAGATTATCTCACTAAAGTCAAATATATGTTAAAGTGCCAGAAAGCCTGGCACTCACTACAGATATTGCCGAGATTGTAAAAGCTAGTCTTTTCCCACAGTGTGAGCACTGCTAACAAGAGGGTGAATACTTTCAAAGTCATGAAAACTCTATGTCTTAGCACCCTCCTCTTCTCTTTTCCTCTAGTTCCCCTCTCAATATCACCATATTTGATTAGTACCCTCAAGTCTTAAAAATATCTGTGCAACCTCGGTGAATCAATAAACATCTTTGAGACTCCAGGTTCGTCATCTAAAAATTTAGGGATTGGAATCAACAATCTTTAAAGTCTTACCCAGTTTTACTCTGTGATTGTAGGTATATGCTAATTAATAAACATGAGCATGAAAGAGAACCAAAATGATCAAGAAATTTCAACACATCAAATTCTAGACCCTATTTTTAGGTATGTGAATGTCTAAATCATTCATCTACTCATTCATTGATACCACAAATATTTATTGAGAAGTTATTATACTACAATGGGATACAAAAACAGGGGTGTTCAAAGGCAGACTGGAAAAAAAAGTAAAGGGAAAGATATTTAGATTTTATGAATGGTTGATCTTGGCAGGAAAGAAGAAAAAAAAGAAAAATCTAGTATTTGCAATTTAGGTAATACTGCCATTTACACAGCTAAGTATAGCCATGGGCATGCTAATACAAGAGCCTTCCCTGTCATATCAGGTGGATCCAACTTTTATTCTGGTTTTTTTTTTTTAATTTATGGTGGGATTGCTACTTTCTCTGAGTTATAGATATCCTTTTAACTTCTCTTTTGTGGTTTCCAAAAGTAGCTTGAAGTAATTTGCATAAATGAACCAGATGTCCAGGAGAAATCAGGAAAAGGCAAGACAAACCGAAAGGGGGTGAAAATACTCTTTTGAACCCCCCCTCAAAACTCAGAGGAGGATTCCTATGTGGAAGGCACAAGTACAAATTCACCAGTGAGTTAACCTAAAGCAGAAGACAGACACTCATTACAGTAGCCAAACGGAGAATCTTCTGAAGAGGATAAAGGTTTAAATAGGCTAGGGCCAACCGAAGTCCTGGAATTGGGAAGGAGAGGTCAGACATGGGCATGAGGTTCCAATGAGGTTCCACCGCATAGCTCTTAAGAAAGTTGGTAAATGGAGAGGAAGGAACTAGTGCCATCTGCTGGCAGAGACCTGAACAGTAGGGAGCAAAGAAAGTTAAGGACAGTGGCAGCGAAAAACCGCAACTTTAGAGAATAGAGTAGAAGTGTGTGGGGTATGGTGACCCCAAAAATCCCCTCCCCAAGAAAAAAAATCAGAGACATCTTGAGGAAGGAACAGGAAGTTTTATTCTCTTCCACCGCAGGAAGAGGGCAGTCACCTCCATAGCAGGAATCCAGGAGAGGAGGCAAGTTACAAAAGACAGAGCAAGAATTTATACCCTAAGGCAGTCACCATCACCCCTTCTCCCATTGGCTAGGATGTGGGCTCCCAATCTTGGCCCGAAATCTAACCCAATGGTGGATAACAAAGAAGCCCACCACTATTTCTGCTGACTGGGGGGGGTGGGACAGGAAGCCAAGGTATTATCCAAGTCCTTCTTTGGTAAAGGCCAAAGCAAGAGGGGAAAAGGTCACAAGCTAGGGTGGAGGTCAAAAACTCCAGAGAAAGGGCCTGAGGCTTATAAGGGTGTGGTATGCAAAGGTGGAGGTCCAAAAACTCTTGAAAAAGAGCCCAGTGCTAATGACAACAAGGGAAGGGTCCTAGGTTGTGTAAACCCAGGACACAGGTCTGTCCAGTCTTACAAAAGTCTGTCTCTGGTTTCCAGATAGTTCCTTTCCCTTCTCATTCTGAGGAGTCTTCACAGAGGGTGCAGAGAGTGTACCCCACTCAAGAAGCTACTCTCCTAACAGCAGAACTGCAACAACAACCACCCAACAACAGAGCACAGAACACTACGGCCTTCCCCATTCCGGGGGCCTACCTGGAATAATACTTTAAGGGAAGCTGGCACCAAAGCAAATAGAATGCTGGACCTGGAGTCAGGAAAACATGAGTTCAAATCTTACTTCAGACACTTACTAGCTATGTGACCCAGTTTCCTCAACTGTAAAATTATCTACCTTGCAGGGTTGTTGTGATGATCAAATTAGGTAATATTTGCAAAACTGAAGAAACAGACTTTCCCCAGAAAACTCAAGAAAACAGACTTCCTCAGGAAACTTTAAAGAAACAGTTAAGTGATACCATAAAAAGGGCAAGCGAAAAGAAATACTCACCTACGCAAACTTGAATTGAATGAAAAGGAAGCAATCACCTCTGGAGGATTTTAGAGATCCACTGAGGGCCAAATAAAAGCAAGACAGCATCAGACAGGGAGGCTAGTCCTAGGCTCTCTGAACTCCAGAGCCCTGGGAAGAATCCAGGTGTCGGCTTCTCTAGAGGACAGGGGTTCCAGGATGCCTAGTAGTTGAAGCAGTATGCCTAGTAAAGCCCAGGTCTTGAAGGGGGTGGTCTAGGGCCCCAGAGGGGCTCCTAGTACCCCCAAATCTTGCTGGGGCCTCCAAAAATGTTGTGCAAAAAATAAGAGCAAGACGGGACCTGGGTTCAAGAAAAATTTAGGTCTAGATTTATTGATCACTGAAATGAGTAGTGCTCTTTGGGCCTTACAGACTTGATTATATAGGCCAAAGCCACAAACCACAATCAGGGAGGGGAGCTAGCAGAAGCCATTACATACAGAAGCAGAAAGAGGAATCATTGGTTGGATCTATAGTTTGGAATATGGTGTGAGGGTACAGGGGTGCAGTTTTCCTGTGACTCAGGTGTCACTAGAAAGAACTCGGGTAGCCAGCTCTTTCCAGAACAGGGCAGTGGGTCATGGGGTATGGGGGGGACTGGAAAGTCCCAGGACAAGCTAGGGTCATGTTCTGGCCAGAGGGTGTGGGGACCCTGTTTGGTTAATGGAACAGGATACGATCTCTATGTTGCACCATAACCCTGAGCTGTACTTTATATACTATAATGATTCAAGGAAAAAATATATATATAGAATAATAATAAGGAACTTTTCCCTGAGCAATGCCCAGTCATGCCTTTCAGCTGTTCCAAGGTATAACAGAATATAGGATAGGGACAAAAACAGAAATAAAAAGGGGCACAGATGGGGCACAGATGGGCCACAAATCAGGTGATGGGAAGGTAACCTGGGATTTGGGTTCGGCATAACATGTGACCCTGGGCAAGTCACTTAATCGCTGTCCGCCTCAGTTTCCTCAACTGTAAAATTATCTACCTTGCAGGGTTGTTGTGAGGATCAAATTAGGTAATATTTGCAAAAAAAAAAAAATTTAGAGTGCTTGGCACAGAGCAGCTGCTATATAAATGCTAATTCCCTTCTCCCCCAGTGTCTACAAAGTTTACCTATGAGGGAAGAAGGTTGTGGCTCTAAGATTATCTGGGGCTCAGATACAAGTCCTTTCTGTATCTTTTATTGATAAATAAAACTATTCTGTGTTTTGAAGCCTTGTAAGCCTGAAAGCTTGTGAGGGAAACTGGTGCCTCCTCTTGGAAGTCCTAGTAGATGAAAAAGTTCTTAGGTTCCCCTTTGGTCATGGATAATAAGTCAAATAAATTGAGAGGTCCCCAAAGCATACCCAGAGAAGAGGGGATGGCTGTAAGAGGGGTTATATTTTGGAGGGCTTCTGGCAGACATACAATTAAAGCAACTTTAGAAAATCATCCAGTATGACTCTTATTTTACAGAAGAAACAAAAGCCTAAAGAAGTACAATGACTTGCCCTAGGCCACATAGGTAGTGATAAAGCCAAAACTTGAACACTTATCTCTCAGCTCCCAGTCCAGCCTTTTTCACAGAAAGAGATTTTAAAGATTCCTTCTTTCTTTCTTTCTTTCTTTCTTTGTTTGTTTGTTTGTTTCTTTCTTTCTTTCTTCTTCCTTTCTCTTTCTTCCTTCCTCTTTCTTCCTTCCTTCCTTCCTTTCTTTCTTCCTTCTTCTTTCCTTCTTCTTTCTTTCTTTCTGTCTGTCTTTCTTTCTGTCTTTTTTCCTTTTTCTTTCTTTTTTCTTTTTATTTCTCTCTCCCTTCCTTCCTCCCTCCCTCCCTTCCTTCCTTCCTCCTTCCCTTCCTTCCTTCATTCCTTCCTCCCTTCCTCCCTTCCTTCCTTCCTTCCTTCCTTCCTTTCTTGGCAAATGGGGTTAAGTGACTTGCCCAGGGTTACAAAGCTAGTGAGTATCTGAGGTCAGATCTGAATATTTCATTTATTTCTAATAATAAATAAATTGTTCCATCTAGGTTTTAGGTTATAATTCTATTTCCATGTTATGATTGCAACACAACAAGAGTAGTAATAGTATCTACTTCACAGCATTTTTGTGAATAAAATCCTTATAAATCTTAAATTATTATGGAAACAATGTCACATTATATACACACACACACACAATGTCATGTGGGTGTTTAAATATACATTAAAGATAGATATTATTTATATAGTTGGCAAAGCACTTTCCTGACAATCACCCTGTAAAGTGGGTAGTATGGATATTATTATCTTTTTATAGATGGAGAAACTTTGAATCGGAGTTCAGTGACTTGCCCAAGGTCACACAACTAGTAGAAAAGCTGGGGCTTGAGGCAGAGGTTCAAAAAATTCCAAATCAAGACCTCTCAATTATATTCCTGATGGATTACATAGTTTTCTATAGAATCACATAACTTACAGCTGGAAAGGCATTTTACAGTTTAGAAACCAGAGGCCCAGAATAGGATAGTCACTTGCTCTTATCACAGGGTTAGTAAGTCGCAGAGCCAGGATTCAAACCCAGGTCCTATGATTTAAAATCTAATGAATGTCCCATATTTTTTTCTATTTTCAAATGCATATAGTGCCAAATGTATAAGACATTCCCCCCAAAATATTGTGAGGTTAAAAAACTTGGACACTTTCCACCCATTTTTACAGTCCTCTTCTCTAAGGAGGTTCACAGATTTTTGTTGTTTGTCCTTTTTTCCAATTGTGTCCAACTCTTTGTGAGTTTTCTTGTAAGAGATACTGCAGTGGTTTGCCATTTCCTTCTCTGGCTCTTTTTATAGATGAGGAAACTGAGGCAAACTGGTTAAGTGACTTCCCCTGGGGCACATAGTAAGTGATTAAGACTAGATTTGATCTCAGGTCTTCCTGAGTGTAGTGCCAACTTCTCTATCTACTGCACCACCTAGTTGCCCTCAAAGAGTATAGAAGAAATAAAAACCTATGTCCTTGATTAGAACCAAGCAGTTGACTTTCAAGGTTCCTTCAAAGCTTTTTGTGGACATACACACACACACACACACACACACACACACACACACACACACACACACACACACACCCATCACCAGGATTTTAAAAATGCTTTATAAAAGGAGGGATTGTTTTCATATGCTTATTAAAAGCTTTGACCTTACTGGAAGAAAGACATTTTTCAATGACGAGGTCTTCCTAATTAAACAATTTATACTAGCAAAGTAAATGATACAATCTTCAGCTATTAAAAATGTACATTCAGCTTAAATTACAATACGTGGGCAAGACTGCACCTGTACAAGGTACATGTTGGGAACTCTCCCAAGTTGTATTATAGTTTTAGTGGGGTTTTTTTCTCTTTTTGCATTAATGAATATTTTTCTGAGCTACCAAATCTTTGGGAGAAACAATTTCAAGCCATCCATCCATCCACATTGGCTCTCTTTTAACTTTTAATCCAAGCTCAATTTGGCTCTCAGAAATAAATCCTCACCCATCCTTAAAATTCACAAGGAGTGAACTATTTTTCACCTCTTCAAAGCTCTATTTCTAAGAGAAGCTAGTGAGAAACTTTGAGGGTAGTCTAGAGCATAGTGGTCAAATTTGCAACTCATTGACTCCAGCTGCCTGCCAAATTCCCAAGAGTTGTTGTTCAATCATCTCTGACTCTTTGTGACACCATTTTGGGGTGTCGTTGACAAAGATACTGGAGAGCTTAGTCATTTCCTTCTCCAGTTCATTTTACAGATGAGGAAACTAAGGTAAACAGGGTTAAGTGACTTACCCGGGGTGACACAGCTAAAAAGTGTCTGAGGCTAGATTTGAGCTCAAGAAGATGAGTCTTCTTGATTCCAAGCCCAGTGATCTATCCACTGCTCCACCTAGCTGTGCTTCCTAAGAGGCCCAGACCAAATTAAACTGTAAATGGAAAATGTTTATCAAAATAAATAAAAATACATTACAATAGAGATAATGTTAACTTCTGCAGCTTGTAGGGCTCTGTTTCTATTTGGGTTTGATATCATTGTTCTAGATGACCACACATTTGCAAGTCAGGAGTTAATCCAAAAGCCCAATCAAGGCCAAAGTCTCATTAATTGATGATTAGGGTCCCTGAGACAGATGATATCCGATTAAACCAGAATGAGTAAAGTGTAGCATTGGCATCATGGTACAGTAGAAAGAACATTGACTCTGGAGTCAAAGGCCATGGGTTCAAATTTCTCATGCTTCCTATGTATATGTCCTTGAATAAGTCACTTAACTTCTCCTGGGCCTATAACATACTGAAACACACTTTGTAAAACAAAAGTATTGGACTAAATGGTTTCTAAATTAGGCATATAGATTCTCTGGTATTAGAGCAGGGATAGGGACTGACCTATGTAGAGAATTCCAAGATAAGGAAAAATGCAGGGTAATACCTTCTATGCAGCTTAGATACTCAGAGAACTCAGATGTAAGTCCTTTTGGGATCTTTTACTATATAAATAAAACTATTCCATTTTGAAGCCTTGTAAGTCTGAGTGCTTGTAAGGGAAGCTGGTGGCTTAAGGCTACCAGATACCAAAGTTCTGAGGTTGCAAATGGATGGGGAAATGAGTTGAATAAGTGAGAGGCCCTTCAAGACAACTTGAATTGAATCTGAAGGAGGATAAGTGACTTGCCTAGGGTCACACAGCCAATGTACATTAAAGGTGGTACTTGAATCAGGGCTTCCTGGATGGTTCCCTAGCCACTGGGCCATATTGCCTCTCTCCTGCAGTGAAAAGAACAGGAAATCTGGATCCTGTTGTTTATCTAAGCATCTGTACTTATCTATAAAAACTGGGAAAGGGGATACTCCAATCATTATGTTTTACTTCAGAGAAATTTCATGTAAATTAATGCTTTGCCTCAGACTAAAACACCCTTGTTGACAAACATAGAATAGTACAAGGGTAACAAAGGAAATTTAGATGAAGGTTGTCATATTTTTGAGAGATATTAAAGATTAAATTTATTATCTGTTCAAGTCTTGTTCTCTGTGTTCTCAACTATATGGTCTGCAACTAAGTCAAAGATGAACTCAGCACTTTGTTAATTATTGTGAGGGATACAAAAGAAATAGAAGTGTGTGGGACATGAAATTAGTGAAAACTTCTCAGTCTGGAATGTAACCCCCCTCCTGAGTGTCTACCTTCCCCCTTCTCCTGTCAAGTACTTTTATCTTCCTTTGTTAATTTTTTCCCCCGCCTGGTGAAGGCCAACTCCCTTGTAGTCTCACTGGGGAGGAGGTTGGGAGGTGAATTTTTCACCAATGAAAGAGGGCAGTTGGCCAGGAGAGGGGACGTCCTAATTAGGTTTTTAAACCTTGGAACAGGGCTAGGCTCTCTCTCTTCCGGTCCGACTT
>CM053593.1:218847155-218877612 GCA_028646575.1 Pseudocheirus occidentalis
AGTATGTAGATTGTTTCAGTCTCCATTTAAACTCTGTTCTTTCTAGATCTTTTTCTGAATGTAGATATCTCCTTCCATCCTGAGACTTGTAGAATTGTCTTATAACTGTGCATTGCTGAGAAGAGTCCAGTTTATCAAAGTTGGACATCACACATACAATGTGTCTGTCGTTGTGTACAAGTTTTTCCTGGTTCTGCTCTTCTCCCTTAGTGCTGCATCCCACAAGTTTTGGTATGCTGTTTCATTATTGTCATTCTCTTGAATGAAATTGCTGATTATTTCTATAATTTCTTGTTTGACCCATTCATTCTTTAGGATTAAGTTATTTTGTTTCCATCTAGTTTTTCGCCTATCCTTTATCACATATAATTTTTATTGCATCATGATCTGAGAAGGATGCATTTAATATTTAAGAAAACTTTTTTTAAAAACTTTTTTTCTTTTTAAGAAAAGTTATGATAGAGCAGGGCTTTTCTTAAACTGGTTCCACATTTCAGAAGTGTTATGATGGACGGGTGTGGAGCTAGCAATAGGAACAAAAAGGAAAGATGGGGTGGGAGATAAGAGACAGAAGAAAGGGCTATTGATTGCCTTTAACCCCACTATGCCACTTCTAGGTCTATACCCAAAAGAGATCAAAGAAAGAAGAAAATATCTTTTATATACAAAAATATTTAATGGAAACTAAGAAGATGCCCATTAACTGTGGAATGCTGAATAAATTGTGATATATGAATGTGAGAGAATACTGTTGTGTTATATGAAATGAGGTAATATATGAATTCAAAGAGACATGGAAAAACTTATATGAATTAATGTAGAATAAAGGAAGCAACCCCAGAACAACTTATAACTTCAAAATTATAAAAATAAACAGTTTTGAGGACTAATAATAATGATAAAGAATGAAATTAGTAGAACCAGGAGAACGATTTGCAGGATAACAACACCATAAAACTAAACCAAAAGCTGTATGATGATCAATACAATGACCATTCATGATTGCAGAGGACAAATGATGAAATGTTTATTCATTACAGAGAGGTGACCGATTTAGGGTGCCAAATGAGATACTTCTATCTGTATCCATATTTTGTATAAAATCATTGAAAGAATTTATTTTATTTGACTGTGCATATTTGTCATAATAAATTTGTTTTTTTTTAGAGAAAAAAGATCTATTTTTTTAGATGGGGTGGTGCTACAGATGTGAAAGGTGTGCACTTAGATGAGGTCACTAGTTTAGCTTAATTAGTTTAATTAACTGTATTAATGTGTTACTAAGTGGGAGTAATCTGTAAATGTAAAACCAAAACACATCAATAAAATAAAAAAAAATAAATCAAGTCAAACGGAAATTTTGTTATTACCATCCTACACGTACTAGTATACCCTTGAAAACTGGGTAACATAAGTTCATAGTGGGGCCGCTAGGTGGCGCAGTGAATAGAACAACGGCCCTGGAGTCAGAGGGAACCTGAGCTCAAATGGGACCTCAGACACTTAACACGTACTAGCCGTGTGACCTAGGGCAAGTCACTTAACCCCAATTGCCCTGCATTCCCCCTCCAGAAAAGCAAAAAAAAAAAAAAAAAGTTCGTGGTTTTACATACAATTCTTTTTTCCTCTTTGTGTACTTTAATGTTTTAGAGCTTATTAAGTTCACAATGAAAATTTTAAAAAAAGAAAAGATAGGCCAACTCCTGTAATATCATAATTCCGTACAGAAGGCCAGCCCTCACCACCCCACCATGCTCATCACTATGTAGGTCACTGTTAGAGAGCATCCAGCACCAGAAAATACTCTTATACTGCTGGTGGCTCATTCAAAAAGCTCCTAAACTCGGCTAGGAGGAAACCGACACTGAAAAGCGCAGGCTCAGATACGTCATTCCGCGTTCTGTCAGCTACTGATTCCCATAGTTCAGTGCTCTACGAATGTTTGGTGTTGCCATGGTTGCGCAGCCCTCGTGGGAGTTCCAGTCGCCAGGGCAACGGCATAGACAGAAGCTGGGCCCTCGAAGGCGGCAGCGGCTGTGGCGAAGATGTCCAAGTCTATGCATGGGCTGCCCTTCCTGCCGGGCTTCTCCTTCTGCGACCTTACGGTGAGGAACAGCCCGGTTCCAGCTTGGCCTCGGCACGCCCACTCCTCACTTGCCCTAAGGGCAGCCAGCACCCCCGCTGGGCCCAGTCCCTATTCTTTGCCTCTCACACCTCACCCCTCTACCGCTCCAGCCCAGCCTGCAGCTCCACCTTCCACCTCCAGCTGCCGACGTTATCCTTCTTCCAACTGCACCTCCCCCTTTCCAAGCTGCCTCCCTCCTCCAAATCTTGTCCTGCTCCCAACCCCAGATCCCACCCATCCCAGCTCCTCTCCCACGTCTACCTGTAGACTTCTCTTCCCTAATCAGTCTTAATCTTACACGACCAGAAACCCCCCTCATCCCCACTTTCCCCCTCCTTCTCTCAGCCCTATCTCCTTCTTTCACCTCCAGCCCATCCTTCACTGCTCATCCTTTCTCCCAGGCCTACCTCCAGCCTCAGCCCTCTCTACCAACTCCCATCCCTTCTCTCAGGTTCATCTCCCACTCTCCCCCACCCAATCTCAGCCCTCTTCCTCCCACTCCCACGGCAGCTGTCTTTACCAACTCCCATCCCTTCTCCCAGATCCATCTCCCATTCCTTCCCCTTCCACTGCAGTCCTCCCCACCTCCGTCACAGCCCCTTTTCCTGCCCTTTCCCTTTATTCTCCTATCTTCTTTAAGGCCCATCTCGAGCCCCCAGATGCATTCTCCCCTTCATCCCCATCCCTTCTTCCAGCAACAGCCCTTTCTCTGTTGCATTTCCTTTCAACTCATTCTTTCACCCAAACCCATTCCTATTCTTAGCTTCATCCCTCTTTCCCATCTTCATCCCCCCATACCTTTAACACTAATAATTGACATTTATGTAACATTTTGTAAAGGGATTTATATAAATTCTCATTTGAGCCTATCCCATAGCCTTCCAAAGCCTCAACCTTAATCTTTCTGCTCAACCTCCATTCTTCCCCAGCCCAGACTCAACTCCTACCCCAGCTCTGTTGCTTCCTTTCCCCCCATTCCTAGCCTATTCCTCTAGCTCTCTTCCTCCATGTCCATCTCTCTTCCTTCCAACTCTGCCTCTGAAATCCTCTACCTCTCCTCTTAGCTTCATCTCCAGTCCTCGCCTGCTCTCCCTACCAGTGCTACAGTATAAAGAACACAAGCTGGACTCTGGAGTGATCTGGATTTAAATCCTGCCTCCCATCCTTTCTAGCTGTGCCGCTTAGTGACATCCCTTAACCCATCCGAACTTCAGTTCTCAGTTGTAAAATGGGCATCACAGAATCTAGGATATGGAAGTGCACCCTATATCAAAACAGGAATCTCCTCTCCGGCATCTTTGGGTATCCAGTCTCCACTTGAAGACCTCCAGTGAAAGGGGACCCATTAATCCTGAGGCAGCCCATTCTACTTTTGAATAATTGTTAGGAAGTTTTTCCTTATATCATGACTAAATCTATCTCTCTACTTCTTCCTTCATTTCTCCTACTTCTACCCTCTAGGACCAAATGAAAAAAATGTATGTGTATATATATATATATATATATATATATATACACACACACACACACACACACACACACACACACACATATAATGAAAAAAAATATATGTATACACATAATGTCCTTTCAGGTGATAGACCTTCAAATACTTGAAAACAGCTACCTATCTTAGGTAGGGTGCTAAGTTTTTTTTTTCTTCAGGCTGAATATCCTCATAGGCTAACCACAAGGTAGGTACTATGAATGGTAGCTGTTTGTTTTTATAATGATCCTTCCTCTCCAAGTCCCCACTCCACCTAAGCCCCCTTTCCAAGTCTTTCCTGCTAGCTTCCATTAGTGCTTTCACCTGTAATATGAGGTGATTAATACACATAGCACTTTCCTCACAGGATTGTTGGTAGACATACACTTTGTAAATCTTTAAGCATTATAGAAAATGTGAAACGTTATGCCTCTTCCTTTAGATTGCCAGCCTCAATCCATCTTACTGACTCTATTTCCCTTCTCCCAGCCCCATCCGTCTATAACTTGCTGATAGGCAAAAGAGCCCTTCCAGGAAACAAAGCTCACCAATTGACTTGGTCAAGCAAAACTGGCAAAGAAGGGGAAAAAAAAGAATCACTCAGATGAGGACTGTCTTACTGACTGTCTACTAACTTTAAAATCTTCTTCATCAACATTTATTATACTTTTTCTACTTTATTTCCCCTTCTTCCTTAGAAAGCTATCCTTCCCTATTTGCCAGTGTGCACCTTCCCCTACCTTGTCAAGCTATGAGCCCCATCTTTGATCACACCAAACTGCCTCATAGAAACTGATCTAGATGATCTAGTTGTAAATTAAGGATCAGGACTTTATTCAGTCTTATTTTCAACTCAGTCACCCCCTCACTGTTCATCAAGCTAGACAAGTAATTTAATACTTCACCAAAAATGTGATCATCTTTTAATTGTGTTTACTTTCTCCATGGAAGTTTAATGGTGTTTAAAAACAAGGAATAAAAATTATTTTTATAATCATGGGTTCTACAGTAATATGTTGCAAATGCACATATGGTAGCATTTTTAATGATTCTATTTCCTTCCTCAGAAAACTGCCTTTCACCGAAGCCAGACATTGGGTTACAGGAATGGCTATGCCTTCTCTCGACTTCCAACAGTGGGGATCGGAGGAGATCGTCTCCATGTGAATCAGCCTTCTCAAGCTGATTTGGAGGAGTTGGCCAATAAGAGACCTACCCTCAACTTTGAAGGACCCAAGCAGGCTCCACCTTCTGACTTTATTCCTGCATATGTGGCCTTTGACAAAAAGGTATGACTTAGGATTTGTGACATCTAAAAATTTTGAGAGACAGTTTCTGGATAATTAATCATTTTATTAATAATGTTAGTATTTTGTTAATAAAAGGGTCAGTTCTTGAAAGCCAAGAACCAGTCATGGCTATAGGCTCACAGTTTATATACCTTTGGAAGAGTGGATATTCCTGATAGTAGCAATCAAGTCTGATTGGTTAACAATGAGATAGAATGAATGTACAATGAGATGTGCACCTATTCTAATGAAGGATGTAACTTTGATTGTGTTGTTTACTTCTAAATTGCCCAACTTTGGGAAATCTAATTACAGAATTTACATACCCCACCCACACTGGAGCAGAACACAATGGACTAGGAGTCTCACTTTAGATGAAATGTCTTGTAAAGTTGAATGGGGTTGCAGTTCCTAGATTGAGGAGAATATTAATGCTACATGCTATCACCAGTACTGTCCTTCCCTAGCTGAACCTTGAAAAGAGAACTTTAGAAAAAGGGGGAACTTAGAACCTCCCCAAATCATTGGTTATTAATAATCATTTGTCTCAGATTGTATGAGTTCCTTTGTTTTCATAATGAACAGTTTAACTCTTTGCAGAGGAGTTAACAATAAACCAGGTTTCAGAGAACATGCCAAGGAGAACATTTTTTTCAATGCTTCAGCTCTTAGACAGGTGAGGTCTGAATTGAAAGATGCTTTCTTTAGTAAGGAAAATTTTAGTAAATAAATGAAAGAAATTCCCCAGAGACCTCACTGTAATATTTTCAGAATATAATTTAAAGACAAGGTGGATTAATCCTGAAATCGGGAGGTGGGGAGTAGGGGGTAGAGCTCCAGTTATGCTTGTTGGCTCTGTTTGTTCTTTTGAAAAGTAAGCTGTAATGGCAAGAGATCTCTGATCTCAGAGGATCCCATAACAATCAGAACGAAAGCAGCAAGTCCATATATTCAGGTGACTGTTTCCTCCTGTCTCTCTGAATATGTTCTTAGTTCTACAAGAAACACTGAAGACTAAAGAGCAAACTGTACAGAATCTTTTCTTTTTCATTTTTCTCTATGCCTCTGCCGCACAGGCCCGTGTATTCTTTGTATCTATTGATATTTTCATCTCATTACTGCTTTTCCCACTGTGCAAGCCGATTTATTTCCCCACCCAATCTTGCTATTTCCCCAGTTGCTTTACAGTCTGGGTAATACTTTTGTATTAGAGATTTCCCCCTCCCCCTTTTTTTAGTGCCTTTTGGATTACTTTTTAGTTGATTTTTTTTAGTACATGAATTAGTGGCATTCATTTGACTCTGTACTTGAACCTTTTTATTTATATTGGGGTTTTCCTTTTTTTCCATATGTCTTATTGGGGTACTGATGCAGTTTGGGGTTGCTGGAACCCCAAAATATCAGAGTATAGGGCGGTGTCCTCCTGGAATGAATTCACACACTCAAACAGTCTTCCAGTCAAATAACAAGGTTTATGGTAACTCCAATAGAAGCAGAAGGGTTCCTAGAGAACTTGCAATTTAATGGATGTGAGATTGATACTTATATACAAAGGGACAGTGAAAGGATCTGGATGGGATTAATGAGTGAGTAGTATGTAGTCTGAGGTAGCCAGGTGCTACAGTGAAAGGAATATCAGGTAAGCTAATTAATTAGATGGTCTAGGTGGGTTTTAAAGAGTGATCCTTGTATGCCAGTAGTTTGGTGTGGGTCAAGTGTGACAGTGAAAGTAATGACAGGTAAGCTAATTATGTGATCTAGGTGGGCTGGGGTAGACCAAGAGCCTTGGGCAGAGGCTCCAGAGACTTGGGCTGCTGAAATGTATGGGAAAATTCAGGACCTCTAGGGATCCAAGTCCCAATGGTGAGGTGTAGGCTCTGGGACTCCCCTTGAGCTCCTTGAATCTTTGAGGTACAGGCTCTAGGAAAGTAAACCTTCCCAGGGAAGATATTTGCCTGAGATCATGAGCCTTAAGTTGTGGCTCTGCCCAAGTCTTTAGCCCCCCTTTGTTCCAATAGTTTCTGACCCTTAATGTTCCTGTTCTCACCTTTGAACTGGCCTGGCCCACCATTGTCTGTGGTCTCCAGGTAGCCTCCAACAACTTCCTACCCTTAACCACTCATTACTGGAGTCTGATCTCATCTTGACTCCTAAAGACCCTCCCCAATCTCTATCTCTGGACCACCCCTAGATTCCTCCCACAACCTTTCTGTATATAGAATCCCATCTTCCCTCTATGTGGGGTGAGAGCGCCTGGAAATGGCCTAACACAGACTTCCTCTGTGAGAGCGCCATAGGATAGCTTAGCACAGACTTACTCTGTGTGAGAGTGCCATAGACTAGCTTAGCAGAGACTTGCTCTGTAAGAGTCTACCCCATATCTTTCAATAAACTTTACTTTTTCCTTGGCTGAGAAGACTTGAGTGGAATTCTTTCAGCAGGACCTTGCATGTTGGTATTTTGGGGTCTTAGGCAGCCTTAACCCTCTTTGGGTTCCTCTTCACCATTAATTACTCCCTCAGTACTGTATTTAACTTGTCGTTGTTTGATTTACACCATCTACTCAATTCACCAAATCTCTTTGCTCAATATGATGGATAATTCCATTTCATTCCAGAATTGAAGAGCTACTGCTGACATGACCATTTCTTTCCAAACTGAGCCTTTGGCTCATCCCACCAAGTTTTTGGCCCCCTGGTCAGCCATTTATGGTCCCATGGAATCTAGTCTGCAAGTGCTCTAGTGCTGTGACCAGCACAGTTGGGTGGCCTAGCAACCAGTTGAGTAAAGAGACGGGGATGTACTCAATAGTCTGTTTATTCCGTAACCATTTCATACAGAGCCAAAGATTCAAGGAACTTACAAGGTTTATAAACCCCTAGCAGAAGTTCTTACATAATCAGAAAAAAAATACAAGGATCCTCCTTTGGTCTTGACCACTCCCTACCCCAGCCTAAGGCTAGTTATTCATTAAGACTTCATCCTAGGAGAGGAGGTAGCTAGGTGGCACAGTGAATAGAGCACCAGCCCTGGAATCAGGAAGACCTGAGTTCAAATCTGGTCTCAGACACTTAACACTTACTTGCCATGTGACCTTGGGCAACTCACTTAACCCCAATTGCCCTGCCTTTCCCCCTCCAAAAAAAAAAAAGACTTCATCCTAGGACCACATCCAGAGGTACAAACAAGGAGGCATAAACAAGACTTGCTAATTAATTACCCAGAACCTTCCTTAGTTATTCATAGGACCATGGAGACATCAACAAACAAGATTATACTCCTCCTGCATACCTGCCTAGTGACTTCATAGAAGTTTGTAAAGGAGAGGGGAACATTCCATTAGCGGAGCAGGGGGGGGGGAACCCCTGAAAGTCTACTACACTGTCTCTGATGGTTCATGTCCTAGATAAATGGACTACCTCATTAGTAGCTCAGTGATAGCGAATCCATCAAGTCTGTCTCTGACTTTCTGTAAAGTTTTACATTTACAAATATATTTCATCTTGCCCAAATTTCAGATCGTCAAGGGACAATAGACATTATGTGTAGTATAGTTGGTTTTTTGGTTTTGTTTTGTTTTCAGATTAATTTATTTTGTGCATTATAATTTCATAATTGCCAAGAATTTGCATTTTGGAGGCATTAGCTATGAGTCTTGAGATAGGAAAGGCCATTAAACACACTCGACATTTGGTTTTATGGCATAGCTAATTGTGAAAAAAAATTTTGTAAACTAAAATTTACTCGACATTTGCATTGTTCTGACTTAAGTCCACTTAGTGTCAATGTGAATTGGTTGTATTTTGGGCATTATTTCTTAACCGTTGAGAAAGCTAGAAAACTAACTATCGGGTTCAGACACTTTTTTTCTTGTTAGTAAGTAAAACAATTTCCTGTCACTGCTTCATATTCTCAAACTTATCCCACAAAAATGAAAGTTGAGCAAAATAAAAGTGGGATCTTTTAAGTTTGTGTTATGTGATAGAATGCCAAACTTCACAAGCAAAAGGATATCCAAAAGCTCTACATCAAAAATAGAATGCATCTGCTCCCAGATTATTATAATTCTGTAATGCCACCTTGTATGCCAACTAAATGTCACATTAAAAAAAAAATCAAATAGCTGATGCTCATTTTCCCCTTTACTTCCTGCAGAGAACCAAGTTCAGAGTTTTGTGTTTCTCTCAGAAAATGAATGACATTCTAACTAATTAATAAAAAGCAAGGGATTTCTTTCACAAAATAGCAGTTTTCACTATGAACGGTTTATGGTAGAAACAGAAACTTGAACTCTCTTCCTTGTGGGGAAGCAGAAAGGGAAATAACTTTTTATTGGGAAATCTAATTACTAAATATGTAATTAGTTTATTTCTGTAATCTGTTTCTTACCTGCTAGTTTACACACTGGCCATGATTTCTAGCATGTCACCTGAGCTGTCCAATAAAAATGTGTAATTTCAGGCACACATGCATATTGTAAACCAGAGTATTGCTAATATATTTTTTCACATGAATTAATAACAAACAGATGTATGTCAACAGAAGAAAACAAAATATTAGGTAAATTTGGGCCACTTATAGTAGCAGTTGGAATAAAAGATTTTTATGTGAAGCTAGCTATGTACAGGATAAATAGTGGAATGAATGATAAGCCTGAGAGACAGTTTCTGCATAATTAATAATCAATTTGTTAAGTAGGCTAGCAAATAATCAATAAATTGAGGTCTGTGGTCTCTCTTGTAACTAAAGACCCCAAATGGAGATTGTTGAATGTTTAAATGCCTTTGGAAAAGGGAGTGTCCCTGATAGGTGAAAATCAACTCTAGTTAATAATTAATGAGAGAATGAATATTATAATGAGAGGTGGGCTTTTTCTAATAAGGGGCTGGGGGAACCTGACTTTGGTCATGTGATCAATGTCTCCCAGATCATTCTGCACCCAGCAATCTATATTTAAAAAAATCTATTCTCCACCCAGTCCTAGTGAAGGTGAGCAATAAATAGTGGGGTTACAGTAAATATTCTACCTAGAAAAGATGGTCTGGGTGGAGTGAATTTTTGGCCTACATTAGAAATGTCCTTGAGAAAATTTTTCTTAATGGGAAATAAATATTTAACAGGAGGGAAGCAATAGAATTAAGATGCGCTAGGGAAGGCTTCCTAGAGTCCATTCCACACCCTGCAGTAGCTCCTTGTCTCTTCCTGAGTTGGGAAGGGAATCCTGTCTCTTTTAAACACTGTATTTTCCATGAGGCCCACTGTTACACCTACATTTGGTGGGGAGTGCATCTCCAAATGACTGATTATCCAGTATCTGCACTAGAGAGAGATAGAAAGCCCATGGATAAGACTTACATGACCAAAAGAAAATTATGGGAGGCTGTTCTTTGCTGCAGATGAAGAGGGTGGTGGTCCTGTTTTCCTCCAAATCCATGTCGAGGGTGTATGCATGTGTATATGGGGGAGGTGGTGAGATAGCTCCCTCAAAAATGACTTCCCAGCTTTCCCTTTTTGTTTAGAAGTCTTGTCTGTTATGTGTTAGGAACGTCCTTTCCTTTTGAGAGGTCCAAGTATGGTACTTGGCAGGAAGTAAGAAGTTGTCTGTTGCCTCCACTTCCAGTTCTAGTTTGGGATCTTGGAGTAAAGTTATTGGTTGAGGGGCATGAGAATATGACCAGAATATTTCTCAACTTAATAATTCAACATTGACTAACAAGGGAGGATAAGGAAGAATAATAATAGCTAGCATTTATGTAGCACTTTAAGGTTTACAAAACCCTTTAAAGATATTCTCATTTGATTTTTTTTTGCAACAACCCTGTAAAATGGGTGCTATTATCTCCATTTTATAGATGAGGAAACTGAGGCTGAGAGATTACATGGCTTTTCTAGGACCACACAGCTGGTTAGTGTCTGAGATAGGATTTGAATTAAGGCCTTGCTGGCTCCCAAGCTGAGGGTTCCATTCTCTGTGCTATCTAGAGTCAGCTTATCTACAATTCCAGCTTTTATAGACCATTTGGATTCAGATGGATATTTATCTGTGAAGTTATAATTGGGGAAATGGGAGCTTAGCTGGGGGAAAGCAAAACAGGATAGTAGACAATTTTAAATTGCCTTGCCCATGCCAGTAAGGTGGCCTTGGATTGTCCTCAGACAAAAATGTACACAGCTTCTGGTGGAGATGTGCCTTTTGCCTTTTTTCACTTCAGTATTCTACGTAAGAATGCTAACTCATATTCTATGGGGAAGGGAAAGTTGTGGGAAGGGGCGGGATGCAATTCCAACGCACAAAGATCCTAACAAGGAGAGAAAGACCTTAATTATTAACATAGCTATGTATAAATGTGTGTATGTTTTTCTAGCAAGCGATATAAATTAATTTATATTCTCCAGAGTGAGGAAGGATAACACTGCAGTTACAGAATTCTGAGAGGCAAACATATCCCTATGTACATAATAAAAAGGGTCATGGAAATGACGACCCAGACATTATGAAGTGAATCACAACAGTGGTGTTGCTTAAATTGGTGAAACCTCCCAGAGCTTACTTGTTAGAAAATTCCTTTTGATTCAGAAAAGGTGGGGAAATGGGGTGTTCTAATTAACTGATTTTTCTCTTCTCCTATTGATGGCTACTGACCGTAACACACTTAGTTGACCAAAATTGAAAGAGTTAGAAAGCAGCAACATTAACACTGGACAGAAATGAATCTCCTCCTACAACATCTTTCACATGCCTCTACTTCTTTCCAGTTACATGACTATGATCTCCATTCAGGTCCTCGTCTCTTCTCGCCAGAGCATTCAAGGCTCTATTTCATCCTCTATTTCTCTGCCATAGTGATATTCCTAAACTACAAGTGTAACCGCATTATTCACCAACTCAGTAAACTCCAGGGGCTTTCTTATTTTCTGTAGCATCAACAAATAACTTTGTTGAGTTTTACAAACTTTGGAAGAGCTCTTTACAGCTTGGCCTCAATCTATTATTATATGGTATTTCCATACAAACTAGTTTTCTTAGTTTACTGCACATGATATTCCATTCCTATCTCTAGGTCTTTGCACAGTTTGTCTCCTTCCTCACCTCCACCTCTTAGATCAATCCCTGGTTTCCTTTAGAGGTCAATTAAAACATTACCTTCTAAAATAGTCCTACCCCCTAAATTACCTCATAATCATTTTATATAGGTTAAATATGTTTACATATTATTTCTCCTAGTAGAATGTAAGCTCCCTGAGAGCAGATACCATTTCATGCTCGGTTTTGTATCCCCATCACCCAGCACAGTGCTTGGCACAAAGTAGGCATTTAATAAATGTGTGTTGAGAAAATTTAGTAGCTTATAGTATCTAAGGGAAATTGCTGTATAATGATGAAATAGTCCGACAGTGGTACGGAACCTGCAGCCCCAAGGCCACCAGTTTCCCCACCCCTGAAGGTTGAAATGAATCTATACAGATTCTGTAATATCCTTGAAATTGCATTTTTAATGTCCTTTTTATTTGTGAAAGTAGAATGCAGGAAAAAAAAATTCTAAAAAATAGCATGTTTGCTGTGCCAGCATGTAATCTGCAGCAGATAATATGAAAAAGGGCCTATATGATAAAGTCAGTGTTGTCATTTTTCATTTCCTGATACACTTCTTGCTTTAGGGAAGATACTCAAATGGGGAGTTGACCATGCCCCCAGCTGAACAAGTTCAGCATTAACTGATCTCTCCAGATTTCAACGTCCATAATTTATAAGAATGAATCTTAACTCTTGTAAATTATAACTCTGTCAAGTGGATTGTTACTTATTTAAAATAACAGAGCCTTTTTACACAGTTATTTAGGTTAGAGGAAAGATTTTCAACTGATGGGGCAATGTAGGGAGATATCAGAAAGGGAGGTCACCGTACTCAAACATAAAATAAGCATGACATGTTAAACCTAGAGTTATGATCCTTTTTTTCCCAGCCCAGACGACTATGATTAATATTAGTCTATTGTTGATAAACAGTTGCTACAATTTACATTGTTGGTTAAAACTTTCCTTTTATGTGTAATAGTTACTGGAATCTGGAAGGGTACAGAGATCTGGTTCAAAGGAGTGACCTCAAAAGGCATAGTGCCAGACCCCTTGTTTACTGAGCCTTTGAACTGTTCCCTGAAAGTTTATCTTTAATTCATAGAAGCATAGACCTAGAGCTGGAAGGTGCCTTGGAGGTCATCTAATCCAACCCACTTATAGATAAAGTGATTTCCATGCAGGTTACATCCTATCTGGGGTGGGGAACCTGCAGCCTTGAGGTCCTCTGGGGCCTCAGGATCAGAAAGAGTCAGACACAACTGGAAAAACAATTGAACAGCATTTATTTTAATAATGATTTTTGCCCATATGGCAAAAATGTTTTTAATATGGCTTATTAAGTTTATTATCTTACCAATATTCAGCCAACCCTGTATTCCAGGTATGAATTCCAACTTGTTGTTTGGGTCACTCTGCTACTATTTTATTTAAAATTTTTCTTCTGTTTTTATTAGGGATGTTAGTCTCTGGCATTCATTTTCTGTTTTCATTCTACCTGGTTTATGTATCTGAACCCATATCTCTGTCATAGAAGGAATTTTGTAGGATCTTGGGGATGAAGTGTAGGCCCTGGGAGCCCCCTTGAGCTCTCCTTGAATCTTTGAGGTACAGGCTCTGGGACCCACCTTGAGTTCTTTGAGGTACAGGCTGTGGGAAACCCCTTGAAGTCTTATTGAATCTTCCCATTTGATGAGGCATTTGCAGAAGCCATAAGTATTTCATTGTGGCTGGGCCCAAACCTGGTTACTAGCCTGGCCCTCCATTGTCCATCTGCTTTCCACCCTTGAGCCTATCAAAATATCAGTCCATTCTTGCATTGACCTCATTAACTCCTCCTGAATACCCTCCCCAAACTCATTACTGACCTCATTGACTCCTCCTGAAGACCCTCCCCAAACTCCTCCTCTAGACCACTCCTAGATTCCTCTGTACATAAGACCCCATCTTCCCTCCACATGGTGTGAGAGCACCATAGAATGATCTAGCATAGATTGGCTCCTTAAGAGTCTACCCCATATGGAGAACTTTTAATGAACTTTCAATAAACTTTGCTTTTCTTTGGCTGAGAAGACTTGAGTGGAATTCTTTTAGCATGTTGGTATTTTTGGGTCTCAGGCAACCCTAACCCTCTTTGTGGATTAACCTCTTCATTGGCACGTAATAGGCACTTAATAAATGTTTTTTATTTTTCTAGATGATTTATATTGGAATTGTTCGTTGAATGTTTGATAAAATTCATTTGTGAATCTGTCTAATCTTGGAGTTTTTTTCTCTCAAAGTTCATTTATGGCATCTTCAGTTTCTTAAAGAGGGTTGCCTCCTCTATTTCTTGTTCTGTTAATCTGGGCATTTTATAGTGTTGTAAATATTCATTAATTTCATTTAAGTTGTTGGTTTTATTGGGACATAGTTGGGCAAAATAGTTTGTAATATTTTCCTTTCACATTTATTATGAAGTTGATAAACAGTTGCTACAATATACATTATTAGTTAAAATTTTCCTTTTACACGTAATAGTTTCTGGATTCTGGAGGAGTAAAGTAGATAATGTCCTAATGTCCTCTAAACATGGCCTCAGCATCTAGGGAACAAAGCTTTGGGGCAACATCCCTTAGATGGTTCAGTGATATTAAAAGGAGAAGTGAGTTCTGGAGGGAATGGAGTTGCCACACCTATGTGTCCTGAGGGTGTCCACAAATGAACAGATCCCCAAATCTGCTGTAGTTTTAGAACAAAATTTTTGGGGTGGTTTAGTAGGAGAGAGTGAGCCAGAAAGGAAGTGTGGATTCCTTTTCCCAGGTTCAGGAAAGTTTATATTATATAGGATTTTGACAGGGATCCATCTGCACATGCCACAAGAACCACATGTACTCAATTAAGCAATTTCGCTGAGAGAGCAACTTGAAAGCAAAATAGATTGAGATAGAGGTTAGTAAATATAAACATTCAGTAAAATTTGGGCAAAGCTAGGGTGAATCCAAACCAAGACCTGGGTGTAGGTTCTCAGAACAAAGTTGATCCAGGACTTGGGGGAAGCCAAAATTCTCTGTAACCTGGCATTCCTAGAGAAGTACTGAGGGTTCAAACAATATCTAGTCACATAAAGTTAGGTTCAAACAATATTAATCAGTGATAAATAATAATTCATACTGTCTGAAATACTCAGTAGTAAAAGGGTTGATGCTGACTCATCTATGCTTTCTTTTAAAAAAATTTTTACTGATATTTTGTTTTTTCCAGTCACATGTAAAGATAGCTTTTAAAATTAATTTATTTTAAACTTAAATACACAATAAGAAAAAGCAGAAACATCATATACTTAAATATTAAAACTTAAATGCAAAATAAGAAAAGAAAAAAACAATTGCTATATGCACAGCAGAATGTAAGAGAAGATTCGAAATATACAATATTTATACAATTAATTTCCATTTCGAGAAAGCCTATATAATAAATACTACACATTGTGTTCCAAGTTGTCCAACCTTTCTTTCCTTCTTTGTAAGTTTTCTTTTATTCTCTGCTGTGTACTTTTTATTTTGTTTTCCCCCATCCCTACCCCATCAAGGCTACAAACAAGCCTGGATACACACAGGCATATACATATATATGTGTATACACGCATGTACATACAATGTACCATATATGCACACATGCATATATGTATATACACAGACATATATATACACACATATCTATATATACGTACATACAACTGCATACTCATACATATATACTTACGTATCTATAATTATATGTAGATATAGACATTCATATGCATCTATATAGGACTGTACTAAACTTGTCCTCTGTTTCTCTGAGGGTGGATAATGTCTTCCTTCATAGGTCCAAGTCTTTCCCTACTTTTCTAAGTCCACCAGCTCATTGTTTCCAACCTTATGTTGTCTGGTTATTTTATTTTATTTTCTTGGATGGGGAAAGGCAAGGCAATTGGGGTTAAGTGACTTGCCCAAGGTCACATAGCTACTAAATATGTCAAGTGACTGAGGTCAGATTTGAACTCAGGTCCTCCTGATTACAGCACCAGTGCTCTATTCACTGTGCCACCTAGCTGCCTGTCCTTATTGAGTCCCTTGTCATTAGTCTTTGATGTTTACCTTATATTTCTCTTGGCTCTTGTATATCAAAATTTCTACTGATTTTGGGTCTTTTTGCAACAAAGTGCTGAAAGTCTGGCAATTCATTAAATATCCTTTTTTAAAAATTCAGGATTATGCTTAACTTTGCTGGGTGGTATTTTGGCTGCAACCCCAGTTCTTCTGCTCTTTGATATATAGTGTTCCAAGACTTGTGGTCTTTTAGTGTAGTCTACATTTACCCCGACGCACTAATTTGCCTTATTTGTGGAGGAAATCTGGAGAGCTTGGAGTTTTCTGACCTACCCCACTACCTTACCAGAATCTTCTCGTCATAGAGACAATTTTCAACATTCATTTTTTGAAAGATTTTGAGTTCCAAATTTTTTTCTCTCCTTCCTTTCCCCTCTCCCTTTGCTCCCTTTCTCCCCCAAGATGGCAAGCAATCTTACATAGGTTATACATGTGCAATAATGTAAAGCTTATTTCCATATTAGTCATAGAAGTCAAAGACAAAACAGAACAAAAGGAAGAAACTATGAAAAATAAAAAAAGAAAATAGTATACTTCCATCTGCATTCAGATTCTATCAGTTCTTTCTCTGGATGTGGACAGCATTTTCCATCACGTGTTTTTTGGAGTTGTCTTGGATCATTGTATTGCTGAGAAGTGTTAGGTCAATCATATCTGATTGTTACTGTGTTCAGTGATCTCCTGGTTCTGTTCACTTCACCCAGCACCAGTTCATGGAAGTCTTTCCAGGCTTTTCTGAAGTCCACCTGCTCATCAGTTCCTATAGCATCACAGTATTCCATTACACATTTATATACCACATTTTGTTTAGCTATTCTCCAATTGATCCTCAGTTTCCAAATCTTTGCCGCAACAAAAAAGAGCTTCTATAATATTATTTTTGTATATTTGTATCCTTTTCTCTCTCTTTTTAAAAAATCTCTTTGGGATACAGACCTAGTTCATCACTGTTTTCTTAGATAGTTCCATAATATACATAATGGCAGAATATGTATGGGTGATGGTAAAGAGGGCTACTGACCCAGTGCCAGATAGATGCCAGGGCAGCACACCTATCTTCCCCAGTCTTTATTTTAAGTAGAATGATAAATGAGGATAATAATTCCCTTGCTGATTACATCCATCCATTCATTTATTCATCTATTTATTTATCCATTTTTAAAGAGAGTCATTTAGTCCACTCTACTAACCTGGCACAACTTGAGGTAAAATCCATTAGTAGTAGGTAGCCACTGAAGAAACATTTACAGTGGCAAGTGCATTGGATTTCACACTCTACTTACTCATATGACCTAGGTCAGGCCCATTAATTTCATTTATCTTAGTTTCCTCTTCTATAAAATGAGGGGGTTGACCTAGACCAGGGGTTCTTAACCTGGGATCCATTGGTTTTTCGGATGGATTTCAGGGTGTCCATAAAATTTAGATAGTAAAAAAAAAATGATTACATCTTTATTTTTACTTAAACTTTGGTTTCTTACATACACACACACACATATATATCGATAAAATATATACACATATACATTTTATACACACACATGTATATACATACATACATACACACACACACACACACACACACACATATATATATATATATATATATATATATATATTTTTTTTGTATTTAAAAACATTATTCTGGGGCATCTCCAGGTTTTTCTAGACTGCCAAAAAGATCCATGACACAAAAAAGGATTAGGAATCCATAGGCTCGAAAGATTCTCAGATCTTTCAGATCTCACACTTTCCACTGACTCTAGCTGGGTAAAGAGGCACTAAGTGGGAGAAATGTTACTTAGGTCATTTTGGCCCTTTTGTTGATCTTTGTCATTCTGAACAAAAGCCAAAAGAATACCTTTTGTGTCACTCCTGTCAATAAGCATTTATTTAGTACCAAGCATTGTGCTGGTCTATTTTCTCCTCTTTTTAACTTTTCTCTTCCCCTCTCTTCTTCTCTCCTTTTTTAAAAGTCTGCTTTTAAAAAGTTTGGATGTCTTTTGCTTTTCTATCACTGTAATTTTCAGTTCTTTCTCATCTCCTCTACTTTGTCCTGTGAACCCTCTCTTATTCCAAAGAAAAACAGTTAAGCAAAACCCACTGACAGTGACTTGTTCTGATGGTACATGTAACATGTTCTGAGAGTAGGGAAGTATGTTTTTGTCTTCTTCTCTGGGACAAACTAAGCTCAATTAGTGTATTAATCTGAATTTATATACCCCCATGTGCCATTTATATATATATGTGTATGTGTATATATGCACACACACATACATAACATACACACACATATACATATACATATATATACATATATACACACATATACATAGATGCTTCTTGCTACCATGTAGGAGAGATTTGACAGCACTGATTATATAGGTAGCAATATTAGTACATAGTACTTAATGAAATTTTTAATTCCTTATTTCAAGTTCTCCTGCATCCTGTTACTCTTTTCTTTTGTATCCTAGCCATCGCACTTTCTGATTCCCTCTTTCTTCCTTTAGTATACAGTTGATAAGTGTTTGACAGATTGAATTATAGTACTCTTGTCATCAATTTATTGCTTTCTTATCATACATTTTCTTATTAATGTTTCTTGCTTTTTCTGCTTTTCTACCCTTTTTTCCCTTCCAGCCAAGAAAAAGCAAAAGTTTTAAGATAAAATGCCATCATTGTTTTCTTCTTGACTTTAGAAAAGCTCAGGCCTTACTTTATTGTGTGTGTGTGTGTGTTGTTGTTGTTGTTGTTGTTGCTGCTGCTACTTTTGTTACTTTTTAGTAGGTTCTAAAACTCTAGAGAGACCTATTTCTGGTGCTAAGCTCTGACCTCATAGTATTTAAGGCCTTATTATTTTATATTACTTCACAGTTAGGTTTTTCAGCCCTCTTATTCTATAGAAACAGCCACATAAAAGTCACTAGTAACCTCTTTTCCTCCAGTACTCATCATCCTTTTTGTAAATTCTAGTGCAACTAGTTGGTCCCTCTTTTAAGGTATCATTCTTTCCTTTATATCACTCACGTTATTATTTTTCATACCATTCAATTGTTAATTTGAACTCTTCTTCAGAGCCTTTGTATCATATGTATAGCCATTGCATTATGTCATTATGTCATCTCTCTCATGCCATGTTAACCCTGTTGTTGAATTGCTTGATAATTTCTTTGGTGACCTTGGTTGTCTGCAGCTTCCACCAAGGGAGGGCACCAAGATTTTGAAGGATCAGGAAAGATTTTGAGTAGAAGGTGATGTGTGAGCTGAGTCTTGAAGAAAATGAGGTCTTCTCATTGGCTGGGGTGACTCAAGAGGACTTTCTAGTCATGGAGGACAGCCAGTGCAAAGTTATGAAGGCAGAAGATGGAAGGTTGTATGTGAGGAACAGCAAGGAGGACAGTTTAGCTTCACCATAAAGTGCTAAGAGAGCACGCAAGAAGGGAAAGCAGTATAGAATAATGCTGGAAAATAATTTGGAGCTATGCTGTGAAAGACTTCAGGTACCAAGGAGAAGAGTTGGTATTTGATTCTGAAGGTAGTAACAGGGGGACCGTATATTGAGTAAAGGGGTGACAGAGTCAGACTTGTGCTTCAGTAAAAATAATTTTGAGACCTGTGTGGAGGAGAGATGGAAGAAGGAAAGACTTTTGGCAGGGACATCAATTAGGAGGCTTTTTGCATAATCCAGATGAAAAATGAAAAGCGTGTGTCTATGTAAAGAGAAGTTGATAGATGGGAGACTTGTTTTAGAAGTAGAACTAGCTAGATTTGGCAACTGATGGGATATATGAAATGAAGGAGAGTGAGGATTTGAGGATGACGGTAAAGTTGGGAACATACGAGGTTAGCACAGGTACACGGCAGGCACTTAATAAATGTTTATTGATTGAAAGGATGGTGCTGCCCTCTTCAGAATTAAGGAGGATTGGAAGAGGACTAAGTTGGTTAAGGGTGGAGAGGGAGAAAATGAGTTGTTTTGTATGTTTTGAATTTGAAATGGCTATAGAATATCTAATTTGGAATATTAAAAAGTCAGGCAGTGGCATGGCAGTAGCATTCAAGAGATTAGGCTATAATAGAGTCATCCGTCTAGGGGTGATAGATAATTCAGCCCATGGAACCCAATGGAGTTATCATGAGAGTGACTACAGAGCAGGGGTTCTCAACCTGTGGGTCGTGCTCCCCTTGGGGGTTGAATGACCCTTTCACATGGGTCGCCTAAGACCATCAGAAAATGATCTTAGGAAGGAAGACACCGCTCCTCTATCTCCAGACTGGTCCACCTACATGCAGATACGCCCACATACAAGTATTAAAGGGTCTTGGCATTAGGAAGGTTGAGAACCACTGCTGTAGCGAGAGAAGAGAAAAGGACCTGTTAAAGGGCCTTAGGGTGTACCCACAATTAGGAGAATGTGATATGGGTGGTGAACCAGCAAAGGGTCCTGAGAAGGACTGGTTAGGCAGACAGGAGGAAATAGCTTCCATAAATAGCCACCTACAAATTTAGTGCAAAATCTAATCGTATCGTTACCTTATCATTTACTTTTCCTGCCTCAATTTCAATTTAGCAAACATTTATTAAGCGCCTACTACACATTGGACAATGTAGCACATGCCGAGGATAGAAAAATTAAAGAAAGAAGGACACAATTCCTGTCCTCAAAGAGCTTAACAAGGATGATGATGTTTTGATTGTTCAGTCACTTAAGTCACGCCCGATTCTTCAGGACCCCATATGAGCTTTTCTTGGCCAAGACACTGGAGTGGTTTGCCATTTCCTTCTCCAGCTTATTTTATATGTGAAGAAACTGTGGCAAGCAGGATGCAGCGACTTGCTCAGGGTTACCCAGCTAGTAAGTGTCAGAAACTAGATTTGAACTCAGGAAGATGAGTCTTCCTGACTCCAGATCTGGTGCTCTATCCACTAGCAGCCTAAGTATGATAATACATTTCCATAAATTACTATAATACAAGGCATGAGAGAATGTGGGGGTAATGGACAGTTACAAATGGAGTTCAATGAGAAGTTTGAGGAGGGAGAGGTCATTTCTAGCTTGGTAGGTGCTTCTGTAAAATTTTCCCTGAGTTAGGCTTTGACTTCAAGGGTGAGGAAAGGAGGGTGAGAGTATTCCAGAGGGTAATATGAGTACCTGTATGGAGACTAAACAGGGTTAGATGAGAACTGCAGAGATAGGGTGTCATCTAAAACACAGAAGGGAGTGAGAACAAGCTAGAAAGGTGAGTTGGAGCACTCATGATAAGTTATGTGACAATAACAGTGACAGGAGGCATGCCACAGTGGACCCAGCACCATCTTGGAATTAAGAAGACCCAGCTTTAGGTCCTGCTTTTGTACCTTTGCCACATTGACTATGCCGGTAACCCTGGGCAAGTCACTTAATAGCTCCTCAAAGCCCCATGCAATTCTTTAAGACTATGTTAAAAAGTATTTGTAGATTTGTATGGAGTGGAGGTGGAGATGGAGAGTAAGGAGTTTCTTTACTAGGTGAAACCTATACCAAGGAAATTATAGGTCCAGATTGAGTATGATGAAGATAATGCAATGGATAATAATACTAACAAATGTTCCCCAAATGACACAGAATAAAAAGATAACAGAAGGGTTTCTTGGAAACAAATAGGATGTTTATATTGTTAGGTATTATTATATTATTAAAGTTAATATGCACATGTTAAAATGAAGTCTAATTAGAGACTTGCAGCTTTGTGTATGGTCCTTTAATTTTTTTTTAAATGCTGTTTTTTGGATTTGTTGTTATTGATGGTTTCTGCATTTAGAATAAAGAAAAAGTGGGGGGCGGAGCCAAGATGGCAGCGTAGAAGCAGCAAAGCACCACAGCTCCCACACAAACACACTAGAATAAAGAAAAAGTTAGGTTGGAGCTAGACTGGAGGGCTGTGAATGTTAGGATATGCAGTCTGCTTTATTTGATAGACCACAGTTAAGCAACTAGTGAAGGTTTTTTTTAGTTTAAAAAAGAAAAAGAAAAAAAATTTAAATAATATAACCAAATCTCTCAGAAAGCTAAAGTAGCCTGGCTGTGCTGTGAAGGACAGATGAGAAAGGGTTGCAGGAAGATACATTAGGAGGATAATCTTAGGATAATCTGACCGAGGGGATAAGGGCTAGAATCAGGATGGCTATAGTGAAAGTGGAAAGGCAAAGGCAAGGATGAGTCCAAGATAATGAAGTTTTCAGTCTGTGTTACTGGTAGGATGAGGGATGCTCTCTAGACAGATGATACTGTCAACAGAAATGGGAAGGTGGGAGAACAACAGGTTAGGGGTAGGATTCAGTGTGGATATCTTGGGTTTGAGATGCCGTGTGAACCATTTGGGTGAGGATAGCCAAATGTAGTTGGAATTGTGGGACTGCCCGTCTGTGGGAAGATCTTTCTGGGTTAAAGATACAGATGGGAAAGTACTGCACATAGATGTAATCATCAAGGGACGGAGCAGTGAGATAAGAGCCACACAGAACCTTGAGCAGGAACATCCATCTTTAAAGGGTGGGAAGAGAATGAGGTAGATGGAAAACAATGAGAGCACATTGTTTCAGAAGCCAAAGGAGGAGAGTATCAAGGGGGAAGAGGGGTAAGTGATCAACAGTGTCAGTTCCTTTCCAGATAAGTACAAAATATTACTATAGCAACTACTATATCCCTGCCATATACCATGATGGATGACATCATTTCCCTCTTTTTTTTTTTTTAGAGGGGGGAAGGCAGGGCCCTTGGGGTTAAGTGACTCGCCCAAGGTCCCATAGCTAGTAAGTGTTAAGTGTCTGAGGCTGGATTTGAACTCAGGTCCTCCTGACTCCAGGGCCGGTGCTCTATTCACTGTGCCACCTAGCCACCCCATCATTTCCCTTTTTAAAACATCTTACTAGCTCTCCATAGCCCTTTGCGTCAGATTCAGTATCTTCATAATAGGTTTCTAGGGCCTCATTCTTTCCACATTATTCTAATATTTCTTTTCATTTGATTGCTTATTTCATTTTCTCATTGGTTTGTTTGTCTACTTTAAACTTCATGCTATTTTCAATGATGTCTCAGAATGTTTTCATACTTCCCATTCACCAAATCCTTATTTTCTCCCCAGTTGACATATGTATGTCATATTTGCTTCCTAGCACATTCTGTGCACTCAACTGTTGAAATTATAATGAAATAATTTTTAAAAAGATTCTATGACGATGGATTAAGATTTTACAGGAATAGCTATATCATCAATTAACATCTATGGACATTTGTTAGTTTTGAAGGTAATGAAATTGGCCCACAATCCTTAAATTATCTTTTGAACACTAAAAATTATAGTACAGCGCAACCTTGTTATCATTTCCAAAAATTTTGTGGGATTTATGACATCATTAAAGTTGGAAGAGTTGAGATCTCTGAGATATCCTTATATAGAGAGAATAAATGTCACAAGGCTTAAGCACGTAGAGGATGGAAGTGATGGGGCCTGACTTCAGTTTACTTTCTAGATGCCTGGTCCAATTCACAAGTCCACCAACAGTTATTAATATCCCTGTTTTTCCAGTAGTCCCTCCAACATTTGTTACTTTACTTTTTTGTCTTCTTTACTCTATTTAACTTTTCTTGCACTAAAGGCCTACCTCAGTGACTCTTTGAAGGCCGTGCCTAAGGCATGTAAGATCTCACAGAGCCTATCAAAAAGGATAGATGTCAGATACAAACTTGATGACGGAATCTGTTTTTTATCCAAGAACCACCATAGAAGTAAATTCAGTTGAGGCTCATCACTGAATTTGTTGCAGGGTTATAAACTTTTTGTTCATAGCAATTTTTTTTCCTATTTTTAAAATAGTATTTTATTTTCCCCAGTTACATGTAAAGGCAATCTTAAACATTCATTAAAAAAAAATTGAGTTAAAATTTTTTTCTCTTCTCCCTCTCTCACCTCCCCCCTCCTTAAGGCAGTAAACAATTTGATACAGATTATAGATGTTCAGTCATGCAAAACATAATACCATATTGGTCACAAAGTTACAATTCTTAAAGATTATCTGCTAAGTGGGAGAGGAGTTATGAAGTGCATTGGTGGAGTATCAACAAAGTTATTGATCACTGAAGTATTGCAGTGTATGTGCATGTGTGCAGGTGCATCTTAATACATGAAAAGGCTTAATATTATTTGATAACTTAATAATGTACCATTTTCTCCTCCTTTGGGGAGGAATTTCTGTTTTTATAGGTGTTGAAATTTGATGCTTATTTCCAAGAGGATGTCCCTCTGTCTACTGAGGAGCATTATAGGATCCGAAAGGTGGTCATCTATTATTACCTGGAGGACGACAGCATGTCAGTCATGGAGCCTGTTGTGGAAAACTCTGGAATGCCTCAAGGCAAATTCATCAAGCGCCACAGACTGCCCAAGAATGACCGCGGAGACTATTACCACTGGAAAGACATGAATCGGGGTATCAACCTCCCAATTTATGGGAAGACATTCCGTGTTGTTGACTGTGACACTTTTACAAAGGTATAGAATGAGTTTTGGAATCTTGTGATTCCTTCAACATAATATTAATTTAAAGAGGGCTACTTTCTATAAGAATAATAATGACTAGCATTTATATAGCACTTTCAGGCTTAGAAATTGTTATTTCATTTGGTCTGTATAACAACCCTGTGTAATATTAATGGAAGTTGAAGATCTTCACCACCCATTGATAAGCCTCGTGTGGAGCCCAACAAGAGAAGCTTGCTTAGAGGAGGCTTGTTTTTTAGGAAGGCCAACACCTTTTATTACTTTGTAATTAGGCAGTGGGTCACAAGGGTTGTGATGCCCTCTGAGCCTGAAGAAGTGTGCTTTGGGGCTTACTGATGGGAAGAGAGTTTAAGTGATATGATACGCAGATGAGACTCTGCGTAGCCCTTAAGGAGCCCCCCTGGCTTTGAAAACCCAGATGTTGGTGTTTCTCTCTCTGGTAACTATGTATGTATGTAATGGTCAGACAATTGAATATATTATATATATATTTATGTATATTATATCATAATATACATATATATATTGCTGTTGATCTGTGATGTATGTATTATTTGGTCAGATGGTTAGAAGCTCTGTCTGTCTTTGTGCTATTATTTTTGCTTGTAATTTTTGTTTGTATTTTCTCTGATGTTCAGGGTGCCAAATTTTTCCCCTGAATTAAGTAAATGATATACATGTTTGATTAAAATAATATTGTTGATCCCTTTTGAGATGCTTTTCTTTAGAAAAGCAGATCAAAGAACCTGTGCTAGCAGCTCTCCTGTGTGCTGGTGTTATTGTTCTTACACACCCACAGTGGCTGCAAGTAGCATCGCTGTTACACCCTGTTAGGTAGATATTATTATTATTCCCATTTTACATATGAAGAAATTGAGGCTAAGTGAGTTTTGCATTGGTAGAGGAAATTTCCTTACCAGGAAGTTAAGGGACTTGGCTACATCAAAGAAACCACAGATAAGGCAAAAACAAAGAAACGAACAAAAAAACAAAAACAAATAGAATGGGAATTATTATGGCTTTGTGTATATGGACAACACGTTTTGTGTGTAGTAGGTTCATTATTGAGCGTTCCATCTGAGGGAGTTGCTTTAATGAATGAAGTACTTGATGGTCCAGACCAAACAAAAATTGAATACATAAAACCATCTGACTTACAGAATTGATAACTCACTTGACTTTGATCATCTTCCTTGCAATCACAGAGATGATCACTGTCATAGCTTTGATACTATTCACATCTTCTCTGATTTTGCATCAATTCATAACATTCTTCCCTATTAAGACTGAGCTCCATTCGCAGAGAACAAACAAGCTTTTCTGAGTCTAGAAAGGAGAAAACATTTCCTTGTGTCCGTTCTCAAATTGTTCCTGGCAGCCTAGTTTTTCTTTAGTGACCAGTGAAAACACAGTTTACTGCAGAAGCTGTGTAGCTGATTATTCTGCAGCTGAGAAAAAAAAATACCTTTTTGTTTGTTGATGTTCTGCATGTGGAAGTGGGAGGGAGCTCCACATTTATTTTTCAAGAAAATATGGATCCTGGGAAGCAACATGATGGTAAAAATAATAGCTCATATTTCATATGGGACTTTAAGGTTAAAGCATTTTATATATGTATTATTTCCTTTGATACTTCTAACAGCCTTGTGAAAAAGGTGCTGTTACTGCCCTCCACATCGCAGATTAATAAACTGAAGCTCAGAAAGGGAAATTGAAATGCTTTAGAAATATACAGCCAGTAAGAGTCAGAGGTAGGCCTCACACCCAGGTCCTCCTAATTCCAAATCTATGACTCTTTTCCCTGTGCTACACCACATCAGCATAGCTTGGGTATTCTTTGTCTTTGCTTTGACCTTATATTTTTCCAGCACATGAACTATGTACCCCTGGAATCATGTGGACAGAACAGATGTTTAAAATGTCATTTTGAAATGGTTTTTTAAATCCTACCCTGTATAATCCTAACATGAATTTATACAGGCTGACTTCCATCATCTTCAGAAAGGAGAATTTGCTCCATAATGTTTTTAACTTGTTCTTATGCTTGTCTTAATTTTTTAGAATTGAAAATGAAATTAAAAGATAACAAGTAATATTAATTATGAAAGTAGTTCATCTTTTTTTTTTTCCCCTGAGCCTGGATTTATTTTCACCATGGATTTGGGACGAATACACATTAAGATCCAGATAATTTATGGTTCAGTGTTAGGAAAGGGACCAGACAGCCAAGGATCAGCGGAAAGCTTCCCAGAAAAAAGCAAGGAAAAGGAAAAGTCAGGAAAAGCCAATCTTCTGTTATTTGAGCAGTATCTCCCAAAGAAAGATATGGTTATATTGCAAACATAAGCCTTCATTTCACAAGCTATTCTGAGGGAAACTGATGTTCTGGTTTTTCTAAGCACGTGATTTTTAAACAAAAAGTAAACAGTATTTTTTCAATTACGTAATGTCAGTGCTGAACAATACATGTTTAAGAATTGTAAAACAGAAAACCACCAGTTATAGATTTGAAGTATACTATGATTATTAAAATTGATGTAAATATTTTTTTATTAGAAGTATATATAGTCACTCAGAAATACTTGTGTTTTGAGGGTGAATTGACTCAAAGGAGAGTTAGACATAACTCCAAATTATTTTACATTTTATGTAAATATTTATATGTGAATTTAGCTGTGGATTTAATAGGTATTTCTGTGGCATTATTTAAGGATCTGGATATGGCAGAATATCAGACCCATAATAAATCCTGTATTTAGCATTAACTGAGTAAGTTATGAAAGCAAACTAGCTGTACCAACTGGGTTTTGCCTTTTGTTATTTTTTTTAAAATCACATTTTAATGCTGGTCTAGAAGAAAATTTTGTTGCTATTGTATCTTCAGATATAATTCTCTCGTTAACTAAAAATCACAACAGAAGTTACTATTATGAAATCCTAGAAATGAAAGATTACTTTAAAGATTGCCATAGTTTGGTCACTTTATTTTAATGATGAAGATACTTAGGTATGGAACCCAGGTCTTCTGATTCTTCCCCTGAGGTATTTTTACGTTTTCTTTTATTTCTTCATTCTTTTGATTTTGTTTGATTGATTTTTGATATTTCATGGAGTCATTAGCTTCTGTTTGTCCAATTTGAATTTTTAAGGAGTTATTTTCTTCACTTTTTAACATCTTTTTCCATTTGGCCACTTCTACTTTTTAAGGAGTTGTTTCCTTCAGTATATTTTTGTACATCTTTTTGCACTTTTTTGTGCTTCCTTTATCAAGATGTTGACTCTTTTTTTGGGGGGGAGGGCAGTTGGGGTTAAGTGACTTGCCCAAGGTCACACAGCTAGTTTGTGTGTGTGTGTGTTAAGTGTCTGAGGCCAGATTTGAACTCAGGTACTCCTGACTTCAGGGCCGGCCGCTCTTCACTGCGCCACCTACCCACCCCTTTGTTGACTCTTTTTTCAAGATTCCCTTGCATCATTCTCGTTTCTTTTCCCAGTTTTTCTTCTACCTCTGTGATTGACTTTTGAAATCCTTTTTGAGCTCTTCCAGGAGTTCTTTTTGGGCCTGAGACAAAGTCTCATTTTTCTCTGAGGTTTTACAATGTCGTCCTCTTCTGAATTTGTGTTTTGGTCTTCCTTGTTACCATAAAAACTTTCTAAGGTCAAGGTTTGTTTTGCGTGTGTTTTGCATTTTTTGCTCATTTTCCCAGTCTATTTTGTTACTTTTAAAGTTGAGTTCAGCTCCTGGGGTAGAGGGTACACTGTCCCAAACTTCTTATGCTGGGTACTGCAGGTCCTGGCTGTTAGCCTGGTGTTGCACTGGGGCTGCAGGATGGGAAGTGGGAGTGGGGAAGGGTGGCTCTTTACCTGGTGCTGCACTGGGGCTGCATAGGGGCCCTGGTCATTCTCCTGGTGCTGCGTTGGGGTTCTGTCACTGCCCTGCATGGGGTTCTGTGTGTCCTGCTGGCTTACTAAGGCAATGCCTGATGCTACCGTACTGGGACAGTGCCAGCCCTGGACTGCATTCTTTTACCTGAGTGAAATAGACCTCTCCTGGTAACCTTCCAAGTTGTCTTGGACTGGAAAATTGTTTTACTTCCTCTTTTTGTTTCCAGAATTTGTCTCAATATGCTATTTTGTAGTTGTTGGAGATGAATTTGGGACAGTCCAGGGGATTTCCTGCTTTACTCTGCCATCTTGGCTCCCCTCATAATTCTTTTTTTTTTTTTTGGAGAGCAGTTGGGGTTAAGTGACTTGCCCAAGGTCACACGGCTAGTTTTTTTGTGTTAAGTGTCTGAGGCTGGATTTGAACTCAGGTACTCCTGACTCCAGGGCTGGTGCTCTATTCATTGCACCACCTAGCTGCCCCTCCCCTCATAATTCTTTACAAAATTCTTTACCTGTTCTTTACAAAAGCCACCATACTCTTTATTATGCCATACTTTCTACTGCCCTAAGGCAGCCTCCATTGTTGCCAAAACATAAAACCAAACTTCTGTTGTATTTCCAATTTTAAAACATGTTCGGATTTCATTCTAGTGTACTTTCCCCTTTTTCCAGTTACTCTACCATTTATCGTCAGGTACATTAGAATGTGAGCTCCTCCAAGGCAACAATCATTTTCCGCCCATTTCTTTGTATCCCTAGTGCTTAGCAAAGTTCCTGACACTAAGTACTTAATAAATGCCTGTTGATTGATTGATTAATTGAATAGAGCCTTTAAGGAGACTCTAGGTTGTCAACATGAATTGGAAAATAGTAGTGACTGTGAAAACAGTTTCATTATATTGATTTGTAATGAATTAACAAAAATGAAATTCAGGATTATATCTAATTTAAAAGTTTATCTTGACTTTTCATTAGAGTAATATACTTTTAGAGCTAGAAGGAAGGGACCTTAGCAATCTTGAGAAGATACTATTTTTTTTCCTGGTAGTGTTTCCCTTGATAGTGGAAATGAGGGGAATCCTCAGATCTACATTCGTCTGGGTCCATGTCTACATTGGGAAGGGAAATGCCAGTTCAGACACCTATAAGAAATCTAGTTTCACAACCAACTCAGACCAGCTCCTTGCTGTCCACAAATAAACAAATGTTGGTGCTCGCTCTCTTTTGCGGAACTGATAAGTCTGAAATAAAAAGAAAGCCTAAATGTTAGTAAATCAGGTTTTGGAGATGAATTAAATACGCTTAGGTCCAGTTTGTTTTGTGGAATCATGGCAAATGCATTGAATTTGGGCTAGATGCCTTAGTTGAAGTTCTGTGGCTGACATTTAACTACCTGTGTGATAATAAGCAAGTCCTTTCCTTTCTCTCAGTCTCAGCTTCTTCATCTGTTAAATGGGAAATATCATACAAAACCTTGTGGCCTAGCCGTACCAGATTTTAATCTCTATTATAAAGCAGCGGTCCTGAAAACTGCCTGGTACTGGCTAAGGAACAGAGAGGTGGATCAGTGGAATAGACTGGGTACTAAAGACTCAGTAGTTAACGACTGTAGTAACATACTGTTTGATAAGCCCAAAGATCCCAGTTTCTGGGCTAAGAATTCACTATCTGACAAAAACTGCTGGGAAAATTGGAATATAGTATGGCAGAAACTGGGCATAGACCATTATCTAACGCCATACACCAAAGTCGAGTCTAAATGGATGCACGATCTAGATATAAAGGCCGATACTGTAAATAATCTGGAGAAGGAAGGAATAGTTTACCTGTCAGATTTATGGAGTAGGGAAGACTTTATGACCAAAGAAGAGTTGGAAAGCATTATAAAATGCAAAATAGATAATCTTGATTACATCAAATTGA
>CM053593.1:218878112-218908019 GCA_028646575.1 Pseudocheirus occidentalis
ACAGATACATCATATGTGTGACGACCAGTTCTGAAAAACTGGATGCTTCTCAGCATCGCACAGTTAAAAGACAACTCTACAAGTCTCAGGATGGAAGGAGATGTCTACATTTAGACAAAGATCCAGAAAGATCAGAGTTTAAAAGGAGACTGAAGCAATGCATGCTATCATTCTTTTCGATGTTTGGCTTTTGTTTCTCTTTTCTCATTGTTCACTCCATTGGCTATAACACCTATACAACCAGACTATTGTACAATGTGAAGGAGTTTGCAGATCCTATACATGATTGTATGCCACCATGGTGAGGGTGGGGAGAGGGGAGGAAGGGGAGAAAAAACTGAAACTCAAGTGACTCTGGAACTGAATCTTGTAACCTAAAAGGAAACAAACAAGTCAATAAACTTTAAAAAATTAAATAAATAAATAAAAGTTCATATGTTGCTAAAAAAAATCATACAAAACCTTGTGATTTAGTATTTCAAGTTACTTATGCAATTTGAAGGTATTTGTAAGAGAGCTGAACCAGCCAATGACACTAAAAGCAAAAATCATTTATTGGATGCATTTTTGTCTCACCTAATTAATGTTAATTTACAAGAGAGAGCCTTTGGCTTGAGAGGATACCCAGTGGTGGGAGCCCAGAGGGGAAAGTGGAGATAACCAGAGAAAAATACACCCAATTTCGTCACAGCAGGAGGAGATAGGGGACTTTTGGAGGGCATTGTGGAGGAACTTCTTCTTCTGGTTGGTGGCCCTAGCTTTAACTCTTTTGTCAGCTAATCTGATAGATGTGGGAGATGATCTGAGTAGCTTACTTTGTTAGGACAGCAGCTGGACTCCCTTCTCTGCCAAAAAGGATCATAGGACAACCGCCTACACTACAGCCATTACCACATACTAGGGATAAGGTAATCTAGAGTGGTTCACATCTTGGAACAAAAAGAGAGTGGGCATAGACTAGGGATTTCATAGAAAGGTTCAGGGTCTTGTTCAGGGTCATCTTACTGGTTTTCTACATCAGATATTACCAGAAGGGAAAGGCCAGATTTAGGCAGAGCTGTTTAGTAGTAAAATAAAGTCTTGCCTCCCCAAATCAGGTTTTTTTTTTCTTTTGACTACTATTATTCAGTAGTATCACATACTTAGTCACAGTAAAGTGCATATGAATATAGACTGTTATTTGCCAAATTAGCACATATTAGAGAATTGCAAATATGAAAGTAGCCATTTTTATACTGGAGCAGCTGCTAGTAATATACAGAAAAACAACAACATAGCTTCATGCATTCAGCAAAATTACAAATGCATTTACAAAAAAAAATGCCAGATTTAAAAACAAGAATCTGATTTTTTTTGGTGAAAATATAACAAGCTAAACAATTATTTCCAAAATCACTTATATAAGTAAAGAGGACAGTAAAAATAATTGGTAAAGCATCATACAAAGACATATTGCATTCATTATTGTTTCCGATTATACAGCACTCAATGATATAATAAGAGAACTGGGCCAGTCTCAGAAGCAAGCTCACCAAAAATCCAGTTTTGGGCCTCAATTTCCTTATGTGTCATGAGCTGCAAAAGGATATGGCAAACCACTCTATTATCTTTGCCAAGAAAATGGAGTCACAAAGATTCAGACACAACTGAAATGAATGAACAACAAATCCTGCACATAGTTTGCTTGTATGTATTTGTTTGCATATTGTCTCCCTATTAGATTGTGAGCTCCTTGAAGGAAGGAACAGATTTTCACCCCTTTTTGTATCCCCAGAGCTTTGCAAAGTGCCTGGTACACAGTAGGAACTTAATCAATGCTTATTGACTGTGTCACCTAGCTAAATTTCACAGACTTATTCAGTTTTTAGATCTGAGTTTTCTTATACCAGTGTCTCCTAGACTATGTTGTATTGTCTAGCAATATTTATAAGTTAATACGCTGTGAAGGAATTCTGTATTATAATCTCCATTGTATATATGGCTGGATTAAGATGTGGTGTTACATCACTTGCCCAGTTTGGATGGGAACTACTGTTAGTTGGCTAGACAGTAGAGGTCAAGAGTGCCGCAGTCCTAAAACCTGACTTCATGTTGTCTGTAACTCTCAATAGTTTCACTTGTCTAGTTAGAGTTCGTTTTGCCTTCTGTAATATTTCCAGGGATACGCATGATTATTTTCTGTTTTGAATTATTTAGGTGTTTTTAGAGAGTCAAGGAATTGAACTGAATCCACCAGAGGAAATGACTTTGGACCCTTACACTGAACTCCGGAAAAAACGTCTCCGCATGTATGTCACCCCATCAGACTTTGACCAATTTAGACAATTTCTGGCCTTTGATAAAAAGGTAAGTGTGCCTGAGGATATCTTAGTGGATCTGCTCCCCTTTTCAAATTTTCCTACCCTTAGCAATGAATAGGCTGTTTTGATAGGTTGTGGTGAAAATTTTGTTTTGTCCATGTAGATACAATGCTCTCTGAATTCTTCCAGAATTATGGCTGTAAGAATACCTTAATTTCAGGCCAGAGAGTCAACTAATTCAATTTATAGAAATGAGTTAAGTGACGTCATCTTTAAAGTAGTGAAATTACAAAGTAAAAAAGTCAAAACAACATAAATAACCTTTTCTTTTTCCTTTCCAAGATTATTTATTATACATTTTTTTAAAGCATTCATTTTTTACTTTTAGTTCCTAATTCTCTTCCTCCTTTAGGCCCTTCCCTACACATTAAAAAGGCATACAGTATGTTATCCATTATATATGGAAAGGTATGCAAAACATTTTTATATTAACAAAATGTTGCAAAAAAAACCTCACAAGAAAATTAAGGTGAAAAAATATTCTTCAATCTGTACTCAAGAGTTCATTAGTTCTATCTCTGGAGGTGGAGAACATTTTTCATCATCAGTCCTTTGGAACTACCATGGATCATTATATGGATAAGATTAGCTCAGTCTTTCACAGTTGATTATTGCTATTATTATATACAATGTTCTGTTCACTTTACTTTGTATCAGTTCGTATGTCTTCCCAGATTTTTCTGAAACCATCCCCTTTGTCATTTTACTTTTTAAAATTTTATTTGTTTTTTCAATATTCTTTTTTATTTAAATTTTGAGCCCCAAGCACTTTCCTTCCAACCCATTGAGAAGGTAAGTAGTATGAAAAAAAAATAAAACAAAGCCCAAAACTCTTGAGTTACATCTGCTTCCTGTTTTAGGTCTTAAATTGACCATATCTTCTTTTAAAGCACAGACAATTCTCATTGAAACGTTTTGTAAAAACTACAAAAGTCTAGAGACATCCCCAAAGCTGATGAATTTGGTTGAGCTTCTGATATCAAAATAATAATTTCACAACAATTCTATTCCGGATTCCTTCCTGTTAAATTTTGTCAAGTTGATGTGCATTCTCTGGCAGGGCACCTTTGAGGAACCTTCTACTGTTGAGAGCAGAGAGCTCTTTGCAAGGAGCTTGCCGTAGGAATATGGAAATTGGAGTTCTTTTCTTGCCTCTGATACTTAGTGAGCAGGTCACAGGACCACTTGGAGCCTCATCATACTTCTCTGTAAAACGGGAATAATTATACCATGGGATGGATGTGAAGAAAGTGTTTTATAAATCTTAAAGCTTTATATAAACATTATTTTTTATTAAAAGCATGAGAATACCAGCTATCTCAGAACAACCCGACAGAGATCAATAAGACCAGCGTAGGTTAGGCCCATCTCTGTGACTTCGTGCTAAACAAAAAATCAATTTCTAGAGGTAGCTACTTATGACAACAGACCACAGTTTTGTTCCATTAATTCTCAGGAGTATAAATCAAGGCATGACAAATTTGCTTTATACATGTAGAAGCCAGCCCCTGAATTTAGCAAACAGAGGAATTTTTCAGCTTTGGGGATTTTGTTTTGATGGGAACTAAAAATAGTATTCTGTGCCAGTGAATATTATAATCTAAATTTTACATATAAACAAGTATAGCAAAGAACTTCACAGACATTTATGTCAGACAAAATAATATGACATGAAATGGCAAATGTGTTGTATACTCGTATCTAGTATTTCTCATGTGGCCATGCGAGTACCTTATTGTTTTAGAATAATAATAGCTAATATTTAAACAGCATTTTTTAGTTTACAAATTTTTTTTCTTGCAACAATTTGGTGAAGTAGGTAGTGCCTGTAATATTGGGATATAATTTTGCAAATGAGGGAACAATGCTCAGAAAGGGTGACTTGCCCTTCTATCCCCATCATAACCTGACCCTTTGTTCCTGCACAGTTTTCCTACACATTCTACTTCCCCCTCTGTGTTTACCTTCTCTGTCCCCTTTCCTAGGGGCCTTCAGTCTGAACTGCTCCATTTTGGGGTGGGACAAAACCCTGAGCCCTGATCATTGCCCTAACCCCCATTGTCTTACAACCTCCTCCAAAAGGGATTATCAGCTCTGGAACATCCTTAATGGACTCTCCCTCTCTGCCTGCCTGCCTGCTGCTTCAGACACCAAAAATACTAGATAAGAGAATGAAATTGCTAAGCACCATGGTGACTTAGTGCCAGAGAAATGAGGAACCCTGACATGAATCAGAAATTCTGGGAAAGAGATCAAAAAGGATAACTAATTATTGGCTGTCCCCAACTGCAAATAAAATAGGTGATAAACTCAGTTAGTTCCAGTTTTCCCTTCAAACTGATTGTGCCAAGTGTGGTTCAACCAAGGTCCATCCTCTGACCATGAGCTATTTGAGTTCTGATGCACAAGCAAACTGATTCTCTTTCATTCAGTTCATTTCAAAATACATTTCATGAACTCTTGTTTTAGGCCAGGGTTTTTTGCTATATTCTGTGGATACAAACATTAAAAAACAAAACAAAAAAATTAGCCCCTCTCTTCAGGTAACCTGTGCTTTCCTGTGAAAATGTCTCCTGAAATATTAAGTTTCCATAGTGATTAAATGAGAATGTAATTAAATATGGTACCCACTCATTTAGCTAACAAGGTTAGATGAGTCAGTTATAAAGAAATAATGGGAATATGCTCAGGGGGAGGGATTAAAAGATATTGACAGTATCCCCCAAGATGAGGGCTTTACCCTCAAGATTAGGACCTTAGAAGTGCTGAGTTCTTTGCAGCATCAGGCTCCAAGTAAGAAAATTTAGTTTCTGCTTCTTTTGGTGTCACCTGGGGCTTCTGAATACTTTTATACCTCTTATAACTCCAGCGTACTCAACATACTCAGTGCCTCTGCTGTGCTGGTCTTTGATTTTTAGGAATTTTGTTCCTTTCACTTTAGAAAGCATCACTCACCATTCAGTAAGTCTAATGATTTCTCTTTAAAAAAAAGTTTTATGTTGAATTACTGATGGTTTTTATGAAAGCTATAAATAGAAACCAGAAAATTGACATAAATAGTAAGCCTTTTCTTATTCACTGGAAAAACAGACATTGAGAGTTGGAAGGGGCCTCAGCAGCCATCTAGACCAGTTAATACTCCAGAGGAATCTGTGTGGCAGCATAGCCAACCAAATGGTCATCCACTTCAAATAGAAACTTGAAGACTTTCAATGAGAAAGAATCCATCAAAGTAGACTGTTGCACTTTTGGAAAGCTCTCTGCTCCCCCTGAATACCCCTTCAAATACATGAAGACAGCTGTCACAGATCCTCCTGAGTCTTCTGTGGTCCAGGCTAACTCCAGTTTCTTCATTGAATCTTCATATGTTATGGACTCAAGGCCCTTCACCATCTTTGTTGTCATTCTTTCTGGATGCTGTCTGATTTATCAATGTCATTCTTAAATCGAGATCCCCTAACTTGAACAATACTTCAGGTGCAGTCTGGTTAGGCACTCATTTCTGGAAGCTGGGCTACCCACGAAAACCCAAGACCACAGGCTTTTTTTGGCCGTCATATGACATTGCTGACTCAGATTGAGTTTGTGGTCCGCTAAAGCTGCCAGGCACTTTTGACAAACTCTTACCTAACCAGGCTTCTCTTCTCTTCTACTTGTGAAATGGATTCTTTTTGGAACCCATGTGTAAGGCTACATTTGTCCACCTTGTTAATCAAGGTCTTTTTGGATCTTGACTTCCTTATTCGTTGTGTTGGCTGTTTCTCCCATCATGAGCACGCCACCTTTCTTTCTCCAGGTCACTGATAAAAATGTTAAATAGTGCAGGGTTATCCTTGGGGTACCCCACTGGAGACCTCCACCTACATTGACATGGAATTATGAATAACTAGTCACTGAGTCTAGCCATTATACAAATTTCAGTTCTTTCTAATTGGATTATTGTTTCATCTCTATTCATCTTCCCCACAGGAATAGTATATGATACTTTGTCAAATGGTCGGCTAAGATATAGGTGAATAATATCTACAGGAATACCCTCAACTACTAGTTTTAATTATCCTATGATGAAAGCTTAATGTGTCATGACCTCACAGTACTCTTTTTGATGAAGCTGTTATGGCCTGTTTTTGTTTTTTTTTAACATTTACATTTATTAATATATTTCAACATTCTTTTCTTTTATAATTTTGAGTTCCAAATTTTCTCCCTCTCACACCTACTAAGAAGGCAAGCAATATGGTATTAGTTATAATATGAAAGCATGCAAAACGTTTCCATATTAGCCATACTTTTAAAGAAACAAGAATAATAAAGTAAGTGAGAGAACTATACTTCAGTTTGCACTCAAGAATTCATCAGTTCTCTCTCTGGAGGTGGATAAGCACTTTTTCATCATGGAGTACTTTGGAAGGTTTCGGATCATTGTGTTGATTAGAGTAGCCAGCTCTTTTACAATTGATTATCATTGTTATTGTTGAGTCATCATCATCCCAAACAACTGTTTGTGACCCCATTTGGGGTTTCCTTGGCAAAGATACTGTAGTGGTTTGCCATTTCAATCTCCAGCTCATTTTATTCATGAAAAAAACTGAGGCAAACAGAGTTAAGTGACTTGTTCAGGGTCACACAGGTATTAAGTGTCTGAGGCCAATTTCAAACTCAGGAAGATGAATCTTCCTGACTCTAAGCCCAGTGCTCTTTCAGTGCCCCAAATAGCTGCCCTGTATCATTACAACATTGCTGTTACTAAGCAGAATAATCTCCCTGTTCTTCTCACTTTACTTTGTATCAGTCATGTAGTTCTTATCATGATTTTCTGAAACCACTTCTCTCTCCATTTCTTGTAACACAGGGGTACTCCATCACAATCATATGCCACAACTTGTTTAGCTATTCCCCAGTTAATGAGCACCGCTCAATTACCAATCCCTTGCCACCACAAAAAGTGCTGCTTTAAATATTTTTGTACATATAGGTCCTTTTGCTTTTTTCTTTGATCTTTTTGGTATATAGATCTAGTAATGGTATTGCTGGGCCAAGGGTATGAACAGTTTTATAGCTCTCTGGGCATAGTTTTGAATTGTTCTTCAGAATGGCTGGACCGTTTTTCTACTGCACCAGCACTTCATTAGTGTACCTATTTTTCCCTCATCCCTGCCAGCACTTGTCGTTTTTTGATAGGTGTGAAGTGCTAATTCAGAGTTGTTTTAATTTGCATTTCTCTAATCAATAGTGATTTAGAGCTTTGTTTCATATGGTTTAGATAGCTTTGATTTCTTCTTCTGAAAATTGCCTGTTTATATCCTTTGACATTTATCAATTGGACAACAGCTCTTGTTTTTATGAATTTGACTCAGTTCTGTAGTGAGTATATATTTGAGAAGTAAGGCCTTTACCATAGAAACTTGCTGTAAAAATTTTTTATATTACTTCATTATCATTTAGCAAACATACTTTTAGCATAGTACCTTTTAGCATAACATAGTTTCCCTGATTAATTTTTAATTTTTTAAAATTATCTTGCTTTTGCTTTGTGTGAGATCATGATTGCTAGCCTTGCCTTTTTGACTTCAGTTGAAACATATTAGATCCTGCTCTAGTCCTTTATTTTAGCTGTGCATGTGTCTTCCTGTTTTAAACATGTCTCTTATAAACAACATATTTTCTACTCATCTGTGGTCTTTTCATTAGGAATGCTTAAAAGTCTTCTTATTTTATTAAATATCCAATTTTTCTCATGAAGGATTATACTCAGTTTTGTTAAATAGGTTATTCTTGGTTGTAATCTGAGTTCTTTTGCCTTCTAGCACATTATATTCCAAATCTTCCAGTTCTTTAATGTGGAAGCTGCTAAATCTTGCATGCTTCTGACTGTGGCTCCATAGTATTTGAATGGTTTCTTTCTGACTTCTTGAGATATTTTCTCTTTGATCTGGGAGCTCTGGACTTTGTCTATAATATTACTGAGAGATTTCACTTTTAGAATCTCTGTCAGGTGGTAATTGGTGGATTTTTTCAATTTTTATTTTATTCTCTGGTTCTAGGACAGTGGTTCTCATTATGTGGGCATGTGGGCGGACCCACCTGGAGATGGATAGAGGAGCCGTGTTTCAATTCCTAAGACCATTGGAAATATGTGTTTTCTGATGGTCTTAGGTGACCCCTGTGGCCTCTGTGAAAGGGTTGTTCAACCCAAAGGGGGTGCAACCCACAGGTTGAGACCCACTGTTCTAGAATATCAGGGCAGTTTTCCATGATCATTTTTGAAATATAATATCTAGACTCTTTCTTTGATCATGGCTTTCAGGTAATCCAGTAATTCTTAAATCATCTCTCCTTAATCTGTTTTCAGGGTCAATTGTTTTTCCTATGAGATATTTCACATTTTCTTCTATTTTTCCATTCTCTTGACTTTGTTTTATTGTTTCTTGAAGTTTCATGGAGTAATTAGGTTCTCTTTGCCCAGTTTTGATTTTTAAGGAATTATTTTCTTGAGTGAGATTTTTGTACCTCTTTTTCCACTTGACCAATTTTGCTTTTAAGGGAGTTCTTTTCTTCAGTGAATTTTTGGTGCCTCTTTTGCCAAGCTATTAATTGTCTTTTCACAATTTCATTCCCTTGTTTTAACTTCTTTATCTAATTTTTTTCTACCATTCTTATTTAATTTTTAAAATAATTTCTAACCTCTTCCAAGAATTCTTCTTGGGCTTGTATCTGATTTACTTTTTTTTTCTTTGAAGCTTTGCCTTTAACTGTTTAGACTTTATTATTTTCTTTTGTGTTTGTGTCTTGATCTTCCCTGTCACCATAATAGCTTTTCATGGTCAGCTTCTTTTTGTTTGTTTGTCTACCCTGCTTTTAGCAGTGCAGAAAAGCCTGAAGCTTGAGCAAAGAGCCCTTCCTCCCCCGTTCCTGGAATAGAGCCCAACATTAATATAAAGTTCCAAATCAAGAAATAGGGTAGAAAAATGAACAAACAACGATAAGAGAAAGAGATAGCATATATTCTTGCATATGTCTGGATAGTTGAAGTTCCCCAGCACAGCTACATCAGACTTCCATCCCAGGTTGGTGATCTCTTTCCCAACATCTTCCTGTAGTTCCTTTTTATGTCCAAATAGTCTGTAGTAAACTTTAAGGACAAAAAAAATGAGTTAAATTGCTCTTTTTGCTGGCTTCACTCAGCTATTCCCCAGTATACTTTTCCTGCTTTGGTTTCTGGATTTCCTCATGAGTATGCCTTCTTACTATATAAGGCTACTATCCCTTCTTTTACCTACATTGTTTCTTCTGAATAAAGTATTCTGTTTTAGAGCCATTTTCCAGGCATGGGTTTCATCCAACCAAATCTTAGAGATGAGGTCAAATTTGCTTCTTTGTATTGGGATTTCTACTTATATCATTCCTGTTGCCTAGACATTTGGCATTTATGTATAGACATTTGAGACCAAGAGTTTTATTACTTGTTCCTTTTTTGGATTTTGTCTTCTGTGAATTTACAGGGGTCCCAACTGCTGTTCTTCTGAACTATAATTATTCCCTTGATGGATATACATAGGCAGTCTTATCATTCCTCCATTGTTTAGTTTAAAGACCTTTTTATTAGATTTGCGGCAAACCCTGAAAATACATTCTTAATCAGCCTTTGTTAGCTGTGCTCCATCCCTGGTCAGGGGTATTTTATTCCTATCTTTTAAGCCATCATTAAAAATCTAAATTCCATTCTTAGCCAGTTATATCTTATATAATTGTTCCTTTTCAACATCCATCATGCTGATCTCAAAGATGACAGAATATCCATATCCCTTGCTTTCAATGAGCAACAGTAAAGAGAAAAACAACTTATACTCCTATGATCTTCAGTTTCTTGCTCAAGACTTCATAATCATTGGAAATATTTTTCATAGGTTCCTTCAAGCAATACTGTTTGTGCCCTCATGAATCATCATGAGTGGGTGGTGTCATCTGTTTTGATTAATCTTGGGAGAATCTCTGTGGGGTCTTGGATACATGACTCAGAGAGACAACAGGTGTGTCTCTGCTGTTTTTATTTTGTCCGCAGATTCTGGTTTTGGCACCCCTATTCAGAAAGGCAGGGACCACTACTTCTCTTTGATGCTTCCTCTGACATGTATAAGCAATTTTAAAATAACTTTATTAACATCCATATGTCATTGTGTATAGGACCAGTTACTCTTTGTACTTTAGCTGATTCCATTTACAGATCAGTATTTTGGTTTTAACTGAGTTTATTCCTTTTTCATTACAAAAAAGCATTCCCTGAACAGTAGATATATACAGGGATATATTAAAGATGAAGGTGATGTAGGCACAAAGAATATGAATTAAAAATCAGATTTTTTAAAAAATAAACTGAGTTGTTTAACCTCTGATTTCTGTACAGAGTACAGAATTTTACTCATTTCCAGCTGCTGATAATTATTTCAACATTTCCAGTGCCATTATAGTGCCTTGGAAGTTTTTTTTTTTGAGCTTATCACAGGGCAGCTACTTTGCCTAACTCGATGTCTGCTGTTTCCTATTTGTTTATGTTTACATGTTAAATGACAAAGAGGAAAAATGAAGGCCCCTTCTTAGAAGAGGGGGTGACGGGGGGCACCACTTCTCTTTTTTTTAAGTAATTGTTTTGGTTTCCTCCAGGTCCTCCGATTCTATTCAATTTGGGATGACACAGATAGCATGTTTGGAGAGAGTCGACCCTTTATTATTCACTACTATCTTGCTGATGATACAGTGGAAGTTCAAGAGGTACATGAACGAAATGATGGGCGTGATCCTTTTCCAATCCTGGTGAAGCGCCAGCGCTTGCCCAAAGTCTTGGTGGATAAGTCAAGTAAGAGTTTCTGTGGAATTGGTTTGTCTTCTGTTATTTGGTTTCTCTCTAAATAGGCAGGATCTGTAGCTTTTTTTTTTTAATCTCAAAGTAACCAGATGAACTTGACTTTAGAAGTTTGGGAGGGCCTTAAAAACATATTCTCCCTAGGCAGCAAGGCAGACCTGCCTTTGGTTCTCTTCTTTCCTCCTCCGTTTATCCATGTCTGTGATTGCTACACATGATGGAGTATCCAGCTGATGAGAGACATATTTGGGAAGACAGGAGTGTCCTGCTAGATTTATTTGAAATATGATGAATTAACCCTTTGAAACGAACAATTCACTGTCACTTCATTCTCTAACTACAAGGAGAATTCTACAGAATGAACCAGTGGTGGGCTAGGTATAACAATCTGATTTCTTGAACTTTTTTTTTTATCTTTTGCCCACAAACTCTCATTACTCTCGTGATTTACTATTATTATTTTTTTTAGGACTCTACCGTGGCGTGAAAAAAAAAAACAGTTCAAAGCATGAAGGATCTTTCTTCTTTACCTGCCCACTGTTTTTACTTTTCACCATCCCAATCCAACTATTTCCCAGTAAACCAGCCCATATCTCTGCCATTTGCCCTGTTGCTGATCCCCACCTAGAATGGAGACCCTCTATCCTGGACCTTTAGAGACCATGTGCCCTGTCTCTGGGGAAGCCAATCAACTTAGCTTTGTAACTGCATCTTGGGACTGGATTGTCCTGATTTGTAGGCCAGGGAGTGCAAAATGCATAAACCACTATATGTAGCAGAGTAGAGACTATACTTCACACTATACTTCATCCAGCCATCCCCATGAAAACAGTATCTGTCCTGGCCTCACCTCACCTCTGCTTCCTTCCCACCTCTTCCTCTGGAAAAAGTAATCAAGTCAGTATTTTTATTGCTACTGGAATGTTACTGGAATTAAATGCCCTATATGTCCACTCACCATCCCTGAGATTCTTCAGGTCAAAATCCCCTTTTCTGTCATCACTCCCTTTTATACATTTCCCTATCAAATAAATATAAGTTTCTTGAGGGCAGTCGTGACCCCATTTGGGGTTTTCTTGATAAAGATACTGGAGTGGTTTGACATTTCCTTTGCCAGCTCAGTTTTACAGATAAGGAAACTGAAGCAAATAAGGGTTAAATGACTTGCCCAGGGTCACACAGCTAGTAAGTGTCTGAGGTCAGATTAATTTAGGAAGATGAATCTTCCTGTCTTCAGGCCCAGTCCTCTATCTACTACACCATTTAGCTGTCCTACCTATTACATAGTAGGTGCTTAATAAATGCTTTAACATTTAAAAAATTATTTCCTTAATTAGAAGTTTCCCTGCTAGATAATGTTGATGGGATGATGTAGCTTGTTGCTTGTTAAGATCGCCCCCACTGTGGCAACATCTGTTCTTTTTTCACTAGATTAAAATAGTCTTGAGGAAGGCAGATAAAAAAGGGGTGACACCTGCCATCCATAATCACTTGCCCATGGCAAATAGGCATCCTTGGTACACATGCCTGTTTCTGTTACTGATATAAGTATTTAAAGAATTTTCTCTTAGTTACATATAATGACCCTAAATCTCATTCACGGGTAGCTGGAAGCAATCTCTAGATACTCCTCATTTATCCACACTGCATCGTTGGGAACTGGGAGATAAGAAATTCTGGAAATTTCTCCAGAGAAAGATTAACTTAGAGTCAGAGAACCAACAGCAGAACTGGGAATATTATGACATTGAGCTTCCACAGTGCTTAAGTGAGCATGAAATTAGATATAGTCCCTGCCCAGTGAGCTAACAAAGTTAGATGGATTAGGGAAATACAGAGAAATAATGAGGATACACATAGGGGGAGGAATTAAATGAGAGAGAGAGAATGTGATCCCTGAAGCACAGAGTCTTTTGCAGGTTCCAGTTCCATTTCCACTTTGGACTGCTTGGCTAAGAGTTCACAACTTTTACTCTGGCATGGCTAAGTTTGAAATTTATAATTGAACAATTTTCATAAGCTCTAAACTCCCACATAAACTTATAGGTGAGTGGTGTAGTGGCTTACACAGGGAGAGAAACATGGCAGCCAAGCAGGTAGCCAGCTCTTTTAAGAAGTATGAGGAAGACCTTGTTGAGAAAATATGTATTATTTAGTATGACATAACAGGAAGAAGGCAACAGACTTGAACTCTGACCCAACAAATGTAAACCACAATGATATTATTATGGAGCTAAGGCAAAAAGGTATTTGGTCAATGGACCATTGTATCCAATACAATTTAATAACTTTCTGTTCAGCACTGAATATAAAAACAATAGTAAGAGCTGATATTTATAACTTTAAGTTTGCAAAGTGCTTTCTATATATTTGATCCTCACTGTAGTCTTATGAAATATGTAACATAGGTGTTTTATTTTACTGATGAAGAAACTGAGGTTGGAATGCTCCAGACTTTTTCATGACCACATAGCCATTAAGTGTCAGACTCAGGATTCTTGACCTCGAGTCCAAGATACTTTCATATTATATACTCCCTATAAAATAATGATAATAATCACTCAGAATTATAGAGCAAGTTTTGCAAAGCATTTAACATTTAATCTTATTCTTTGCAGCCACCAAGGAATGCAAAAGTACTTAGGAGTTCACCTAATCTATTTGGTCTTAGATCCACCATGTTGTGCTGGCCATTTTCTTGCCATGTTGCTGGGCTCCCACCTTGGAGCCCTGTGCTCCTGATTGGTGAGGGTTCACCATATCTAGCAGATCCTAGGTCTGTTGTAGCACCCGAAATGGGGAAGTCAAGGAAAGCTTAATCTATCTGAGCCTGAACCTTAAAGAAGGAGAAGAATTTGAACAGGCAGTGATGAGAAGGAAGTACATCCCTAGCGTAGGAGATGGTAGGTTGAACTCAGGGAGTAGCTTATCAGGAGAGTTCAAGTGCATGAAGAAGAATATTGCGAACTAAATTTGGATGGGTAGTTTAGAACCAGGTTGAAGGTGGCCATAAATGTCAGACTGAGGAATTAGTATCATATAGGGATTAGGAAGCCAGTGGTGGTTTTTGAGCAGAGCACTAATGATCACACCTGGACATTAGGTTATTTAGGCTGCTATCTGGGAAGCACGTGGTATGGTGGAGTTAGCACTAGGTGTGGACCTTAGTTGCTGTACAGTGGGCTGCCTTGGGAGGCAGAAAGTTAACCTTTCATTTGCTATTTTTATGTGAAGCTCAGTGATCACTTGGTGGGCATGTTGTAGGAAGATTCTTGGTTAGATATGGGTTTGACTAGATGGCCTCTGAAATCCCTTTCAGCTCTTAGAATCCTAGTGTCTACCACTTACTAAACTGTGAGTTTGGAAGTCACTTTATCTTTCTGAGCCTCTTGTATTTCTCATTTTCAAAATGAATTTTAAAATGGAATGGGTAAATCTTTAAGGTCCCTTCCAGCTTGTACTCTGTGGTCCTATGAAGGATGGATTAGTGAAGGGAGAGCCCAAAGACAGGGAACCAGTTAGGAAAATATTACAATAGTCCAAGAGAGAAGTGATCAAATCAAAGGAGATCCTGAATGAGTAGAGGAGGAAGTGATGTAACAGGTATTGGGTGGGGTCAAAAGAAGAAGAGGGTCAAATATGACTGTGACCTTTGGGACTTGGGTGACCTAGAGAATGGTTGTGCGGTCAGCATAAATTGAGACATTGGAAGGAGGAAATAATGGTTAGTTGAGTTTTGTGAATGATGAGTTTTAGGTACTAGTAGAAAACATCCCATGGGAATTTGGCTATGTGAGTCTAGAGGTTAGTGGAGATCCTGGGATTGAACATTGAGACTGCTTCCTTGAGTGGTTAGAAGAACTCACTCAGGTAAACAAGGATATTACATAAAGAATATAGACTTGTCAGTAAACCAGGAAAAGAAAGACCTGGGCTGGGAGCAAATTTGAATTGGTTACCTGGACAGGTATATCCAAAACTGAGGAATCTCCATAATGCCTCTCCTAATCTAAACATATCAGGATTCTCTATCTACTCATCTACATATACTTTATATCCATATATGTCCTCACACCTGTGATTAGTTTGTTTTTCTCCAATAAACACACTTAGCTTCCAGCTTTTTGCTATAGATAAATAATATACTATGAATAAGGCTCTAGGGTATATGAGGAAGGCTTTGCTGAGGCTGTAGCCAAAGGAAGGAGCTCTAATTCTTCAAATACTCACCTTGGTATATTGCCATGGGATTATAGTACCACCGGCATTATTGTATAATGGTAGCATCACCCAAATTATTCGTTTCTGATTTGCATTGTCAATGTTAATATGTCAAGTGACCAGTTAATTCCTTTTCAATGTGACATGACTCTAAAGTATTTTTGAATCCAGAGAATAGATTGCCTTTGTTGGAAAGACCCTTAACCACCAGTGTAGGAGAACAAGACTAGTGACATCTACAGTTGAGAGACGCAGCATAACATCATGGACAGCGAGTGGGACTGAGAGGGAGACGTAGGTTCAAGTTGGCTTCCTTTGGTTGTGTGATCCTTACATCTGCAGTGCTCCCAAGGAAGACTTTTGTTGTTATTGTTCAGTTGTGTTTGACTCTTCATGACCCCATTTGGGGTTTTTTTGGGCAGAGATACTGGAGTGCTTTGCCATTTTCTTCTCCAGAGCATTTACAGATAAGGAAACTGAGGCAAACAAGGTTAAGTGACTTGCCGAGAGTCACACAGCTAGCAAGCATCTGAGGCCAGATTTGAACTCAGGAAATGAGCCTTCCCAGGAGCTGCCCCAAGCAAGACTAAGAATTGCAGAACAGTGTTGGTAGTTAGTTAGTATTGGTAGAGGTGGCTCCTCCCACCCCCCCACCAACTCTGAGATTTGCAATTCAAAAACACTTTTCCCCCATTTCACAGATGAGAAATGTGATGCTGAGAAATTGTGATATGTCTGTGATCACATAGTCGGTGTCAGAGGTGAGATTCAGATCTAGGCCTCCTGGTTCTATGGTGGAAAGAAATAGTGAAGCCAAGGCAAAACAAAGTAATTAGGTCATTCATTCAATAAATATTTATTAAGTGTGTAATAGGTATCAAGCAAAGTGTTAGACCCTGGAGGAAAAATAAAGATAAATAAGTCACAGGCAAGTACCCATAGGAGAGATAAAGCATGTCCACAAATAGTTTAAATTCAGATTAAGTGAGGCACAATGAGCTTGAGAGTCGATAGGAGAAGGGAGTACATTCAGCTGGGAAGAAGAATGAAGGAGCTGAGCTTGGAAGGAAGGGTCGCATTTCAGTAGGCAGAAGATGGCCAACTGAAGATTTCAGATGGCCCAGGAAGGGTTGGAATTCATTTCAAGTATGGGGAACAGTGTGTGTAAAGATATCATGGCAGAGAAGATGCAGAGGGGCAAAATGGTATACTGTAAAGAGCACTGGCTCTGGTGTCAGAGGACCTGAGTTCATATCCTGCCTCTGATGTTCATTACCTGTGTGCCCTTGGACAAGTCACTTAACGCCTTGATAAACCTCATTTTCCGTCTCTGTAAAATGAGGGAGTTGGATTTACTGGCTTCTGTCCCTGTGACAGCAGCAGGGATGAAAGCTGGGATCTGGCCATTCCTATTCATTGAGTGTGGGTGCCTCTCCACAGAACAGAGAACCATTGGATCATAGCTCGAGAGCTAAAAGGGATCTCAGAAGCCAGCAAACCCAGCTTCCTCATTTTTATAGATAAAGAGAATGAGGGACAGCAAAGTTAAGAAGGAGAAGGTGCATCACAGGAGAACTGGCCACAGAGCTAGGAAGAGCCAGTCAGTGCACTCTCTAAAGGGACACACAACGTCTGCTGTTGGTTGCCTTTCTCTTCCTTTCTCTAGGGTGTGCAGTGTGGAGCTTTTTGGATCTTCCTGCGGGGGTGGGGGATGGGAGGGATGGATAAAGAGGCTTCTTCTACTCCCACCCTCAATAAAGACAGTTGCTTAACATGGCAGTCAGAAGATGTGTTTCCTAGGTAAGTTTGAGCCCATCTGCCTTTTCTTCCAACTGATGGCTTCATCATTCCAAAGGTCCAAGTCCCTCAGGACTGAGCACATGTCTCTCAGTTGTGTATGTGTGTGTGGAGGGACTGGGGGGGGAAGTGCTCTGCTCCAGGAGTTATTCTCCTAATCCAACCCTTGCTACACAGGGGACATTGTCATACACTAATGATGGGTCTGAAAACTACATCATATGGGGAATGGTTGAAGACGAGAGAAAGATATTGCTTGGAAAAAATACAAAACAGAGATGTGATGCCTATTTTTGAGTATTTGAAGGGCTGTCACTGTCATATAGAGTAGGGAATAAATTTTTCTTGAGAACTAACTCAAAACCAATGAACAGAAGTTGAAGAGAAATAAATCTTGGCTTGAAGAAATTTAGTAAATAGTTATTGCTGTTCCAGCTGTTTACTCAGCCCCCATCATTCAAAGTATTTGCAGAGAGGCTGAATGGTCATGTTTTAGAGGTATTTTAGAAGGTATTTTTATATTTACAGGAAGCTTCACAGCACCTCTGAGGTCTCTTCCAATTCAAAGATTCTATAACTCTTCTATGGCAGCCAAATAGTTCTTCCTTTCCTCTGTAACTCGGTACCAGTGGATGGGAAAAGCCCTAGAATCGACATTGAGGACAGTCTCAGATCCTGCTACTTGCACTTGTGTGCCTTTAGGCAGGTCCTTCCACCTCTGGTTCATCGTCCTCTTATCTAAAAAATAAGGAGGTTTGACTACACGGCTTCCAATCTACATCTGAGCTCAGAGCCTTTGATCCTATTTCAGTTAACAAATAGTGCTTGAGGTCTCCCAAGAATGGTACTGGATTAGTAGCTTTTTATGTATGAAGGGATATTTCCAAACCATTAGGTATAGTTTTTACATTTTTTTGATCCCTTAAATTATTATCCCCGTCCAATATATGAAAATACATGAATGAATGATCACTTAAATGCTAGACATTTTGCTAAGTATTACAAATACAAAGGCAAAAAATGAGATAGTTCTTGTCCTCAGGAAGCTTATATTGTAATTGGGGAACATGATACATATAGCAGAGTGGAGGCCAAGGGAGGGAGTTTTGGTCTGGTGAGTCACAGATCCATAGGGCTTTCAATTGACACACTCATTCTTGAGGAGATGGCACTATTGATTTGATTATTGAGCTCAGAATGGGTGGCTACACACACATGGCAGCAGGTAGATGGCAAGATGGCCTGGGTAGATGACTGAAGATGAAGTATGCTCTAGAATTTGAGCCAGCTAGAATTAGTGACTAGCTCAGTTTGCACTCCTTCAGTCACCTATCAAGACGGATGAACTCCAAAGATGAATGGATTCACTTTGAGTCTGAGGTCATAAATTTGGGAGGTCTAGTGTGGAGGAGTTCTGCTATAGAGAGGATAGTGGTCCAGATGGAGAAGAACAAGACAGCCCTGCAAGGGACAGATGACAAGATAGTCTGAGTAGGACATGAAGGCAAAGCTTTAAGCTGTAAGAAGTAAAGAAGCAATCAATCAATTAGCATTTTTTGAGCATCTGTTGTATACCAGGTACAGTGCTAGGTATGGAGGAAACAAAGACAGGAATGAAATTCCATTGGGGGAAAATGCATACATAATTAAACATATATGAAAAAAAAACAAGTGTAAGGTAATTTCGTTGGAGGAGGAGAAAGAGGGTGCATTACTGGCTGGGTGGATTAGGAGAGGCTTCAAGCAGAAGATGGTGCATGAGCTAAGCTTGGGAAAAAAACAAACAACCGAACTAGGGATTCCAGAAGGCAGAGAAGATCAAGGAGTGTGTTCCAGGCATGGGGTCAGACTGTGAAAAAAAAAAAACGGTCAGTGGAGATGAAGGAAGAGCCAGAAGTCAAGTTTAACTAGACCTTGGGGTACATAAAAGGGAGTAGTATATAATAAAGCTGGAAAGGTAGAGAAGAACCAGCTAGTGTTTAAATAGGTGTTTAAGAGCCAAACACAGGTGTTTTTATTTGATCTTAAGTTATTTCTCTAAGTTACAGAAAAGTTGCTGACCTTCATCAGTATAGGGGTTTTTCTGACCTGAAAGTTCCCTTTTTACTAAAGAAAACAAAGGTCCTTTCCTGTCCTTAAAGATAAACATTGAAGTTTATTGAGCAGGGGAGCAACATGTTCAGTGACTGTGTTTTAGCAAAAATCACTTTGGTGACTATGCAAAAGAGGGATTAGAGGTAGTGGATGATACAGAAATAGAATCACAATTTGCTCATTGATACATGGAGTGAATCAGTCAAGAGTGAATCTTAGATTGCAGAGCAGGGTGAATGGAAGGATGCATGGTACCTTTAACAGAAGTAAAGAAGTTCAGTATAAGGGTGGTTTTGGGAGAAAGATAATGAATTTCTGTTTTGGACATGCTGAGTTTGAGATACTGGTGAACCATCTGACTTGAAATGTACAATAGGTACTTGGTGATGGAACTAAGGAAAGAGACTAGAGCTGACTATGTAGACTTGGGAGTCATTTGCATAGAGATGATAATTAAATCCATGAAAGCGATGGGAGAGTGTAGAGAGAGAAGTGGGTGCAAGCCTGCAGCCGTTTGGGTGGTATTCCTAAAGTTAGGATGCAAGATATAGAAGAAGATCCAGCATAGGAGACTAACATTAGATTAGACAGATAGGAGGAAACTTCTCAAGTATAATGAAGATTGACTAATGAAGGAGTCTCCATGAGGAGAGGTTAGTCAATAATGTTAAATGCTATGTATGAGGTCAAGAAGGATTAAGACTGAGAAAAGACCATCAAGTTTGGCAATTAAGAAATCATTGGTAACTTTGGGGAGAACAGTTTTAATGGAATGATAAAGTCAAAAGTCATATTACAAAGATCTGAGAAGTGAGAGATAAGATAAAGGCAAAAAGAAACATCCAAATAATAGTAACTTGGTTCGTATGTAGGCTGTGGCTAGGACAGGATAAAAACTTGGGAGCACCTTAGCCTTTTATCTGAACCAGATTTTCCTTCTAAACTCATTTCAAATGCCATCTACACAAAGGCTGTCTTCTACCCCTACTAGTGTCTTCCTCCTCTCCTTTATATTCCATTTATTTTATAGATATTTATCTATGCACATATTGGCTCCCCCAATAGATTAGAAGTGCCTTGAAAGCAGACATTATTTTATTTTTCTCTTCATATCCCCAGTACCTGTCACAGTGCCTGGCACACAGTAGGCACTTAATAGTTGTTTGATAATTGAGAATCAGCCCTTTCTTTAACTCTTCCTTTTGTTTTTCTGTCTCTCCATTTTTACATTAGAGAACTTCCCTCGGTGTGTCCTGGAAATTTCTGATGAGGATGTACTAGAATGGTTCACTGCCAAAGATTTTGCTGTGGGTCAACCTGTTACCATACTTGGACGGACTTTCTTCATCTATGATTGTGACAAATTCACTCGAGAGTTTTATAGAGATAAGTTTGGAATTCCTGAGTTCTCGCCCATTGATGTGAGCAAGAAGCCACCACCTGCCGTAAAACACGTAAGGGCCTACCGGTCTTGGTGAGATGAAAACAAACCTTTTGATGTAGAAATTTTAAAAGGACTTTTAAGATTTTAGGCCACCAGACCCTGTCAAAAGCCATCAACTTAGAAAGATGGAAGTAAAAAGAAGTTTATGCATTTAAAATATTAAGGATGTAATGGAAAAGAGCGTAGCCTTTCATTGGTATATTTTTTTTGGTAAGAGGCTAACTGTTCTGTTGTTTTTCATTCCTTTCAGTTGTATCTGACTTTTGCTGACTCATTTGGGGTTTTCTTGGCAGATACTGGAATAGTTTTCCGTTTCCTTTTCTACCTCATTTTACAGATGTGGAAACTAAGGCAGACAGGGTTAAGTGATTTGCCTCGGGTAACACAACTAGTAAGTTTCTGAAGCTAGATTTCAACTCAGGGCATCCTAACTCTAGGCCTGACACTCTATCCACCACACCACCTAGTTCAATGATATAATTCACCACAAAAGTCCATGTTGAAGTAAAAGTTCATGGTACTTTTAATTCCATAAAATTAATGGAACAAAATCAGCACTTTATTTTTTTTCATTGCACATTTGTTAACTTTTTATATTCCCCAAGATACTCTATAGCAAGGCTTCTTAAACTTGGTTCCATGAACTTTTAATAGATAGATGGATAGTTAGATAAGTGTCTTTACAAGTTCTTTGTAATCCTAAATATTTTGTTATATGCATAGATTATACCAGAATGCCAGAAGGCTTATGACCCCCAAAGTGTTAAGAAATACTGTTTTACAGCTTGTTGTCAGTATTTCCAACTGAATTGTGAACATCCAAGAGGATGGGGCCATGCCTTCTGTTTCTAGGGACTTTGTTGCCAGCATCAGGCTAGACAACATGCTAAATGCTTGTAGGAGTTTCACATTTCCTTAAAGAAAGCCAGATAGCATGTTTCCATGAGTCAGCCTATCACAGCAAGAACATCCCTCTTCTGTGTGTATGGAAGTGAATTTTTTATTCTAGGATATGAGATATCCATGAAAGGTCATTTTACTCATTACCTTAGATCTGGAGATTTTTTTGTCCTTAAAATCCAGAAGCTAAGTGCCTGTCTTTGAGATGGTCTGATCCTGAGTGCTTCTAGCCCACAATGATCTCTACTTGAGAGATAGAAGATCTGGGTTCTAACTCTAACCTAGATGTGAGATATTGGAAAAATCTCCATCCATCTTTGGATCTCTTATTCCCAGTTTGTATGATGAGGATATGAGATGTTCTCTGAGGTCCCTGCCAGCTCTGATGTTCTTTTTTAAAATTTGCTTTTGGTTTTCAACATTCATTTCCACAAGATTTTGAATTCCAAATTTTTTCCCTTCTCTCCCCTCCCTCACCCCAAGATGCCATGCGTTCTGATTACCCTTTTCCCCCATCTGCCCTCCCTTTCCTCATCCTACCCCTTATTCCCTTCCTTCTTACTTTTGGTAGGGCAAGATAGATTTCTATACCCCATTACCTATATATGTTACTTCCCAGTTGTATGTAAAAACTGTTTCTAACATTTGTTTTTAAAACTTTGAGTTCGAAGTTCTCTCCCTTCTTCCTTCCTCACTCACCCTCATTGAGAAAGCAAGCAATTCAATATAGGTTATACATATGAAGTTATGCAAAACACTTCCATAATAGTTATGTTGTGAAAGACTAGCTATATTTCCCTCCATCCTATCCCGCTTACCATTCTATTTTCTCTTTTGACCCTGTCCCTTTTCAAAAGTGTTTGCTTCTGACTACCCCTCACCCAGTATTCCTTCCCTTCTATCACTCCCTTCTCTTATCCCTTTCCCCCTACTTTTCTGTAGGATAAGATAATGTAGTGCCGATGCAATATTTACACAATCATTATAAAGATCGTGATTGTAAGTATCACATGATGTTCAATTGCAAAATATACCAGATTCTCCAGGTAGAGGACAGAACTGAAACATTTCTTTAGACACCAGAAAACCCAATCTCAAAACTAGTAAGCCAATTCCATCATAGTACCAAAGATATTCAGAAGCCATAATAACGCAGAGAGACACAGCATCCTTCAGCTTTCCCACAAACCAATACAAAAACAATATTTACTCACAAACCTCTCTGTGTCCTTGCCTGAGTGGCCTTTCTCTCCAACCATCTGGCTAGCTCTGACCAGCTTCTTGTGGGCTTTTCTTCCCTTCAGCAAATTCCCTCCATCACATGGATTCATGTGATTACATTCAGCCTATTAGGGGGCAGAGTTTACTTTCAAAGCAGGGGAGGTCTTCAAAATCCCCCCTATATCTATTAAGGGGCAGGGAGGATCTTCAAATTCCCATTCTTATTACAGATACCCAATTGAATATGTATATTATTTCCTCCTTAAGTCATATCTGATGAGAGTAAGGTTTCCTCATTCCCTGTCACCTCTCCCTTCCTCCCTTCCATTGTAAAGACTTTTCTTGTGTCTTTTATGTGAGATAATTTACCTCATTCTATGCCTCCCTTTTTCCTTCTCCCAATATATTCCTCTCTCACCACTTAATTTTATTTTTTAAATATTATCGCTTCATATTAAACTCACCCTGTGCCCTGTCTACATATGTATGTATTTATGTATGTATGTATGTATGTGTGTGTGTGTGTATTCTCTCCAGCTACCCTAATACTGAAAAAGGTCTCATGAATTACAAACATCTTTCCATGTAAAAATGTTAAACAATTCAACATTAATAAGTCCCTTATGATTTATCTTTCCTGTTGTAATGGGAATGGAAATTTGAAGATCTTCCCTGCCCTTTAATAGACCTAGGGGGAAATTTGAAGACCTCCCCTGCTTTGAAAATAAACTCTGCCACCTAATAGGCTGAATGTAATCACATGGAGCCTGTGATGGAGGGAATTTGCTGAAGGGAAGAAGAGCCCACAGGAAGCTGGGAATCAGAGCCAGAGAGACGGTGGGAGAGAGAGGTTCTCAGGCAAGGAGATAGAGAGGTTTGTGAGTAAATATTGCTTTTGTATTGGTTTGTGGGAAGGCTGAAGGATGCTGTGGCTCTCTGTGTTATTATGACTTCTGAATATCTTTGGTACTATGATGGAATTGGCTTACTGGTCTAAGGATTGGGTTTTCTGGTATCTAAATACATGTTTCAGTTCTGTCCTCCACCTGGAGAATCTAGTATATTTTGTCGTTGAATGTCATGTGATATTTATTGTCACAGTCTTTATCATGATTGTGGGCGTTGTAAATATTGCATTGGCATTGCACCTGTTTACCTTTTCATGCTTCTCTTGAGTCTTGTATTTGAAAGTCAAATTTTCTCTTTTTTTTGGCTTTTGGAGGGCAATTGGGGGTTAAGTGACTTGCCCAAGGTCACAGGCTAGTTTTTGTGTTAAGTGTCTGAGGCTGGATTTGAATTCAGATCCTCCTGACTCCAAGGCCAGTGCTCTATTCATTGTGCCACCTAGCCACCCCTGAAAGTCAAATTTTCTAATCAGTTCTGGTCTTTTCATCAAGAATGCTTAAAAGTCCTCTATTTAATTGAATATTCATTTTTTCCCCTGAAGTCTTATACTCTGTTTTGCTAGGTGGGTGATTCTTGGCTTTAATCCTAGCTCCTTTGACTTCTGGAATATCATATCCTAAGCCCTCTGACCCCTTAATGTAGAAGCAGCTAGATCTTGTGTTATCCTGATTGTGCTTCTATAATACCTGAATTGTTTCTTTCTGGCTGCTTACAAAATTTTCTCCTTGACCTAGGAACTCTGGAATTTGCCTACAATATTCCTAGGAGTTTTCCTTTTGGGATCTCTTTCAAGAGGTAATCAGTAGATTTTTTCAATTTCTATTTTCCCCTCTGGTTCCAGAATATCAGGGCACTTTTCATTGATAATTTCTTGAATGATGATTTCTGAGCTCTTTTTTTTATCATGCTTTCAGGTAGTCCAGTAATTTTAAAATTATCTCTCCCAGATCTGTTTTCCAGGTTAATGGTTTTTTCCAGTGAGATACTTCACATTGTCTTCTATTTTTAAATTTTTTTGTTTCTATTTTATAATTTCTTGATTTCTCACAAAGTTATTAGTCTCCATTTGCTCCATTCTAATTTTTTTTAAGTTTTGGAACTTTATTAAGAAATGCCAGCATACATAATGGTGTGTACCTTTACCTCACAGTTTGGGACCTCATAATTGTTAGCCATACCATCAAGGTATTTTTAAGTGCCTACTATGTGCCAAGTACTGTGCCATGTACTTGGCATACAAAGACAAAAAGAAAATGGTACAATTCCTGTCTTCAAAGATTTTGTACTCTGTCAGAGAAGATGACATGAGAATATATTGGTAAATTTGGTGGGAATGGCACTGATAGCTATGAGTGATAGGAAAGGTCGTAGGTAGAAAATTATATGAGCTGAGTTTTGAAGGAAATTAAGGATGCTACAAAATAGAGATGAGGAAGGAGAGCATTCCAGGAATGAAGGACACAGACTGAAGAGACAATGGATAGTGTTTTATCTGAGAAAAAGGAAGAAACCAGTAAGGTTGGACCACGAAAGACATGAAGGGGAGAAATATATAATAAGATTAGAAAGGCAGATTCAAGTCAAGTTGAGAAAGGTTTTAAATGCCAAAAAGAGGAGTTTGTCCATGACATGAGTAGCCTTGGAGTTTGTTGAGTGGCTAAGTAAAATAGTCTCCGTCAGTTGCTAGAAGATGGATTGGAAAAGTGAAAGATTTGAGGTAGAGAGATCAATTAAGAGGCTTTTGTGATTGTTCAAGCAAGATGTAAAGAGGACTTGAACTAGGCAGGTGACATGCAAACAGAGAAAATGGGACAGATGTAATGGTGTGCAGGTAGAAACAGCAAGATTTTGCAACTGATTGGGTATGTACTGTGAGGGAAAGTAAGGATTGTAATATGACTCCAACACTGTGAGTCTGAGTGAGTATAAGAAATGGAGAATCTAGAAAAGGGTAGATGGGGGTGTGTGTGAATATGATTTGTGAACATATTGAAGTTGAGATACCTATAAGAGATCCATTGGAAAATATTTAATGAGTAATGGGTGAGGCAGGGTCAGAGAGGTTAGAAGAAGAATAGAGTTGGTGCTAAAGATCTGGGAATAATATCTTATGAAATAATATTTAAATACAATGAAAGAAGATCCAAGACAGAGCCCCTCTGTATACCTACATGGAGAAAGAGATATAGAGATATAGATAGAGACAGATAGATGAATGATAGATATGATACCAGATAGACAGACAGACAGACAGGCAGACAGATAGATAGATCAATATGAAGCTATACATATATATTGTTTGGAATAATAAAGTGTCCATGGCAAAATTTCCTAATGGAAGGTCTGTGTATCTGAAGAAGGTGTAACATTTAGCAGATATCTTATTATATTAATACCTAGAATAACAGAGATAGTCATATATGTAAAGCCAAGCACTAGCAGCTTTCCAGAAAAGCTCTACTGTGAACAGCTTTTAAGGTTCTGATTATACAGTATAGTAAATACTCTATTTATTCCATGAAAAATCAGAGCAAAACATTCACAGAAACCAAGGTACAGCATTCACAATATTACAACTTATCAAAGATAATCAAAATACAACATTCACAACAACTTATCACAGAAAATGGCCACATAGTTTCCACTACAGTGGTCACAAAGTTTTGAACAAAGAACAATCATTTAGTAACTAAAGCATTCACAAAATCCTGAATTCAGTCACAAAGTACAATAGTCAAAGTTTTCTACTCATGGGGCATACTAGGTTACAAATCAGTTACTTTATTCAGTTGTCAATCCCTAAGTACAATCATTTTGTCGATCAATTATCCTTCATTATTCACTATTCAATCATTAGAAACTACACAGACCCCCCATCCCTAGGTCACTAGCAAATTTATAATTTCTCAGTCAGTACACAGTATCCAAGTAAAGTTTTCTTTCAGCTTGACTTGCTGTGGTCTCTCGGATTCCCTGGATCCCCTTCCGTGGTCCCATATCCTATCTGGATTCACCAAACTGTCAGCTGGTTTCAAAGGTAGACAGCTTCCAGGTCCATGTTTTTTACTTGAAAAAGTACTTTTTATAACTTAATACAATGGATAATTTAAAGTATGTTCACTAATTAACAGATCCCAGAATTAATTCACTTGTTAAGGGAGCCTAGAATATCTTTCTGTGCAGTTCCTGCTCCACATTGGAGCTCCAGTCCATCTCAAATCCTTCACAATCTCTGTTCCCAGGAAGATAAGGCTTAACAAAGCCACAGACAGGTTCATTCAAAGTACCAGCATCACAATCATGTTTCTTCAGTCTTTGGCAGCTCTAACTGGCTCTCAGAAATCCTCAGCAACTCCGGCTGGCCCTCAGACTCATCACAAGTTTTAGCTGGTTCACAAAATCAAAATCACTCCATCCAGGTTTTCAAAATCAAAATCATTCTCTCAAACCTGGGAGGGGCTTTCCTCTTCAGCCTCCACTGAGCCTGCTACAAGAAATATTTCACACTCCCTCTCTGGGGCTTTTCTTATATACACATAGCATTAGTTTCCTGTTTCAGTCAACCCCTTCCTGTTGCATCAACAACAGGAGACTGGAGTTCATACCTTTTGTTTCCCCAACAGAGGTTTGATCAGTTACTAAGTGCTAAGTACCTGCTACCTTTGTCACCACCAAGGGATCTTCAAATTCAAATTGTATTACCAGTACAGTATATTAAATAGAAAACTGGCTACAAAACCAGGAAAACCTGGTTTCAAGTACACATTCTGACACTTACTGGGTTGAGAGACCCTTGATATATCACTTGACTTTTCAGTATCCTGTGCCACTCTTTAAGTTCTAGAGAAGGTACCTAGAAGGTACTTCCCTAAAGAAGGAGAATCTTTATAACAGGAGTTTCCTTCATGAGTTTCTCATATTACTGAAATCACAGGTGTTTCCTGTCTCTATGCTTAAAATGCAGACTAATTAGTCACAGGGCATGTTTTTTACTTGAAAAAGTACTTTTGATAACTTAATACAATGGATAATTTAAAGTATGTTCACTAATTAACAGATCCCAGAATTAATTCACTTGTTAAGGGAGCCTAGAATATAAGAAAACTAAGAAAGGATGTTTTTAATGCCTTATGTTGATAGAGATGTCAATCCCTTCTTAGTAAAATTATAAATAAGTTATTAAAGTTATTGGTAAATTAATATCTGCAATGAAATGCTTACTGACATGTTGTCCCTTGGAAAATTGGATCTGTAATCCATTCTAATTTTTAAGGTGTTTTCTTCAGTATTTTTTGGGTTCTCCTTCAGCAAGCTATTGACTAATTTTTCATGATTTTCTTGCTTCACTCTCAGTTCTCTTCCCAATTTTTCTTCTCCTTCTCTTACTTGTTTTTCAGAATCCTTTCTGAGCTCTTCCATGGCCTGTGACCAATTCATATTTTTCCTGGAGGTTTTTGGTGTTGAGAGCTTTGACTTTGTTGTCTTCTTCTGATTGTATGTTTTGATCTTCTTTGTGACCAAAGTAAGATTCTATAGTCTGAATTTTTTATGCTGTTTCCTCATTTTCAGAGCCAAATACTTAATTTTCTAACTCTTTGTCAAGGTAGGACTCAGCTTCCAGTGGGAGTAGGGGTTAAGGGTGGGTGTACTGTCCCAAATTTCAGGGATTTTGTGCAGCTGTTTTCAGAGACTCTTCTAGGGACCTATAAATTTTTAGTTCTTTCAAGGTGATATGATCAAAGGAAGGTGTTTGCCCCTCACCTGGCCTGTACTCTTGTCTATGAGTGATCACAAGCACTCTTTTCTGCCTTGGAACTGTGAGGAGGATTCCCTCTCCACTGCCACCACAAGCTTTTCCACACGAGCATTCTTCCTCATCCTAGGACCACCACCTAGGACTGTGACCCACATCCAAGCAGGCCAAAGCAAGAGAATCCTGCCTAAGCACCAGCAAAGAGATCCCTGCAATCACCCTTTGATCAGTCATTCCATCCCTATACTGTCTGTGGGCCCAGAGCTCCAGAGGCAGTCAATGCTACTGCTACTTCTGCTGCAGTCACCACCACCAATGCCCTGGAACTGAAGCTGGCCTGTGCTCTTCTCTTACCCAGGCCAGATAGAATTTTCCCATTGACCTTCTATGCTGCCTTTGGCATTTGTGGGTTGAGAAGATTGGAAACCACTACAGCTGCCAGTGATTCAGTCCTCTGAGGCCTGCCCCAGCTCCACCTGTGCTGGTGCAGCATACACTGGATTGTGCTGCACTCTCAGCCAGTGTGATAGACCCTTCCTGTCAACCTTCCAGAATGTTTTGGGCTCGAGATTTGTTTCACTGCTTTGTTTTGTGGGTTCTGTAGCTTTAGAATTTGTTTAGAGTAATTTTTTACAGGTATTTGAAGGGTTTTGAGTGAGAGCTCAACCAAGTCCCTGCTTTTACTCTGCCATCTTGGCTCTGCCCAGCTAAAATCAGCCCTTTAAGCATGTCATTTAGGCCATGTACCTTACAAAGTTTTAAAAATAAGAATTTTATGTTTATTGGAATAAGAGTATGGTGTGTGTATATATGTATTTGTGTATATGTTTATATCTATATATCATAATGTATTATATAATATACATCTATATATCTAAATATGTCAAGGCAGCATCATATTATAGAGAAAAACCACACTAGACTAATTGTACATTGTGCAAAGATTAGTTATGTAGTCTTGAATAGGTCAATTAACTTTTGTTTCCCCGTCTTCAAAATAGGCTTGTTGATAGGTACACTTTATCTACTTTATCATGCTTTTATAAGGATGAGATTGCTCTTGTCCATTAGATTCTTCGAACTCCAAATCACTTTATAAATGAAAAGTATTGTTATTTTCACCACAAAAATTTTCAAAAGGAAATTGCCAATGAAATATATGCCTGTGTCCAAGAGATATGATAATTTTTGAAAGCAGCAGGATTTTTATTTTATTTTTAAATTTTTTAAAATATTTTTTCATTTGTTTTCTTGTTTACATCATTCATTTTCATTACATTTTTGAATTACAAATTTTCTCCCCATCTTGCCCCTGCCCCAACCCTAAAACAGCAATCCTACTGTAAAGCCC
>CM053593.1:218908519-218954723 GCA_028646575.1 Pseudocheirus occidentalis
TTCAGTTGATGTATAGCTTCTAGGCATTCTTCAATTGTCTTGGAAGCATTTGGTGTGGGAGTTCTGAGTTCTGGGCTGTCTTCCGTTCCAGTCTTTGATCCTTTTTTTCCACAAAAAAGGATTCTAGAATGTTATTGTTGTTCTTATTTTGCTTCCTTTTCTTCATGTTGGCCAGTCAATTAATTGGTTGGTTTTGTTTAGCTCTGTGAAACTCTGCTTCCAGGGTGGAAAGCTCTGTTCCAAATTGCTGGGGTTTTCCCAGCTGCCAGAGCTATTAGGGGGGTGTTACAAGTCCCCTCAGCTTTGGCTTGCTGAAAGCGCACCCCAGGACCACCACCCAAGACCATGATCCGGATCCAGGCTGCTCAATGCAAGAGCACTTGGCCCTGATCAATCCATTCAGCCCCCCCTGCGGGGCTCTGAAGCAGCCTGGTGGGGGCTGCCGGTTCCAACAGTTCCCTTCCCCCACTGCTTCCTTGCCCTGGGGGCAGATTGGCCAAACTGCTTTTCCTCCCCCATATTAATTTTCAAAGTTTCACTTTCACTTTCACTGACCATCTAATCCTGGTTTGCTGGATGTGAAGATTCCCTCAGGTGCAATAGATCTTCTCTGAAGTAGACTCAAGCTGAGCTTGGGAGGCTCAGCTCCTCCTGGCCACCCTGGGGCCTGGCCTGGCTGAGGCTGTGGTTTTGGGCTGGGCTGGTCTCTGCTCCTGCGTGAGCTGCCCCTCTCCCATCGGCGAGCTGCACATCTCCTGTCACCATTCCTCACGCCTTGGGAGATGTAGAGGTGCTGGAGGCTGTAGATCCTCTCTTCTGCACACTGGCTGTGGCATGGCAGGGCTCAGCTCAGCTCAGCCCGGCTCCTTCCCACTGCCCCGGCCTGGCCGCAGTATCAGCTTCAAGCTGGGCCGGCCTCTGCTCCCAGCCCCGATGAGCCCCTGCTGCCCAGCTGCCTTCAGTGAGAGATGTGTTTTCTGTATTTTTGTGAGTCTGAGAGTCCTAGACTTTCCTAGACTTTGTCTGGGCTCATATTTTATGGGTATTTAGGGTGGCGGTGTGGGAGCTGCAGGATCTTGCTGCTTCTACGCTGCCATCTTGGCTCCGCCCCCCCCCCCGAATCCCAGGATTTCTATTTTTGTCTTTGTGCCTGGCCCAGAAAAGGCTCTTAGTTAATGCTTGTTGCTTGATCAGTTGGCTGTACCTTGCCGCCCATCCCTGAGGACAGTAGAGGCTCTTGAAAGGAACTGGCTGAGGAATCTGTGCTGACACTTTTTAAAATAATTTTTTTCCTTGACTGAATTCTTGATTTTAAGTAAATGTGCTCATAGTACAACAATGGCAACCTTTGTGCACACACACACAAAAACCCAAACCAGAACTAAACCAAACCAAAATTCTCTATGACTATTTAGTGACCCCCACAAACAACAGAATGCATAGCAGTTAAGGTATCAATATTTTTCACAAGTATGTCATTGCATTATCTTTATTTTATAGATTAGGATATTGAAGAATAAACTACTTATTCAGGATTACATTGCAAGCTCCTAGTAAAGTTCTATTTAATGTTCATTATAGAATTACACAGTGAATTATATATACATGCAATCATATCATACATTTTAATTAAACCATATTATTACAGTGAAAATGTCTGTATAACTAGCATTTGAGGAAGAATGGGAAAAGATTGAGACAGTGTTCTGTGCTTTCTTGGATTCCATTTCCTCTGAGCAAATGAAAATTTCCCATCTCTAGAATCCTTTCCAGAGATTGTCCTGTCTTCCCCCTACTTCCCCACTTTCTTCTCCCCTTGTTACTTATTTTTTAGGTGTAAGAAGTGGGTAGGAAAGGGGCATGAGGAAGAGCTTTCCCAGTTATTTTTCTCCTCAGACATTTCTTACGGTCCTCATTCTGATTCTTTGTCCATCTTGTTATGTTCAATTCTTTTTGATGAATAATCTTATGCAAACATGCTGTCTATTTCCTGCCCATGGAGACAGGGCATCAGGGTCAAGTATACCTTGATCGTTTATTACCCCAGCTCTGTCTGCCCTCCTAGTTCAGAATGTTCCAGTCCCTGAATTAGATAAACCAGAGTAAAAGTTGAAAGATTGTTCCTGACTATCTTTGTATGTTTATATCTTTATATTCGTATTCTGAACAGTTCCCTCTAGAAGAGCTCACTTAAGCAGAACAACATGACACAGAAAAAAAATATTCAGGAACTTAGCAAAGGAAAGGGGATATGAAACCCTTCAGATTAAATCTCCCTTTCCCCCTCCCCTCTCCCCTTGCTGGATTCAGAGTGATTCTTTTCATTGGCTAATTCAGAGCAGCAGTTCTCAACCTGCGATTTATGTTCAATTTGTAACAATGAAAATACATCCTGCGTATCAGATATTTACGTTATGATTCATAACAGTAGCAAAATTACAGTTATGAAGTAGCAACAAAAATAATTTTATGGTTGGGGGGTCACCACAACATGATGAACTGTATTAAAGGGTCACAGCATTAGGAAGGTTGAGACTCATTGCACTAGAGAAAGGAAGAGTTTCAGTTGTGTTTTCTAGATTTTTATGTTTTTTAAGTGCAAGTTCTAGCTAAGTACACATTATAACAAAATTCTGCTTTAGCAAAAATTGGATAGACTGTGGAGTTAATCATGTTGGGATTGTGTATATGTGCGTGTGTGTGTGGTCTACTTAGAAGGATTAATAATAATTAATTGAAAATGACTTCTACTTCAGAACTCATATTTGAACATTGCATAAAAGTGAGTAAATATGGAAAAGCAACTTGTGCTTTCCAAATCAGATTTATACTCTGGTTCCCAGACTACAGATCCAGCACTCTTTCTGTAAACATCACACAGATCCTTCATAGATTATCTCCCTGGGTTGCTAGAAGAACGTAGACTTTCAGAGTTGAAAGGGGCCCTGACTGGCATACAGTCCAAAATATACCCCCCAAAAAGTCACCACCAGAGCATCATGGTGATTCAGTCTTTGCTTGAAGATGTCTAGTAAAACACAGTGGGGGAGCCCCCCTACCTGCCAGATCTACCTGTTGTACTTCAGAATAGCTCTAATTGTTAGGAAGCATGTTTGTACTCAAGCCTAAATTTCTTTTTGTGACTTCCTCACTTCTTAGTTCTGCCCAAGACTATCAGGGCACTACTTGGGCTTTCCATTGGTTATACCTGACTCTTATTACATAACTGGCCCATCTTTTCAGTTCATAGAATGGACGTTCTTTGAGAATGGTTATTATTTCATTTTTTGTCTTTGGATCACTGGAGCCTGGCACCATTCCTTGCATATGGCAGGCACTTAATAATGTATAATGAATTACATATATTTCCTGCATGTTATCGTTTATGCCATTTCTCATGCTCAAGTCATAATTGGCAATATGTTTCATATTGCTTATGCCTACCATATGCCTCCCTGTTGCTTTTTGGGTCATAAGTAATTTTTATTCTTTGGAAATTGGTATTCTATGATTTGTAACCATATGGCATCAACAGAAGAATATTGGTGTTAAAATAATTTTTTTTGTTTGGGGAGCAGCTTGGGATTATTGAAAGTCCTCTATAATTACCCAAAACAATCTCACCTACTCTCTTTCCTATTTAGTTTTGTGCCTGACTCATTGTCCATCTGTACTGTCTCTATGATCTATGGGCTAATGGACTAACTCAGCAGTCTTTCCTTCCAACTTCATGTCATAGATTGGATAGCAAACAGTCTTAATTCATTTTTTTCCCCATGTGAATTTTTGGGCCAATCTCTTTTGAATGGTAATAAATCTTAATGGCTTCATCTGGGTACTTTAACATCCTAACATTCATGGGTAATAGTAAAGCACTCAATAACTCAACATTAGTCTGCTACATGCAAAGTACTGTGCTAGGATCTGAGAATACAGAAACAGATTAAAAAAAACAAACCTCAAACCTTCTCACCCTCAAGGAGTTTACACTCTACACAAATGGATATAGTAAAAGGAAAATTGAAGAGAAAAGAGAGCCCTAACAGCTGGGTAGAAAGAGTAGCGAAGGTTTCATGGAGCAGTTGAAACTTGAAGACAGAGATTCTGAGAGGCAGAAATGAAGTACAGTCTAGGCATGGGGGAATGGATTATGTGGGAGACTGAGTTTTGGGAACGAGTAGTGGTCTAATTTTCTGGAAAATAGAGTTCCTGAAAGGGAATAATATGAAATAAGGCTGGACAAAGAAAGCTGAGTGGGAGTGAGACTGTGGGAGGCCTTAAATGCAAGATTAAGTGTTTTTTTGTTCATTCCTCCTAGATACAGTGGGGAGTCACTAAAGGTTTTTGAGAAAAAAAAAACCATGCTGTACCTGTGCCTTCAGAACAGAGTTTTAGTTTTGTGAAAGGTGAATTAGGGAGAGAGAACTGAGGAAAAGACACATGTTAGGCTATTATAGTAGTAACAAGGAAAGATGTGAGGCTCTTAATTAGTGTAATGATTGTGGACAGGAGGCGATGAATGTGAGAGATGTTTGAAAACCAAAATTTAGAAGACTTGGCAACTGATTAGGTTTGGGGGAGGGATAAGAAAGAGGGAGGTGTCAAGGATGATAGCTATACCCTGAGAGAATTGTATTCCCAAGAGAAATGGGCAGAATTGAAGAAGGCAAGTTCTGGGGAAAAGTGAGTTCCCTTTTGGACAGATTCGAGTATGAGGTGCCTATGAGACAGGGCAGGAGGATATGTCCTTTGCAGTAGAGAACTGACAGTTCATGACTGAAGTTCAGTTCAGGAGAGATTAAAGCCAGAGATTAAGATTTCGATGGTACTTGAACCCATGGAAGCTACTGAAATCTCTAAGAGCACATTGTTGCTTCTGCTTTTTGTCCTTTGTTCTCCAAAAGGACCATGACCTCAGGAAGTTGATGCTGTGACTTGCAAGTGAATTGAATTTAAGTGAGGGAGGGCTCTGGAGCTATCTGGGTCCAGGACAAAGTTCTGAAGAGCTCAAGCTCTTAAATGGGTAGGAGATAGATGATGATTCAGCCAAAGCCACCTGAAGGTGGTCTGGCCAGGATGCCAGGAGAGCTAGAACGGAGTGATGTCACAAAAGCCAAGGGAGTAGAGAACACTTGGGAGGGATAGCTGACAAATAGTTCTAAAAGCTGCATGGAAGTAATGGAGGTTGAGGATTGAGAAAAGACTGTAGGCTTTAGCTTTTGACGAGTTGATAACCTTAAAAATAAAGCGGTGGAATCACAAGCCAAATTGTAAGAAAATGAGAAGCAAATGGGTAGTGATGAAGAGGGAAGCAATGAGGTCACATAGCAAGGTGAGTAGGACTGTCCGTCTATTATACACACACACACATCTATGTATCTATATTCATATGTATGTTCAATTTCATTATAATGAAGTCCATACAATTTTTGCCTTAGTAGACTTTTGTTATAATGAATAATATAAATTGCATCCCTAACCTGGAAAACCTTGAAATACAGCTCATACCCTTCCACTCAGTGATGAATTAATAACTAAAAAGAATTAATAATAATTCTTTATTTTTATACAACCTGTGCTTCAAAGCCTAGGACATTTGGTATACCAGTGTGTGTGCAAGAAGAGGTTCCTAATTGGCAGAGGTGACATATTGTCTGGAACTACATGTTTCTCTCCTCCCCAAAGCTCTCACCACCTCCGCTGTTCCTATAGGCACACAGCATCAGTCAGTCAACAATCAATAAACATAAAGTGTTTACTATGTGCCAGGCACTATACCAAGCACTAGAGACACAAAGGATACAAAAATCCAATCCCTGCTCTCAAGGCACTTACATTCTTTTTTTTATTTTTAATGTTTTAAAAATTAATATTTCATTTATTTATTTTTAGTTTTCAACATTCTTTTTACAAGATTCTGAGTTACAAATTTCCTCCCCGTCTTTTCCCTCTCCCCTACCCTAAGATAGCGGGCCTACTGAATACCCCTTCCCCCAATCTACTCTCTCTTATATCCTCCTCCATCCCCCCACCCCCAGCTTTCTAGTAGGACAAGATGGATGTCTATACCCCAGTGCCTGTATGAGGGCGCTTACATTCTAATGGATCACATAGCATTCTTTTTACCCACACACGTATCAAGCAGCCTGCAAATTGTCCCAGACTTGGAAGCCCAGGATACATTTAGATAGTCTTTTATAATTTACAAAAATTTTGATTGAAGGAAGTGGAGCAGACATTACTCTCTTGATTCTTTGGGGGGCTCAGTGAGGGCTGAATGATTTGCCGCAAATCATAGCAGAAAGTTGTAGAGATTGAATTTGAACTCAGGTCTCCTGACTCCTAAATCAAGTGTCCTTTCCCCTCTGTGAGGCTGCACAGTTCTGTAGAAATGCTTGGGAAACATATTGCCCTTTCTGAAAACACATAGGGATGTAGGAGTTATTTATAAATTAGGGTTTGGGTTTTTTTTTTTTTACAGCTTCTCGGTGCCATTAATAACATTTATAGTACTTCGGGTAGCCGGTCTGTTAATGAGCCTCTCCAAACCTAGACTGGTCCTCAGAGGACAGACAAAGTCATTGGACCCACACCTGAAATTCTTCCAACTTGGTTGGGGCTGCCAGAGCTTGAGGTCTCCCGGCTTAACCTTGGAGAGCACAGGGTCACCACACCATGATGGGGTGTCAGAAGAGGATTTTAAAGCAAGTCAGTCATTCAACAAGCATTTATTAACTATTTAATGTGCCAGCACAATTGAGTGGCACAGTGGATGGAAGGCTGGGTCTGCACTTAGGAAGATTCATCTTTCTGAGTTCAGATCTGGCCTCAGATATGTACTAGCTGTGTGACCCTGTCTGCCTCAGTTTTCTCATCTGAAAAGTGAAAGAAATGAAAATCGCTTCAGTATCTCTGCCAAGAAAACACCAAATGGGGTCACAAAGAGTTGGATGTGACTAAAAAAACGACTGAACAACAATGTGCTGGGCAGTGTACTAACAGTGGGGATGTGAAGAGAGGCAAAAACACAGTCCCTGTAAGGAGCTCACATTCTGATGGAAGTTAATATTGTTGTTTTGTTAAGTCATATTTAGCTGTTTTTGCCTCACACTTTTCTTCAGGAATTACCTCCCTATAATGGTTTTGGATTTATTGAAGATTCTGCTCAGAATTGCTTTGCCCTGATTCCAAAGAGCCCCAAAAGAGATATCCTTAAGATGCTGACAAGTGATAATGAAGTGCTTCGTTATATGGCTGTGCTGGTGAGTGCTGTTTTCATAAAGGGTCCACGGACCATGACCGTTCAATACGTTGTTCAATCATTGAAGGATTTACATGTCAAAGTATAATAGACTCAGCTCTTTGCTTTTAGATGGATCAGGTATTATCATGATTTCCACTGTACAAGTGAGACATTTGGGGCTATTAACATGACTACCCAAAACCTCATAGTTCATAGGGTGAGTAGAAGCTAAATCCTCTCCCTTCTGAGTGTTCCTTCCTCTATGCCTTAACCTTCTATATATTGACTTTTATTGGGGACTGTCTCTATTGACTTACTTGATGCTATGCTATTTCCAAAGGGTGTTTTAAAATGTTTTTTGAGGAGATCATGGAAGGATTTCCTGACTAGATTAACTGGAATCCTCATTTAACCAGAATTTGTATTTCCTCTTGCACTGTACATATTGGAGACATAGATCTAAAAACAAAGTTGAAATTTGGCTCTTTTGAAACAGCAGGTAATAGAGTCCCTTCTAGAAAGGGTATCCAATGTACAATGTGGTTGGCAGGTCTAGGACCACAATTTATTTCCTCCACCACAGAAAATGCTTAAACACAAATGCTTTATAAAGCATTCGCAAACAAACCCAGAAATATAAAACCAGTAATTCATACACATTATGCCCTCTGACTGAGCAGACTCAGAGTAGGAAGCAGGAAGGTGACCAGGAACTCAGACTTCCCTAGGCAAGCACATGTTCTTGCTACTCTGTGCTCATACCTGCCTTCACTGCTGTTGGTCCAGGGAAGGGTAGAGATATACCCAACCCACTATTGCTGGAAGTCCAAGAACCAGAAAGCTCAGTTATGTTATGTTCACTAGAAAATTTACATGAAAATAGACATTTTGAAAAGAGGAGATAAAAAAGAAATGAAATTCTTCTAGTCCATAGAGTGCCACTGGTTTTGAGTTAAGGGAGTGAACACAGTCAGGTCCAGGGCAGCTAGGCCGTGCAGTGGTTAGAGTGCCAGGTCTGGAGTCAGGAAGATTCACCTTCCTCAGGTTCAAGCTTCTCTTATACCTCCCAAGTGGGCCACTCCTCCTGATTCAATCATCAGGCATCTTTGACAACCTCCTTTCCTTATTCCTAGTCACAGGGACCAGTAAGGAGCTTGTTACATCTTCTTAGCAAAGGGGTGTGTCACCCTCACATGTCCCTCTCCAGTAATCATCCCTGTTTCATGCTGAACTTTGGAGTTTACCCAAATATCTTTTCAGTTAACCATTTAAGATGAAGTCTTGCTCACTGGGTCACCAGTAAATCAAAGAACAATGTCAGATTTTAAAGGGATTTGAGACATTATTTAGTTTAGTCTAATTGATTTCATAGATGAAGACACTAAGGCCTGGAGAAATTAAGGTAGAGTCCCTTTATGTATATAGGAGCCTGGAAAGGGACCAGGATTGTTGTGAGGACGTGACGGGGCACTTCGTAAGCTGTAAAGCACAATGACGATGTGGAATCATTTAAAATATTGAACCAGAAAGGACTTAAAATATGATTAAGTCTAACCCTTTTCATTTTACAGCTGAGGAAGCAGGTCTAGAACAGAGAATTGACCTTCTTAAGGTCACAGAGCTGGTTAATGGCAGAACCAAAGTTAGAACCTAAGCTTTTAGCTCCCAGGTCCAGTTTTCTTTACTCTATTTCAGATGAGCGTCATCATTATCAGTATTAGTTTTACATTGGAGGAGGAGGGGGAGGCAAAAACGATGGCACTGAAAATGATACACTTTCAAGTTCAGCTGCCATGCCTGACAAGCTTGGAAAAAAATCATCCTAAAATTAATTAGCAAAGTGGACAGGGTGCTGAGTAATGACAGAGTTGGTTAACAGAGCAGAATTGATAAATTAAATTTATCTTGACTGCAGGATGGATTCTGTTTATGTCTCAATCATTTTGCTCATGAGTAAACTGAGAAAATGTCATCCTGAACAATTGGCCAAAGGATCTTGTTCAAAGTTGTTTCCAGAGGCCAGAGCCTCCTTGAGCATGGTACATGCAAAGGGATATTACAGCAAGATTTTGTAACACCATCAATGCTGGTGACATTTTCTCCCTAACAACCAACATAATGAGACTGAGTATACTTATTAAGTTTGAAGAATAAACTGGGGGAAGAAGTCAGAGGCCTGCAAATGGGGAAAAGGGAAGAGGGCAGCAGCCTGTGGCTGCCACATTGGAAAATGGGATTAGAATTCAAATAGTCTCGGTAAGATGGGGAAATGATTAGAAATAAACAGAAGGAAGTTCAGTAAGGACTAGTACCCTAGAGATACCCTTAAGAGGATCAGACAAAGGCATGAATCCAAGATGAGGATAATTGCCTGTGTAACATTAGGGCAGAAAAAGGTCTTGGGTCAAGAGGGGCATGGATAACAAAGTGAATTAGGCATCCAGAGCTGCGATGGTGCAGCAAATGGAGTTCTGAGCTCCCAAACTAAGGGGAAGTGGAGAACTTAAAGAAGGGCCAGAAGGAAGGTGTGCAGGTGATTAAAAGATTAGTTAAGAACATTTTGGGGGAAAAGTTTAAGGAACTGGAATGTTTTTGGCAGGTTTAAATTTTTTTTTGGTTTTAGACAGCTTTTACAGGCAAAAACCTCATGATTCCATTAAAGTATAAAAGAAGTTATCTTCTAAATCACGAGTCTCCCAACTTCCTTGATGTAAAGGCAGAAATCCCTGTTGGGGAAATTGTTTAACAGCATATACTCTGTGTGTGCAAATTTACTTACAAACTTAATGCGTGTGTTCCTGTACTATAATAATTATGTTCACTAGAAAATTTACACAAAAGTAGAAATTTTGAAAAGATGAAACAGAAATTAAATGAAATTTTAAAGTCAACAGAGTGCCACTGGTTTTGAGTGAAGGGAGGGACACAGTCAGGTCCAGGGCAGCTGGGTGGTGCAGTGGTTAGAGTGCCAGGCCTGGAGTCAGGAAGACTTGTGTCTTCAGGTTCAAATCTGGCCCCAGACACTTACTAGCTGGGCAAGTTACTTCACCCTGTTTGCTTCAGTTTCCTCATCTGGAGAAAGAAATGACAGACCACTGCAGTGTCTTTGCCAAGAAAACCCCAAATGGGGTCACAAGGAGTTGGACACAAGTAAAACAACTGAACAGCAACAAATGGCTTCTGGTCTGTGCCTTTTCACTTTGGCAGCTATGGGGAGGACTGATTGAATAGGGGAGAGGCTTGAGATAGGAAGACCACAATTAGGATGTTATTTTAATAGTCCAGGCAAAAGGTGATGATAGAAGGGGACAATGCAATAGCTGATGTAAAGGCAGAAATTGCAAGGTTTGGCTATTGATTGATTATGTGGTGAAGGAGGGAGAGTGAGGAGTTGAAGGTGACACCAAGGTTGTGAGCCTTGGGAAACTGAAAGAACAGCGGCCTTCACAACAGAAATATGGAAGTCAGAGAAGAAGGGTGGATTTTTGGAGAAAGATGAGCAATGCAAGTCACAGTCCTCTGCTCATTCTGTGAGACTCACTCTGTTCCATCTGAAATGGAAAGGGATGTTATGGGGGGGCTTTCATACTGGTCACTGCCCCTGAGCATAGAGCCTTACCTCCCAGGGGTGCTTATCACATGCATGAAGTGATCTGAGGGACAATATAGGAGGAGACCAAGGAAGGAGGTTGATCCCAAGGGTAACTGTTCATCTGATGCAGTGAGGGCTTAAGAACTGGTCAATTTTTGCTCTCTGGAAGGCTACCGTCCTCACTTTTGGAGATCACTTATCTAGGTAGGTGATAGTAGCTTTCTCTCCTCTGGCTCCAAAAGCTGATAAAGAGAAAATGGTTAAGCTGCTTTTTGATGGATTTTAGCCAGGTTAAAGGATGCTTCTTATGAGGCATTCTTGCCTTTGAAAGGCTTAATTGAGTGACATTGAATGACCGTTCTGAGTGATATAGTTTGGGGGAAGGTTAAGGATTCTACATTATTTTTTCTTTGAGAAAAGCCACTCTTTCAAAGAATGTACATGTATGGGGTGGCTAGGTGGCATGGTGAATAGATCACCAGCCCTGGAGTCAGGAGGACTTGACTTCAAATCTGGCCTCAGATACTTAAACACTCACTAGCCATGTGATTTTGGGCAAGTCACTTAACCCCAATAAAAAAAGAATATACATGTACCTCTGTTAACTCTTACTTAGGGTTCTGATATCAAACATAATGAGCAGCTTCATCTTTGAGTACTGAAAACATGAATTAAGTGCTCAAGAAGAGATCTTTTTTTATCTATATCAATTTCTATTTGCACATCAGGCAGCTTTGGCAAACTTGTCAGTACCAAAGAGATGGGTTATATCCCTCACACAGTCCTTAACTAAAGGATCGCTGCCTACCATCCAGCTGGCCTGGACAACCCTGGAGATATATAGGCAGTCATCCCTGGCTCTGGTAGGATTCAAGGAGAGCCATCACACATCTTACTAGCTACTAGCTTCACCAAACTGTGAGCAGCTGAGTGTTTGTTGTTCTGGAAGCTACCACAACACCCAACTGGTCTTTTCAGATGTGGTGCTTGGACCCATTCACGTTTGACAGTGATTCATTCCTCACTTGTGCAATAATAATGATGGCTTTATATAGTGCTTTAAGGGTTTTGGACATTCTCAAATGATTCTCAAAACAACTTTGTGAGATCAGTAGTATTATTCCCATTTTAAAGAATATGAAGAAGCTGAGGCTGAGAGGTTAAGTGATGTGGCCAGGCTAACATCATTGAGGAAGAATACTGGAGGTGGGAGTTGAACTCAAGTCTCTGCTGACTCCAATCCCTCCTGCTTCAGAAATATCCTCAATGAGCTAGAGCCGGTGAAGTCAGCTGAGTGAGTTCTCAATTGTAGCCTCTGGCCAATAAAGCAAAAGAAACAAGAGAAAAAGAATTGTAATTTCCCCACTGACAAAATGGAATACCCGAATGTGACGGGCCTGGGAAGTAGCAGGATATATGTACTGAGTGCGGAGGGTATAGCTGCTTAATATACCACAAACACAAAAAGGCCAGATGCTGCTCCTCGGGGCCCTGAGTTTTCACTAACTTTAAAATAGTGATTGCCAAGACTATAGCTCACTAACAGTGGAATGGTAATCTATTCAGCCATTAGATAATTATCTCCTTCATTTATTTCTGTACTTCCACAGGAATCTCCAATCCCTGAAGACCGGGGACGCTATTTTATCCTCTCTTATTACTTAGCCACAGAAATGGTCACTATCTTTGAGCCACCAGTGAGAAATTCTGGCTTTTTTGGGGGCAAATACCTCAATAAGACCAAAATTGCTAAGCCGGGTTCCTGTTTAGACAATCCCACCTACTATGGACCTGGTGACTTTTATATTGGTGCTCTCATTGAAGGTAAGTGTGTAAAAGACTTCTGACTTTGCTAATAGTTTTGAAAGTGCTTTCTCATTTGTTGAAATTTATTTTTGCTAACTCATAATTAACTAGGATACTGCTGAGATTGATGTGGTGATTTCTTCTTTCTAAAAAATGTCTTAAAGTTATGATCAAACACCCCCCCATGTAATATAAACCACATAATCAGAACTATAATTACACCTTAAACTAGCAACAATAAATCTCATCCTCTTTTATGTCCCCTTCTAGCCTCTGTCCTTTTACATCTGTGTATGTATAAAGATTCTGTTTTCCTTTATGTAGTCATAATCTTTGTATGCTCTTTTAAAATACATTTTATTGTTGCCATTTGTCTTTATGTTAGAATAATTTCCTACTCACCCCACAGATTGGACCCTTCCTTGTAACACAGAAAAAACAATCAGGTAATAACATCTGATCACGAGTCTGTATCTGACAGTGTATATAACATTCTGATCTACCAGTCTTCCATCTCTCTGCTCTGAGAGCGATTGGTTTCGTCATTGCGTCTCTAGGACCTTCGTTGTTGTTTAATTTTTCCCTCGCTACTCAGAATTCACCTTCTTTTTAGTGCTCTTTTCATTTACATTGTGTATATTGTTGCTTAGTTCTGTTTATTTCACTCTGTGTCAATTCGTGTGAATCTCAAGTTTATCTGAAGTACCTCATGTTAATAGTTTCTTATTTCAAAATAATATTACATTATACTTTTGTACCTCCTTACCTCAGCCTGTTAGTTTCCTTCAAGTCTCGGCTCTAATGCTGTTTTCTGTAGGAGGCCTTCCCTGCTTTCCCTGAGCTCCTAGTACCTCCCCCTTGGAGACTGCCTTCCATCTGCTCTGTATATATCTTGGTGTGTTGTCTCCCTCCTTAGAAGGTGAGTTCCTTGAGAGCAGTGACTGTTTTATCTTTTTTTTAATTCCCTTAGCGCAGCACCTGGTGCATAATAATTGAAAAAAGTTTGTTATTGTTGATTTCTTGGCAGGAGCCCGTCTTGTTTCTGATTCTTTGCTACCTCAGAGGGCTGCTGTGGATATTTTTGTCATATATATTGGAGTTGAGTTTCTGTCTCTGACCTCCTCAGGGTGTTCGCCCATCAGTGGGATTGCTGGGTCCAGTGACAGGGGCAGTATAGTCACTTTTTCCGCCCCCCTCCCCATAATCCCAAACTGAAACCCAGAACGGTGGGATCACTTCACAGCTCCAATTGCAACATACATACTCGGTATGCATGAATGTGCCCATCTTCCAACAGTCCCTTCAACATGAACTGTTTCCATTTAAAGAAAAAATCTTCACCATTTTGCACGGTGTTCAGTGAAACCTCAATATGGCTTCAATATGCATTTCTCTACCGTTAAGGATTTAGAATGAGTTTTTGTTTGGTTACTTCTAGTTTGCAGCTCTTTTCAAAACATTTTGATCAGATGACCATTTATCTGATGGAGAGTGGTTCTTGATGTTGTATCTTTGTGTCAAATCACTGTATATTTGGATATCAGACCATTATCGCTGATATTTGATAGATATGTGGATAATGGGCCGACAAAGAAGATTGAGGAGTGCTCCAACAGGATGAGAACCAAGAAGTTCCCTGAAAGCCCAGGAGGAGCATCAGATATACTGGATAGATTAACAAGGTTTGGGACTAAGAGAATATCATTATATGTAACAGATTACCAGTAACTTTAGAGAGAGCAGTTTCAGTTGGGGATGATATCAAAAGCCAGAGTGCAAGGAGTTGAGGAGTTAGTCAAAGGAGAGGAAAGGAAAGAGAAACAACTTTTTCAAGGAGTTTGAGAAAGGAAGGAGAGATATAGGATGATAGCTTGAACTGGCAAAGGGCAGTAGGATATAGTGAAGGTTTGGTTTGGTTTTTAAGAACGAGGGAGACTTGGATATGTTTGAATGCAGTGGAGAAGGAACCAGTTGATAGTGAAGGGTTAACGATTGGGGGGGAAGGGATGCCTGAGGATACCATCTACTGGAGAAGTTGGTTCAAGTAGACATGTAGAGGTTGTTAACAACAGTTAAAAAAACACAAGTCCATAAGGCAGGCATTGCCACTGGATTTATTACAAGAGAAATGGACATGCATGTGGAATTCCTATACCAAATATGAAGGAGTTCTCAATCCAGGCAGAAACTTGAATATTTGTAGGTTATAAAAAGAGAGAAGTCCATGTGAGGAGTGGAAGACAATCCCCTCCCAAATGGAAGTGGTATGGGAAGAAGAAGGGAGCAGAAAGGGAGGGGGAACAGGAGTAGATAGGATGGCAAAAGCAACAACCTTTTCTCTTGGGAACTGCTAGACTGTGAAGATATTATGATGGTCTGCTTATCTACAAGGGTCTCAACTGCACAAATAGTTTATCAGTCTGGCGAAGACTGACCCCTATCTTATAACTGGTTTGGCTCCCAAGGACACACTGAAAGTCGCGCTAAAGGTACAAATAACAAATTGCCAGCTGGGGGTGAGGGGAGGGAGGTCCTATCCTTGACTTGTTCAAGGTCTTCTGCAAACCTAAGTCCAGCGTGTCTGGAAAATATGGCAACTCAAGAAGATAGGTTAAGTTCTCTTCAGGGCAATATTCCCTCCTTTTGGTCCAAGTTTCCTTTGGGCATGCTGATGACCACACCTGGTAAAACATTATCTTGGGTGCCACCTGTGTGGTACATTTAACAAAGATAAAGGTTAACAGACAGAAAGCTAACAAGAGACCTAAACCCCAAAGGATGGCCCGAGTCAATGAGCCCAGGTCTCAGAGGGACAGAATTTCTAAACTAAAGTCAGAGACAAAAAAATGAGACTTGGACAATTTACAACATACTATATGCAGAATAGTTCCAACCACAATGTGGTACCAGAATCATTGACCATTCATAACATAAGACACAGTAAGAATGTTCAAAATCGGGGACTAATTCAGAGAAGAAATTAATATGACCTCAAGATAACCAAGAGAACTTAGTACAGATTCAGAAAAACAAAAAGTCAAAGCAGTACAATAATGAACATCAACATTAACAAACATTAAGTTTCCTTGCAATTCTTGTAACCGATTTTCAACGTCCATGCAATCAATACATTTTGTCCTGGATCTGAGATGTCCCATGTAGTTGTCCAGTCCCTGGCATATCTTTTCTTGGGGCAGTCTGGAAAATATTGTGTCTTCAGGGGCACCACTTCACTGGATTTCCTTTCTGGTTCCAAGTTACCTGTGAAGACTCGTTAGATGTTTCTACTAAAATCTTTTACAAAACAGATCTCAATATGTCTCAAAGTTTACTTTCCCATCAACTGGTTCATGGGGTGAAAACCTTTGGGCATGCTGATGACCACACCTGGTAAAACATTATCTTGGAACTTTGTGGTTCCGATCTAATCAATTACAGAGCTATAAGGGGAAGAGGGCACCAAATTAGGAACCCATAGTTTACTTGAAACTTTAGAGAATTTAGCTTTTGAATACCCATTGCTATATATCTAAACTCTGCACCTGACATAAACATTGGTAACAACCAGCTAAAGGAAGAAGCTTAAAAAAAAATATGAGAATCTGACTTGTAAATGAGTCCTTCTGATTAAAGATTTAATATTTACCAAAGTAGACATATAAACTAGGACTAGAGTTTTTGTAAATTAACATCAATTATATTATCGTTTAACTTTCTATGATGTAAGTTGGCAAACTGTTACATTGATATATTTAAGAAATTCAAATACAAACTGAAAAACCAAAAGCTAAATAGTTTAAAATACAACTCTTAAAATCTTCCAAATTACATATCTATTCATTTGATTTTGTTGTTTTCTCAAAATTTTTACTCAGATTTTTACTTTATTATTTTAGAACTCCAAATTTAGATACCATTTCATTTTAATTAATTCCACTTCAATTGAATTTCTTGAAAGATGGAATCTGAAATAAATTTCTTCAATTATCTTTTGATTATCAGTGTCAAACCTAGTTAGGCCTGTAAATTTTTTCTGTTTCTGGCATGCAATGAAGTTTGAGTAAATGCTTGGCTTCCCTTGTCCATCTTTTTATTCTGAATATTGGAGAAAGCAAACCTGAGTTATTTGAATTATCCCACCCAGCTGGATCCAGAAAGACTCAGAGGGCCCAAGGGACAACTGAGGTGAAATTGGAGTGTCTGTAGTAGACCCATGGGAAGTGCTGACACATGGGAAGCAACACTGGTGCCTGTAGAAATGATGACATCATGATGTCATATCACAGCATGTCAGCATAAAAGGAATAGATTTGTGTTCCTAACTTCTGGGAAAACAAAAACAAAAACAACTTTTGTGTATTCCAGTATTTTTGTATCGGTATTTTCCAGAATTTGGCAGGCTTCAGGAGAAGTAGCACCTTGATCTAGCATTATTTGAGTTGAACACAGAAAGAATTTGTATTTCTTGTGACATTAAAAAAAAGCATTAATAACTCCATTTTTGCCCTTTATCCACCATTTTTGTGAAGTTAAATTTTAGCTTTTGTGAGTCAACCGACTTCAGGGAAATTATAAAACTTTCACTTGATTTTGGGGAAAATCCTGATCTTCATTGACAAGAAATAAAGTGACTTAATCTGTACATTCTAGTTTTTAGTTTTTATTTTTTTAATTCTCTTCAAACTGAAATAACTGTAGAAACCAAGGGTCAGGATCCTTGTGATAATTATTCCTTGGACCTAATTTGTTTCTGCAGTTGCATGCTTTGGATATAAACCCAGTGTCTGTATTCCACTATAACATTGCTGAGATGACAAGCAAGTCTGAAAAATATTCTCCTCTGCATTACAGAAATAGATGGATAAATAAACTTTCTCTTTGGGGGGAGAAGATGAGCATGGGAGAGGGGTTCTGGTCACACCATCTGCTGGCAGCTATGAGAACTGCAGACAGAATGATGGGAGAAGGCTGGTGAACTTCAGTAGGAACTGACACCATCTACAGGTTTTGGTCTAGTGATTTCACTTATTTGTGACCACAGTTGGGGTTTTCTTGGCAGAGATACTGGAGTGGCTTGCCATTTCCTTCTCCAGCTCATTTTACAGAGAAGGAAACTGAAGCAGACAGGATGAAGTGACTTGCCCAGGGCCACACAGCTAATGTCTGACGCCACATTTGAACTCAGGATGGGGAGTCAGTATTTAATCCTGACTCTAGGCCACCCCCCCCCACTATACTGTACCACCTAGCTGCCCCACTGTTAATTATTGAGAACTAGAGGAAGATGAACAGGAACCAGTTTCCTGGGAGCTGCTGAACATCTTGGGCCATGGCTAAAAATTAACCGAGGCTATTTCAGTCTGTGGGAGAGTTTTTTATTGCCCAATATCCATATTTTCCATGAATTGTACTTGTTTCCTCCTACCTGTATGTAAATTTTTTGAGCTTTGTGAAGTACTTGCTTGCAACATGAGTTGGTGACCACCCATAACCCACTGGTGGTGTCATATAGTGATGTTTCCAGGTTTGGTTGGGGACAGAGTTGGAACAAAAGAGTCAGAAATGAAAAAACTCCTCCAAAGTATGTCTAGGCTCTTTATGTGATGTGAGAATCTCTGACATGTGGCAGTTAGGTGGTTCAGCGGATAAAGTGTTGAGCTTAGAGTCAAGAAGATTTGAGTTGGAGTCCGACCTCAGACCTTCACTAGTGGTGGCACGCTGGGCAAATCATTCTCTCAGCCTTTATTTCCTTCTCTGTATAATGGGTGTAATAATAGTACCCCACAGGGTTGTTGTGATAACCAAATGGGATAATATAGGTAAAGCACTTTTTAAATCTTCAAGTGCTGTAGAAGTACTAGCTGCTATTACACCACTGTCATCATGGAGGATGGCCTGTGGAAGGTCCCAGGTGGAGAGATTCTCTGTGGAGGGTTCTAGGAAGTTTCTATGAGACCCAGAATACCCTCTTCAGTGAGATCTTAAACACGTAAAAAAAAAGTTCATCTGAGCTATTCCCGTAGGAAAAAACAAAGTGGGTGAAGATTGCATATTGTTCTGATCATCACATGCTTCTGAATGGATGGTTTGTTGAATTAGCCCATCAGTATCTTGAACAAGTGCTGTGGAAGGACTGTTAGCTAGGACCAGAAGTGAAGTGGACGAGATCACGTTTGGAAAGCTGGGAACAGTTGTTGTTCCCTACCACCATCAGTTTTCCTTCAATGTTGCTTTACAGCTATAAATCATGAAACAAGAAAATCTAGAAGAATCAAGAGAGCAAGTCACCAAAAACATGAGTTAATAGATATATAGTGGATGTAAGTCATTTGCAGCTTATACATAAAAAGGCATCATAAAAGACATTGAGGAAGTGTATTATTCAAAAAGGGAAGAGGGGTAAGTCATGTAGTGAGAGTTGGGATAATATATGGATAGTCTGAATGTCTCTACCAAAAATCTCTAGATCTCTATCATGTACTCTGGGCAGATTCTCTATAGATTTCTTGGGAAGATACGAGCAAATCATACATGGGGAGGTTGTTATTTATACTTGAAAAGGGAGTTCACAAGCTGATGGGATTATGAAATAGGATTTCAGAGAATTTTTTTATTTTTACATAATAAAATAACAACTACTTTGTCCTGAATAATGTCTTTCTTATCAGTAAATAAAAATCTCCCCCCCTCACAGTTAGCTATATTATTCTTTTTTCTTCTAATTTAATTTTACATTTGTCATTGATCCAACTGGAATTTATTGTAATTTGCGGTACTACATATCATACCAAATCTCAAAAGTTGGAAAGGACTTTGGCAGTCATCTTAGTTCAGCCCATATCCAGAAAAGGATCCTCAACGTATTACATATAATAAATCCATACTATGGCAAGTGGTCATCCAGCCTTTGTTTGAAGACCTATAGGGAGGGAAATGTACTACCTCCTAAGGTAGTCCATTCTATTCTTTGATGTTTTAATTATAAGAAAATTTATTCTTACATGAAGCATAAAAATTGCCTTTTTGCAGCTAGAACTAATCTAATCATTATTCCTAAGGATAATCTTTCAAATACTTGAATAGCTTCTCCAGACTATATATCTCCTTCAAAAAAAACCCCAAAAAACAAACCTTCATATGTCATGAACTGCTTGACCTTCTCTAGGCCCATTCTAACTTATCAATATTCTCCTTAAAATGAAGAGCCACAAAATAAATGAACACAAATTTTTACCTGCATACATATTCTCCTTTAGTTTCTCTTTGGTTTCCCCCATCCTCCTCTCTCTTCCCTCTTTCTTCCCTAAGAGTATGAATCTTTCTTTGCTTTCTTCAGGCTGTCTGTTACATAGCTGAACTTATTCATTCATTCATCTATTCAGTCAGTTATTTATTTTTAGAATTTATTGCCTTGATTCTGGTGTTGCTTCAGTGTGCATTTCTCCTCGTGTCTTTTCCTGTTTACCATAATTTTAAAAAAATCACAGCTTTGGGGTTTTTTTTCAGCATCTTTGTTAACATTTCTAGAAATTCTAGAGGGTTGTACTGTCATTCAGCATTTCAGTTGCTGATCCTGAAGGGGACTGTGCTAAAGCCTGGCTCCCTTATGGCCCCTCACCATGCCATCTTCTTGGACATGTTGGCATGGTGTCTTATTTTTACTTAGTCTCAAGCACCAAATCAACTACATTTACCTTTTGTGAATATTACACGTGAAACTTTCTAAACTCTCCTTGAGAAACCTAATATATAACAGTTTTAGTTAGTGGCAGAAGGTAAACAAGCTAAAAGCCCAGAATCCATAAACTTGTCAGTATTGAAGTCATTATTTCACTCATGAAAACATGTCTACATCACAGCATTGTTGTAAGCAAAAGGAACTGCTAGACCATAAATCTGGTGCCATTTGGCAAATTGGACCTCTTTCTCCAGAATGGGATGAGAACAGCTAGAAGATGAATGAGTCTGTAAGTGCAGTCTCTGGTATTAAAGGAATTCTACCAAACCTCATGTGCATCTTTATCTGATCTACTTATGAAATGGGTATATACAGAAGCCTGGGATCTGCTTATCCCAGGCTGATGATGTATTTCAGAGAGGTTCCAGCTATTTTTAACCACTACTGACACTAAGACTCAGCCTGTACTTATGGTTTTCCTGGAACTACCATATGTGCCTTTTGTCTCTTGGGGACCAAAACACACAACTAAGAAATTAGGTGGCCAGCAAAGCTTATTGGCACATGAATCTTTCTATCTTTTCTGTATGTTGTTGGTTTATATATTATAAATAAACTCCATAGCTAGATTTAAGAAGTAGAATATTTCTCTTCCTTGACACTGACAACTAAACCAATGGAATGTCACTCTTTCCCAGTTTTTGGTCATAGGTTCATCATCCAAGATGCAGATGAATTTGTTTTGAAATTCCTGGAAAGCAAAGCAAACGATTATCCCCCATCAACAATCCAGTCACTCAGAAACCATTTCTTAAAACAGAAACCTACGACACAGGAACCTGACAGGTATGTTTGCCGTCCCATTGTATGTTTGTTTCAGTTTTGGATAAGCAGATCTCTAAATTGCGTTCTTCCCATTACCAGATTAAGAGCAATTTGGTACACAAGTCTGGACCTCCATACAGGTCCAAGACAAGACCTAAGACCTTATTTTAATCTCACTGAAGCATCTGGCATAAAATTTTACTATGGTTTCTTCACATGTAGGCATAGGCACTGCATTAGAAATTCATTTAATCTCTTAAACCTCTGTCTCCTCATCCATCAAGCAGGGAAGATAATATTAACACAACTTAGCCTCTACAGTTGTCTTTGAAGAAAGTAGATTGTAAAACCTAAAATGTTATTATTGCCTTAAGATCATACTTATTGAGGAGAAAGAAAGGGTCATATCCAGAAAGTCAGGTCATTTGGAGTTGAGCTGTGGTTCTATCCGGTATCTCTAAGAGTGAGGGCAGAAAAAGAAATACAGGTTCTAGGTAGGGGGTTTAAGACCTACATTAAGAACCTCAGGTCCCTGTGTTTGACTTCCACCTTTTTGCTCTTCCTTCGTGGTATAGCATGAGTGTAGGTGTCCATTACAGCTATTAATTATGCCCCTCTTAGTTGATTTTGGCTTCCCCTCCAACAGGTAAAGAATTCCATCCACTCTAAGGAGTTATAATTATCCAGTGACTGACTAAAGGTCTGGCTTGCCCTTTCTAAGGGAGACAAACATAATATTTGGCTACTTGTGTTTAAGCAGCATGTGGCACTTTTTGCTACTGGACCCTGCTGCAGAATAGTGATCAAGATAGGGTTGGCCCTTCATTATTCCTTAACTAGAGAACCGAATAACGGGGTTTGCTGAATATAAGCCTTCTCCAGAAATTCTTATTGGTTCTCATGTCCTTTCATTTTAACAGCCAGGAGTTGAGGATGCAAATAACCTGTGTACACAAATGAAAATAAGACTTCCCAGCATCCTTGATTCCCTCCACATATTTTTCAGGCATGTCAGAAGCAGGGGGTTGGATTGGGAAAAGGGCCACGGCAGAAATACGGCCAGAGAGGCTTTTCTGTGGACATGGTTCCAGACTGTACAGAGTTTCTGCTCCTTTCCTTCTTCATGGCCCCTGAACGGCTCATTAAGCAAATGACTGCTTGCTTGGTGGATTTTCCTTGCTTGGGTCAGGAAGGTCTTGGATCACTGATCCAGGGAGTCAAGTAAAGAGATGAATCTTTGCTATTGGAATGACAACAGGGTGGCTCTGATACACCAAAATCAATGAGTAACCTAGCACAGAAAGGGACTGGGGTAGAAGATCAAAGACAGAACAACGAACTGTTTACTTTTTAGCAACATAAATGAATTCCCCACTGCCCTGGCCATGAGAAAGCCTTTGCCAGGGTACTCTTGGGGAAGGATTCTGGGAGCAAGCTGAACACTAAAAGGCCAGCTTTTCCCCATGGGGGATTAGTCACCCTATAAAAGTCTCATTTACTTTTATGGAAAATAAAGGCAGCAGGGGCGGGCTTAGCATGGAGTGCTCTCACCTGGGGCTCTTGGAACACCAGACTTCACCAGGTGCTCTAAGCAGCATTTTTGAATGAACAAGAGTTCTAGTGCCTGGCAATTTCTCTTCTTCCCTTGCTAACTCATGTGGAACAAAAACCTGACCTGGGATTTGGAATTCCCTTTTAGGATAGTCTGTAGCCAGGTCTCCCTGGCATCAGGCAAATAGGAGCTTAACTGTAATGAGCCTCTGTCTTCATACCTGAGTCCCTGATGTAATTCATGGGTAAATTGACTTGAAAACTTGCTCTAAAGCACCAAATGCTGTAGGATCCCTGCTGTCATGTCAGTGGGGACAGATACCTGACTTTTTCAGGGATTGAAGGAGTCTTGTTAGAATGTTCATTGTTCAAAATGATGTGATAATAATTTTAATTATATGTTTTATGCCTGGTACTAATGAGGACCTTTGTGAAGACTTAGGGTAGCTTTCTATAGCTAAGCCAGAGCTTATAGCAGTCATTTATAATTTAGTAAATAGGGTTTGTAACCACATTAATCAGGGAAACATTTTATTTCCCGAATTAAAAATGTTTGGTGAATCTCTCCAAGGTGGAATGCATGTTCCTTAAAGCATATACTTTGTAGAGCAATGGTTTGTGTGTTTGTTAGGATGTCTCCTGTGTTAAAAATTAATTGTATCAATTTAAAAAAAGCTTTTTATATCTCTAAAGAACTTAATATGATAGCTGACATATAGTAGGTGCTACAGGAAGGCCTGTACCCATCCCCTTCTCTCTTTGTATCTCCATTACCTCTAGCAACATTCCTCTAACACTTAAGACTGTGAGCAGGAAGGGACCATAAAGGCCATCCAAGTTCAACTTCCTCATCTTTCACATGAGGTTGTAAGACGGAGGCCTGGAAAGACCTGAATGACTTGCTCAGGATTACACAGATAGTAAGTGGCAGAGCTGCCATTTGAACCTGAGTCCTCTGACTCCAAAACCAGCACTCTTCCCACTACTCCATGCTGTTGCCTTAATAAAGGAGAGGCATCTTAGACATGACTGCATGTCCAAATGAAGGGTGTGTAGGTTAATTTTTCCTTGAATCATTGTGGAAAGGTTACTGGACTCCATCCAAACAAGCCATGGTACCTGACTTCCAAGTTCGGCTTCTCTGTGACCTTGGACAAGTCCCTTAACTTCTTAAAACTTCCCTTCCCTAAAATGGGGATATTTGTTTTATTTACCCCACAGGCCTGTTGTAAGGTTTTGATGCCATTTTGGTACTTTAGGGAATAACATTTATTCAAAGCCCATGTTATTTAGAGTACTAGGCATGAGGCATCGGGGCCAATGCAAAAAGAGCTTAAGCATGTAAAAGAATCAAACACACATGGAGAACACTTGAACAGATAACTAATCAAGCCTCTCCTGTTTTACATCTGCATTGGAGAGACAGGAAAGACTGGGAAGACATAGAGAGGAAGTAGAAAAGAGGCAAGGGGACAGAAAGCTGTCAGTCATCACAGCGGGTCAGGAAAAGGAAAATAAGAAAACAGCTTTCTGTCCCTAAATGATGAGCACACTGCCTGAAGCATGGCAGGTGCTTAAAAAATACTTACTGACGGGGTAAGTGCGGGGCTCAGTGAAGACAGCACCCGACCTCATGCACTTAACACTTACTAGCTGTGTGACCTTGGACAAGTCACTTCACCCCAACAGCCCTGCCTCCCTCCCACCAAAAACACCCAAACAAATAAATATTGACTGACTGAGAGTAAAAACAGAAACTATCCATTAGAAAAATGGCTTCACTAGAAAAGGCCAGCAAGATGTAGTAGAAAGAGTAGTGGTATTCAACTGAACCCCGACACAGGCTTTACTCCCAGCCCTGTTGCTCCTTAGCCTGTGTGATGCTGGGTAAGCTGACAAAGTCTTCTGTGCCTCGTGTTCTTCTATTAGATGAACTTACCTATTCAACTCTCAGCTCAGGTTAGAGAAGGAGAACGAAGTAAGTAAAATATGGGGCTTTGCAAGTTGTACTTTTCAAAGAGAGGTTTTTTTTTTTAAATAAAGTTTTTAATAACCAATCTGTTTCCATTTTGGAAGCTCCTAGACATTAAGGACTAACCTTGGTGTAGTTATCTCTTCCACATAGAGACTTCCCTCATTGTGGTTTCACTATATCAGTCAGCTTAAGAAATTAAATGAGAAATCTAGGGGAGTTTTGCAGAAGCAGCAGACAACACAGAAAAAGTTTAGGAACTCAGAAATGCACAAAATAATGTATAGTATTGAATATCAATATATTTTATCTTTTAGTACCACAAATATGCATAATTTCTTCTTTTCTGGTATGAACAGAGGGCCAAACAAGTTTATTTGGATATTCCAGATTGTGGGGGTGCTCTGCCCCAAACCCCTCAATGTTGAAGGGATAACTGTAGGCCAAGAAGGCAATTTCTTTTTTTTTTTTTTTTGCTTTTTGGAGGGCAGTTGGGGTTAAGTGACTTGCCCAAGGTCACACAGCTAGTTTTTTGTGTTAAGTGTCTGAGGCCGGATTTGAACTCAGGTACTCCTGACTCCAGGGCTGGTGCTCTATTCACTGCGCCACCTAGCCGCCCCGCAATTTCTTAACTTATACAGAAAGCATTACAGAACAGAAAATTAAATGGGAAGGAAGTATTAGGTTTTCCAAAGGTCTCTACTTTTTAGCTGCAAAGTACAGAAAAAAAGCAAAGTTCAGGAATTTTTAGATAGTTTAACATCAATGGTGGGTTGAAAAAAAAGATCAGTGCTATCCACTACAACTCTTAGATAACCAGGCCCCTCTTAAACCAGGCAAGGGACAGAGATGATTCCTGGTGGCAGCAGTGAAATTACAAGTGGTAGATCAGGACGTTTAGCCTCTAGCTGTGTTTTATTTTTATCCTTGATGAGAATGGACCACCTGTTGGCACCGTGTTCAGCCCAGCTCATTCATCAAAGTGTTTAAGTTAAAAGGCTAAAGTTACTGGTCAGCTCAGCTACAAAACTGTGGGGATCATTAGGAATTCTACCAAAGGTGCCAAATGGAAAGTTTTACACCATGAAGACTAGTCTCAGGAATGAATTCTGTATTCACTTATTTCTTTCTCCTTCCACAGTGGGCTTACTGCAGATTCTACAGAGATTAAGGACATGGAAACGTTAATAAAGGAGATACAGGAAAGACTCAAGAAGAGTGGTTTCTTGGAAGGCCCAGTCCGTGAAGCATTTCAGATTTTTGACAAAGATAAGACAGGATATTTGGACAGAGAGCAATTCTTTGATGTCTGCAAAAATTTTAACCTACCAGTTGATGAGTGCCTTATTAACCAGGTCTGTACTTTACATGAAAAATGTCACAATTTATATTCAGTATTAATTAGAACACTGTTGCTAATTAATTTCCAAGCCTTTTCAAAATACTTACTTTTTCTAGGGGAAATCTAGTCTTAGGAGGGGCAAACTTAATCTTCATCAGTCCTATGAGGTAGCAGAGAGGCTCATTGTTAGCCACAATAGGATTGTGAAGAGTCAGCACCTGCTCTCCCCATGGATGTGGGAATGGACAAGGTTGAGTGGCTGAAGCTCAGCATGGCAGATCCAAACCGGGGAGGTAATAAATAGTGTTCTTAAAGAAAAGGAGAAGCCACAGCCTGCTGGGTTACAAAAGCCTGACAGAATGGTATGATGTTGCAGTCTCTGGCACCATTCTTATGATTCTCCTGCGATTTTTCATCCAAGGTTACCAAAATGACAACTGCCTAGTGGCCAATGCATCTGCTGGAGGTTGGCCTGGCCAGCTGGAAGAATGGAGGCAGCACCATGAGCTCGTCTTGCTAGGGCTAGTTTGCAATAGAATAGAGCATGTTCCACATTGTAGCCCCTCTTCACAGTTCTCTTCAAGTTCAGAGATATGTCTCTCTTTAATCATTATTAGCCATGATCTATGCAAGGTCATTCTTGCTCATTTTTTTTTCCAAACAAGCACTGATTGCAAAGGAGACTAAGAGCCAGAAAAGACAGGATGTTCTATGTGAAAACTTTAAAAGTCAAAATAAGCCAGGAAGCCTAACTCTGGGGAGTATATGTACTAGAGGCCAGGATAGAGAAGGGAGGGAGCTAAGCTTGGGAATGCCAGATAAGGAATGATGGGGGAATACTGGAGTTAGGCTGAGGCTCCATTTCTGCATATGATCCAAAGACCTGGCCACTCAGGTTCCAAACTGACAGCACACCAGTACAGTTATTGTTTCTTAAATGTAAGTGCTAAAAAGTGTTATCAGTGGATTTTGTTTGTATTCAACTAAACCATTTACACATTGCCCTCACTTTGTGAGAGGTCTCTTAGAACCAAGTACAACAGTTAAGCAAAACTCATAGTGACCTCATCTGTAAGTGCATGCAGCTTCCCACATCTCTAGTTTTACCCCAGCCTATTTTTAAAAAACATTTTAAATTAACAGAAATATATTTTCTTTCCCCTTCCACCTCACCAAAAAAGAAGAAAAATTTCTTTTAAGAAATATGCATCGGGGTGGCTAGGTGGCGCAGTGAGTAGAGCACCGGCCCTGGAGTCAGGAGGACCTGAGTTCAAATCCGGCCTCAGACACTTAACACAAAAACTAGCCGTGTGACCTTGGGCAAGTCACTTAACCCCAACTGCCCTCCAAAAAGCAAAAAAAAAAAAAAAGCATCATAAGCAAAGCTAATCCTCACATTGGCGCCACACACATACACACACACACACGTTTCACTCTGTACTTGTCTATCATTTCATATACTTCATCAGTGATCCTTTGAAATCATGGACAGTCTTTATACTGACTGTAGTTCTTGAGGCCTTGAGTTGTTTTGCCTTTCACATGCTATTACTGTATAAATTGTTCTCCTGGTTCTGCTCATTTTATTCTTCATTTTAAGTCTTCAGATTTGGCCATTTTTGTAATATTTATGTCATGGTATAAATTCTTCTGGTTCTGCTCACTTCACTCTGCATCATTTCATACAGAGCTTTCAATGTCTCTTTTTCCTCATTTTTCAATAGTAAATCTGTCACATAAATCACAGCTTATTTGGCCATTCCTCAACTGAAAGGCATCCCTTTCATTTCTACCTTTTTGGGCGGGGGGAGCTCTATGTAAAAAGTTATGAGAAACTTCTTAGTTTTACCTTAGAAAAAATGTTCTCCAATTAAGGTCTTAAATTTATTACAATTTCAATCTTAAATGACAAAAAAGGGACTTAAGCCAAGCATTAGTTTGGAGGACCCTTTAGCTATCATCCAGCAACCATGAAACTTTGTTCAAAACCTCTCCTAACCCTGTTTCCACAGCTGTCAAATTAGCATAGTAATGTGCCCTGCTGTACCTCATAGGGCTGCTGTAAGAATTAAACAGTCTTAATCTTTTTAATGAGAATCTATATGGACTCATGTTTACATTAAAGGCTTGTGATAAAACTTTGAAAACTGAAAAGTACTATACATATGAGATGACTATCATGACTGCCTCTACACAGTTGATCAAAATATACTTTTCCCTTCCTCATCTTCCCTGTTTGTTCTTTTGCAGTTAATCAGAATGTGTGCTAGTGGAGAAGGCAGAATCAACTACTACAAATTCCTAAGAGCTTTCTCCCAGTGACCTGATCTGTTTGGAGAAGACTAAATGAGATTTTTCTATGGAGGAAATTAGTTTTAAATATACATGTACCCTTAGAAACACATGATGAACTCCTGAGGTGACATTTGTTTTGTTCTTTAAACCACCAGTAGGGCTGAAATTGGAATGGATCTTAAGAGGATCTTAGATTTGCATACACCTTCTGGGTGAGTAGTGATACTAAAGAATATGCAGGGAAGCACAGTTTGGGGTCATGGAAATAATACACAGGACTTGCATTGGCTGCTATCTCCCCGCAAGAAATAAGAAAGGGATCTGCTACCAATTTGTAACTACTAGAACTTGGACTAGTCAGTGCAAGTTCTTGAGTAATGATTAACTTTTAACTTTTTTTGTTGGTTGCCAAAACTCTAGACTCATGTATGCACCAAAACTTGATTTTTCTCTTGGATTTCCCTAGTTTCTGAGATGAGCCATTACCGACTGAACCAAAATGTTGGTGGCACTCGGGATTTCAACATTTTAGCCCCTTGTCATTCCAGACCTCTACCCACTTTTCTCCCCTCATTATATGATATCTAAATTTCTTTCTGCCATGTGCAGTAGGCACTGGATGACAGGTCCACTGAAATGACTAGAAATGCCTCAGGGAAAGATATGGGTTTTGAATAGGGTGAGAATTATTCAAATACTCTAATCCCTCTGGGAAATTTACCAGGAATTGAAAAGTTAGGACTGACTTGCTCCATCAGATGGATTAAAAAAAAAAAAAGCTGGACAGGGGTACAATTTCACGTCCCATCAAAGGTAGTTTTCTAGGGACTACACTCCCACACACATCTGTTTGGTTTATATGATGCAGCCAAGTGGCAATAACCATGGAAGACAGATCAAATCATTTTTTTCCTACTGAAATTCTAAGTAGCAAAGTACCCATAAAGTGTCACTAATTACCCTGTACAAACCATCATTCCTGGGAAGCATTTGCCTGGAATCTGGACTGAGCCCTAACAGACAACAGCTTAGTGTCAAGTATTATTTCACACCAGACTATACTAACAACGATAGTGGAAAGGGCAAGAAATCAGTGAGGGTCCTACCCACTGGCCAAAGGCTGTCTAGAAAGAGAACACTACTTTTCAAACTATCAATTTACAAAATACCAGAACTTGTGTTGGCTGTGGATGGCTGTTTAGGTGTGGCTTCTGAGCAATGTGTTGATACCATTTTGCACCCTGAATGAGGACTGTATGTTAATTGATCACTGCCCAGGACCTGGATTTTTATAGCAAGGTAGTACTACTCACAAGTGCTGAAAACTGATAACCATCCTACATCTCACAAGGCTCTGAATTTTTGGAATGGATAAATAGGAAGAAAAGATTAAGGACTGGTGAGCCCAAGATATAGCCCAGGCCTAGGAACCCTGCCCACTCCTCATCCCCGCTTCCAGGTTTCCTAACAGGGTTGGTCCCCAAAGATAAAAAAGACAATTTAGAATGAGTAACCCCAAGGTATCTAGCTGAAACAAGAATCTGAACCTATGAAAAGTCTATTCCCATGCTGAATGTGTAAAATGAAAGCCTCGTATGGAAACCTCTACATCTTTGTATGGGTGTATTGGGTGTATACCCAATCAAGCCAAAATGGAGAAAGCACACAGAGCTGAAGACCACTGGGTCCCCTATGGTTGCCATTTCTAGTAACATGTGGATAAGTCTATACAGTAACCAATTCTGACACTTTATTGCACTGATATTCACAAGTATCCAGCATCCATTTCCTGCTCCATTCTTGTATCCAAATATTTAAAACAGTCATCATTGGGGAAGAACTTCAGAAAATGAGGCCAACTGGGAGGGTTCATTGTCAAGAAAATTCCTTTCCCTTCTTGCAACTTCCAGTTCAAGTCCCAAATAAAGAGAGCATGTAGTTTTCTGCCCAGCACCTAAGACAGGAACTCTACATGTCTCCATGCTAAGTGCCGTATCTCTTGTTTCTATGTTTGTAAGGTGGGTCATCTTGGGTAAAAGTTAGCTTAAAAGGGCTACTAGCTGTAGAAACTTAGTAGAAAAAAATAGAAAAACTAAAAATAAATCCTAGAGATGGATGTAAATTCTGCTATTTTCCCCAACAAAATCACATTCAATTATAGATATTAGTTTTCAAGGTAAGTTAATATAACTCAAAGAATACCAGACATTAAGGATTGATAATTCTATGCCTTTTATTCAGTTATTTCAGAAAATATTTTTGTTGCTCATTTGTTTCAAAATGCACATTTTCAACAAAAAAAAATCCATACAAAACTGTAACTTTTTAAAGTGGGCGAGGGAACAATGGAAAAGGAATCTGGAGAAAGTTGCATCAAAAGTAAAAACAGATAAAACAACCCTTTTACACAGATGCATAAATATGGCAGGTACAATTTTCCTTGAGTTCCTTGTTGAAATTTGGTCCATAAAATAAACAAGCTAAAATAGGTTTAAAAAAAAGGCAATGTATCCACCTTTGCATTACGGTCTGCTCAGGGCATGAGTAGCTTCAAGCATATCTTTTAGCTGTTTATTAAAATGGGGACTGGGAGATGATATTTGCAATTTGACCCCATCACAGCTATACCCAAGGAAAGGGCTGAGCTTGCAGGCCCACCTGTGCCTAGGTTGTACTGAAAACCACTTCTTGTTAACAGGAAGCATCCTCTCCCATCCCATCTAAAACCCTGGAATGCCTTTTGGTAAAGATGGAGGCCAGAATGGCAGTGCATCCAGGAACACTACGCCAAAAATCTTACTCCCAAATGCCATATTCAAAATTGAACACATTAATGCCCCACCATGAGGATTTTTTTCAACAAGTTTTTTTTTAAATATGTATTTCTACATTATGCTACATGTTCTAACATAGAGCCACAGAAACCTATCTAGGACAAGGAGAATTGCAGCTAGAGAGGAAATGGCTGGAATTTCTCCACTGAAGGATGATGGTTCCTCCTACATGTCCCATCTCTTCCCAACTTCCAGGGCTTCATAATGGACAGAAGGAACTACGGAAACTAACAAGTTCTGGGAGAGTTATTGCACAACCCGGAAGAAGTCGGGGGAGGGAGAATTGCTGGCAACACATGGATAACACTGAATTATGAACTAAACACAATCTTTCTATGACAAGGGACCACGCTGACCTGGCTTTCTGTAAAACAGACAACTACATCTACAAATTAACACTTGTGTCTGGAAGGAAGAGTAAACTCCAGATTATAGACTTTGGGTTGAACCAAGAAACAAATCAGGAAGAGATGGGGTTATAATGAGGAGTTGTCTGGGAAGGGACAAGAGAAGGATGATGAGTATGGTTCATGGTGTGGGCGGGTAGGGAGGGTATGATGCCATAAGAATCCGAGCACTGCTTGTTACTGGAAGGCCTGCCTCTCCAGTCTACACCCATACCTAGAGAAACTGCCAAGCTTCTGCAGCCTGGCATGAAGAACGCTAAAATCAACTGAGGCAAAAGCCAAGAGATATGGCCAAAAGCATACTAGGGTAACAATGGAAATAAGATAAAGGCACAGAGACCAAGGAAGTGAGACCGTCACGTGCTGTGTCCCTTTCATATGTGGCCACTCCTGGGTGCAGTGTCCTTGGGAGGCACACAGACCACAGTCATGTTAGCAGGAAGAAATGGAGAACTCTATACAGTACGTATGTCGGCGTTCAAAAGAATGCATTGGCAAAAGTAAGGCACTTGTTATACAAAAAGAATAAATCATCTACTCCTAAGAATTACAAAACTGCTACAAGGAAGTGCTAGGCATGGGGGAGCCAACACTGACAGGGTCTTGCTGCATTTGTTTTACGGCTGTCTTTGAACCCAAGGACCACCCAGTAAGAATAGTTAGCTACAAGAGGGTTAAAGACAAGGAGAGGGATCTCTTAGCCTTTAGAGTGCTGAGAATTTTAGATGACTGCACTGAGGTCTTGCTTAGAAGGTCAAAGCAGGCCAAGGAGGAAGCCTTGGTCTGCTGCCTAACCACAGCAAGGCTAGATGAAGTCTTTTTTTTACCTTCTTCATTAGTCACCTAGCCGCACCAGTTAGGTTAACCAAAAGGCTTAAAAAGACCAAAGCCCCCTGAAGTCTTATGGCCTCAGAAATAAGGACACAGTTCAGATAAAGGATAACAAAGGACATGAATCAGGCATGTAGGATGAAGGAAGGAAGCCTACAGAAAGCCATCCTCCCAGCTTTTCTCATTCACCTTCAGTACTCTCCTGGTACCCAGAGCGGGGAAGCATCCCTTACGAGATAAAACGTCAGGACCACTACGATTTGAACACTAAGATTCTAGGAGGGAAGTCATTGGAAGCTAACAGCTGGATCCAAGCCTACCCAATAGTTTCTTCTCATTCAAACCCTACTGAAAGCAGACAGGGGCTACTTAAGCATCTGGGAAGAAAACCAGACCAACATTTTGCTCAAGCTCTAGGTAAAGTGTGCTCCCACTGCCTAGAGCCCTCACACTGAGCTGACAACATAGAAGAGTTACCAGGAAAGTTCTGGGTACAGATACAACTCAAATTCAAACTGTTGTGTCTTACGGGCATTTCTAAGATGGACAGAGCACAGAAGTGTATCCTGCATTCTTCAATGCCTGAAATGTCAGACAAGTATACCAGGCTTTCAGGGACAATTTGGGTCCAGGTGCTAAATCAGATAATACTGTAAACAGATAAGAATGAACTTCCAGAGTTGAGAAGCAGTCCCCTTTCAACTTAGCCCTATCACCTCTCCCTGGAACAATCCATCTGAAGTTAAAGAGGCCCCTTCCCATCAGTGTCAACTGTCCAGACCTCTTTTACAGAGACAGGTACACTTGGCCAAATGTACAGGTGCTAGAGCCCAGATGCTGGGCTACATATGAAATACCCCCAAACACAACCCTGGTTGCCCCTCCCCCCCACCTCCAAGGAAGAGGACAGGCACCTATCCCACAGTGGCCCCTAACATAGCCTTAATTTTCCCTTTAATTCCAAGTACACTGATGCCAAAAGCCAAGAGACCCCACTGAGACAGACAGTGGTTGAGGTAGATTAGACTCTCATTCCCATTCCCACAGGGGAATGAGGGTAATAGAAACCAGGCCTCAGACTGGATGGTAAGGATGAAAGCAGGGACTTCACTGGTGTTTTAGCACTTTGGTTGAGTGGGTTCATGGGTCACTAGTCATCACCTCTTCTCCCAAGAATTAGGCAGAATGGCTGACCTGCCCAAGAAGCCCAAAGATTAGGGATAAAGTAGATATGTCTTAACACAGTCCCTTTGAACACAATTTGGTCCAGTCTTTTAACAAGGCCTTGCATTGAAATGAATTTGCCAGGTAGTGAACAAGTGTAGCTACATACACATTGTACCTCCACTAAACCAGAACTTTCAAGTTCAATACCATTAGACACCAGTCTTATTCCTGAATTCTCCTGATGTACCTATACCCTGAAAAGAACCATTGCTTCTTGTCTACTCTTGGTCTGTTGAGTCCATCTAGAATATACCACACCACCTGGAAACCTGCTAGAATCTCCTGGGGACCCCATGAAACTAAAAGCATCTGAAGACAAAACACGGGTAAATCTGTGTGAGCAGCATGTCATGTGTTTGGCAGGGAGCGGATATGGCTCTGTCAGTGACAGGACCGAGTGAGTACCAGAGATTATGGGTATGAGGAAAGAGGGAAGAGTTAGGTGGTGCCTTAATAAGTGAACTGTTTTAATAATGAACAGTTCACTGCTCTTAGAGAAAAGTCTGAAAGTCATAGCCTCTGTTGGCAGAGGACTATACAAAAAGGGGCAGGAGAAAGCAGGAACTCATTTGCTACAGATTATCCTCTAGCTATCTAAGAGAAACTGAGAAGGCTCTCAAACATACAGAGGCATGCCTAGTTGATGCCAAAACCACTCTATACATTCTGTCACCCTGAGAAAATTCCAAGGGAAGCAGAGTCAGGGAAAGGAAGAGACATCTACTCTCATTCAATACCCTGTCAATTCTCAAAGGAAATCAATAGGCTCGGTGATCTATTCTCTTCCCCGTTCATAACATGGTCCTAGAAGGAGAAGAAAAGGGGGTCCAAGTGATAGAAGATACCCCTTCCAACTAATCCCTGTCGAACGGCCAATGCAAGTCCATTTATCTGTCATCCAGCTGCCTTGAAGCTTCTATGTAGAAACCCAACTCTTTTTTGGGGGGATAGTTTGAAGACAGAATGGCTGACCTTGCTCAAGAAACCCAAAGAAGTGAATATATCCTAACTCACTCACTTCTAAGATAACTCAATCCAGTCTAACAGCAGATGAAGGCATGTTCCTGCAGTAGGGTAAGAGATGATATTGATTCTGGGTGCCCAGAACTATTCCCTTTCACTTCTATAGAGATTTCAGGATTCTTAAGATTCTTTAAAATCTAACTCCCTTTCTTCCCCCACAGGACTTCATAAGACACCATACAGAACCTTGAAGGCTTTCTCTTGAAGGCAGAGATATCAAGAAGATGGACTTACCATCTTTTGTATCATGGAGTACACTCAATAACCAGCAACCATCCATGATGAGCAGAACAAGTTGCACAGAAAAAAGAAGGGCCATCAGTAAGGCTAGAGTCAGGCAGGTACTCATTCTGCCCCTCAATGCTGAATGACAAACAGGATGGGGAGGAAGGTGCAAAGGTTCAGGATAGAGTGAGACCACCTAAAGAAATGAGGAAATGGAAGAGGTTTTACAACTAGTATGCCAAGTCTTGTTCCAGAGAGGGGCCAAAGATTAAAATGCCCTTGGTTGTCTTCACCATGTCTTGCTTGTTGTTTTATTTGGGATGCTTATCAATCTTGTCAATAAAGCAACTGCAGGCTGGAATGTAGAAGAAAGGAAGTGATGAGTATCACATCTATCTCACAGCCTGCCTTCCAGACTGTGCCCCTGCCTCAGTCTACATTGCCTTTGTCTTTGCCTTAGGGTATGAGGAGGAAAGGAAGCTGATCCTCCAACAGCACCTCCCTAATGGATTAACAGCAGGCAAGTATCGCTTCAGTTCTAAGATCCAAGAGTCAAGACTCCATTTCATGGCTGAATTACTACATCCCAATGCCAAATTCTGCATGTGACATTTGAATCCACTGTGGTACCTCTGTAGCTTAGGATAGCCCACGGGGAACTGGAAACAAAAAATCTGGGCAGCTAAACAGAGCTATTAAATGACTAGTCAAGAAGGGCAAATGTTAGGATCCAGTAATTTCTCCTCCTATTGTCCATATTATGTGTCCATACTTGGCCAACAGGCCAAGGACGTGTATATCTGTTAACAAGGAACAGCCCTAAGCGGATGCTCCCTGGAAATCCATTAGGCTCATGAGGAGTTGAAGCTGAACAGCACTGGTGAAAAAGTGGGCCTCCTTAATCACAAAAATCAGACATTGAATAATTGCACAATAATGTAAGAAAAACATTGGTGAACAAAAACAGCAAAGAGACAGAGAAAAGACAACTATAAAGATCAAGGATTCTAGGTTCCCCAGCAAACAAAGGATATGAGGAAGTGAGTTGGCTCAAGAACATAAAAGAAAGAAGATTTTTGGTTTTATTGAAAATGTATTATAAAAATGGGAGCAAAGAGAGACAAAGGTGAGAGAGAGAGAGAGAGAGAGAGAGAGAGAGAGAGAGAGAGAGAGAGAGAGAGAGAGAGAGAGAGAGAGAGAGAGAGAGAGAGACTTTCCAAAGACATGTTTCAGCTGTTCGAGATGGGAGTGTAGCAAGCAGAAAAATAAGGGCAGTAACTTAGTCCTGGGCCCATGGCCTCTATACTGCACACCCCACTAAGAAGGTTTCCTGTTCTCCACATTCTGGCTTTAAGGAGCCTTCAACTTCTTCGTGCGTGGGGACATCCCATTCTCTGCTTTCAGCACTCCATTTTCATGGTAACCTGGCAAGTGAAGAGAAACAAATACACATAGATGTATACATAAGTTTGTAGCCAAAAGGAAAATATCAGCACATGAAGAGAAGAAGTCAGTCCGAGCTCAGAAGAAAAAGCGTTAGGAGCAGAGAATAACAAAACCACACCATTTGGGAGCAACCAAAAGGGGAATAATTTCCAGGTCCTAAGACTAAAGGAAAACCAGCAGCCACATCCACATAGTTCTGTTCTCCCTGCCCTAGCATTCTCCTTCTTAAATACTTACCTTCAATGTACTCCTTGAAGGAAAGTGTCAGGGGTGAGAGGAGCATTCGAAGTACCTCCTGACAGTACAGAGCATTAATGGTTTGCTGGGAGCCCAAGTTCTACCAAAGTTCTGTGTAGTCCCTACCCCAAGCCCATATCAGTAGATCCAGAATAGTGAGATTAGCCCTCTCTGGCCCTCCAAGTCAGGGAACAGATGCTAGTGCTGTCTGACTAGCCACCAAGACTGATCAGAAGCGAAGGCTTGACCAATCGCCTACTTGATAATTGAAGCTCATAGGGAAGGAAGCAGGAGAGAGAAAGACTCCCATTTACACAGCTGCCCTCCTCAGTTACTTTAATCCTAAGAGTCCTAAAGGCAGCTGAAGAGAAAGTTGGTACCTTGCAATCATGGAGGCAGGGAGTTCCACGGGGAAGGGGCAGGTGAGGACAGTCTGCTGAGCAGGGGAAGGGGAAGGGCATCGGCCACAGCTGCTCCTGGAAAAGCTCCCAGAAGCCACCCTAGAGAGCCTGCTTCCCGTCAGAGTTCCCTGCCCCGAGCAGCAAAAAGCAGCACTCCCAGCTGAGTCAGTGTTGTCACCGCCCACAGACCATTCCCTGGCCCAAGCCCAGGCACGTGCCAGCCAGGTCCTGGCAAGAGTCAAAGAGGCAAGGAAACAGAGAGGAGGAGTTCGCCATGGCCCTTCCTACCAGCATGGTCCAAAGAGCCTTAGGCCTTGGCATCCCTCCCCACCCATCTCAGATGAACCCCAGCTCATCTCCATAGGGGGAATCTTGGCACTCACCAGATTCCCTCTTGATTAGCTTGGCTGGCAGTCTGGGGGCAACCATCACTCTCTTCTTGGCGCTCTGCTCATTCCAGTACTCACGCCAGCGCCGCAGCTGGGAATGGATGAAGCGCCACATCATCCAAGCCTGGGAGGCACACACCAAAAGCAGCACACACAGCCTGGGAAATACCAACAGGAGCCAGCATTTAGACCAGAGGCACCAAGGACCCCCACTGCCTCCCTGGGCTAGAAGGGATGAAGAAGCAAGGCCAAATACTCCCACAATTCCCATGTCACCCTTCCCCACTCTAACCACTGGGGCGCCCAGAACAATATTGGTATTGATCCCAGGAATCACTTCAGTCATCAAGGGACAAAAATAAAGAGGCCCAGGTATATTTCTGAGGTTGATGGTGACTTCTAGAAACAGAAAAAAAGTAATCCCCCCAAGGAAACTGGCTCTACAGTGAGGAGCATGAGAAGGAAAACAGATAATTTTTGGCAGGCTCCTGCCTAACATGGTCTGGGCAAGAGCAGAGCAAGATGACCTCATCCATCCTGCAGTTCAGAGATGTCTGCCTCCTCAATGGGAAGAATCTACCATTCATTCATCCCTCTACAGGTCCAGATGCTTTTCTGAGTAAGAGATCAAGGGGGCCCAAAATTATTCCCTTATAATACCACCCAACTCACCTGAAGAGCAAGGTATTGAAGTTGCCTTTCTCCGGTTCAAAAGTTTGATTTTCCATACGAGCCAGTCCAAACCCAATGGCCAGTACAGCGAGGGTGAGGGTGAAAAGGCGGGTGACCACAAACACTACTGCCCAGGAGTTAAACCTGCCCCCAGAGGAGAAAAAAGGGGGTGAGAGTGAGTGAGAGAGAGAGAGAGAGAGAGTGTGTGTGTGTGTATTACAAGCCACCCGGAAGGAATAACAACAAAGGTAATAATTACAACTGTATAGCACTATATATTTACAAAGTGCTTTCACTTCTGCAAAAAACAGCACTGAATTGAGAGCCTCGGGGGTTTGACTCCTGACTAAACTTACTACTTGGTGTGACCTTGATAAAGTTCCTTCCCCTTTTGGGAACCTAAACTTCCTCATGTGTAAAGTTAAGGCACTGGATTAAAAGTAATTAAAAGGTCCCTCTCAGCTCTTAAAAATTACACCTGCTGTAAGGATCAAACAGAGGAGAAGTACACAGAGTGCTGTGCGAATGATCATACTGATGATAGCTAGCATGTGGTGCTTTGTCTTGCAAAGTGCTTTACAAATATTATCTCACTGTATAAATGTCAGCTACCATCACTATTACTACTATAATCTCATTTGTTCCTTGTAAGGCAGGTGGGCCAGGTGGTGGTATCCTCATATTTCAGAAAAGGAAATCAAGGCAGAGAGGTTAAGTGACTTACCAAAAATCAATCAATCAATCAATCTCTGTAAAAACTTTCTAACAATTAGAGCTATCCCTAAGTGGAATGGTCTGCTTCGATTAGCTACCCTCCTCACTAAGTGTCTTCAAGCAGTGTGAGGCTGCTACTGTACACTTGGTATACTGATCTGGTATACTGTAGAAGCAATCCTTTTGAGGCTACGGGTTGGGCTTCTGGAGTATAACCTTACTCAATCAGTTGCCAAACCCTGAGAAGTCAGGTGAGCTGTCTAGGATCAATGTATATGTTAGAGGGGACTTGATTCCAGGCCTTCCTGACTCTGAGGCTGGTTCTCTATCATCACAATGTATACAAGACAATTTTTTTAGGCAGTGGGGGAAATGCAGGAAAGGGAAAGAGCAATGGGAAGGGAAGCTGGGCATAGGGGATGGGAGCTGAGTATTGACAGAAAATAGAGAATTTAAAGAGCAAAGGTGAGAATGGAAGACAGAGAAAGGGAGGAGTTGGAATGTGAGGCACAGAGCAAGAAGGTTATTAACAGCTAGGGAAATCTCCATAGGGCTCTTCAGAGATGTATGGTCAGTTCCAGGGCATGGCTTGATAACTGAGCAACGTGGACATTACTTAGACGCTGGGAGCTACATCTTTTAAAGTTTTCCTCCTGGGCGGCTAGGTGGCGCAGTGAATAGAGCACCAGCCCTGGAGTCAGGAGTACCTGAGTTCAAATCCGGCCTCAGACACTTAACACAAAAAACTAGCCGTGTGACCTTGGGCAAGTCACTTAACCCCAACTGCCCTCCCAAAAAAAAAAAAAAAAAAAAAAGTTTTCCTCCTGCCTCATCCCCTGGATCTGTCCTCCTGTATTCAGTAGTAATGCCCTTTTTATCACCACTTACAGCTTCTCATTGTTCTCATCTGCAAAGTAGAAAAGTCGTGCCATGTGGAAAAGAAACTCAGCCACGTACTGCAGCAGCAACAAGATCAGGCCCAGGCGGGTCAGGCTGTGAAGAAATTGGGATGGGGAAAAAAGTCACCTCTGATTATCATGGATACAATGAGTAGTTTACTGAGTAAATGTTTAACAACTGGATCTGCCACCCCCCTCCCCCCAAGGCACATACACTTAAATTTAATTCACATTAAACTGATTGTTTTCTCCATCACTTACTTAAGTCCACATCATTAACAACAAAAATAAAACTCTCACTTGTAGCTCACTGATTTCCGAGGTGTAAATGCCCACAGTTAATACCCTCCTGAGAGCCTGTATGAACTGGTTCCAGTACATCTCTGGAAAAAAAATCACCTTGGAATGACAAACCCCTCCCTATTCTACTTCTCAAGTGGCAAATGAAAGAAAAAGGTGCCTTTCTGAGGAAGTTATCTCTTGGTTAAGTCCAAGCCTCACAGTTCAACACTCTTTCTCATGTGAGGTCTTTTCAGATCCTCCCAACTGAATGTGCTACCTTCCATCAAATTACTTCCTATTTACTTTTCACCTACTTATATGTGGTCTTTTCCAATAGAAGGTAAGCTTCCTCAGGCCTGGGACTGTTTCAGTTCTTATCTTTGCATCCATGGCATCCCATAAGTCTGTGAATTCTTGATCATTTATTTAGAGCTAGAAGAGGTTTTAGAGGTCATCACACCTTATCTTACAGACATGTGGATTAGGTGGTGGTCATTCAATTTCAGAAGGTGCTTGAGGACAGAAAGGGCACTTAGACTCTGGGGGGGGGCAATACCAACTTAGTGACTCTGCCACCCTCACTGACCGTCCCCCAAGCCTGGAATGCTCTCCCTCCTTATCTCCTCCTGGCGTCCTTCAAGTCCCAGTGAAAATCTCACCTTCTGTAAGAAGTCTATCCTGATTTCCCTTAATGCTAGTGCCTTCCCTCTGCTGATTATCATCAATTTATCCCAGAGTTTATTTGTCCATAGTTTTCATGGTATCTCCCCCATTAGACTATAAGCTCCTTAAGAGAAGGGAAACCTTTTGCCTTTCTCTTTGTACCCCCAATGTTAGCACAGTGTCTGGCACATAGTAGGCACTTTTAAAATACTTGCTGACTGAATAACTGACCTCTAGCAGGTAACTGGAAATTCAGAGCTACAATGCCATCTCTTCCTGACTCCTAGTTTAGCACCTGCTGCCTCTCTATATAAATGCAAGCTGGTATTAGGAAGAGTGATGAATAATCATAATATGTTCACAGATCATAGGATCAAGAACTATACTGGATGTCAGATTATTCAGTCCAATGCTTTAATTTTACAGATGAGGAAACTGAGACCCAGAGGGGTGAAGAGATTTGCCCAACGTCACACAAGTAGGAAGAAGTGGCTGTACAATGTAGCAATACCATTTGTGCGTGTGGATGATTTTTATATAGCATCAAAAACCTATAGTAAAGGCTATAGGGACATAAACACTCAACTTAGGTTCCTCTGCTATAGCTAGCTTCAAACCCTCCCCCAATCTCTTTCCCATAAATCTACACTCCTTGGAACAGACTCTGCAACAGAGCTGCCAAAGGACAGGAGATTTCGGTGGCAGGAAGCAACCATTTGGCCGAAGTCCCCACTGCCAGCTTACTGAGGCGCCCAGAGCAGCCACCTACCCCAGTTACTCTTTATCTCTCTTCTTGGATGTAATATGAAGATAAGTTATGAAGTGTTATATACACAAGACTGAAGTGTTATCTCATGAGTTCTTTGGGGCAGCACCTTGGAAGAAAGCAGCTATAATTAGGGAAGAGCTAACAATTCCACAAGGGAGACCATGATATTTCAGAGGGAGTACAATGGGTCATTTTGCTCTTCCCCTGATTTACAGGGCAGGGGGTGGGATGGGGGGACCTGACTCCCCAAAGCCATCAGGTTACTTTACTCAGGACAACTGAACGTCCTATTTATCACTTTCTAATTTTTAATGAAAACAGAGTAAGGAGGCAGCATAATACAAGTGAGCAGATAAAGCACTGGCTCTGGAGATGGGTTCAAATTCTACCTCTGACACCCCCTGTGTGGCCTTGGGCAAAATATGAAATCACTCTGGGCTTGAGTTTCTTCTTATATAAAATCAAGAGACCTGGCCTTTCTGGTCTCTTGAGGTCCTTTCAAAGCTCAAGATTCCTGACCTTAATTCTCATTCTCAAATATTCCTCTGTACATGGCTTGTTTGTACTCAGGGGTTTGGATGTTGTCTCCCCGTTTAGACTGGAATTCCCTTGGAGGCAGAGACTGTCTTCTACCTTTTTTTTTTCATCCCCAGCATTCAGAACAGTGCCTGACACAAAGGAGACACTTAATAATGTTTACTAACTACTGATCCTTAATGACTACCTCAGCTACTCTCCCAATGACAACACTGGACTCTATGACAAGTCAGTCAGAAACTCAATGGAGTCTTGCCATCTGCACTAGCTGCTGTGCCTTAAGGGTGTTCCATTTACCTAGCAGCTCAATCTCCAATACGTGCTGCCTCCCCCCGTTCAAATGTGGGCTTTATGAAATCAGGAATTGTCCTGATCCTATTTGTATTTCCTATGCTTTGAACAGGGCTTGACACTTAATAAATGCTTTCCATTCCAAATCTACTTTTTCCTGTTCATACACTACCAAGTGGAAGCAGAGAATCCTAAGGGTATGAGTTCTGTTGGCATCTACCACCTGGCACCTGGCAGCAGGAACATGGCCTCAGATGGCATAGAAAGGAGAGACTCTGAGGTGCCACTTACTTTAAGAGGTATGCTCCAGCTATGTGAACCAAGTACAGACAGATATACTGCAGCTGACGTGGAATCTCCTCCTGGAAAGAGAAATGACCAAACTGAATTTCCTCTTCCCAGTAACCAAAGCCCAGGGATACAGTGGGACAGGAGTTAGCTAGAGAAGCAATGGAATTGGAGCTGTCCGACTTGGCACCCACTGTTAGCAGGCAAAGGCAGGAAAGGCTGACGTAGCAGTGACCATTGTGAGTAGATCCCAGGGAGCCTGATGCAAGTGAGAAGGAACAGCAGTAGCTCTGGCTTGAGGGAGAAAGGGTAAGGAATGGGTGGAGACAGAACAGAGGCTAGGGGGATGATGTTACTGGAAGCAAAGCTTAAGGAAATTGTGAAAAGACTGCTAGGAAGATATTTTCATCAAAAAGCTTTCCAAACAGTCTTGTAGCCTCATGGCTTGGTGGAAGACAACCGGAGAGATAAAACTAGTAAGGAAAGTATGAAAAGTGGGGAAATTCCAGTAGTAATTAAGTTTATTGTCATGGGAACTAAAAATCAGACTAACATTGATATGTATCAAGGATTTTAAATAAACACTAGGGGAAACAGGTCAACCACCATCCAATAATCTCTATCTCCCTGTGGGAGGAAATACAAGTGTTTCTGGGAAGCAAAATGAGGAAAGGCCTTCGGAATATCCTAAAAGTGGGGGAAGGGGAGATGGCCCAGCTATGCCATTCTGAGAAAAGAAATCAGAATCAAGAGCTACTCACCTTCCGAACCTTCTGGAAGTACAGCTCTGGAAGAGCATGTAGCCAGTAAGCCAGCTGGCACAGGTAGAAGAACTTCACCTGGAAGCTGGAACACAAGAGCAAGAGGCATGAAGAAGTCTGGGCCCAGTCACAACCAGGAACCCTATCACTCCCATACCTGGTCTGCTTCTTGGCTATATTCAATGTACCCAGTATTCCACATCCTTCCCACCCCTCACACCCTCTCTAAAGGGAAATAAAGAACTTAAGAAGAATGCCACAAATGCCTGAAGTGCTGGAAAGGAGTGGTGATCACAGGTTAAAGGCTCTTGAGCCTAGTTATCTGAATAGACTTCACTTACCTAAAGGATCCATGATTTTACTAGTATCCATATTCTTTCAACTGACACAGGCAGCAGTACCCAGGACCTGGCTTTAATGAATAGTCTTCCTGAGTCTCTATCATCTGGAAGCTAACCGTCTGGTGTAAGCGAGGCTGGTCCCTGGCTGGCTACTTTCCCACAGGTCAGAGCTGGACACACTGAATCATCAACTTAGAGGCCATCGAAGGCCAATGCCTCATTTTATAGGTGAGGAAGTAGAGGCTTACAAAGGTTTAGTGGCTTTGTCCATGGTTATAGAGCTATTAAGTGTCAGGGTAGGATTTGAATCTGGGTCTTCCTGACTCCAGATCCAGTACTTTAACCATTACACCATGGAAGTTTATTCACAGTGGTAGGACTTGACCCACTGGCACAGCCTTGAGCCTCTGGGGTTCAAAGTATGCTTCCAGGCCTGGATGAGAGACACTGGGGCAGGACTTCAGAGGAGATGAGTGATAAAGTACCAGTAATGTGGAGAAGAGAACAAAATTCACTAAGGACCAAACAAGAAGAAAAGGAAATTATGCTATAAAAGGATAGGATAGAAACTGAGTTAAAAAGGCCATAATATGCTAGAATGGATCCTTAAGGGGAAGCGTCATGTTTGAAGACCTTTATGTCTTACCTGTCTAACAAATTTTAGGTGAAGTCACTCCTGGCAGCAGGGGAATGGATTTAATGACCTTTCACATTTTTAGATACCATGAATGTATGTTACCCCAAAGCATTTTTGAAGGAAACCCCAATTCACTTACAATAATATAATGTCAACAACTTATCTCAAACCACATGAGCCAGGGATGTGCATGAGTCAGTGCAGATCCCAATGGACCTGTGAGCTCTAGTCATTATTTCCTTAAAGAAGCTAGTGAACTAGCAAAATATTGCCCGGAGAACTGAATTATAAGAATACTTACGGGAGATACACATGAGGGTAGTTTTCCCAAAGGCTTCTTGGATTTGTTAAGTATCCTTCCTATAGGGGGAAACAAAAGACAAGAATCAGAGGAAACAGACCTGAGAAATATTATAGAGGTCATTTTTGCTTCTGGTGGTATTATCTGCCCCACTGAAAAAATTTAAAAGCCCATTTCACTTTTCATATGATCACAAATGTTCTAAGTAATTAATAGAGATCCTAGCATTTTCTATATTTCTTTCTTTCCAACTGACTTGAGAAATTTACTCTTCTCCTAGTATCCTTGAAAGCTATGATATGTCTGAAGCAGAATTTGAACTCAAGTCTTTCTGATCCAAGACCAGAATTTTCTCTACTATACAACCTAGATGCCTTGGTATTATACAGTGGATAAGGGACCACAGCTTGGAGTCAAGGAGGCAGTGCAAGTCATTTAATGTCTCAGTGCTCTAGACAGCTCTCTAAGACTATCTGTTGCATAAACGGTGCCAACCTGCATTGGCCGAGGGAATTTCCTCATCTGAGAGTTCCCTAACAATAGAAATTTCATACCAATTAAATCACAGGTACAGTCAATAGTCCCTATCCTTATTCTTGGGAGGCTACGTAAGGTATATCATGTTACCCTCATTTTACAGACGGAAAGAATTAGACCCAAATGACATAGTTGTTAAAGAAGAGCTCAATGCAATAAACACTTATTAAGCACCTACTGCATACAGCACCTCATGCTGGGCACTGAAGACACAAAGAAAACATTCTCCACATTTAAGAAGTTTATACTCTACTGAGGAGAAGAAGAGCTAGACTTAAAACAGAAGGCAACCAATCTTCTGGTCTAGTACTCTATTCCTGCAGTCAATAAACTTAACCTGTAGTTTTAGAGAACAAGATTTAGTTGGACTTGGGGCCGGAGCCAAGATGGCGGCGTAGAAGCAGCAAAGCACCACAGCTCCCACACAAACACGCTAAAAAACTCATAAAATGGGACTCTAAACAGATTTTTCAAGCTCCAAAACTCTCCAAAAGACAGAAAGCACATCTGTTGCTACAGGCAGCTCAGCAGGTGGGGCTCTTCTCAGCAGTCTGGGAGCCGTGGCCAAAACCAGGCGGGCTCAGACCCTGGGGCATCGGGCGGGGAGCCGCATCTATAGGAGAACAGCTCTGCTGCACTGGAGGCAGAGTTACCACATTTATCAGACCAGAAGACAAAAAGGCTAAGAGAAAGGTCAGTGGATTTTGCTAACTGGGGAGGAGAAGAGCAGGTCCGGCCAAACTGCTCCCAGGGCAAGGAAGCAGCAGGAACGGACCAGCAGCGGTTTCCACTGAGCTGCTTCAAAGCCCTCGGCCTGCAGATAGCAGGGGGGGCTGACGTGCTCCATCGGGGCCAAGGACTCTTGTGTTGAGTGGCCTGGATCTGGATCATGGTCTTGAGTGGTGGTCCTGGGGTGCGCTTTCAGTGAGCCAAAGCTGGGGGGGAGCTGCAGCACCCCACTAATAGCTCCAGCAGCTGTGAGGGCCCCAGTGATTTGGGACAGAGCTTTCCCCCTCCAGGAAGCAGAGTTCCACAGAGCTAAAAAACCAAGCAATAGACTGGCCAACATGAGAAAAAGGAAGCAGGCTAGGAACAGCAGTAAAACTCTAGAATCTTTTTTTATGGACAAAAAAGACCAAAGTATGGAGCGAGAGGGAGGAAGACAACTCAGTCAGAACTCCCTCACCA
>CM053593.1:218955223-218997839 GCA_028646575.1 Pseudocheirus occidentalis
CCTTCCTTTCTTTCTTCCTTCCTTTCTTTCTTTCTTTTTCTTTCTTTCTCTTTCTTTCTGTTTTTCTTTCTTTCTTTCCTTCTTTCTTTCTTTCTTACTTGTTTCTTTTATTCTTTTTTTTGACTTGTTTATTTACTTTTAGTTTACAAGATTCAGCTACAGAATCACTTGAGTTTCAGATTCTCTCCCCTCCCTTCTCCCCTCTACCCCGCCCCCCATGGTGGCATACCATTGTGTATGAAATCTGCAAACACTTTCACATTGAGTCTTTCTTAAGAACTCTGATCAATGCAATAATCAACCACAATCTCAGGGGACTGATGAGGAAGGATGCTACTCACCTCAGGGTGGAAAGTAGAAAAAGATGCTCTCCTGACAGGGAGGTGATGCTTCAAGATACAGAATGAGACAGATTTTTTTTTGTATGCCAGAATTTGTTTTGTTTGATTATGTGTATAAATGTTCTTTTTCTTTTCCTTCAATGGTAGGTGCTTAATAAATGCTTGTTGACTTGAATGAAGGGGGGAGAAGGAAGAGGGAGCAGGGGGAAGAGAAAATAAGTCCTTGTTAATTTTGTTTAAAGAGAAAAAAAGAACTAGGAGTCTTTATGGAGTGGAGTTATTTATGCCAGGTTAGAAATGGCTTTTTGCCCTAGAAAATTTTAGACTTGAACAAAGCCACATGCCTCTCTCTCTCTCTCTCCCCAGGGGCTAGGCTGACCTGACAGAGGTGAACCACACAAATCAAGCTTCATTCCATGATCTGCAGTCATGGCCAACTTTTTGTGAGGACAGTACTTTGTATATGGGTCGAGACTAAGAGCACAAAAAGTGCCCCCTCCAAATATTTTCTAACCCCACAACCCTAAAATTTTTTGCATTAGAAATTAATTGTTGGGGCAGCTACGTGGCTCAGTGAATAGAGCACTGGCCCTGGAGTCAGGAGGACCTGAGTTCAAATCCAGCCTCAGACACTTAACACTTAATAGTCCTGTGACTTTAGGCAAGTCACAACCCCAATTGCCCTTAAAAAGAGAGAAGAAAAAAAATAAATTAATTGTTTTGGGTTAAACAGCTGTTTTCCCGAGTTTTAACTTGACATGCAAATATCCCTGTGATGACTGAGGCAGCTGGTGGCACAGTGAATGAGCTGAGTTCAAATCCTGCCTCAGATACTTAAAGCTCTGTGATAATGAGCAAGTCATGTCAACCTCTGTTTGCCTTACTTTTCTCATCTGTAAAATAAGAATAATAATATCTCCTACTTCCCAAGGCTGTTGTGAAGATTAAGTGAAATAATATTAAGTGAAATAAATCACTTAGCATGGGGTAGTAGATACATATAGTTAGGTATATTATAAATGTTAGTTGCCATTATTATTTATAATAATAATAATAATAACTATTATTATTATTATATCAGAGATGAAACCATTAACACCTAGTGAATTCATGGTATGGGATACATAGAAGGGCTCAATCTTAACTGGACACAGAAGATCTAGGTTTTGGTGAAAGAGAAGAGAGCGAATCTAGATCAAAGTTGTTGTTGTTTGATCCTTTCAGTCCTGTCTGACTCTTTGAGACCCCATCTGGGGTTTCCTTGGCAGAGATCTTACAGTGGTTTGCCATTTCCTTCTCCAGCTCATTTTACAGAAGAAGAAACAGAGGCAAACAAGGTTAAGTGACTTATCCAAGGTCACACAGCTAGCATCTGAAGCTAAATTTCAATTCAGGAAGATGTGTCTCCCTGACTGCAGGCCTGGAACTCTATCCTCTGTGCCACTTAGCTGCCAAATTGCATCAAGGCTACTTATGAGCTACTTACTTACAAGGAGTAAGAATTTGTCAGGACTAGCCACAAAAGGTGACAAGAGACATGCATGTTTTCTGCCCAAAATTTCCTTTTACAGTTATGAAAATATTTTCTTCTTGGTGCTTATTTAGAAAATCATCATGTAGCTCTACACTCTAATATTTTAGGTTATTCAAAGGACATAATAATTCAAGTCATAGTCTCGATATAATTTGTCATGCCAATTTTTTTCTTCCTTCTCACTTAAAAGTCCGCATTGTGAGAAAATTTGAAGGTACATATGTAACCCTAGGGATACATATCGCTTCAACAAGCATTTATCAAATTCCTATTATGTGCCAGGCACTGTACTAGGCTGAGAATAAAAAAAGAATCAGTTCCTGCCCTCAGGGAGATTACATTCTTCTATGCAGATATATGTGCAAAAATAAGCAAATACTACATGCGTATATTTGTATATTAATGACTTAAAATCACACTAAAACTTTTGGAACGTTTTGTGTAAGTGTGCATGTATATATGCACCTGTGTAAACGTGTATATAAAATGTATGCTATATACATGCACATAACATATATACATATATAATGTGCGTGTGAGTTATACGCACATAGGTATATCCATGTGCATGTATATATTATACATATGTGTCTATCTATATATACATGTGTGTACTGATGCAGTCACAGAAAACCCAGGATATAATCACTAGGTAATGAGGTGTTAATCAGTTGACTTAGAGAACTGAGCAACTTGTTAATTGACTTCTAAGGGTCCAGGGAGTTTTCTCTCTATAATTCCAACAAGAGCTTCAAGCTACCTGTAGCACTAATACCTCATTAACACATTAACATATCTAACAACTGGTTCATTATAGTCTGGGCTACTTATACCCCTTCCTCTTGAGATGGTATCCTGACTTTTCTGTGACAGCTATGAAATGGATCAACCCATTCCCCCTTATGTATAAGCAAATATAAATATAGTGGAGGGGTGCTAACAACTGATGAAGTCAACAAAGATCTTTGGAAGGAGGTGACATTTGAACCTTGAGCAAGAAAGGGTTCTAGGGATTTCAAGATGCTGAGGTGGTGACAGAGAGCATTCCAGGATTGGGGAAACAGCCCATGCAAAGGCAAGGGGGAGAGGAGATGGAACGTTTTATGAGGAACAACAAGTAGGCCAGTTTGGTTGAAATATAGAATTTGTAATGAAGTGACGAGGAATAAGCCTGCAAAGAAAGGCCAGATTGTGAAGGTATTTGTCTGATAAGCTGAGGAGTCTGTATTTATAAACTAGAGAGCCCATGGAATTTTTTGAGCTGGGGAGTGGTGTAATTAGAGTGATGCCTTAGGAATATCAATTTGGCATCTGGGTAGAGGATGGTTTGGGGAGGCGAGAGACTTGAGACACTTGGTTAGGAGGCTACTGCACTGGTCCAGATGAGAAAGATACAGTGGTTATGGCATGACTAGAGAAAAGGCGACTGATATGAGGTGTATTGAATTTTCAGGAGATGCTGGGGAGATGAAATCAATAAGAGCTGATTATATACATGGGGTGGGTGAGACTTAAGGCTAGGGCTTTTCTCTGTGGCTTCAAACTTGGGTGGCCAGAATGACTAGGTGGCCATTCCTGACTAGGGATAGAGAAAACAGGACAAGTGAAGGGTTTGGGGAGGGGGAAGGTAATGTGTTCAGTTTTAAATGTGTTGGATTTGTAATGCCTATAGGACATATAGGTATCCAGCTAGGAGTTGGAGATGGAGGTCTGTAGCTCAAGATAGAGGTATGGTTTGGATATACAGATGTGGGAATCACTGCATTCATGATAGTTGAACCTGGGAACTGAGATGGAGACAGAGAGAAATGTAGAGACAGAGTGAGAGAGATAGACAAAGAGAGAGACAGTGGCAGGAAGATAGAGACAGACAGATAGACAGACAGAGACAGAGAGAAGGTATTATGCTTGGGAAGGGAACATTAGGAATGAGAACTCTGCTGAACAGAGTTATGAAGGTAGTCCAAAGGAAATTTCATATATTTCTCAATTTGACTTAGTGCCAACCTTTCATCCAAAGTTGGTACAGATCCAGGCAACCATATTTTTAGGTCCTGAAAAGTTGGTTTAGGTTTGTGGATGACAGTGAACACTAAATCTCCAGTGACTTGAATTGTGGTAAAGGCGTCCCTATACCAAGATGCTTGTGGCTTAACAATCCCAGTTACAGACAGTATAGCATTATGTCCCATTAATGAAATGCTTATTTTACCATGGTCTGATGAGATAGAGCAGAGGTCTCAGTGTAGAAGGTACAGCAGACTAGCTGAGGTCCCCCTCTCTAATGGAAACCACCTAGTGTTAGTGGTACAGACATTCAGGTACCAGGCTAATAAATATATTTTCCTCCTGAAAAAAATTATCGAAGTCTAAGTGATGACCTTTTGAAACTGGACAAACAGAAAGGGACTACACCTACCTAGAATGCCTAGTCATGTCTCGCTTAAGTGAAAGACTTCTTCCTTGACAAGAAGTACTTTTGTTTCTCCTTGAGGAAAGGCTTCCCAATGATTCCACTGAAAGGTCAACATTTCACCCACTGACACTTACTGAAAATTCTTAGTGAGTTTCAAGTACCTGTAAGGGTTTATTTATTTATTAAAGGCTTTCAATCAATTGATGTGGCCATTTTAGAAGGAAAAACTCACAGCTGGAGGTTTTTTAAAAATATTTTTTATTGATACTTTAAAAATATTACACACATTTCCTAATATATTATCCCAACTCATATCAAAGAGGACCAACTTTTATAACAAAGAATTTTTAAAAGTTCAACAAAACTAACACATATAGGCCCCCACCTCTGTAAAGGAAGTGGTGGGAGGTACCTTCTCCCATCTCTTTATTCCCTTACCTAATGTGTCCTCTCTCTTATTTTAATCAATTTTAATCAATCTTATTTTAATCAATAATTTAATCAATTATTTTAATCATTTTAATTTCATAGCATAATTTTTTATTACTTTGTTGTTTTTCCCATTTACATTTTGTAGTCATTGTATATATTCAACTGAGCACTAAGCATTTTTATTTATGTCCTATGTGTTGGGGGTATAACAATAAGGAAACAATCCTCTCAGGAGAGATAACTTGTATATCTATGAGAATATAGAGAGTAAATAACAAAATAAACACACAGTAATCACATGCAAGGTAGCTAGGGAGAGAGGGCACTGGCAATTGTGGGAAAAGGCTTCATCCATGAGGAGATGCTTGAGACACGTCTTGAAGGGAGTGAAGTATTTTACAAGGAAAGGTGAGGAGGGATTATGTTCCAGGTATGGTATGCAGAGCCACCATAAAAGTTTGGAAATGGGAGGTAGAGTGTGTAAGGAAGAGAGAAAAGGCCAGTTTGACCAGACCGGAGAGTATAGACAGGGATACAGTGAGATCCTCTCATTATTACAGTTTTACTAAATTTTTTTTCTCCATAATTCTATTAACTTTTCCTTTAAGTCTTCGGATGTTGTGCTTTATAGTAACACTGATATTAATTGATCACACATGCTGCTTTTAAGTATAATATGTAGTTTGCCTACTCATCTTTTATTTTTCTATGTTTACTGTAGCTTCGTCTCTTATTTCACTTGCTCTGTGTCTTCACTTTAATTCTGTGTGAATCTTTATGTTTCAAATATGTTTCCTATAAACAATATAGTCTTAGATTCTACTTTCTATTCCATTCTGCTATTCTCTTCCATTTTAAAGGTAAGCTCATCCCATTCACATTTCATGGTTATAATAATTACTTGTGCATTTCCTTCCATCTTGAGCCCTTGTATTTTTTCCTCTCTTTGCCCCCCATCCCACTCTCTATAAACAAGAAGAAAATGGTTAAAAGAGAAGACTTAGGATCTATAAATGAATTTGTCTGTTTCTGCTAAGCTTCCCTTCTAATCTTTCCCTTGCCCTGTTCCTAATCATAGGTTTTCACTCTTTCTTCTTTCTTCTTAATTCTCCCCTTCACAAATCCCCTCTGACATTGGAGTTTATTTTGCTTTATTTCCTGACCTAACCTGTCCTCTCTCTTAACCCAAACTCCTATCCCATCTACCCTTTCCAGCCTATTTCACTGTTGAATTTAATATATCTATACCATCTGTGTGTGTGAATGTGTGAGATAAAGCGTACCCAATTTTCTATTGCTTAGTTCAGATAAAAGTGAGGTTAATGGCATATTTTTCCCCATACTCCTTTCATATATGAAAAATCTTCATCTCGTGAGCCACTATAATGAAAGAGAGTGAGTTCCCTCTCCTACCCCTTCTCTTTTCCCCAGTATTTTACCTTATTCCTCTTATCATCTTTTCCTAAAATCATCAAAACATAACTAAACTGCTTTCAGATCCTTTGTCTTATTTAACTTTCTCTATGACCTAGAAAGAAAGGAAAGAAGGAAGGAAGGAAGGAAGGAAGGAAGGAAGGAAGGAAGGAAAGAAGGAAGGAAGGAAAGAAGGAAGGAAGGAAGGAAGGAAAGAAACAAAGAAAGAAAGAAAGAAATAAAGAAGGAAGGAAGGAAAGAAAGAAGCATTTATTAACGACCTACTATGTGCCAGAGGTTCTTCTTTGATCAATACAAAGATCAATCACAGTTGTTGGAAGAAATACAATTTGTGAATTGCAAAAAAACAATTCATATAATATAAATATATACTAGATAAAATACAATACTATCTTCCCTCCAGGGCTATTGAAAAAGTTTTGTACCTTGTAAAAAAATCTGTATAATATAAATATGTACTAAATATAATACAATATAATGTAATATTTCACCTTATCCCTCTTATCATCTTTTCCTAAAATCATCAAAACAGAACTAAATTGCTTTCAGGTCCTTTGTCTTATTTCACTTTCTCTATGACCTTAGAAGGAAGGAAAGAAGGAAGCATTTTTTAAAGAGCCTACTATGTGCCAGAGGTTCTTCTTTGATCAAAGCAAAGATCAACCACAATTGTGGAGAACTGATGAAGACCAAGCAGTGCTGAACTTGGGTGCAGAATCAGACAGATTTTGGGAATATTTTTGTTTGCCTACGTATATCTACTACAATGATTTTGTTTTTCTTTTTTTAATAGGGGAAGTAGGAGGAAGAGAAAATCATTTTTTTGTTAATTGAACAAATTTTAGTTTAATTTTGAAAAAGACAGTAGGGTTTTGAGAAGGCACTTGTTTGTTCCTGACCAGTCTCATATGCAGAGTCTAGGGTTGCCCTGGTTGTGGGACTGGGTTACTTCACACTGGGCTTGCTCCCTACTCTGGATTATCTTTCTGTTCCATGGAATTCTGGCAATATTTTTATTGCAGTCCTAGATTCTTTCTATTTTTACTTTGCCCTCTGGTTCTAAGAGATCTGGACAGTTTTCATTTATGATATTCCCAAAAAAATTTTAGTCATGATTTTTTGGCAGTCTAGTGATTCTTAGATTCCTTTTCTTTGACCTGTTTTCTGGGTCCGTTGTTTTTGACATTATATATTTTTAAAAACATTTTCATTTAAAGTTTTGAATTCCAAATTCTATCCCTCTCTCTCTCCTCCCCCTTCCCTGAGATGGTGAGCAATCAGATATAGATTATTTTCTATACAATTATGTATAACATTTCCATATTAGTAACTTTGTACAAGAAGACTCAAATAAGAGAAAAATACTGAAAGAATGTGAAAAATAACATGCTTCAGTCTGTATTCAGAAACATCAGTTCTTTCTCTGGAAGCAGAAGATATACTTCATCATTAGTCCTTTGGGATTGTCTTGTATCATTGTATTGCTGAGAATAACTAAGTCATTCACAATTCTTCATCCAATAATCTTGCTATTACTGCATAAAATGAGTCCTAGTGACTTCAGAAACCTGGTGCTCTAGCCACTGCACCACCTACCTACTCTCACGAATTATATTACATTATATGATATTCTATGATATATAGCATATATTTATATTATATAGGATTTTTTTTACAATATACAAAACACCTTCCTTCTAATAGCCCTGGAGAGAAGATATTATTACATTATATCTATTATATATTTATATTATATAGATCGTTTTTTGCAATGTACAAATTACTTTCCTTCCAACAACCCTGGAAGATAGAACAAGTATGAATTCTATTTTCCATATGCAGAAACTGAGGCTTAGTAATGTGAAGTGACTTAGTTATGGCTGCATGAGTAGCAGTTATTGGAGTTGGAATCTGAATCCAGGCCTTCCAGCTCCAAAGCCTGCTATTGCCTCCTCCTTCCACATTCCCCACCAAATCAGGAAGGGGTGTGTAAAAAGGCACATATCAGAGGACATGGTAAGCCTAGTGGGGCAAAACAGCTAAAAGGCCCATTTCAGAATCTATATCAATCTACTGATCTTTTCACTTGTTCAAATCCTTTTCATGTTCAAAGTCTTAGCTTACCTTCTCTGATAGCTTCTTTCCCTTGCCCAAATCCACACTGGGTCACCAAATATTTTAAGTTGTGCTTATATGCTTGTTGGGACTATGATATCAAGAAATGGTAGCAAAGCCTCTCACTCAGTTGACTTAATTTTTTTTTTTGTTTTCGTCTTTTTGGATCAGGGAAGGCAACATAATTGAAGTTAAGTGACTTGCCCAAGGACACATGGATAGTAAGTCTGAGGCCAGATTTGAACTCAGGTCTTCCTGGTTCCAGGCCTAGTTCACTGTGCCACCTAGCCACTCCTCAGTTGACTTAATCTTAAGATTTATTGGAAGCATATGAACATATGAACTGGTGAACATACCTATTCATACAAGAAGGGTCCAAGAAGACATAGATGTCCTACTTTGCCACCATTCACTCGGAGAAATAGAGCTGCACATGGTGGTGCTCCCAGGAAGCCTCCATCCGAACATAGTAGGCCACCTACCATGGTGCTGGCCTTGCTTGTTAGGGGCTGTTGTTTTATACTGAAGCAGATAAAGGGAACTGAAGTCTCTTAATAAATGCACCCATATCAAGTGGCTCAGACAAGGCTAAATAAGCACTTGATAGAATTCCATTGGAATCAGGGACTACCCTCATGAATATTCATTGGGTCTTCTTAGCATGTGCCCTCCCTATCCCTTTAATGCCCCCTTCCCCTAAGGAGGATGAGGAAAGAGGACCTTGTCTAATCAGCCAACAGCACCACACCAATTTGTTGGAAAAATTCAGCTGGTCCTACCTTCAAAAGAATTGGGTCCAGCTTGCTGTAATGCTTTTTTTTTTTTATCTTGGAAACATTTCTATCATAATATGATGACTTCATTTAAAAGGCCTGAAAAATTGGCAGTTTAGTTTAATGACTAAAATGACCCTTTTTCTGATCATTCTACAATGTGACTGCCATTCCAATAACCCCATCTTGGATGCCATATTGCTTCAGCATGTTCTGAAAAACTCTTCTAACTATACAATAACAATGCATACTGCCAGGATATTAGGACTTCAAAAAAACTTAACCTTTTGCTCTCCTTTTTCTTTGTCAATTTGTTTTTCCTGGGTAACTTGTGATGATGACAGGGCTTCTTCATAAGGGAATCTAGTATGGCTGTAAGTGGCGATAGAGCTGACAACTAAGGTGATGCAATGGATAGAACACCAACCTGGAGTCAGGAGGACCTGAATTCAAATGTACCCTCAAACACTTACTAACTGGGTGACCCTGGACAAATCACTTAACCTCCCTTTGTCTCTGTTTCCTCATCTGTAAAATGAAGCTCTAAATAGCACCTATCTCTCAGGATTGTTGTGAAGATGAAAAGAGATGTTTGTAGAGTATTTAGCACCATACCTGGCATATAGAAATGCTATATACATGTTGGGTGGCCAGGTGGCACAGTGGCTAGACACTAGGGGGATGCTTCCTGTAGAAGGTAGGATTTTAGTTAGGACTCAGAGGAACATGGAGTAGATGGAATGGAGGAGGCAGAGCATTCCAGGCATGGAGGACAGCCAGAGAAAATGCCTGGAACAAAGAGACAGAGTGTCTTGTTTGTGGACGATCCGAGTTCAAATGTGACCTCAGATGCTTACTAGTTGTGTGACCTTGGACGAGTCACCTAACCTTAATTTCCTCCACTGTAAAACGGAGAAAATAATTGCATCTGAGTCCCAAGGATATTGTGAGGATCAAATGAAGCAATATTTGTAGTGTTTAGCATAGCGTATGGCAAATATTAGGTGCTAGATTAAAATGTTAGCCATTATCATTATTATATAGCTTATATCTGTTGTTTTCCTGTGAGCTCCTGGAGAGCAGGAACTGGATTTCCCCCCTTTCTTTGAATCCCTAGAGCTTTGCACAGTTCCTGGCATATAGTAGGTCAATAAATGCTAATTGACCATTTTACAAATAAGGAAAGTGAGATAATCAAGGGATTTACCTTGATAGAGTGGTTTCCATGTACCCCAATTCACTGAGACCACTTTGTGGGTGCTTGTATGAGTTTTCAGGAAGAGATATCTGAAAATCTAAAGAAAAATATGAGGGGGCTGTTAACCTAAATTTAAATTCTGAATCCTTGAGTGAAAAATTTCAGAATAGGAATTGTTGCAGTTTGTTCACAACAAAAGCAAACAGCTGATCAGGAGAGAAAAAGGGGATCCCCCAAACCCTCTTTTTTGAATTTTATTGATCTCTTTGGATTGCAGAATGTGGTACACAATGTAAAGAGCCTTTCAAATTGGTATCACAGGGCCCGTATTTGAAACTCAGCTCTGTCTACGTAACCTTGGACAAATCACTTCCCTTCCCTGACATGCCTCAGTTTCCCCCTTGGGTAAATGAGAGGATTGGAGTAGAGTATCTCTCAGGACACTGCCAATTCTAAATCCTATGACCCATGGATTTCCTTGGGCAACATGAACGACTTTGGAAAGACTCAGTGGATAATGAAAGGTTACATCCATGAAAAATGGTGAAAACAAAGATGTATATTATCAATGTGCTAGAAATATTACTGGAATGGTATTTGAAGACTGGTTTTGAAATAAATACTAAAAGGTATCTCCTGACTGAGAGCGATGGACCCTAGATCATTCAAAATGAAACACATTTTTCAGATGTGGTCAATGTGGAAATTTCTTTTGATTAACTAAGCTCATTTGTTACTAGGGTTTTCTTTTTCTTTTTTCTTTTGAGGAGTAGAGGGCGGGTAGGGGGCAGTGGGAAAGAAAGAGAGAAAATCAATGCTCATTAACTGAAAAAATTTTAATTTAAACATTTATTAAATTTAAACTTTTAAAGAGAAATTAATACCTCCCAAAATCCAGAAGAAGAAATATTCCAAGTCAAAGGTTTCCCTCCAATGCCACATTTTGCCTCCACTTTCTCCTGAAAGGGAAACCAGAGAACAGTATTACCTAGTGCCAAAGTTCAGCCCAGTTTGTAAAGAGCATCATTCGGTCAGCACTGAGTTAATTTCTGGAAGCATGACAAGGAGCACCTGGGGGAACATGAAAGACTGGGATCTGGGCCCTGGCTAGGGCAGGCCTTGCAAACCCAAACCTGAAGTCGGCAGCGAATGTCACATGTTACACAATGCCCCCATTGTGAGAGAGCAGACTGTGGCTTTTGATGCATCGGTTACAGGTGTGCAAATTACTTAGAAGTCCAATGCGCCTTTATGCAATAGATATATTTTTAAAATTAAACCAACAAACAAACCTCTAACTGAGCTTGACTGTGATTGCGAGTAGGTAAAGCTTCGTGCCTGCCCTCCGGTGGTTTGTGGCTTAATTTCATTTTATTTTTGGCAGGGCCAGTCCTTCACAGAACAACTCTTCAGGTATTCCATCAATGCCTCCTTTTTCTTTCCTAACTCCCCTCCCCTCCAGGTTCCTCCTCCAACCCTGGGAAATGTCATTCCTTTTACTGATGCACTCATGTAACAACCAGGCCTTGTGAGTTCTTTTTAAAAGGTTGGTTCCCTGATTTCTCAGCGGGTGGAGGTGGGAGAGCCAAAGGGGAGAGGGAAGAAGGAGAAAAGGAAGGGAGGGTAGGGCTCAGATTTAAGAATGGGTACTGGTTTGTGTGTCATTTCATTTAGGGAAGTAGACCGTGGGGGCAAAGCCCTTTCAGGAAGGGCTGCAGAAAGGTAGGGGCTGGAAAGGTTTGCCCTGGCAATCTGCCTCCATCCACCCCAAATGAAGCACTGTCTGACTACCCTATTTGGTCCGGACACAGAAGGAAACCTCATAGGATTGTAGGAATTTCAAAGTGGAAACTGTCATCAGCTTCTCAAACAGTAGTTGCTGCACCATGTAAAGCAGAGAGGAAAGGGAAGGAAATGTGACCACATTTCTACTTTCACCCCTATCTCACCTCTAGATCAAACTACCTGTCTCTTACTATCCCTCCAGGATAGAATCAAAAGAAACATTGCAGAGTAAAGACACAAAGAGAGGAGCTAGTAGAATGGGGGCCAAGTCAATGTTGTGACTGGAGAATGCTCCCCTTCCTCAGCCATGTCTCATGCCTTCCTTCAAGACTCAACTCACAAGTCCCCTTCTACAGGGGGTCTTTCCAGCCCCACTTCCCAGTGCTAATTAATGCCTTGTCTGAGAGATTATCTTCCGTTTTTTTGGTCTTTTGGGGGGAGCAGGGCAATTGTGGTTAAGTTAAGTCACACAGCTACTAAGCGTTAAGTATCTGAGGCCACATTTGAACTCAGGTCCTCCTGACTCCAGGGCCAGTGTTCTATTCATTGTGCCACCTACCTGCCCCCAAAAATAAGCTTCTTAAGAGCAGAGAGAGTGTTTTTGCCTTTCTTCATTTCCCTGGGGGCTTAGCATAGTAAGTAGTGCTTAATAAATGCTTATGGACTGCTGAAAACACAATTTTGTTGTTGTTCAGTCATTTCAGCCATGTCTGACTCTGTGAGTCCATTCAGGATTTTCTTGGCAAAAATACTAGAATGGTTTGCCATTTCCTTCTCTAGTTCATTTTATAGATGAGGAAACTGAGGCAAATAGGGTTAAGTGACTTGTCTGGAGTCCCACAGCTAGTAAGTATCTGATACCAGATTTGAACTCAAGAAGATAATTTTTCCTGATTCTAGACAGTGCTCTCCTGTGCCACCTAACTGCTCTGAAAACATAATAGCACACTCGTATCTTTGGCTGGTGAGAATGACACCAACCACAAAAAGGGTGGAACCAAAAAGGTGGTAAGCTGCTCTGATCACCAGAGAGGCATCAGGGGCTTGGTAATTATACCAGAACATCTCATTTGGATGGTACATCTCAGTTGAATACTTGATTGATAACCATATGCCTAGGAGCAGGTACTTGTCAACACACCCCCATGTCTCACATAGCTCTACCTTCTGAATTCATAGATGGGGAAATTAAAGTCTGAAGGGCTCGGTGAAGATCATGGAGTTAATGGTCATATTTAGGCTTCTTCCCATTTTATCTTTAATTAAGCAACAGGATGCGTTCTGAACCCATTTTTGTCCTTTAGGACCTCCACTCTTGTTTAACACTTCATAAATCATTAACAGAGACAGCCCCGGGCAAAATTGTGATATATGGTAGGCAGGGAATGAATTCCTAATAGTAGAGTGCCTGGTAAGGAAGATATTTTAGGTGGAGCTACCATAATTGTAGGATAAGTACCTGTCATGGAATAAACAGCTTCTTGGTTGGTGAAATGATAGCTGCAATTGTCTAAAACAAAGAAAATAAATGTCATACCTGTTGAAACATCAGGTTTTAATGGAGAGTGCTTTGAAGAAAGGGGCATGACTATTACATGTTTACTTGTGGTTAAAAACCTCAGTTTTTTCATCTGAACAATGAGGGGATTGGCTCAGATTAGGAGTTCTTAACCTTTTATGTGTCATGGGCCCCTTTGGGAGTCTGGTGAAACCTATGGATCCCTTCTCAAAATAATTTTTTGGGGTCTACATTCATAATTGAAGGAGATGCTAAATTTTAGTTAGAGAGTAGTGAAAAGAAAGCTATCTTTTTCCCATCCAAGTTCACGGAGTCCCTGAAATCAATCCATGGACCCTTTGGTTAAGAACTTCTCTCCTAAATAATTTTCTTATAAGGTCTCTTCTCCTCGTAAGGATTTCTGCAACTTCACTGGAAGCATTCACTGAGAGAGTGCTTTATTTGGCCTCACAGCTTGGGTTACAGCAAGGACTCAGGTTTTAGGATATATATAGAAAAATCAGTATTTTGGAAGCTAGTACAAGCATGAGCTTTATTACAGCAAGCAGATAAAAACAAAGCACATATACACACATGTACATATTAGCATAAATGAGATTTCATAGGAAGACATAGGAGACACATAGGACATCTCATTAATTAAATTAAATTACTCTCATTAATATGTAAAATAGTTCCCAATTGCTAATGAAAGCCTTTATTCCATATGAAATTGACATGCTAAAATTTATGCTAATTTAAAAAATGTTGAAAATTTCATTCATTTCATTTCTTAAGAATATGCATGGTTAATGAGATTTCTTATGTGTCTAGACTTTAGGGACATCCTATACACCATGTGAAAATACAGAGAGACACAGATTTGGCAACACAGCTAGCCAGGGTCACTCCTTTAAGGAAGAACTGATTCATGGAGAAAAGCTTTCAGTGGGAGTACATGCTCAGTACGGGGTCTGAACAGGGAAATTTTAGACCTTAAAGATGGTCTTGGTTGAGAAAAGGTAATAGATGTCAGATAAGGCAGAGGACATTCCTAACTAGGAAGAAGCAGAAGGATCAGTTAGGAGGGCATTGTATTGCATAAGAAAGAGGGGATATGTTGTATGAGTAGAGAGCATGGAAAAGACATGAGCTAGTTTGTGGATTAGAACTGAAAAGACTTGGCAACCAATTGACTATGGCTTCTAAGAGAGAATGGTAAAATAAAGATGGCCCCAAGGGAAGCCTGGGTGACTAAAAGATGGTGGTGTCCTCAACAGAAATTGGAATGTTTGTAGGAGAAGTGGGTTTGGTGAGAAATACCAGTTCCATCTCAGACACATTAAATTTGCGATCCCTATATAAGACATCCAGCTGGGAGATGGTAATATAAAATGATTCTCAGGAGAGAATTGAACCCTGGAAATAAAGATCTAGGAATTACTGCATTTCATAGTGTAATCTCTCACAGATTTTACGCCAATTTTATTTTTGCAAAAAAGTGGGGTGCAACCATTATGTGAAGCTTTTAAAATGTTCCAGTATTACTTAAAAATTATTACTTACTAAACTGTCTTTGGTGCAAGATTAGAATGCACAGAAAACCTGTGAAAATACGCTAACATCGAATATTGACAATGCTCAGTGCTGAGAATTCTAGGCTCCATGACTGTGAGAAATAAATGCATATCCATATGACATTGGTAAATACATTGCTGCTATGTCTACCTTTTAAGAGGTATGACGAACAGAATTATACCACATGACGATTATTCAATGAAAGGTTATAAACAAATTTTTGGACTGAAAAAAAATAACCCAGGGTGCAATGATTTTGCAGTGAAAAATGATATGTGTATAGAGATCATTAAACCTGTAGGAACTGACAAAGGAAGACAAGGAGAAGATGCCCCAGGGCAATACCCCATGATAAACCCGTGCACAAGGAGCAGAATATAGATTAATGATAACCACAAGGAACCTGAGAAGGAAAGGTCTGACAAATTAGAGGAGAACCAGGAGAGAGAAGGGTCCTGAAAATTTAGGAAGAATACCCAAGAAGGACAAGTGATCAATATCATCAAATGTCGTAGAAAGGTCAAGAAGGATGACAAATGAGAACAGGTCACTGAACTGAACAATCAGATCAGGGGAATGCTGAGCTCATGGGATGTCTAGATTTTAGCACAGTCTTGTGATGCCATTGTAGACAAAATGGAGAGCTGTGGACCAGATGATAATGGAAGAGTGATGGGATTTATTCTGCCTGGATCCAGAGGGAAGAACTAGGATGTTTGGGTGGAAGTTATAGGGAGGCAGATTTCACCTCAATTTAAAGATACGTTATATTAGACTAACAATTAAATTTAATTAAAATGAGGCAGCTAAGCGGTGCAGTGGATGGAGCATTGGACCTGGAGTCTGAAAGAGACAAGTTCAAATCCAGCCTCTAACACTTACTAGCTATATGATCCTGGGCAAATCACTTACCCTCTGTCTGCCTCAGTTTCCTTATGTTATTAATATTATTAGTAGTACCTACCACCCAGGGTTGTTGTGAGGATTAAGTGAAATAACAGGTTTTGGTTTTGGTTTGTGAAGGGGGAAAGCAAGGCAATTGGGGTTAAGTGACTTGCCCAAGTTCACACAGCTAGTTTAGTGCCAAGTGTCTGAGGTCAGATTTGAACTTAGGTCCTTCTGACTTTAGGGCCAGTGCTCTATTCACTGTGCCACCTAGCTGCCCCTGAAATCATAGACTTTACAAACCTTAAAATGCCACATAAAGCCTAGTTATTATTATTGTGATTGTTATTTTTCAGTTGTGTTCAACTCTTTGTGACTCTACACAACTGAAGGCCTTTCTTCACAAAGATACTAGACTGATTTGCTATTTCCTTCTTCATCTTATTTTACAGATGAAGAAGCTGAGACATAGTTAAGTGACTTGCCCATGGTCCCACAGCTTGTAAGTGTCTGAGGCCAGATTTGAATTCAGGAAGATGAGTCTTCCTGATTCCAGGTCCAGCATTCTATCCACTGGGCCATAGTGCAATAGGTCACCTTGAGAGAAGATGACTGAACTATTTCTTAGGTCTTTCCTCAGAATCTGGATGGCCTCTTGTCAGGGATATTATAGAGGAAATCCTTGCTTTAGGTGTGAGTTGAGCTAGATAAACTCTGGGGAGAGAAAAAAACAGATACTCACACGGCTCTGTGTCATTGAGAAAACATGAACTGATTTTCAAAATTACATTTAAGGAGGAAAGGAAGTTTGTAATATAGTTTTAAAATATGAATGGTCAAATATTTGTTTTATTTTGTCTTTTGTAGAGGTAAGCTTCAGCCACCTGAAAAATTAACTGCCCCAGTCCATTGTAGTTGCTTTGAATACTTGGAAATGGTTCCCAGAAGAGTCAGAGTAGCCAGTAATGCACAAAAAAAGCAATAGATCTTTGTTGTGTGCATAGTTTAATTCAGTTCAGAGAGGGTCTGAAGTCTGAAATAACACACTAGGGGGTGAGCAGGGGCAGCCAAGGATACACCCAGGAGGAAAAGATCAGAATTTAATCTGGGAGATTGAGTCAACAGTGACTTCTTCTAATTTGGGTGACTTATCCTTTATACATTAGGGCAGCTCAGGGCAGTGGAAGACACATGGTGAATCCATACACATATTAGGACATTCCATTTACCCCATCAGCAATGACAATCCGGGCCTGGTTTGCGCATTTCAGAGGGAGTGGGCATCTCTAGTAGGTGCATTTGATTGGTTTCCTGCCTCTGTTCTCTGAGGTCACCTGCAAGGAGCAGAGGAAACGTAAGAGATGTGCTAAAATTATATATATGTACACATACATATATATCTGAGGTCAGATTTGAACTCAGGTCCTTCTGACTCCAGGGCCAGTGTTCTCTCTATTCATGGTGCCACCCAGCAACCCCTAAAATTATATATTTTTCCTGTCCCCATTCTATCTCTGGAATTTATATTGAGATGGGTAAGAGGGATAAAACATGTAAACAGAGAAGTAAATAAAAGGTAATTTGAGGAGGGAGAGATTCTTAACAATTGGGGGGGTATCAGGAAATGGTGGCTAATCTAAGCCTTTAAAAATGAGGTTTCTAAAAGGCACAGGCAAGAAGGGACTGCATTCCCAGAACAGCATATATAGCCTTTGTGAAGGTCTAGAGATAGGCTATAGAATGCTGAAGTAGCGGGAGCAGCTAATTCTAACACAACACATGCGAACCAGCAGAACAGGAAATAAATTTGGAAAAGTAATCTGGAGCCAGGTTATGGAGGACTTTAAAATGCCAAACATTTCAGTGTAGGTAGGAATAGGGAACCACTGAAATTTCTTGAGCAAGGGAAGGACATGGTCACCAAGGATTAAGAAGATAATTTAGTAACAACAAGAAGGATAAATTGAAGAGAGGGAGTCTGGAAACAGGGAGACCAATTAGGAGGCTGCTGTATGATCCAAGACAATTTCAAAAAACTTATGAAAAATGTTATCCATCTACAGAGAAACAATGGAGTCTGAATGCATATCAAAGCATATTTTTTTAAAAAAAACTTAATTTTTCTTGTCTTTTTAGGTCTCTGTTTTCTTTTGCAACATGGCTAATATGGAAATATAATTTGCATGACTACACATGTATAATCTATATCAAATTTCTTGCCTGGTCAAGAAGGGGGAAGGAGAGGGCGGGAGAGAATTTATTACTCAAAATTTTAAAAAATGTTAAAATTGTTTTTCTACATAATTGGAAAAAATAAAATATAATTTTTTAAAGGAGGCTATTGTAATAATCCAGGTATGAGATAATCAGGGCCTGAACTAGAGTGATGATCATGTGAGTGGAGAAAAGGGGATAGATATGAGAAACAATGTCAAGTCAATAAACATTTATTAAGTACTTGCTATGTTCCAGACGCTGCACTAAGTGGTAGGGATACAAATACAAACAAAAAGAAAAGTAGTCCTGGCCCTCAGGGATCTTACATTCTAATGGAGGGGGACAGCACAGAAAAGGGAACTGGAAAGAGTGAGGGACAGAGAGGGGAAGGATGGAGGCATCCCTGTGGAGGAATAGTGGTAAAACCTAGAGAATGAAAGATGTTTGGTCTGGGCCCTTCCTCAAAATGGAAGTTCTACGAAGAACTCACCAGTGAGTGAGAAGAGAGATGGTAGAGGCACCAAGTGTAGACAGCTTTCTCAAGGAGTTTAGCTATTTACAAGGAAGAAGAAATATAAGACTAGGAGAAATTATAATGGAATGGAATATATATATATATGTATATATATATATCATATAAATATAAAAGACTAAGAAGAAATATAAGCAGGGACATACATATATGTATATGTATGTATATATTGGGGATGGTTAGATCGTGTTTTTTTTTTCTAGAATAAGGGAAATATGTGTGTGTTAGTAGGCAACAGGGAAGCAGCCAGTAAACACTGAAGATTAATAAAAAGAGTAGGTATGAAAATGGGGGCAAACTGCTGGAGAAGATAGGGTAGGATGGGATCAAGGATGTATGTATAGGGTTTTGACTTGACAAGTGTAGGGCCATCTCTTTATGTGAGACAGGAATGAAGGAGGAGGTTATGGTAGAAGACATTTAGGTAATATCAAGTGATAAGGAGGAGAGAAGAGGGAGCTCTTAGAGAATGACTTAAATTTTTTTTTTTTGGTGAAGTATGCGTCAGGGTCCTTTGCTGAGGTGGGGCAAAGGTAGAAGAAGAGGGGATTCTGTGTAAGACTTAAGGTAGGATGAAAAGGTTTGAAATCACGGTTGTAGTTAATGAGAAAGAAAAATGCTGAAAGCAGAGGTTCTCAACCTGTGGGTTGCAAACCCTTTGGGGGCTGAACGACCCTTTCACAGGGGTCACAGGGGTAGCCTAAGACCATCGGAAAACATATATTTCCGATGGTCTTAGGAACCGAGACACTGCTCCTCTATCTGTCTCCAGGTGGGTCTGCCCACATGCAGATATGCCCACATATGAGAATTAAAAGGTCACAGCATTAGGAAGGTTAAGAACCACTGGCTTAAAGGGACATACATTGATTGCCTTGTTGCAGTGAGGGCCCAGTTAAGATTACGTAACAAAAATATGTAGTGTACATAGCTCGATTTTATCATTTGTTCCAGCTCCATTCAATATTATGTGAATAGGAATGAAGGTGGCAGATGATAGGAGAAATTCCAGTTTTTATTTTACAAAGGCAAGGGATTCAACCACAGGGGATAGTATAGAGCTGACCAAGCTGATAATAGCTAATAATAATAACTGACCAAGGGATCAAGATAAGGAAAGGAATAGAGTGTAGGGATGCAGTGTAGGGTGATGACCTACAAAAGAACTGATGTATGGAGAGTTTGGAGATCATAGTGAAGATGAAGAACAGACTTAAAAGTTGTAAGGAGGAGAGGAAATGGAATGATAAAAGATTGGTGTCAGACAAAGGAATTTTGAAGCTCATGAAGATAGAAAAGGAATATTTATAGGTGATGGCATGATCAAAGCTATGACCATTTCTCTGTGGAGCTGAGGTGGAGTGGAGGAATAGGTCATAGGAATTGAATAGATTGAGGAACTGAGAAGTTAAAGTATTTGAGAGAATATATACATACATACATACATACATATGTGTGTGTATTTTTTTTAATGAGGCAAGATGAGTCTTCCTGACTTCCTGACTCCAGGGCCCATGCTCTATCCACTATAACACCTAATTGCCCCCTGAGGGAATATCATCACATATGTTGAAGTCCCCTAGCACAAGGACAGAAGTTGGAGGGGAGAGAAAGTTGGCACTGAATTCATGGAGAAAGGAAGGAGAATGTCTTTGGGGTCAATAGATAACAGGTACTAGAACTTGGTTGGGTTATACATTTGGATAGAGTGATCCTTAAAGGAGGAGAGGCTGCTGAGTGAATGTTGTAATGCCATGCACAAGCAAATTCCCAAAAGAATGCTACTCTGAACAGCTTTTAAGGTTCAGATTACACAGTATAGTGAATATTTCATTTATTCCACTACAAATCAAGGCAAATATTCACAACATATCACAATATAATCACAACAAATCAAGGTACAGTACAACATTCATATTACATCTTATCACAGAAAATCACAATATAGTGTTCACAACAGCTTAACATTAGAATGACCACATAGTTTTCACTACAGTGGCCACAATATTTAGAACAAAGAACAAAAGAATAATAATCTGGTTTCCCTAAGGGGAAAACCCTCCTTACTTAATCCTTCAGTCAATTCACAATACTATAATCAATCCTTAATCATTCAATCAATTCACAATACAATAATCAATCTTCCACTCATGGAGCAAATCGTTAACTTAATCAGCCACTAATCTAGATTCACAATTACTAAATATTATTAATCACTAAGTACAGTCATTAGACACAAACCCTACACTCTTCCATGTCCAGCAAACCTCAATTTCATCCAAGGGGAGGCCTTTTCTTCATCTTGACTCGGGGTGGTCTCTCTGATTCTCTGGATCGCCTTCCATTGTCCCAGCTCTTATCTGAATTCACCAAACAGTTACCTGGATTCAGGGGCAGACAGCTTCCAGGTCTTTGTCCAGTCCTCAGGGCAGTCCCTGGCACACACTGAAGTTCACAGGGTCAAGCGCATCTCAAACCTTTCACCACTTCTGTTGCCAGGAACTCAAGGATCAGCCAGGCCATAAGCAAACAAAGTCTTATCCTGATCATGCTTCTTCAGTCCTTCAGCAGTTCAGCTGGTCCTAGGACCCAGCAGAAAACTCAGCCTTCCAGGCAGCAGCAGCAACATTGGCCTTCTAGTCAGCAGCAACAGCCACTTTGTCCTTTACCAGATTCTGGTCTCAAGGAAAACTCCAACTCACTTCTCAGTGAGCCTCCAGAGGCTGGGAGAGAAACTCTCTCTCTCTCTCTCTCTCTCTCTCTCTCTCTCTCTCTCTCTCTCTCTCTCTCTCTCTCTCTCGAAAACTCCAACTCACTTCTTCAGTCCATCAGCCCAGCTCCCAGATGCTGGGACAATCCTGCTTTCTCCAAAAGGAGCCACCAGGAGGAACATGCCAATTCTGTCTCTGTCTCTAGAACTCTTCTTATATACACACAGTGGCCTCCTGTTTCAGCCAATCCCCTCCTGCCATGTCAGAAGAGCTCATACCTTCTGTACTTAGCCCTAAGTTACTAAGTGCTAAGTATTTGGTAAATTGATTGCTGTTACAAAGGTGTTATAGGCATAACCTGGAAGTGGCAGTATTATGTCTTCCCTATAAGACCAATGAGTTGGAGGGTACTGGGAATGGTGGCCAGCAACTCAATGTCAAGATGAAGGAACCAGGTCTCAGTGAGAGACAGAAGATAGAAGGAGTGAGAAAGGAAAAGGTTTAAGATGAAAACAAGTTTGCTAATTACAAAATAGGCATTCCAGAGAACACATTGCAAAGGGGGAATCCACATATTTGGAGTAGGACATTGCCTGAGAGTTGATGGGTATGAACATAAGGATACTGGCAGCTGGGGGTTCAGAATCATTGGCATCGGCAAAGTGTGAGAGGAGGAGAGAATGGTTGTCACTGAAGAATGAATCCAGGTAGAGCACAAGTGCCTGTCGACACTGCTGTTTTACGTTCAACATTTATCAGATTTGCAGATGACACAAAGCAGGGAGCCAGAGTCAACACTGGATGAGAGAATCAGGATCTGACAGGATGGAGTGTCGGATTCAATCTAATAAGATGAAATTCAACATGGATAAAATGTTAATGTGAGTATGGGGCAAGATTGCAACCCTGGTCACATAAGGAATTAGGAGTGTTTAGCCCAGAGAAGAAAAGAATCAGGAGGAATGTGAGAGCTGTTTTCAAGAATTTGAAGGGTTATCATGTGAAAATAAAAAAGAATTAAACTTGTTCTGGCAGCTAGGTGGTGCAATGGATTAGGGTGCCCATCCTAGAATCAGGAAGACTCATCTTTCTGACTTCCAATTTCTGACTTCCAATCTGGCCCCAGACACTAGCTGTGTGACCCTGGGCAAGTCACTTAACCCTGTTTGCCTCAGTTTCCTCATCTGTCAAATGAGCTTGTAGAAGTGAATGGCAAACCACTCTAGTATCTCTGCCAAGTCACAGAGAGTCAGACATGACTGAAAATGGCCGAGAAACTAAAGAGTTGAGAAGAAGCTTTGTGTAGAAGAAAGAAGAATCAGAAACCAGTTACAGGTAGGATGTACCCTTGTTCATAGGCTCCTTACTTTACGATCACCATCATGTCACTAAACCTCTCACTGCTCCAAACAGGTTTGTTATATTATGAGTCACAGGAGATTTGATAATTTATAGCTTTTTCATTCAGTTTCTACACCAGGGATTTCCCACCAACCCCCTCCCCAAAACAATTTTAGGCAAATCATTTAATCTCTCTGGGAACTTAGTTTCTTCATTTTTAAAATGAGAGAGGTGGACTAAATGACCTATGAGATAATTTTCAGCTCTAGATCTATGACTCAATAAGCCTATGGAATTCTGAGATTCCACTTCCTGAGTTCAAATCTAGCCTCAGACACTTACTAGTGGTGTGACCCTGAGCAAGTCACTTAATCCTGTTTGCCTCAGTTTCCTCATCTGTAAAATGAACTGGAGAAGGAAATAGGAAACCATTCCAGAATCTTTGATAAGAAAACCCCAAATGGAGTCACAAAGAAACGGACATGATTGAAAATAACTCAACAACAGCAAAATATCCAGTATTGGTGAAGGTAGCCAGTCATGCAGTGTCCTTAGGATGCAACCAGGTTTCCATAAGCATAAGAAGATAGAGTGTGAAAGGAAAAAGTCTAGGATGAAGGAAGGCTTGTTAACAATGGAGTTGGAATTCCACAGAACATAATGGAAATATGGGGAGCTAGGAGGTTAGGGCTAGGGATGAGCTAGTGAGAAGCGGAGGTGGAAGTTGTAGCAGAGGAAGAAGGTTGTGATTTTGAATTGTAGAAATTAGAGACAGATAAGGTGAATGTTTATAGGGAAATACCATTTGACTGAAGTCTCACTTTTCAAGGTCCCCTGATTATTATAGATCATAGATTTAGAGCCAGAAAGGACCTAAGGGGCCATTTAGACCAACCTCTTTGTTTTACAAATGAAGCTGAGGCCCAGGGAAGTTAAATGACTTACTCAAGGTCATGAGGGTAGTAAGCATCAGAGGCAGGATATATATGAACCTAGGTCCTCTGACTCCAGAATTTGTTTTCTCCTGCTGAGTCTGTTCTCTCTTCCAGTAAAAGGGAATAGGAGATGCCGCCAGCAAGGGGACTGATTAGCTTTATGGGTTTGGAAAAAATTCTTTGCAGCACATTTCTCTGTTAGGAGTTTCCTTTCCAAGATATATAAGGAGCTGATTCAAATTTGTAGGAATAAAAGCCATTCGACAAATGATAAATGGATATGAATAAGAAGTTTTTAAAAGAAGAAATCCAAGCTATCAATAGCTATGTGAAAAAATGTTCTGAATCAGTAATAACTAGAGAAATTAAAATGAAAATAACAGGTTTTACTCCACACCCATCACTTTAGCAAAGTTGACAAAAAAGGAAAATGAAAAATGTTGGAGGAGCTGGGGAAAAACAGGCATGTTAATGGACCGTTGGTGCAGCTGTGAATTGGTTCAATCATTCTGGAAAATAATTGGAAATCCTACCCAAAAATTTATTAAACTTTTGCTCTAACAATATCACTACTAGGTCTATGTCACAAAGAGATCAAATAAAGAGGAAAAAGACCCATAAAAACAATAATAATATTTATAGCATTTGTGTGTCTGTGTGTGTGTGTGTATGTGTGTGTTGGCAAAAACTAGAAACTGGGAGAGAGTCTCCATCAACTGGTAAATGTCTGAGCAAATGATAGCATATGAATGTGATAGAATACCATTGTGCTGTGAGAAATGATGAAAAGGACAGTTTCAAAGAAATCTGGGAAGATGTATAATGAGATTGTGCTTTTTGCACTCTCAGATTATCCTATATGGAGAAACCCACATGAGAAATGCCAAGGACCAGAAAGAAGGCATTCTATTTCTCTACCCCGTGGGTGGGAACAGCTTCTTTCCTTGGGTTATATACACCCAGAACAGACCGGATCTTTAAAACTGCCAGACTGGAAGAGTTGTCTCTTTTCCTGGCAGTACCCAAAGGATGAAGATCCTATTCACACACAGTATAGGTGCAATTAACAGAGATGGGAGAGGAGAAGGACCATCTGCCCACCCTGCCCTCCCCCAGCTCTTTTTCAGGCCCTGTGAGAGCTTGGGGTTTTGGTTGGGTCTGTTTCATATGTCCTTTCGGTTCTAGATGCAGACAGTACATTCCCCAGATTTGGACTCATATCTTGGCAAGTTTGGAAGAGGATTCTAAACTGATTATTGCTGCCAGACTAGCAGGGAAGCCCTGAAAAACCAGTGTGGGCTTTGGATTCAAGTCCACACTCAGAACTTTGTGAGACCACTATATGTAGGAACTGAGTTAACCTGTGAACCTAATATAATATTTTGTCATATTTTGTCATTTCCAATGACCAAAACATATCTGTTTCTGTTTGAATCTGTGTATTATCTATGCATTAGCCTTCAGGGCTTGTTATGCAAACTCAAGAATCAAAAAGTCTAGAGAGGTGGGGAACCTTTGGCTTCCAGGCCACACATGACCCTCTAGGTCAGTGGTTCTCAACCTGTGAGTCACAACCCCTTTGGGGGTCAAATGACCCTTTCACAGGAGTCACAGGGGTCGCCTAAGACCATCGGAAAACACGTATTTCCAATGGTCTTAGGAACTGAGATACCCTTCCTCTATCTGTCTGCCGGTGAGTCACCCACATGCAGACATGCCCACATATGAGTATAAAGGGTCACAGCATTAGGAAGGTTGAGAACCACTGCTCTAGGTCCTCAAAGGTGGCCCTTTGACTGAATCCAACTATATTCAACCACACTTGAGGACCTAGAGAACCACATGTGGCCTGGAAGCCACAGGTTCCCCATCCCTGCATCCCCAAAGGCTACTTAATATAGTGGGAAACATTCCTGACTTGGGATTAGGCAAGCCCTTTAGTTCAAATCCTGCCTCCTGCTTTTTAGACCAAGAGCCAATCACTTTAAATTCAACAAATATTCATTTATGTGTCAGGTACACAAAGAGGAAATAACACTTGTCCTCAAGAAGTTTACATTCTAGGGGCCTAAAATTGGGACAACAATACCTGGAGAGTGCTTCCCAGGGTTGCCGGGAAGAATAACTGAGATGATTTAGGTAAATTGTGAACCTTAAAGAGCTTTGAAATTTTGGGGCATATCTTTTCTTCTTAACATTTTTGAAAAATATTTTATTTTTCTTCCTATTACATTTAAGAACAATTTTTAACATTTGTTGGTTTTTTTAAAGTTTGTGGGTTTTTTTTTTAAATTTTGAGTTCCAAATTCTATCTGTCCCTCCTTCCCCTATTCACTCTCTAAGACAGGAAGCAACACATGTTGGGCATTTTTTTTAAAAACTGGACTTGTGATTTCATTGGTATAAGGAATTCTGAGTGTGGAAACTTCATCTGTCAATACATATTAGTGCCTACTCTGAGACTTTTAGTCTTAGATACTGAGATACTGAAAGGGTTAAGAGGCTTGTCAAGAATCACACAATCTGTTTAGTCCTGTGACTTTGGGCAAGTCACTTAACCCCAATTGCCATCCCAGAAAAAAGCAAAAAAAAAAAAAAAAGAATCATACAATCTGTATGGGACAGAGACATTTGATTGTAATAATAATGGTGCTTTAAGGTTTCCTAAATCACTTTACAACTCTTATCTCATTTTTATCCTTATAATGATCCTGGGAGGCCCGTGATATTATTAACCCCATTTTGCAGTTGATGTAGACAGAGGTCAAGTGACTAGCCACAGTTAATAAGTGTTTGAGGCTGGATTTGAACTCAGGTCTTCCTGACTCCGATGCTCTATACCACCACTGAGGCCACTTTTCTATCCATTATTCACACTGCTTCTAAGTCAGTTTATATTATTTACATAGTACTTAACATTATTTTGAAATGCTTTGACATCATCTATTCCAGAGTGCTGCATGGTTCAAATTTCATTACAACAGAAATCCCTTCATAATGAAAACATTCCTAGGAGCAGGAAATAATCTACCTACTTCAGTTAACATACAACACAACCAATTCCAGACCAACAAAGAGATTTCCTTGCATTCACTGAAAGTTGATATGCTTACCTAGGATTTTAACATCTCTTGATGTTGACATTGCCACAAGTGGCCAACTCTTGATACTAAAGCCACTAAGCTCTGTGATACAGTGTGGAGGAAACCCTCTCAAAAAGCCAAACCATCTTGGGAGCAGAAGAGAGCCGGGGAGGGGGGGAGATTCGGAAACAAAAAACGCTGCTTGATGGCAGGTGATAGATAACCAGGTGGCTTCTCAGCAACTCAGACATTCTGAAAGACACTACAGAATCCGATCGCTGACACACTTAAAATGTGTATTCACCCTAATTGGCTGGGTGCCCCCTCTCCATTAGGGTGGCCTTTATGCAAAGAAGACAGCCTCCTGGTTCTCAGAAGCTAATGTTTCCTCTCTGTCAATGACCCTGTTTAGCTCATGATGGGAATTTTGTCTCCATCCGTGTCAGTTTTCAAAATTCTCCTCCTTTTTACCTCCCCCAACCCATACAAATTAGAAAGAATAAGAAGAGTCCCCTTGGACTAGGCAAGTATCAGGAATCATCAGTCTGGAATCATTCATTTCTCTACTCTCTTGGGTATCTCTTCCATGTACAGAGGTCCCATTGACAGCTCTGGTCTTTAATAGAACCAAATTCAACTATAGAAAAGATGAGTTGGGTTCTCTTGTGTAACTCTGGGGGAAGTCAACTTTGACAAGCTACTTCTGTTGAACTCTGATTCCATAACTGCTATGGAATAAAGAAGCAGAAATAAAAGTCTGGTGTTTAAATCCTTGGATGTTTACTGGAGTTCTCTGGTTTTGAAGAGAAGCCACTCCTCCCACCACCCCCCCCTTTAAGTCGGTTCAACAAGCACCTCCTGGTTTGTAAGGGAAGCCAGGAATTTTTATGCAAACCATTCAGATGGAAATAAATGGACCATACAGCTCTTGGATGCTATTTTTAAATACAAACACATTCAGTCTGTTACGGTAGTAACTGTGCCCTAAACATATGGAGCTAAAGGAAGGGTTGGTCTCGAAAAGTCTCCGTAGTTTCATTTTGTTTTATTTTCATTCTAGAATTGTAGGGAAGGGGCTAAATTTAAGAAAGTTCAGTCAGGCTTTACCATCAAAGCCCTTTCCACATTCTCAGCATCATTGAGTTCCAAAGGGACTTTATGTTTTCATTCACCCATTTAACATACATATGAGTACCTTCTATACAAAAGTCACTGTGATAAGAGCTATTTAATTTGAATAACCAACAAAAAAAAAAAACCTTTCAATTAAAGGTGATAGGTTCCCTAAAGAATAATATGTTAGGCTTAGCTATTCTCAGCCATGATCCAAGACAATTCCAAAGGACTCATGATGAAAAATGCTAACCACCTCTAGAGAAAGAACCAAAGGAGTCTGAATGCAGGTCAAAGCATACTATTTTCACTTTATTTTTTTTCATGATTTTTTTTTCTTTTGGCCTGTTTCTTCTTTCACATGACTAATATAGAAATATATTTTACATGATTGCACATATGTAACCTTTATCAAACTGCTTACCATCTTAGAGAGAGAGAAGGTGAGAGGAAGAAGAAAACTTAGAACTCAATTTTTTTTAATGAATGTAAAATTTGTCTTTATATGTAATTGTAAAAAATAAAATAGTAATTTAAAAAGAGTAACATGTCATGCCTTCAAGATGGAAATGGGAAAGGATAGCTAAGTGGACAATGATGCGGAACCAATCATGGAGGCTGGCGTATTTAAGATACTAGCATTTCCTCTCTCTTTTCAGCAATGAAGACAGGTATTTGAAAGTCAGATATTTCCCAAGGTCCCACCCCCACCTCCACTCTGCCCCAAACCTACAGATTCTTATTTTTTAGGTTCTAATTTGTACCTGGTTCTAAAACCCAACCTTAGGGAAGCTGCATGAATGCTCCGACACTAACTAGGAGACAATTGTTTAAGACACTAAAGTAAATGTAGCCTTTGTGTCAGAAGTTTTAATATGACACAGAGTCCAAATATACCTCAGGGGATGGGAGGGAGGAATCTCCCACATCTCTGGCTCATCCCTTTTACTCAAATAACCTGGAAACTTCAGCAGCGGCTGTTGTCATCAACTCCCTGGCAAATACATGGTTCATAAGCCACAAAGGATGAAAAAATTTATTTAAAGATAAATTAAAACGAACAGAGTTCATCATTAGAATTTATGGAGAAATAACAATACCAACAAAACTCCGCCTCCCCATCCTCTCGGGGAAGGGGAGACTCAACAATGGTTGTTGCCTTTAGCATGGTGTTCATAGTCTCCACTGACCACATCCCTACTCTACAGTGCAGCTCACTGATCAACCTGAATCTTCCATAGCTGATGCCAATGGTATTCCTTCCCTTTTCCAGGAAAGTAGTTCCCTATTGGGCAGCTAGATGACTTAGTGGATAGAGAGTATTGGGCCTGGAGTCAGGAATACTTAGGTTCAAATTCAGCTTTGGTCACTTACTAGCTATGTGACCCTGACTGACCCAAGTCATTTAACTTCTATTTGCTTTAATCCCCTGGAGAAGGAACTGGCAAACCACTCCAGTTATCTATGCCCGCCAAAATCTCATGGACAGTATGGTCCATGGGGTCAGATGTAATTGAGCAGCAACAACTCCATCATGGGCTTCAGAAGGGAAATCACTCCAGACATGTTATTGCTATCTTCAGATATCCTAGTGAAATCTTCCTTTTATAATGGATCCTGTAACCGCTGATGTCACATAAAGGGTTTTCCAGGGTAGATGAACACAGCCGCTCAAAGCAATTATACATTCTCAGTATTGGATTGGGTCACGGTGACTCCACAATCTGACATCTTTTCTTTCCTAATATGTAAACAGTATCTTTCCCTTCTGTGTAAATACCTCCCACACATCTAAGGCCCAGTTGAACTCCCTACCCCAACTGTCCTCTTTTGGACCCTGGGGCCAAGCAAGCTTTTTCAAATGACCTAAAACTGCTTCCCTTCATGTGTGTGGTAAGAGGAGGGAACTGGAGGAACCAAGTAATCCTCCTGCATTGTAAATTACTGAATGCCACTAATACTAATACCATTTCTTTTGTGTACCCTAGTTTGCCAGGGGATGAGGGGCAGTGGGTGTGGTGGTCAGGGAAGAGCAGGATGTCAGGAGATTTTTGCTTGAACATATGTATTCTTTCTCCAGTTCATTTTACAGTTGAAGAAACTGAGGCAAATGGGTTTAAGTGACTTGCCCCTGGTCACACAGTGAATCAGTGTTTGAGGCCAGATTTGAACTCAGGGAGATGAGTCTTTCTGACTTCAGGCCCAGTGTTCTATCCCCTGGGCGACTTCACTTTCCAGGAACGTGGTTAATGTGTAAATATGTTCAGCATGACTTCACAAATATAATGGATATCATAGTTCTTGCCTTCTCAATGAGTGGGGGAGAGAGTTAAGGGAGGAAAAGAAATTGGAACTGAAAATAGAAATAAAATTAGAAAAAAGTAATCCCCCTTTCAGGATCAGGAGGTTTTGTTTGACTTTTGACTGTTTCCCAATTTGGTATCATCTTCTCTCTCAACACCACTCCCATCCCCCCACCCCCACCCCCAATCCTGGTTTGTTTTTCTGTTGAGTTTGATGCATTTCTACTCTGTGTGTGTATTTGATTTTTCTTTGTCCGTTTTAGATAAAACAAAGATTCATCTGATACTTACTCACGTTGCCTCTTCCACCATGTTTGTATGATCTTCTCTTGTTTTCCCACTCATTGTCATTCCTTTCGGGACTCTTTTGGATTTCTCCTTCATATCGCCAGGAACCTCATCATTGGGAATTTCATCATCTGACAAAACTGAATCAGCCTTGGTATTCACCCCTCATCAGTACCTTCTGATCCCCTGATTAAAGGAGCCGTGACAGCTTTAGCCTTTTGATCTTCAGTTTCATCATTGTGGGTCTGTCCACTAATACTCTGTCAACAGTACATTTGGAAAGAATTCTTATTTCTCCTCCTATTCAAATATAGTGCTTACTCATAATATGGTCCTTTCCAATTGCTCAAATAAGTTTACCTTTCTAGATTTTTCTTGACTTTTGGATGCTACAGAAGATAGAGTGCTAGATCTGGTAACAGGGAGACATGGGTTCAGATCAAGTCTCAGATACTTACTTCTTGACCCTGGACAGGTAAATTAACTTCTATCTCTGTTTTCTCATTTGTAAAATGGAAATAGTAACATCACCTATCTCCCAGAATTGTTGGGAGGTGTAATAGTAATGGTAATTTGAAGTTCTTTCCTGTACCTTAATAAGTCTAAGGGGATTTAAAAACCTTCCTTGCTTTGAAGATATACCCTGCCTCCTAATAGGCTGAATATAATCACATGGAGCCTCTGCTGGGAGGAGCCGGCTGAAGAGAGGTGCAGAGCCACAGGAGGCTGGGAGTAAGAGCAACTACACTGGAGGGAGGAGAGGATATATCCAAGGGAGACAGGCTTGTGAGTAAATGTTGCTTTGTGGGAAGGCTAGAGGATGCTGTGGATCCCTGTGCTGTTATGGCTTATTAACTTCTTTGCTACTGCAATGGCATCAGCTTACTGGTTTAGGGATTCGGTTTTCTGGTGCCTGAATAAATGTTTTGTTTCTGTGTTTTACATGGAGAGTCTGTTATATTTTGCAATTGAGCACTATACAGGCATATTTATAGTGAATACTGGTGCTGTGACTATTGCATTGGTGCTATAAGAGGATAAAATGAAGTATTTGTAAAATGCTTTGTAAACCTTAAAGGGCTATATAAATACTAGCTATAGAGTGCCAGGCTTAGAGTCAGGAAGACTCATTTTCCTAAGCTCAAATTTGGCATCAGACACTTACTAGCTGTTTAATCATGGACAAGTCACTTAATCCTGTTTGCCTCAGTTTTCTCATCTTCAAAATGATCTAAAGAAAGAAATGAGAAAAAAAAAGAATTTTAAGAGCAGCTAGGTGGCTCAGTGAATAGAGCACCAGCCCTGGAGTCAGGAGGACCTGAGTTCAAATCTGGCCTCAGATATTTGACACACTATCTAGACATGTGACTTTGGGCAAGTCACTTAACCCCAACTACCCTCCAAAAAGAAAAGAAAAGAATTGAAAGAAAGCAAGAAAGAAAGAAAGGAAGGAAGAAACAAAGAAAGAAAGAAAGAAAGAAATTGTAAACCACTCCACTATCTCTGCCAAGAAATGGGGTCATGAAGAATCAGACACACCTGAAATGACTGAACAACATTATTCTTGTCCAGCTTCAGCCTTTTGATCTTCAGTTTCATCATTGTGGGTCTTTCCACTAATACATGCTGCATTAGCTCTTCAGTTAGAGGACTTGGGTCCAAAGTCCTCCTCTGACACTACCTGGAGCAATCCCAGACAAATAACTTAACCTCTGGACACCTCAGTTTCTTCATGTATCAAATGAAGTGATTCAACTGGATCAGGGTGGGGAACCTGTGGCCACCAGGCCACATGTAGTCTTTTAGGTCCTCAAGTCTGGTCTTTTGACCGAATCCAATTTTCACAGAACAGATCTTCTTAATAAAAGGATTTGTTCTATAAAACTTGGATTCAGTCATAAGGCCACATGTGGCCTTGAGGTTGCAGGTTCCACACCCCAGGAATAGATGGTTTCCCAGAGTCTTTCCAGCTCTAGATCTATTATTTATCTTTGCTTAGTAGGCAGTTTTTTCATGAGTGTCTATGGCCAAAAAATATTTCATTTCCTGGTGGCAACTTCCATCTGCTAAGCCTCTTGACTGGGTTCTTAGGCAACAGATACATAGTCTGTTGCTGGACCTAAATTCAAAGCTTTTACAACTTGATAGGTCCTGTCAGAGCTAATGGATGCTTCTGGACGTATCCCAGGCTCATTTCTATTCTATACTGAGGCCCTGGTATAGAATTTAAAAGGAGGTATTATATTTATTGGGCTGGACTTAACTTGGCTACTCACTGGATCTGTGATCTCTGGGTTCATCTCTTGTGACTCTTGTCTGGCCTTCACATAAATTCTCTATAGGCTACCCCTCCATTCTACTATTTGACTTCCCCAACTCCTTTTCTGGCCATGTGTTTCTATGACAATATCATTTATACCTATCTCCTCCAATTCTTTGTTGGTAATATGCTATAGCCTCTTCATGCCTATCCTGCATCTCTCCTTTGGCCTTTGAGTGAACTATAATATCAATTTTTTCAGGATTGTGGTATTACCCACTTCAAAGCCCAACAGCACTAGAAGATGAATATTGATGCAAAAAATCTAGGCTTTTGTTTCAGACAGAAGCCTGGGAGTCATTAAAAGCACTGCATCATATTCCCAATGCAATCCAGCCCAATTAACCCTGAACAATTAGCATCATTAGCATATATAAAATCATTTAACATACATTTCAATCCACTGCAAACTGAAGCTTGACGTTGGATTGTAATTTGTGTTAAATGACTTGATGTATGTGAATGACTCTAATTACTAAGGTTTACTTGGAAATGGGTTAAGAAGAGAGACCCTAGGAGAGACAAATGACTCAGGGTCCCAGTTCTCATGGAAGATTGAAAGTAGGACCCATGTTTTCCAGTGGGAGGCACAGAATAGCTTGGGAAGAGTGAAAGGACTAGTTGGAAAGTTGAGATCTATAGAGAAATTGTATTAATGGGACTTTCCAAATATTTATAGGACAATCAATCAATTTGCACATATTTATTAAGTGCCTACTATGTGCTAGATAGGGGGCAGCTAGGTGGCTTAGTGGATAGAGAACTGGATCTGAAGTCAGGAAGATTCAGCTTCCTAAGTTCAAATCTGGCATCAGATACCTCCTAGCTGTGTGACCCTGGGCAAGTCATTTAACCTTGTTTGTCTCAATTTCCTCATCTATAAATGATCTAGAAAAGGAAATGGCAAATCACTCCAGTATCTTTGCTGAGAAAACCACAAATAGGGTCACAAAGACACAATTGAAAAATGACTAAACAAAACAACAAAAAATGTGCTAAATATTGTACTAGGGTCTGAGGAAACAAATACAAAGAATGAAAAAATCCCTACCGGCAATCAGATTACATTCTCATGGGGAATACAAAACATAAATATAAACTGAATGTATGAAAATGCATACAAATTATTTAAATCAAAAGTAATTTTGTAGGGAGGGCACTCACAAGTGGAGAAATTGGTCAGTCAACAGCTCTTACTACATGCCCCTCATTGTGCTACACAGAAAAAGGCTTCCTGCAGAGAATGACTCTACAAGAGGGTGAGAAGGGAAGGGAAGTGGGGGAAGAAGATTTCAGGAAGAACGAGATGGAGTGTTCTGAGTGAGGAACAGAGAAAAGGATAGTTTGGTTGGATCACAAAGTGCTGGGAAAGGGAGCAGAGTCCCAATGAGTCTGGAAAGATTGGGTGGGGCCGGGTTACTTAGGGCTTCAAAAGCTAAACACAAGGGTTTCTATCTTATACTAGAGGCCATAGGAAACCAATGGAGTTGGTTGAGAAGAGAAAACACATGATCAGATGTGCTTAAGGAAAATTATTTGGTAGCAGTATGTTGGATGGGATGCAGTGGTGAAGGACTTGAGTCAGGAAGATCAAATTACTTGCTGTTGTAAGGATCAAGGTAAGGTGATGAGCGCTTGAATAAAGGTGGTGGTGTGTGAATGGAGAGAAGGAGAGGTTGTAGAGTACGTTGCTGTTTGTCCTTTGTTTCTGAAGAGATCCAGTGACATCATAGGTGATGTCTAGACTTTCAGGTGAACTGGATTTAAAGCAGGAAGAGTTGCACAAAGTCATCAGACTCACTTTCGCAGAGTCACGGAAGTCCAGTGGCATGACTATCAATGGCCTAGGATACAGTGGATGACCTTGGTGTCTTTGACGTCTAAGCCTTCCACACTGCCTGCTTTAGCCACCTTCATGGCCTTTGAAACAAATTGTTCTCATCTGCTCATTCTTAGGGCTTCAAAAGGGGAAGTCTTTACATGCTTGGGGTAGACATCCCCCTAATTCACCAATGGGTTTGAGGTCTGTTGGTTACCTTCAACCTGGTTTAGTAAAGGGAATATTCAGGTAGCACTAGCATGAGCCCTTCTCAAGGCTGCTTATCTATCTTTGGTGTTCACCTATTGCTCAACTCTCACCTGTGACTCCAAAAAACTGTAGCATGGGCAGTGGTCACACCCTGGTAAACCATCTCAGCAGAGAGGCCTTTTGACTGAGACCAGGTTTCTTGGAACAAATCCTTTTATTAAAGGGATTTGTTCTGTGAAGTTTGGATTCAGTCAAAGGTTTGCACTTGAGGATCTAAAGGGGCCACATGTGGCCTTGAGACTGCAGGTTCCCCTCCCCTGGGCTAGAACTCAGAAAGTTGGTCAGACCAGCTGAGAGGTAGCTAAGCAAGATATTTCTCCTAACCTGGATCCGATCTACTCTATGTGCTTGTAACTGGCTAGGTTCTTCTCTCTCCATTAGGACAGCGTGTAAGCAAAGAAGTTAGGCCTGTGATTCTAACTATCTATGTCAGTAAAATTGTTCAAATGCAGCATACCTGTATTTAATGTCCCCTTTTAAATCTTCCCCATTGTAAAATAGATTTCATTACAATCAAGAATATTGGTCTGAGAATGCACTGATGCTGAAGGCCGCCTATAGGCAGGAACATTTTTGCTGAGTTATGGTATTTGAAAATCATTACTGAGTAAACTACAACTATTAATAAAAAATTCAGAGGGCCCCAAGGTGTCTGGGTACTATATAAATTGATGGAAAATAAAAGGCACTTTTAAAAAAAATAAAAAATCATGTATTAAAGTCCAGAAATCTTGAGGCCTCTATTTTCTCAACTGTTCTACTTCCTTCCTCCTTCTGTGACCTTGGACAAGTCATTTAACCTCTGGATCTTAGTTTCCTCATCTAAACAATAAGGGAGTTGGACCAGATGGCCTCAGAGATCCCTTCTAACTCTCAGCCCATGACCCTACGACTACTTTTTTATTCTATAAGAGGTAATCTGTAGCGTGCTCCAGAAAGCACTCTGGGTTTGGAGCAGGGGGAAATTTGGGTTCAAATCTTGACATTGGCATTAACAGTGTGCCTATGGGCAAGTCATATAACTTTAATAAACCTATTTCCTCATCTGTAAAATGGGAATGATAATACCTATAGTACTTACCTTATATAACTATTGTGGGGCCCAGTGAAGATGATGTATGTAAAGCAGATTACTAACTGTAAAATAATAGAAATGGCAGCTATTCTGATGTTCTCAAATGTATCTGTGATCTCACTCATTTTAGAAGTACACTCAAAGGATACGGATTGCAGTCCACTCATCCTTGCTCATCTGGTACAACTATTCTCCATGTCCTCCTTCAGGTTCACTAAAGGAGATCCACCCAAACTTTGAGGGGAAGGGGAGCAGTTCTTCCATTCCTCTAGACATTAAGAAGTTACTATTAGAGCCCTCTGTCTGTCTGCTTGTCACTCTTTGCTTCTGCAGTATGAATACCTGTAATCTAAGCAAAGAAGTACTTAGCACCTTGTTTCAGCTATTTAATTATTTGGCACCCTGTTTCAGTTCAGGAGGTTTTTTTAAACCTTGTCTGTAATTATATCAAGTCTTTGTTAAGAAACAGAACTTGTGAACCCCACAACTTGTGAACCCCTGTTGCTGATGCAACAGGAAGGGGAAGAGCTAATGACCATATATAAGGAGAAGCCCAAGCTGGGAGAAAGCAGAATTGAGAAGAGAACACTTGTGGCAGAAGTGAGAAGGGGAACTTTGTGGTGGCCAGGTATTCTGTTTCTCTGTTCTGTTTGTGTTGATTTTTGTTTGTGATACTTTGTACAGTATGGGACCTTACTGGAAGCCCTGAAAGAGGATTTTCTTGTTGTCTGTTTACAGAAGTGCTCAAAGAGGGTTTCAGAGGCCCTGGGACTGAACTGATGATTTGTGTTGAATTCTCAGACCTTGTATGTGGTTCTGTGTTGATTTCACAGGCAGATAGTGAATTGCTGATGGTGCCATCAATGTGTATAAATGCCATTGTGGCTTTTTTAAGCTTTGTCTTCCCAGAAACTGAAACTGCAAAGGACTTGAGGTGGACTGGACGCTGTGAGCTTCAATATGGAACTGGATGAGGAACTGGACAAGGAGCTAACAGCTGCTTACCTTTGAATCCAGGTGACAGTTGGGTTGATTCAGACAGGAGCTGGGACCATAGAAGAGGAACCATGGAATCTGAGAGCCAGCCTTGAGTCAAGATGAAAAAACCTCTCCTTGGGTACTTAGTGCTGATTGAGAAGATCATGATTTACTGTGACATAGGGGTGGAGAATTTTGACCTTTGTACTTTGTGTCCCTTAAGGAGGCTTGCTCCTTAAGGATGACTGAGTTAAGGAATTACTTACTGAATGATATCTTGTTTAAAACTATGTGGCCACTTTGGTGATAACTTGTTATGTTATAACATTGTGAATGCTGTATTTTGGTTTCTGTGAATGTTTTGCTTTAATTTACTGCTGAAGAGATAGAGTTCAGTATATACTATGTAATAAGAATCTTAACGTTGTTCACAGCAGTGGTCCTCTGGAAAGCTGCTTGTGCTTGGCTTTATAATACCCTTTCTCTTCTGGTCACGTTGCCTAAGTGATATCATTTACTCTTGTCCTTCAGTCCTCCAGAGTTTATCATTGGTTATACACCACAGCCTGCTTTGTAGGCACTGTGTATCCTTTCATTACCCTCTATGTAATATTCATTTTAATTTTTGGAGATTGTGGTATCCCATGTCTCACTGCCATATAGTAACACTGGTAAAATGTTGTTATTCAAAAGATGGCACTTTGCTTTCTTCAGAAGCTGGGGTCAGTAAAGGAGATGATTCAACTAACTCTCCTTTTCCTATTTAACTCTGGGTCCAACCAGTTGTCCATCTGTAATGACTAATCCAGATATACTGAAGGACAAGGTGCTACAAGTTTTCTTTCCAAATGAATGTTGAAATCTGGGCAATGGACATTCTTCATCTACTTTGCCTCTTGTGTATGAATAGTCAGGCTAAACTTCTTTAAGTAATTATAGATCCCTTCCAAGAGACTCTGCAGGATTCTGGAGCTTACAGAAATTAGCACAACAATGTCATTTACAAAGAGGTACATCTGGAGAAACTCACAGCATCCACAGGGAATCCCACTTGAACTTGGCCTCTGTTCTAGATTTCCCTCCCCCCCCATAATTGGGTGAACACCCTTGATGAGTTTATATTTCTATTTTATAATATTTATAATCAAAGATAAATTTTGTGATCAGAAGGTCACTGAACAGCATTTTTTTTCTATTACTATATCTTCTAAGAAACCTTAAATTTGTAAGTTTTAGCCAGAGCAGATTACAGAAGAACCAAGGAAGGAAAGAGGATGGGAGAAAGAATAATTTATACCTTATAAATATATACCTGTTTATACCCATTATATCTATACCCATTAAATCTATAGAACAGGAATGATAACACTTTCCTCACAGGAAATTTTACAAATTTTAAAATGTGACCTAATAGCTATTTTTAAAAATCATATTTGTAACCCTTGAAAAACTTGGCACAGAGTAGATACTCAATAATGCATGTTGAATGGATGAATGAGGAGGATACATGGGCTAAATTGGATCTTTGATTTTGCATCTAAGAATGTATGGGTTTATTTGGGTAATTAAAGCACGAGTGCCTGTTTGTTCTCAATAAAGAGAAATGGATTTGGCTGCTTCTCTCACACCCAAACATATTCTCTTGAGTGATTTTGATGGATGGATGGGAGGCATCTTGCTGTAAAAAGAGTTGGTAAGGTGGAATTTTGTTCTGCCAAATCAAGTGAGGTTTCTTTTTTTCTATTCAGGCACAATGTGATCTTATATTAGCTACATCTTTCAGTTAATTGTGAGAGCATAAAGATGTGGTCTGCTATTGAATGTCTCTCGTGAAAGCCTGCTTATTCCCTAATAATAGCTCCATAAAGGATGTTCTCAATCCATGTATAAAGGACTCTCATAAAGAATTTGTATAGATGAGAGAAAATGAGAGGGAAGGTATATGGTTCCATACTTACTGAAGGGGTTTTTTGGCCACTTTTTTTTTGTCAGTACTAATAAGATCTGAGATTTTTTTTCCATGTCTTTTTGTATCATCCCCTCCTTAAGATACGTTGTGTATCATTTCCTCAATTCTTTCATAACCGTGTCACCTCCAGCACATGTGATCTGGTGTTTTTTCTACTTTGTTTATAATCACATAGCCTCCTATATACTAGGTACTCCAGTGCAATGCAAAGATGACTAAAGCAATTTAATTAGCCCCTCCCCTCAAGGATCTCATAATCCAATCAATAGGAGAGGTAAGTTAGTGAGCTGCAATACACGCAGTATGTGATAAATGCCATAGGAATGGTGCAAGCAAGTAAAACGAAAATTCAAAGGCGGGAGACATTGCTGTTAGCTAGAGGAATCAGGAAGGCTTAAAAAAAAAGGTGGCATCTGTTCTGGACTTGTGAAGGATGAGTTAGGTTTCATATGCATAGGACAATTTCATTAAGAAAGGATTTTTGTATTTTAGCAGCACTGGTCCTAATCCTTGCTTGGCTGATTTTATATGGATGGGCTTCAGCAAGACCTGAGCCCTGGAAATCTAAGGTACTTGGTCTATCTGATTTTTCATGACTATACTAAGTCTCATGTGCTGACCTGGATTGTGGATTTTGTGTCTAAGAATATATCCATTTATCTGCGTAGACAAAATATGCATGTTTCTTTGTTCTCAATAAAGAGGAATAGATTTTGCTTACATCTCTAGTGCTCAAATTTATCATCTTAGACAGGGTAGACAGCCTTTTCTGTTGTAGGTCACCTGGTGACTCTGTTTTTGTTTTGGGGGAGCAAGGCAATTGGGGTTAAGTGACTTCCCCAAGGAAGTCACACAGCTAGCAAGTGTGTCAAGTGTCTGAGGCCAGATTTGAACTCAGGTCCTCCTGACTCCTGGGCTCGTGTTCTATTCACTGCGTCACCTAGCTGCTCCCACCTGGTGACTCTTAATGTGGATAATTGAGAGTATGGGGATAGGTGCAGCTTGAATGCAAGGGTCAGATTTTGAAGCACTCCCAACCTCAAACCACCAAAGAAAATTCCAATCAAAATTTTTAACAAGTAAGGAAAAGGGATTATATCCTGAGGGTAAAGTAATAGGAAAAAAAAACTTATTTTGTTGTTATTTATGGAATTAACTTCCTGGTTCTCTACTCAGCATGTAATCAGGAATCCTCTTCATTCATCCATTCAAAATGCATCACTCAGAAGTTGCTGTTCGTCCTTCATTCTCAAAGAGGACCATGAGCAGTTAGGTGTTTTAAGGCTTCCAAAAGTGGGGCGGCTAGGTGGCCCACTGAAAAGTGCACTGGTCCTGGAGTCAGGAGGACCTGAGTTCAAATCCAGCCTCAGACACTTAACATTTACTAGCTGTGCGACCTTGGGCAAGTCACTTAACCCCAATTGCCCAGCCTTCCCCACTCCAGAAAAAAATAAAAAGCAAAGGTAATGATAAAAGCTACAGATGATAACAACTTGCTCATGTTTGCATAAGCATCAGGTTTGCAAAACACTATGTACGGTATCCTTTCAGCCTGTAAGGTAGGTGATATTATTATCTTTCCCATTTTACTGATATAATGGGTGTCATCAGGGCTGCCTCTTTTGGTCCATATCTGTTCTGCTTTGTCTAGAGCACTGACTGCTGGAACTGAGCTGGACTCCCTTGGGTAACTTCTGCTCTGGGCAGCAAGAGCTGAGTCAGCACTCATGAATTTGGTACTTTCCCTAGGATGGCAGGAGGAGGGGGTTGCAAAGATGTAGGAAGAGCTGCTCACTCAGTAAAATTTAAAGGGAGATACAATTTCTTTTTTATTCTCTTCTTCCTCTCCTCCAGTTGGATGCCATGGAAATATTGAATCATTTCTCTCTGTCTCTCCTGCTCTTTCTGTTTGTCTGTCTCTTTCAAACTTCCAGGCAGTAATTAGGACTGCTGTCCACATGTGCTGACTGGATGAGCTTGAACCTGGGTCTCAAGACCCTTGCTGCCTCTGTTTTGTTTTTTTCATCCTGATGACCAAATAGTGATCCTGAAACAGACCTTTCCAGTCTTGGAGATAACCTCCTGAGTCCAAAGATTTAGAAGCTCCTACATTTGCCATTTGGAACTAGCCACACTAAGGGAGGTATGATAGTGCTCTTCAGAGAAGAAAACCACTGACAGATAGATAGGAAGATGAACCGAAGCACTGGTCTGCCTTGTTTGAAGACATGGACCCCAAGGGAGTTATTTGGACAGTGCAGAGGTGAAGGTGAATTGTCTATTTAGCAATCTTACTGAAAGTCTCATGTTTTAGTGTTTTAAGTATTAACCTTCTGGAAGAGCTTAATTGGAAGTGAAAATAGTATTGGATTTGGAATCAAGGACCTAAAAGGTTTTGAAAGAAGGTCCTTAATTCCAAATCCAGTATTATTTTTACTATACCATAAAGCTAATGTGTGAATTGGTTTGTTTTACTTCAGATTTAACTCCTATAATTTTTTGAGGTTACAAGGACCCAGGGACGGGGACTCAAGTAAGTTCCTTATGTCAGGTATCCAGAGAATGAATGGATAATAGGAAGACAACACTTAGCAGTGGGGAAGTCTCTCAGATGATTGTTTAGAGTATTTGCCACCATTACCTAGATGGGCCTTTGATCTGTAGAGATGATCTATAGTCACTGGTAGCCCTGCCAATAGACACCAGCTAAGCCAGCTTTGACAGGATAGTTTGTATGGGGGATGGACCTAGAGAGAATGCTCTGTATGTGCACCACACAGAGAAGGGCTTTCTCTGAGAATCTTACTTGGAATGCCAAGGGTGAAATAGAGTTGATGAGGGAAAACAGTCCTGTTACTTGACTGTTGTTTGGAGTCAAATTGGTGCCTTACTGGAACTCAGAATCCAGGAGCCTTCTTAGCACAAAACCAATTGTATATTAACTTTAGCAAACTTCAACAATAACAACAAAAAGACAAGACAACAGAACAGACGCACCACAGGCTATTTTAAAATTTTATTTATTTACTTTTAGTTTACAACATTCAATCCCTTGAGTTTCAAATTTTCTCTCCCTTCCTCTCCTCCCTCCTACCCCTCATGGTAGCACGCAATCAATGATAGGATCTACACATGCCTTCACATTAAACATTAGTCAGGTTGTAAAGAAGGATTATAACCAATGCAGTGAACAATGAGAAAGAAGGAATAAAACAAAACAAAAACGAGAGAGCAGATAGTTTGCTTCAGTTCACATTCAGAGCCCATAATTATCTCTCTGGGTGGATAGCCTTTTTCATCATGAGTCTTTTGGAATTGTCTTGAATCGTTTTGCTGAGAAGAGCTGTCTATCAAAGTTACTGTAGTTCAGTGTTTTTTTTTTCTTTTTTAAAAATTGTTTAATTGTAATTTATTTTCTTGATTACATCATTCATTTCCAGTTTTGAGTTACAAATTTTCTCCCCTTTTTCCCCTACCCCCAAGCCCAGAACAGTGATCCCACCGTGAAGCCCCTCCCACAATCTGTTCCCTTTTATGTCCTCCTCCAACGCCCCTCTAACTTTCTAGTAGGGCAGGAAAGATCTCCCTACCCCAGTCCCTGTATGTCTTATTTCCCAGTTGCATTTGATTGTATAGCTTTAATTTCTAGATTCTTGCAATTCCTCCCCTGTCA
>CM053593.1:218998339-219033150 GCA_028646575.1 Pseudocheirus occidentalis
TCTCCTGGATCTATTTTCCAGATCAATGGTTTTTTCAGGGAGATATTTCACATTGCCTTCTATTTTTTCATTTGTTTGGATATGTTTAATAGTATCTTGATTTCTCATACAATCATTTGCTTCCATTTGCTCCACTCTAATTCTGAAGGAATTATTCTCTTCAGAAAGCTTTTGAGATTCTTTTTCCATCTGGCAAATTTGACTTTTTAAGGCATTCTTCTCCTCATTGGCTTTTTGGGGCTATTTTGCCATTTGAGTTAATCTATTTTTTAAGGTGTTATTTTCTTCAGTCAGGTTGTTGACTCTCTTTTCATGGTTTTCTAGCATCATTCTCATTTCTCTTCCCAATTTTTCTTCCTCTTCTCTTATTTTGTTTTCAAAATTCTTCTTAAGTTGATCTATGGCTTGTAGGCAGTCTTCATGTTTCTTGGAAGCTTTTAGTGTGGGAGTTCTGACTGTGTTGTCTTCCATGCTTTGATCCTTTTTGTCCCCAAAGAAGGAATCTAAAGTTCAGTTGCTGTTCTTACTTTGCTTCCTTTGCCTGCTCATGTTGCCAGTCAATTAATTACTTGATTTTTTAGCTCTGTGGAACTCTGCTTCCAAAGGGAAAAGCTCTGTCCCAAATTGCTGGGGGTTTTCACAGCTGCCGGAGCTATTGGGAGGCAGCAATTTTTTTTGCCTCCCCCACCAGCTGTGGCTCACTGAAAACGCACTCCAGGACCACCACTCAAGACCACAATCTGGATCCAGGCCACTCAACACAAGAGCACTTAGCCTCTGAACAATTCCTTGGCCCCCCTGCAGTCTGCAGGCTGAGGGCTCTGAAGCAGCCATGTGGAAGCTGCTGCAGGGTTGCAGTTTCTGCTGCTTCCTTGCCCTAGAGGCAGTTCCTCTAGACACTTTTCTCCCCCAACTTTAGATGGGTTCAACTGACCTTTCACTTAGTTCTTATTTCTTATGGCTTGATAATTCTGGAAATCGCCACAGCTACCGCTGATCCAATCTCCTGAAGGCTCCATCTGCAGCTTGTCCAGGCTGCCCCTGGTGCCAAGCCACTGTTTCAGCCTGGGCTCTTTTCAGTTCCCAGCATGTTGCGATGAGCCCTTCCTGCTGAGCTGCCTTTAGCAGGAGATGTGTTTGTCTCTGTTTTTGTGAGTTTTGGAGCCCTAAAGTTTGTTTAGAGTCATATTTTATGGGTATTTGAGGTGGCTATGTGGGAGCTAAGGAATCTTGTTCCTTCTATGCCGCCATCTTGGCTCTGCCCCCCATGACTTCACTTTAAATTGACTTTGATTTGGGTGAGGGAAGGTTGTGCAAGGACACCAGCCTCACTTTCTCCTCCAGAGCCACATGTGAACTTAGCACCTCCTGACTCCAGGCAGCATACACACTCTATCTGTTTCACCACCTACCTAACTCCTTTATGTAGCTTATCTATTAGTATATTTACGTTCAAATGTAACCTCAGACACTTACAAGCTTTATGACCCTGGGCAAGTCACTTAATCCTGTTTGCCTCATTCCTCTTCTGTAAAATAGACTGGAGAATTTAATGGTAATCCATTATTATAGTATCTCTGCCTAGAAAATCCAAAGTGAGGACATGAACAATCAGACACAGCTGAAAAGACTCAATAAGAATAACCAAGAAGGTCAGAGTCTTGGCTGCAATGATTGGAATGCAGGAAGGAGGTTGCTAGCTCTGTCCTGGCATTACACAATATTCCTTAAGATTATTAAAGTTTTGATATAATTTAAAGTAACCATGATACTATCTGCAAATGTGTTTTTTTTTAATTTCAGCAAATATTTATTGTTTCTCTTGTGTACAAAGTACTCTGCTCCATGTTGGGATATAAGGGGAAATTGAAAAAAAATCTATTTTACAATAAATTCCACTATGAGAACAGTTTTACATTTATCTGCAAAATTCTTGATAGGAACTAAAAGGAATTTATTCTCCCCACCCAAAATATCAAGAAGGCTTGGAGAAATCTCTTGAAGGAGAATGTTGAACATTGTTAAACTAAAAGAGATAAAAACACCATTAACTACAGGCAAGTTGACTGGACAGTCTCACAAAAGAGTGCTAACACTTCTTTTGAAGAAGGAGACCCAACCCCAGCCCCAGAAAAAAAACTCCAGCAACTTGAGAAACAGATTAGAACATCAGTGTGGCATACACAACTGTCTGGGAAATGAACCATTAAATCCATTCTAGCTGAGGCATAACCCTGGGAATCTTGTGAGTCCTATAGGTAATATTCCCATTCTCATTGGCATCATGAGTAACCATGGCAAATTGTATTTCTTTATGTCCTGGCTTATTTCCCTTCTGAATTTGAAGTCTTTATGGCAAGGAAACAATATATATATTTCATTGGAATGGATTTCTACAGTGTAGAGGAAGAGAGGTGTTATTTATAGATAGACATGTCACTTCAGCCTCAGGAAGACCTGGCTTCTAATCCTGCCTCTGACTGTGTGATTCTGGCTGTGTGAGTCTAGGAAAATTCCTTAACCTGTCTGTGCTCCAGGCAACTCCCAGACTAAAAACCTCAGGACAATGGGAGATGTGTTATTGGGAGAGTGAATTTCCTCTCACTACATAAATTGAAGCACGGGTCTAGATAATTTATATTTCTATTCGTCCTAAATGAAAACTTTTCTATTTCATTTATGGCTCCTGGGTTTTGATAGTGAATTCCACATCTGCATAGCCAGGGTCACCCCCAAACAATGGAGTAAAACACAGAGTTATTTGGGATTCATGATTCTCAGATTTAAATATCCAACCATAGATAGATAACCATATAATGATAAAAAGTATCCTAGGAGACATTCTTTATACAATGAAAGAAACTCCGTCTTTCCATTTCAAATATCATTTGTGGATGCTGGGTTCCTACTCACCAAAGTCCCAAATGCATTTCAATCAGTTAAAATAGATCCATGCTTAGCTGCCTTCAGCCTGTCTTTATGGGGAAATGGGAGGCCTGCCCTTCACATGATTCTCCTCCCTCTTCTCCCCACCCTCATCTGCACTTTGAATCATTGGTCCTTTGTATTTGGACTTTCCCCAAGTATCCCCAGGGGAGCCCAGATTACAAAAAGGGAGGCTCGTCCATCTAGGTCCTGGTCAGATTGTTTGCTCTCTTCCTGTTTTTCGGAAAACCAGGACTTGAACATCATGGCTGCGAAGCCCAAACTTTATTACTTTGATGAAAGAGGCAGAATGGAATCGATTCGCTGGCTCCTGGCAGCTGCTGGTGTGGAGGTAGAGCTTTCAGTTCTTAGATTTGTTCTTTTTCTTTAGACAGAGTATATATTTACTAGTGGAGAAGTCACGTGGAGTTTAGTGAGTGATTCCCTCCCGAAAGGGGTCTAATGATTGTGATTACCATCTTTTTTTTTTCTTTAACAATGAGAAGAGTCTCAGGAGCAAGTCGAAAGTCCCATTTATCTTGATAATTAAGTTCTCCTTCTGAAGGTGGAAGCAGAGCATAGTAGACAGATCACTGGATTGGGATTCAGCAGATGTGGGTGATACCTCCAGCTAGCTATACCCCTTTAGGCAAACCTCCTTGCATCTCTGAGACTCAGTTTCGCCACTTGAAAAATAGAGGAGTTGGATTAGATTCTCTCTGAGATCCCTTCTAACTTTAACTGTCTGTGATCTTTGCTTGTACTGTTACTGAAAATTATCAAGAAACATAGAATTTGTTTCTAAAGAGATTTAAACAATCTTCAGTTTTGTGAGTTTATTTTTTTTTTAAATTCAGCGAGCATTGGGGAAGGTTCAGATTCTTTATATACAAGGTCCTCCTAAAGTCTTTGCAAAGTTTCTAAACTTTTAAACATTGATAGTTTAAACTGAAATGCTAGAAAACATGTGCAGTAATCTTTCAGGTGGTAATGAATGATTTTTCTGTCTCCTCTTTTATACTGATTAATCACTTCCCTTCTCTGGGGTTCAGTTTCATCTCCTGCCAGATAAGCAGATTAGAGGCCATAATCTCCAATGTCCCTTCCAGCTCTGCCTGCCTCCGAGGATCTGAGGGACTTCAGTTCTGCTAATCACAGAAAACTGTTCTGTCACAGGATTGAAAATACAGAGGGGTGGCTAGGTGGTGCAGTGGATAGAGCACTGGCCCTGGAGTCAGAAGGACCTGAGTTCAAATCTGACCTCAGACACTTGACACACTTACTGGCTGTGTGACCTTGGGCAAGTCACAATCCCAAGTGCCCTCCAAAAAAAACTAAAAAAAAACAAAAAAAAAAAAAACACAGCTACTTTGTGGAAAGCTGTAAGGGGTGTATTATTGTTATTTTAAATGATTTAAAATTTTAGCAATATTTTTACCATGATGACATATTAAAATTTAGCTGTATTAATGTCTATATTGGAAATATCAATAGATAAAATCCTCATAAACAAAAGCTGTTTGGGTGGATCCCCAAAAATATTGTATTATAAGTGTAAAGGGGGATTTTGAAAATAAAAAGTTGGAGAAGTATTGAATTACAGCAACATAAAATCATAGTTGAAGAACTGCAAAGAACCTTGGAGGTAATTTTGGTTCTCATTTTTGCAAAGAAGGAAACTGAAGACCAGAGAGGTTAAATGACTTACCCAGGGTCACCCAACTAGAAAATATGCATCTAAAACGATTTGAATTCAGCTCTTTGTGACTGCTAATCTTGTGCTGTCCCCATGATATCACTTAGTTGTCTTAGGTGATCTCTAAGGTCCCTCCCAGTGCTCACATTTATGATTCCATTGCTCTGATACCCTTGTGTGTCCTTCTCCTTCTAGTATGAAGAAGTGCTTTTCAAAACAGCTGAAGAATTTGGGAATTTTGTCAAGGGTGAGTTCAAAGCCTTGCTATTGAGCTGTGCTACTCCATGAAGATCAGATTAACTACCATTGCCTTGCCTGGAATGACATACAGAAAATCTCTAGGATCCTTCCTAGCACAATTCTGATTCTACAGTTGTAAAAAAGTATGTTCTAAATCATAGCACAGATGGGGAATGACATGGAACAGTGCACAAGTGTGCTTCTCTGTACCTCTGAGGTAGGATTTGTATTTCAAAACAAACACGTCAGGGAAGAAAGTAAAGGTTTTTTTCCTCCTGAAACAAAAAGCCCTGGCCTTCCATGGAGGAATGTGGTGGAAGTAAAGAGTGATGGGACTGAAGACAGGTTGCAGTTGGGTCATGTGGGATGCTGATAATATAGTAACTGCCCCCTAGAGCTTGTGAGCATCAAATCAAAATATTTTTTAAAAACACGTAGCATAGTACCTGGCTCATAGCAGAATAATGTAGAATAATAGTAGAATAAGTAGAAATAAATGCTTATTTCCTTCTTTTTTTCCAGAAGTGGGTCCCCTATTCCTCCACCCCTGGAGAAAGTAAAACTTTATCCTCTGAAGCAGAGTCCTAGCTCTCTATAAACTGTCTTTACTTAAGGCAGCTGGTTGGTGCAGTGGATAGGCTGCTGAACCTGGAGTCAGGAAGACCAGAGTTCAAATCTTTCTCAAACCATTGCTGTGCAACCTTTGTGCTCTGTGATCCTGAGCAAATTACAAAAATTTAAGTCTTGATTTTCTCATTATTGAAATGGTTCAGGGTTGTTGTGAGGAGCAAACATGACAATATATGCAATGCAAAGTACTTTGCAAACTTAAAATATAAAAATGCTGGTAATTATTAACTGTGAGAATGCAGGAATCAGGAAATAGGAATATTGTGATTGAGTAAGGAGAATGAGAGGCTGGCAAACTTGACCTGACTCGAGAAAGTAACTGGAGAGTATGGCAGCCATAGACTTTATAATGAAGCAAGTAAAAATTTAAGGCTTATACAAAGTTCTTTATAATAACATATGCACTAGCCGTAGTATTGTTCCCATTTTATAGATGAGAAAACTAAGACTCAGAGAGGGTAAATGATATTTCCAGGGCAACCCCCTAGTAAGTGGTAGGACCTGGATCCAAACCCAGGATACCTGATTTTAAATCTACTTTAAATGCCCACCATAAACTCTGCTATACTACTGCAACTTAAAGAGCGTCCCAAAGTTCTCACATATTCTAGTCTCTGTTGTAGAGTAGCTCTCATACCTGAAATTCTTTGAGGATAAATTTTAATCTGTTCAGGCACATCCTTGTAAAACACAAGCACCCTTTGAAGTGGCAGTTTATGTATTAATTTGCCTGCACCTTTATATGAACTAGCTTTCATTCATTAAATAGGCATTTATTAAATGACTAGTTTTTGAGGAGCTCTGAGCTAAGTAGCTCAGGAAAATACAAGGATAAACAAAACTGGGGTCCTGCCCTCAAGAATTTTACAATGAATTTTACAGTCTAGTTGAGATGAATTTGTCTCTAAGGTCCTTTGTAGCTCTCAACCTAGGATTCTGCAATCCTAATTTTTACCCCCAAATTGCACATACATAAACATTAGAACACAATTGGTACATAACAGTAGCAGAAAGTACTGTGAAATCAGAGGATCAGAGAAGATTGCATGGAGTAGTGCTTGAGTTGGATTCCCCGGGATGGGGAAGATACCAATAGGGGATAATAGGGAAAGGCATTCTAGGATAGAAATATCATTCTGTGTATGGGATTTGTCAAGTAATCATGAATAGCCAATTATTATTTTTAATAATGATTAATTATTAACTAATCATGACTAGCATAATGGAAAGGTGTCAAATTCCTGGCAAGTTGCTCTTAAGTGAAGCAGAAACTAGATTAGAATGTAATTGGGAAACATTTATGAAAATAAATAAAAATACAACACAGATAAAGTTAATCTGTGATTTTCTAAGTCAGTAAGGAACCCACAGGGATCTCTTTCTATTTGATTTTTACTTTACTTAGTGTCACAGTGGATAGAGCACCAGACCTGGAGTCAGGTAGATTTCTCTTCCTAAGTTCAAATCTGACGTCAGACATTTACTAGCTGTGTGACCTTGGGAAAGTCACAGGCTCAACCTTGTTTGCTTCACTGTCCTCATCATAAAATGAGCTGGAAAAGGAAATTGCAAACCTTGAGAGTATCTTTACCAAGAAAACCATAAAAGGGGGCACAAAGAGTTGGATATAGCTGAAATATGACTAAATAACAACAAATATGAAATGAGGTTGGAAAAGTCCAGTGAGTCTAGACTGGGGGTGGGGAAGGATGTTCTTTGGACTTTATTCAGGAGATGATAGGAACCAATCAAAATCTTTTTTGAGCAAGGATGGATAACACGAAGAGACCTGTGTGTCAGAAAGATTAATCTAGCGGTATGTCGGATGGAATAGCCAGCAGGTACCTGCTGGGAGGTAATTGCAAAAGAGGCAGAGGCTCATGGAAATAGAGGAAGAAGGTTCCTGGGGTCATCTGTCTAGCCCTGCCATTTTACAGATGAGGAAACTGAGATTCAGGAAAGTTAACTGAGTTGACCAGGGTCACATAAGCACAAGTGGTAAAATCAGAACTCTGGTAGAACCAAAGTCCTCCGGTTTAGAACCTAGTATTCTTTAAACCATGCCTCAGTGTCTCTTCTTATAGGTGAAAAGTAATGAGGACCTGAATATGGAGCATTGAGGTAATATGGTAATGAAGGAGTGGGAGTGGTAAGGCTGGGACAGAACTGAGAGCACTCTGCGACTGATTGGACATGTGAGACAAGCACAGAGCCTCAGGGAGTGGATTTTTGCAATAGGAGGCCATTTGGTGACCTTTAAGAGAGCAGTTTTAATAGTTTTGTTGGTAGTTTCTGTGTCTTTAAGGACAAATGGAAATCACCTCCTCCCCCATCACACATTCTCACATGCTGGTATATAACTGGTATGAATGGTCTGCATTGGTATGTGTGTGGTGTCCTTAGAGAATGGTAAGTAGGCCAGTTTTACCACTGCATGGGATAAATGAAGGGAGTAGAGGAATTAAAAATCACTTATTAAGCATTTACTTTGTGCCAAGAACTATTCTAAGATCTGGGGAAAGGAAAAACCCTAACTGCAAATGAAGACAAGGCCTTATAATCTAAAGGGGGAGACAACACAGATGGAAGAGCAGTGGTCATGAAGGGATATTTTGATTTGGAAAGTTACTGGGGTGGTCAGTGGAGCTTTAGAGGAGAAGACTGATATAACCTTTCTAGTAGCAATGGACTTATTGATAGGATTGTGGTAGCAGCCCTGGAAAGGAGAAGAGGCTACAAAGACTATGAACCAGGGGCAAAGTAGCTACTGCCAAAGAGACAAGTGGGAAAGGAAGTGAAGCAGGGGTGGGGCCAGTGTGATATAGGAGACTCCTGAGGCGCTCTCTAGTCCTACAAAGGGCCTCAGATCTAGAGTTCTAGAGTTGAAAGGGTTAAGTCTACAACGCATCTCCTCTGGTCCAGTGAACAAAGGCAGTTGATCTGACAGGAAGTGATGGGATACAAGACTGGGAAGGTTATGGAGGACAAGGAAGAGTTTGATTTTTTTTTTTTTTAGTCTTATGGTAATTCTTTAATAGATTTTTTAAATGACAATAAAGCTGATACTTTGACAAAAGTTAGTAAGTAATCTAATTACAATGAAAGTCTCTAGAGAAATAAATCTGATTTGTTCCTATATAAGCACAGCATTGCCCTCTTATGGCATCAAAAGGACTAAGTTTTAAATTTGGCAAATAAATTTTAACTTAATGAAAACAATCCATTTCTATGTATCTTACTCACACAACTTAAATGAAATAATCAGATTAAATCTTTTATTCATTTATAAAATAAGTTTCCAGTGAATCAGAAGTGTGGGGAAGTTGGGTTTTAGATGAGACCTCAAATTGTTTTTCAGGTATTTCCTTTTACTTCTTAGTCATAAAGTCTACAGGTTTACACATTAAGTCAGTACAAATACAAAATAAATACAATGTATGTCAGGTATAAATGTCCATTTAACTTTTTTTATAAAAGGGATAAAATAAAATTGAAAACCTGATTAAAGATTTAATCATCACTACCCAAAGCAGAAATACACTACTCTGTGGTACTAGTTTATCTCCATAAAATCACAAATATAGCTCCTGCCAGCGTTGATGGTGAAAAGTTTTGACCATCTTGTTAAACAATCTGAGACTTGTCTGCTAACTTCCCAAAAAAACTGAAGAATTTCCAACATATAATTTACTTATAATTTATCACATTTAAACAGAAGAGTATGTGTTATGTGCAAAAACTACATTACAAAGAGGGAGTTATGGGAGTTTTTTGTGCAAAGAAGTAACTTGATAATTGTCATTATTCCAAAAAATTAGAAAAGACAGATTGGAAAAGACAGAGACTAGAGGTATAGAGATCAATGAGAAACATATTGAAACAATCTAGATTGGAGCTGACGAGAAGTAGGGTATGGCAGTGGGAGCTGGAGAGAGGATGGATCAGTCTATCAACAAGCATTTATTAAGTGTCTGCTGAATACCAGCTACTATCTGAGGCATGGTCAGAGATGAAAAAATGAAAGGTTTTCCTTCAGTGAGCTTATGTTCTTTAAAAGAAGCAATATATACAAATATAATCATTTATATAGCACTTTAAGGACTACAAAGCTCTTTACAAATTTAATCTTTACAATAACTCTGTAAACTCGGTGCTATTATGATCCCTGTTCTACAGATGAGGAAGCTGATATTAATAGATTAAGTGATTTGCCCAGTGTCACATAGCTAGCAAGTGTCTGAGATAGGAATTGAAATCTGGTCCTCCTAACTGCAAGTCTAGAACACTGTTCACTGTGCCACCTATGTAAATAAACACAGGAGAAGGGAATAAATCTGTATTAAACAGGTCTCATAACCTTGTCAGGTCTCAGTTTCCTCCACTGTAAAATGAGAGAGTTGAACTAGATGACTTCTAGGGTTCCTTCTGGTTCCAGCAATATGGAATCCCATGACCATTCTCCAGTGAAAGAGAGTAAGCTACTGACTTGACTTTTCTTTCTGTTTTTAGGGGGAGACCTAATGTATCAACAAGTGCGAATGACTGAAATGGATGAAATGCACATGGTACAAACCAGAGCCATCCTGAAATATATAGCTGCAAAATACGACTTGTATGGGAAGGACCTGAAGGAGAGAGCATTGTACAGTAACCATTGTATGCTTATAGTAGAACATAGAAGACATCTTTTCATTTTAGGAAATTTATTCTTAATAATTGAGATTGGCCATTGATTTGTCCTGGATCATGTGGCCAATAGAGTCCAGATGCAAGACTCGAACCCAGGAAATCCTAACTCTAAGGCTTGCTATTTACTCATTATAACCTTTGTCTCCCAATGAAATTGTGTTAAAAAGTTATCTTCTTTACAGCATAAAAGCAGTAATGCTCTTATCAGCCTGTTATGCATATGTAAAACTTTGTAACTTCCTTTCCTTGTCTCAGATGCTCAGAGGTTGGTCCTTGTGGTGGGTATCTCTACTAAGTGGGAGCAGCAAAGTAGTGGGAGGTCAAAGGAGAAAAAAAAGTCTCTAACTTCATAGTAGACAGCTGACTATACAGTAGTGATATTGGCTTTTGTAGACTACTTATCAGTCAATTAATCAGTAAACATTTCTTAAGCATTTCCTATCGCCAAGCATGTGCTACACTCAAGGAAACAAAAAGTCAAAAATCAGTCTCTGCCCTCAAAGAGCTAATATGCTAATGGACTGCTCATGGAATACATTCCCACTAATATTTTTAGGCCCATATGCAATGGACTGGACTACCCACAGATACCTAGATGACTTGCTCAGGAGAAAAGAAACAATGGCTTTGGATCTCAATAATGATCCTTTTAATAATAATCATAAAATAACTTTTTTTTTGAAAAAGCATGAGTTCAAAACCTACTCATTACTCATTAACTCAGTGAAAGTGAAGGTGTTTTAAAAATTAGTGTCTATGTTTATTAGCTTATTAGAGAGAGACCATGCGGTATAATGGAAAGTGACATTGGAAGTGACACATTGGAAGAATCATCCACATTTATTAAGCACCTACCATATGTTAGGTGCTGTTCTAGGCTAAGGGGATATAAAATCAAAGAATGAAAATATTTTGAAACAATTTTTATTCTCAAGGAGTTTTTTATGTTCTGGAGCCAGAAAGAACTGGATTCAAGCCTAGGGTTGCATACTACCTGTTTGACCCTGGAAAGGTTAATTAACCTCTTGCAGCCCCCTAAAGTGATAAGTGACAGGTGACTTGTCAGTTTTTGTGGTTGAGAGAGAAGCCTGTGCTGATGAAATCATAGATGTGGACAAAAACGCAAAACAAAAAAACCTCATTGTGGAATCTGCTCTACAATCATGAGATTGTGAGCTCCTTGAAGGCAGGAATTGTCTTTTGTCTCTTTTTATATCCCCAGCATTGAATATAGTCCCTGGCATGTAGTAGGCACTTAATAAATGTGAATTGATTGATTACATGTGCATGTTTGTCTATACCAAGTAAAAATGCCCTTTAAAACAGAAGTTGATGTTTTTAAAGTCCCAAATCGAGCTTTTTTCCATTCTAAAGATCCTAGTTGCCAATCTGTAGATGGACTATATTTTCCATATTTGACTCTTAACATATATATGATTGATCAGGGAGTGTTCTTTTCCTGGGTTTTGTGACCTGGTTCATTTAAATATTTTGATATTTCAATTTAATTGGTTTCTTTTGTAATCATATATATATATATCGTTTTATGCTTTTAGAAATATCATTCTGAGAAAATACATAGGCTTAATTTGATTGCTAATAAGGTTCAGGACACAATAATAAATGGTTTAAAATCTCTGGATTAGAGGAAAAGCAGAAAGTATTCAACATAATAGGATCATAGACATAAAGCTGAAAATGACCTTAGAAATCACTTAGTACAAACCCTTATTTTACAGATGAGGAAACTGAGGCTCAAATGAGTCAATTATCCTATTGAATTTGAATTGCCAGGGATGACTACTTTTCAAATGAATGCATCTGTTTCAAGAGAGATACAACAATTTTAAACTAATTCCTTTTCTGTAGGTAGGTCTGTTCTTCAAGGTAGGGCAAGTATTCAAAGCTTCTCTTAGAGGTCTTTGTTTGGGCAAGTCCCAGGTAGCAAGAATGCTATCATTTTAGCCTGACTTATGATTTCATTAGCAGAGGGATATCCTTTCTAACAATACAAATTAGCAATCACTGTGACTAAGAGTCTTAAAGAGTCGTTTTCAGTGACTTGTTTTGATTCATGCAATCAGTATGTGTCTTTGACAGAACTTGAACAACAGGGACCTGAACATGGGTCACCAAATTCCAAGGTTGGCTCCATAATGAGGAGGTCTTAACCTGGAGTCCATGAAATTGTTGGGTTTTTTTAAAATTTCGATAACTGTACTTCAACATGATTGGTTTCCTTTGTGATTCTGTGTGTTTTATTTTATATATTTACAACATTATTCTGAGAAACGGTTTACAGGCTTAACCAGAGTCCCAAAGTGGCTTATAACACATAAAAGGCTAGGGACCCTTACTCCTTAACTTCTCCTTGATAAATTTTTAAGTCTATACTATAATGATTAATTAATAGCTCACATTTGACATTTTCATTGGTATGTATGAAAAACATTTTATACTTTTAAAAGTATGTTAATGGAAAAGATTAAGTAAAGAGTATACTAAGTGGCTTTTGAGGTCCCTTTAGTTCTAAATCTATAATCCTATATTCTTATAGCATAGCTATGACCATATGTTAAAAAGAATATAACACGTCTGTATGGTGAGGAACAAGATCCCAAATCAGACATTTTATCTGGCTCCCATTAACTCTCAAACCACCTCTCAAAAGAGTAATTATGTGTCAGAGGTAGAGTAATATAGTTGAATTTACAGAAAAAGAGAGTGAGATGTCCAAGGTAATGGCCTTATAAATGAACACAGGGCAACACTAATCCTTAATACATTCATTATGCACTCCTCTATGAGCTTATAATAAGCCATTATGCTCAGTAGGACATGCAAAGCAATGCCTAGGCTTGTGCCTTGGACCTGCACAAACACTCTCCTGCTGTAGACACTCTGAGCACACATGCCACCTCCAGCTGCCACTGAAATAATCAGTAGGAACTGATTCTGTCTAGCTATGTGAGGAAGAAGTGGATTGGAGAAGAGAATCAGGCTTCTTCTGCCTGAGGCAGTCCCTGAGGAAGCTCAAGACTACCAAGACTGTGCAGAATGCATACTCCATCTCTCCTAAACCCCCAAAGTGGCAGAAGCTGGTGCAGTCCAGTTAGAGGAGAAAGAACCATGGAAGGAACTTGGTCAATGGGCCAAGGTGTTTGCTTGCACCAGGTCTAAAGGAAAGGGGGTTGAAATACAACTGACACAGCTCTGTCCAACCTAGAAGGTACTTAGGCAAGAGACAAGGCCCTAGCCTGGGAAAAGGACATCCTTCAACAAGAGAAGAGATTGAGACAGATTTACAGTACAACCCTGGGAATATATCTACCAACAAAGGGAGAGTTTTAAGAAGTGAGTAATAGGCTTTAAAGGGGAAAAAAGGCTAAAACTACTAATAATTTCAAGGAGATAAAAATTTGAAAGCACAAGGAGATTAATCAACAGAGAAGACAAGCAAATTAGAGGGAAGGATAAGTATTAAAGTCTCCAAAAAATGACCAAGTTCTACAAATATTGCAAGGCAAAGGAAATTGGACCTTGTTCAAGTCTCCAGTGGTTCCCTAACTCTATAAAACACAAACTTTTCTGTTTTACATTCATAGCCATTCAAACCTGGAGTCAACGTGGAGTCAGGCCACATCTTTTTAGTTTTCTCACATATTATTCCCCTTGACACAATCTACCTTCCAGCTTAATTTGCCTTCTTGCCGCTTTAAACACAATATGAAGGCTCCAGTCTTTGTCTTTGCAAAAGCACCTTGGTCACCTTGTCTGGAATGCACTCCCTCCCTTTTACTTCTGCTTCTTAGAATTCCGAGATCCCTTCAAAGCTCAGCTCAAGGGTCATTTCCTACAAGAGACCTTTTTTGACTTCCCTCACTTCCCATCCCCCCTCCAATTATTTTCCATTTATTGCATATAAACTTGGTATTTACCTATACGTTCACATCTTATTTCCCACAATGAGATATAACTTCTTTGAACGCAAGGACTGTTTCTTTTTTGTCTTTATCTCCCTAGTATAGTACCTGAAATAGAGTAGGTGATTAGTAAATGATTATGTGTGGAAATATATATATATATATATATATATATATACATAAAGAAACTTGATAAGTGTTTGTTGACTAGAGTGAATTAGAACCATTGTTCTAAGTGACAAAGTTGGTAGTATGGCAAGAACCACCTTAAGCCTCTTCTGATACAGGAAATGTCCCCTACTTTCAAGGCCACTTCATTATTGTCACTCGATGTTATCTTGTCTTTGCCTAGTTGAACCTTTCCTGGCTCATTCCAATACTGCATATTTCTTGGACGTTAATTATGTTCTCTACATTTATTAAGTGCTAAATTTACATCTTTTTAGCTATTTCTGAACATTACTTGGTAATAAGCATTTTTTTCAGGAAAAAAAACCCCAACAACTTTGATTTTAGGTAGTAAGACCCTGAGGCCCTGCCTTTTAGGGAGGAATAAAGTGAAATGTGAAATAATAGATGAAGGATCAGAGGTTTAGAGCAGGAAGAGACCTTACTTAGGAGTCTTCTAGTCCAAAGCCTTCCTTTTACAAACGAGGAAACCGAGGCACAGAACGTTTAAATGACTTGCCCAAGATCATACAGATAGAAGTAACAGATACATAATGTATGTTAGAGCTGGAGTCAGGGTGGCTGAGTGGCACAGTGGATAGAGTGCTGGCCCTGGAGTCAGAAGACTCATCTTCCTAAATTCAAATCTAATCTCAGGCACTTACTAGCCATGACCTTGGATAAGTCACTTAATCCCATTTGCCTCTTCTTATCTGTAAAATAAGCTGGAGAAGGAAATGGCAAACACACCTCTGACAAGAAAACCCCAAATGCAGTCACAAAGAGACAGACATAACTGAAATGACTGAACAACAATCACGATAACAGGAAGACCAGTTTCAAACCTTGTCCCTGACACTTACTAGCTGTGTGAACCTTGGGCAAGTCATTGTCTGAACCTCAGTTTTCTCACCTCTAAAATGGGGATAATAATACCTGTAGCACATAGCTTACAGTATTGAGAGGATCAAATGAAATAATGTACGTAAAGTGTTTTACAAATTTTAAAGCCTTTTCTCTGTCAGTTATTATTAAATGGTTCTTCAGTCATTTCTCCTAATAATCATATTTTTATTTATGCCCTTTTTCTTTTCCAGTATTGACATGTATGTGGAAGGGATGAGGGATCTGAATGACATGATTATGTTCTTCCCATTTTCTTTGCCTAAAGAAAAACAAAAGAATTTCAACTACATCCTGGAGAGAGCCACTGAAAGATTCTTCCCAGTGTATGAGAAGGTATGGAACGGTGAGGCTGTGGGTGATCTGCCTGTAGAGTCAGTGAGATCACAAGCACCTGCTCTACTCCATTCTGAGCAAATATGGGACAATGCAGAAGCACTGGAGACCCCATGGTACAGAAAAGACTATTGGCTCTGTAGACAGTGAATCTGGGTTCAGATCCTGCCTCTGACACTTATTGCTTGTGAAAATGTGGGCATATCACTTACTAACCCTGGACTTCAATTTTCTTACCAGCTCTATGACCCTGGGCAAGTCACTTGTCCTGCCTGGACCTGAGTTTCTTCATCTGTAAAATAAGGAAGCTTGACCTAATGATCCCTAAAGTTACCTCTAGCTCATAATCTATGATCCTATAAATTCATAAAGAGCTGGAATTGGGGAAAAATAAAATATGCAGGCACCCAGAACTCAACATCAGGGATTTCAACAAAGGGCACTTAATATTCATTTTTAACATTCAATCATTGTATGGCTAGTCCTGGCACTAATCTTCTTGGGTTATTATGTACCTTTTTAGACTGGTAAATGAGGGAAAGGCTGGTGGCAAAGCTCCATGATGTCCTTTCCATAAAAATGAATTATTGTGAACCTCTATACAAAGTTGGTACAAGCTAATCCTTTTGGGATGAAGACTTACTAAATCATTTAATACACACACATATACACACACACACATTAATTACATCAGAAGACCCAATAGCGTCAGCCTATCCACAAGCATTTATTAAAGAGTCAACTGCATATCAGGCACTGTGCTCAGCCTCAATGACACAAAGGCAAAATCAAATAGACCCTGCCTTCAAGGAGCTTACATTCTTATACCTAAAAGTGTGTGTGTATGTGTGTGTGTGTGTATGTATATATAGGTATAGGTATACATACACATAGAAGTATGATGTAATTTGGGGGGAAGATAATACTAAATGTGGGGGGCAGTAAGGAAGGTCATCATGTAGAAGGAGATTCTTGAAAGGACCTTTGAAGTGAACTTGGGACTCTATGAAGGTTTTGGTAAAGGCCAAGTGCATTCTAGGTGTGGGGGCCAAACTGTGCAAACGTCTGTAGTCAGGACATGGGATGCCTTGTGGGAGGAACAAGAAGAAGGCCAGTTTGTCTGGACTTCAGACTATGTAAATAAGAGTAATATAAAATGAAGGCTGAAATAGTAGGTTGGACTCAGGTTGGAAAAAGTTTTAAATCCTATAATAATAGTATCTAACATTTATCAAGTACTTCATGATTTTCAAATAGTTTACAAGCACTATTTTACTTGATCTTCACAATGACCCTCTTAGGTGAGCAGTGCAAGTCTTATCCCCATTTTGTGGATGATGAAATGGAGTCTCAGAGAAGTGCAGTGACTTGCCCAAAGTCACACAGTAAGTGGCAAAGCTAGTAGGAAAATCGGGTTCCTTCTGATTCCCAGTTGAGAATGTCATCCATAAGACATCCTCAGTAAAACAAAACTCAGACTACGAGTTTCCAGATCATAATCTTACTGGAATGTGGAAAACAGCAAAATATAATACTAGGTTTGGTATCTGAAATCTAGGTTTCATTTCCAGTTCTGTCATTTTCTATTTGTACAAGTTGAGGAAATTGCTTTAACCTCAGTGGGATCCATTTCCTCATATGAAAAATAAGGGAGTTGGACTAGGTGATCTCTGGGTTCCGTGTACAACTCAGTCCTATATATAATTCTGAATGGCGATAAATCTTTGAACAGCTCTTCCCTGTACTTTAAGCACATACACTGTGCATTATGTTTGTCTATGTCTGTTGTAGTGTCCTCCTCCTGGTATGTTACAAGCTCCTTGAGGACAGAGATTAGATTACTTTTTGGTTTTTTACCCCCATCACCTTAGCTAGTGCTGTGCATTGTTGTTGTTGTTCAGCAGTTTTCAGTTGCATCTGACTCTTCGTGACCTCATTTGGGATTTTCTTGGAGGAGATACTGGAGTGATTTGGTCATTTCCTTCTTCAGTTCATTTTACAGATGAGGAAACCGAGTCAAACAGGGTTAAGTGACTTGCCCAGGGTCAGGCAGCTAGTAAATTTGTGAGATCAGATTTAAACTGTGGAAGATGAGTCTTACTCACTTCAGACCTGGCACTCTATCCACTGTGTCACCTAAGTGCCATGCATGGAGGAAGCATTTAATGAATGTGTGCTGATTTGTTGAATAATGTCTGAGACAGAAAAAAATGATTGTACCAGATTTGTTATGAAATTTTTGTGTTGTTACACAAACTGCCTATACCTCTTTCACAGTAGAGAAGAAATTTATCCACAAGTCTATCAGTTTCAGTTTGTGGTGACAGATAATTCACAGACTCCGTCTATTTAACCTATTTTAAAATACTTGGGGCTCTGTTCCTTGTTGTAAAAAAAATAGGTGTTGGGTTAAGAAAATTTTAGGAACAGCACTGCTTCAATTACCTAAAACTCTTATTGATAAGTCTTTTAGAAGGGGGAAGGCAAGGCAATTGGGGTTGAGCGACTTGCCCAAGGTTACACAGTTTGTAAGCATCTGAGATTGGATTTGAACTCAGGTCCTCCTGACTCTAGGACTGGTGCTCTATTCACTGCACTGCCTAACTTCCCCCTAACCTACAACTCTTGAAGGCGGATTGTCAATACAACCTGAGAATGTGGTCAACAGATGATCCCAACGGACTCTGAATACGGGCAAAGGATAATGACCAAAAAAAGGGAGTCAGATTCTGCTGTGACCTGGGTCTAGGATATGTCATGTGTTTCATTAATGGCCATAGCTAGAAGAGATCTTAGCTTGTCCTTTGGATTTGTGAATTTTATTTTCTAAGTTTTGTGACTTTCTTTAAGCTTAAGCATATTTCCTTTTTGTTGAAATATCTCCCCTCCCCTCCTTCCTGTCCTATCCCTCCATCCCCCATCCTAAGATTTGTTGAGGTTTTTTTTTCCTCCACTGAGATTGCCTTTTATGGCTAAGTTAGTGTCTCCTGTAGGATTACAAATATTCTCTGCAATCTGACTGCCTGTGGGTTATTGCCTAGAAATAATATTAAGTACTGTTAAATAACACTGCTTAGTGTTACTGATGACACAGTTGTTGAGTTGAATGTGGCCCTCAATTCATTGCTCTTGCCTTCCTTATTGTGTTATTGCTTCTGTGTGTCTGTCTGTGCTTCTTGGTTACCATTACCCCACAAGTCTACATGTTTTTTGCTTGCATTTGCACTATTACTTGTTAAACACATTTTGAAACAGAATTTCAGCCAAATGTAAGTCAAGACTTTAGGCATTTGGTGTGTAGTGATGCCATGAGAAACTCACTGAAGCTTTTTAATTCTCGTAATAATAATAGCTGATGTGTATATTACACTTACTATGTGCCAGGCACCGTAATAAGGTCTTTACAATGATCTCATTTGATCCTCCCAACAACCCTGCTTATATAGTCTGAAAATATAATGGGCAGAAGTTTGTTGAGCAGATAAACTGAAATATATGGTCAAGCTGGAAAAAGATGTTAGACCTTCCCCCACCATAGGGGGCTCCAGACCTAAGAGTCTTCTCAGGAAAGCTACGAAGTACTACAATGAAGAAAAGAATTCAAGTTCCCAAATTCTTTTTTACAATTTTCTTTCTGTATCTCTCTCCCTCTCTCATTTGGAGTAATCCATAATGAAAAATAAGGTTCTACTGGTTGGAAAGGAATTATTCCACTTACAAGAGAGAGTGTACCTGACCATGCTTTTAAAATTGTAAACTCAACCTTCAAAAAACATAAAAATTTGAATATACAAAGGAAGATTATGTAAGAGATTGTAAGCTTTTATAAGGTACCTCATACCTGGACTGCAATAGCCACTGGGTTGGTCTACCTGCCTCCATTCCAGTTCATCTTACATTTAGCTGTAAAAATAATCTTCCTTAAGTGTTAGTCGAACCATTTCTCTCTCCTATTCTAAAAACTCCAGTAGTTCCTTATTACTTCCAGGATAAAATATAAAATCCTCTATTTGGCTTTTAATTCCCTTCAAAACCTTACCTCTTCCTACCTTCCCTATCTTCTTATATTTTGCTTCTTCCCGTCTTCCATCCCCGATTACTCCGAGATTGAACAACACTGGCTTCCTTGTTGGTCTGAACATCTCCTGACTCCTGAGAATTTTCACCGATTGCCTCTCATGCCTAAAACTGCCTCCACCCTCACTTCTACCTCCTGGCTTTCTCCAAGGCAGTCAAGAGCAATGAATTGAGGGCCACATTCAATTCAACAACTATATCATCAATAAAATCCCTTTTTCAAACAGCTTTTTCCAGTTCTCCTTAGTTTTAGTGCCTTCCTTCTGAGACAACTCTGAAATTATCCTGTTTATTGCTTGCTTGTATGTAGTTGTTTATATGTTGTCTCCTCCATTAGACTAACATCCATGAGAGAAGGACCTTTATTTTTTTGCCTTTCATTTTGTGCTCCCCACATAACACGAACCCCAGTACACAGAAGGTGTTTAATAAATGCTTATTTTTTTATATAACTAAGAAGGTACAAATAAAATATCTATCCATCTCCTTCTCTGTGATTCTTTTTTCTGTATATTTTGGCTCTTTCCATTGTAATAAAAGTAAAAAACCAACTGGAGTTTTTAGAATAGGAGAGAGATATGGTTAGACTAACACTTAGGGAAGATTATTTGTAATACAATTATTCTTGTACATTTTTTCCCTTCACCCCTTATCACTGATCCCACAGGCATTAAAAGACCATGGGAAAAATTATCTTGTTGGCAACCAGTTGAGCTGGGCAGATGTACAGCTGCTTGAAGTCATCCTAATGGTTGAAGAACTCAAGTCTGGCGTTCTCTCTGCATTCCCTAAGCTTCAGGTAACTCCACCAGAGGGGGTCACTATTCATCTTGTACATACCCATTGCTTTACATACTGCCTTGCCCTATACGTGTAAGATCCTTGAGGGGAGAAATGATGTTTATTTGTTTTTTTCTTTTTATCTCCAGAGTTTAGTGTATGTGAATGATTAATTCACATTAATTAGAACACTGTGAATGATTAATACATGTTTGCTAAGTACTTAACTTAGCATATGATAATTAAATATGAGATTTCCATTGTGTGGATCCTTTCTCTACTGACCCTAACTCTATATATCTCCCAAAGCCTCCTTCATAAAGGGTCTTCATGAGGTGCTGTGGCCCAAAACAGTGGTTAACTATTGAGCACCCTTCTGTTGATGAGTCTTAATGAATTTACCTGAATGTGTTTTCAGATGGTGGGAAAATAGCTCTGGGCCAGGTCCAAACTCAAAGTCTTTCCAGCTTGGTGGGGCCACCTAAAACTTTCATTTTACTAGTACAGATTTTGAGAATTATTGGTCCCCTCATATCAGTTTGAGCAAACAGAAGAGGATTTTAATGGAAGACATTCCTCAGATCTATTTACTGCTAAATCAATAGTTAGTACCTATTATGCACAAAATATTGTGCTAATCTCTGGGAGTAGAAGTAGGGAAATATAAAAATGAAAATTTGCCCCCCTGGGCTTACAATAAAATTTTGTAAAATCTATCAAATTTTGCTAAAGTTTTCCTTTTTGATTTCCTATGTAGCTGTTTTTCTTGTGGGCAGGGGTGGTCTGAGGCCACCATTCATTGGTGTAGGGAAATACTGTTGAGCAAACTTATCTCACCAATGAAAATGAACACTAACATTGTAGCTTAAAGTCATAGAAGAGTGTCTGAGTGTGACAAGAGGTTAGGTGACTTGCTCCGAGTCACAGAACCAGTATATGTTAGAGGCAAGACATGAACCCATGGCTTCTTTGAGTATGGAGGCTGATTGATGCTCTATCCACTACCTCAAGTTGTTGGCTTTTAACAAATGTATACAAAAAAAAATTTAACAGAAAAAAACCTAGTTGTGATATACATTTTGAAAATAGAAGGCTGTTCCTTTATATATTATATAACTTAAAAGTGTGCCCTATACATTTGTAGAGCAGGGAGTTCCTGAGGACTTTCAAAGATCACTCACTGCCCATAGAGTGAAATGTTTGCACAGTATTCCCCCAGGATGAAATAATTTCCAAAGTATCTTGGCAAGAGCACCCCTGGGCCCTTCCTTCACTGTTCAAGGCTAATTGCTTCATTTATAGATGATGCCATTTTTTTTTATTTTAGGAGTTTAAAGCTAGAGTCAGCAAGCTCCCCAGGATTCAGAAATTCCTTCAGCCTGGTAGTCCTAGAAAACCGCTATTGGATGATGCAAGTTTTGAAGTTTTAAGGAAGAACCTGAAGATTGATAAAACCGTTTTTCTTAAACATATGGGCTGAATATTTACAAATAAAGAATTCTAAAGAGAATAATTAATATTTTCATTTCTATCTGTAGTCATGCCCACAGAAATACTAGGATGTGCTCCCATGTGATTCCTAGGTTCAGTGACTAGCAAATATGATTCCTCCCTACAGAGCTTATTGTAAATCAGAAAACCTAAAGATTTCATTTAATTAGAACTTCACCTTACTTAGGGTTGTAGAATCACAGATTACTTTCTCATTTTTGTACCAAACTTAATAAACAGATCAATTTAGAGGTAGGAGAGAACTTGGAGCTTGTTTAATGCAGTTCCACCCTCCCAGCTGTCACTCCCTCCCCAGTGCTTTTTTCTGGACCAGAAACTGAAGCCCAATAATACATACAGGGACGGGGGCAGGGAGCTCCTCCCTTCCCTGCTAGAAAGCTAGAGGGGTGTTAGAGGAGGGCATAAAAGGGAACAGATTGTGGGAGGGGTCTTACAATGGGATCAATGTTCTGGGCTGGGAGGTAGGGACAAAAAGGGGAGAAAATTTGTAACTCAAAATCTTGTGGAAATGAATGATGTAACCAAGAAAATAAATTAAGATTTAAAAAAAAAAAAAGAAAAAGAAACTGAAGCCCAGGGTAGTTATGAGAAGTACTCCAAGACCATTCAAATAGTAGAACGGGTATTCAAACTGAGGTCAACTATAAAATATGGATAACAATAGCATTTACCTCCCAGGACTGGTGTGAAGATCCAATGATATAATACTGGTAAAGTGCTTAGCATTGTGCCTGGCACACTCAAGAAATACCTCCTCCCTTCCCTGACACCTCCCATTCTAAATTCAACACTAATTCCACTTTTATGCTACCTCCCTTCCAATTAATCCAAAAATTTTCTGCATTGTACTTTTGGGAGAAAGTTACAAATCATGAGTAAAGAAGATGATAGTAAAGTTTATTTTAAGAAATTATTGGATGATTCTTTAGGTTCAGTATAGATGCTAGCATTTTATGTCTATCCTTTGGTTCTTAAGGATCCTCAACAAAAGAAGATATATTCAGTTATATTCATTCCAAAGGATTTAGGCAGGAAAGTAGTCTGATAATATCTAAAAGAGATTTTCAATTTAAAAAATGGTTAACTTTCAGTTAACTAGAAATTTCAATTAAAGAAAATGCCCATTCTCTCTGTGTCACATTGCTTCATTGTGGTTTTACTCATGTAAAAAAAATATTACTTTTAATACTATCAAAGAAAGCAACTGAATATTAACTTAGAAAATCTCCCCTTTTGAAAAAGCCATTGACCAAGTGCAAACTCAAGCAACAGTTTCGGGAGAGAACTAGTGTTTTCATTTTTCCAAGCAGATAATCTATCTGTGCATCATTTTGTTAGAATTCATTGTAAAAAAAAAACAAGCTAAAAAGAACTTTTCATAAACCCTAAGTTGAATAAAATGGGTTTAGTCATATGTAGCTTTGTAAATAATTTATTTCAGGGACAGTGGGAAAATTTCCCTGACCATCATATCATGCCTCCCTATTTGCTTAATGTTACCTGAAATTCCTCCAAAAGCAGAAAAGGCTTTGCAAAAATTAGGGACAAAAGTCTAAAAGGTAAATGCCTATACCCTTTGATCCAGCAATACCACTACTAGCTCTGTATCCCAAAGAAATCATAAAAAAGGGGAAAGAACCTACATGTACAAAAATGTTTGTAGCAGCTTTTTTTGTGGTGGCAAAGAACTGGAAATTGCGAGGATGCCCATCAGTTGAGGAATGACTGGACAGATTGTGGTATATGAATGTAATGGAATACTTTTTTGCTATAAGAAATGAAAAGCAGGCAGATTTTAGAAAAACTGGGAAAACCTTACCTGAACCGATGCTGAGTGAAATAGTAGTAGCAACATTGTACAATGATTAACTGGGAATGACTTGACTCTTCTCAACAATACAAAGATCCAACACAATTCCAAAATGATCATGGTGAAAAATACTATCCAGATCTAGAGAAAGAACTGATGGAGTCTGAATGCTGATTGAAGCATAGTATTTTCATTTTTTTCTGTTTTTTTTCATGGTTTTTTCCTTTTGTTGTTTCTTCTTTCACAACATGACTAACGTGAAAATGTTTTACACAATTTTACATGTATAACCTACATCATATGGCATCCCATATTAGGTAGGGAGGAAGGGAGAAAAAATTGGAACTCAAAATCTTTCAGAAAATTAATGTGAAAATTGTCTTTACATGTGATTAGAAAAAGTAAAATCCTATTAAAAAAAAGAAAAGATAAATTCCTGGCAGAGGTAACTGACAAATATAGGATATAAATATCTGAGTCCATTTCACAGAATGGATGGATCAACTTTTATATTTTTTTACCCATAACCAGTAGCAGAGCTAGCATAGTGTGACTTTGTTCAAGTCTTGGAAATTTCAAAACTGAAACATTTATGATCCTTCAGTATTATTGGAACAGCTGAGTGTCACACCTAGTTAGTAAGAATAATTAGTTAAAATAGGGAAGTATCAGATAACCATACTTCATTCCCCACTCTTGAATCCCCCTCTCCCCCAGCTCTACCATGGGTGGGCTTTTCCCCTCACCTGACACAATCCCTCTTTCCTTCTCCCTTTCCCCAGCAGTTTTCCTATCATCAGCTTTCCTGCATTCCAAGATCTCTGCCATGATCTCAAGTGAATTGAGGATATTTTTCAAGCATTTGTTCTGGGTATATTTAATGCCCCTTGCTTTAGATTTAAAAATTACTATTTATAGCTCTTGCCAAGAAGTTAGATAGCTATAGCTCTGTGATATGGTTTGAAATTAATTAATGTGTGTCTCCTTCATTTGTGTGAATTTTTTACCTTTTGTTCCTCCAAGTGAATTCCATTTAATTTTTTTCTATGAAATTTCTCTTTCAGTACATGATTGATAAACTCTTAAATCTATTAATTAATTTAGGCAGTATTGTCATTTTCACTTCATTAGTTCTATTCAACCACAAAAATTGACTATCTTTCCAATTATTTAATTCTCCCTTTATTTATGCAAAAAACTTTTTATTTATAGAAGGGGCCATCTTGATGACATCCGATGAATTTGAGCTGAAATGGGACATAGTGGATGAACTTTTTTTAAAAAAAAGATTCGGCTTGAAGGGAGTCAAGATGACAGCACAGAAACAGGAGAACTCTGTGAACTCCCCCCCATAACCACCTCAAATACCTATAAAATATGACTTTAAACAAATTTTAGATCTCTAGAACATACAAAATGACAGAGAAACAAGGCTCCTGCTGAAGGCAGCCTAGGAGGCCCACAGGAAAGATTCACTGCAATGCATAGAGAGTTGAAACAAGCCCAGCCTGAAACCACAACTGTAGCCCCAGGATAGCCAGGACAAGCTGCAGCTGGAGCTTTCAGGAGAGTGGATCAGCAGCAGCTGTAACAGTTTCCAGACTTATCAACCCATAAGAGCCAAGGACAAAGTGAAAAGTTGGTGGAAGTCAGATAAATTTGGGGGAAAGTAGTGGATCTAGCCATCTACTCCCAGAGCAAGAAAGCAGCAGAAGCAGTCCCTGCAGCCACCTCCATGTGGCTGCTTCAGAGCTCCTGGCCTGCAGATTGCAGGAGGGCCAAGCAATCATTCAGAATCTAAGTGCTCTTGCCTTAACCTGCCTGGATCAGGATTGTAGTCTTGGGTGGTAGTCCTAGGGTGCATGACCAGTGAGCCAAAACTGGTGGGGGCTGCAGAGACAGTGGTCTCCTAATAGCTCTGGCAGCTGCAAAAACCCCCAGCAATTTGGGACAAAGCTTTGCTCTCTGAAAGCAGAGTTCTATGGAGCCCAAAAGTCAAGTAATTGACTGCCAACGTGAGCAGGCAAAGGAAGTAAAACAGGCCCAGCAATAGAACTTTAGATTCTTTTTGGGGGGACAAAAAGGATCAAAGCATGGAACAGGAGGAAGACAACATAGTCAGAATTCTCACACCAAAAGCTTCCGTTGTTTTTTTTTTTCTGTCATTTTGAGCATTCTGTAGTTCTAAAATTTGTTTAGAGTCGTATTTTACAAGTATTGGAGGTGGTTGGAGCAGAAGCTCAAACAAGTTCCTGCTTTTACTCTGCCATCTTGGCTTTGCCTCCAGGCTGGATTTATCTTAAGAGGACCTGAGTTTGAATTCTAGCTCTGACGCTGTCCAAATAAGTTTCCTAGGTGTCCCCAGGGTTCTATCTCTTCTATACTCCTTCTATACTGTTTCATTTGGTGACCTCATCAAGTCTAATGGATTAAGTTAAGATAATGCTGTTGATTCTCTGATATACTTATCCAACCTTAACCTCTCTCCTAATCCCCAGATTGACATTTCCAACTGCCTATTGGATATCTCAAAATGAAATGTCCCATAGACTCATTACTTAACATGTCCAAAATGGAACATCTTCCTCTTGACACCCCCCCCCCCTTTACTTGCTTTGCAAACTTCCCTCTTACTTTGAGGATATCCTCATTCTTCCGGTCACCCATACCCTAACCTAGGTGTCATCTTTTACTTCTCACTTCCACTCATATATTCAACCTGTTGCCCAACCCTCTCAATTATACCTTTTTAGCATTTCTAATATATGCCCCCTTCTCTCCTCTGACATTTTCACTACCCTGTTGTAGAACCTCATAATTTCATTCTTGGACTATGGCAAAAGTCTGCTTGTTTGCTCTGCCTCAAGTTTGCCCCTCTCCATCTTCCACTTGGCTGTTAAGTTATTCTTCCTTGCACATAGTAGGCATTTACATACTAGTTGATTTGACTCTTAGGTAAACTCCAATAGTTCCCTATTGCCTCCAAGATCAACTATAAAATCCTTTATATGGTGCTCATAACCCTTCATAAGCTGGCTTCTTGCCTTTCCAGTTTTCTTAAGTCCTATGCACTCCTAGTATATTTTGGCATGCAGTGACATTGGCTTCCTTACTGTTCTTCAAATAAAATGCTCGTTTTCTGACGGTGTATGTTGATCAATTTGTCCCCCGTGCCTAGAATTCTCTCTGCTACATAGCTTTCCTGGATTCCTTTGATTTCTAGCTAAAATCCCACCCTCTATAAGAAGCCTTTACAGATTCCCTTTAATGCTGCCTTTCTTGTATTGATTATCCCTGGTTTATCTGTCTCTGGGTGTGTACTATATACGTATGCATACATATATAGTATACACCAACATACATATACATGTATATATGTGTGTGTGTATATTTATCTATCTATTTGTACATAGTTATCTGCATGTTGTCTTCCCATTGGATTATGAACACCTTGAGAACAAGGGACTGTTTTTACCTTTTTGAATCCCTCACGCTTAGCAGAGTGGCATATTGTTTTTCAGTTGTTTCAGCCATGTCTAACTCTTCAATGACCCCATTTGGGGTTTTCTGGGTGAAGATACTGAAGTGGTTTGTCATTTCCTTCTCCAGTTCATTTTACAGATGAGGACCTGGGACAAACCAAGTGAAGTGACTTGCTCAGGGTCACCCAGCTGGCATGCGTCTGAGGTTGGATTTGAGCTCACAAAGATGAGTCTTCCTGACTTCATGCCAGCTCTCTATTCTCTGCATCTAGCCTTCCCCCTCCTCCCCCCCCCAGGCAACTGTGCCTGGCATATTAGTAGGTGCTTAATTAACACCTGTATACTTAGACCTTGGAAAATAAAGAGGCTGAACTAGGTCTTTTTTCTTTTCAAGTTCTAGTGTTCCAGGCCAACCAGACTTGAAACTTTGGACTTTTCTCTCTCCTGACTCTAACCCACCTAACCTCCCACCCCATCTACCTAATCAAGACATTTTGATTCTATCCCTGAAATCTCTTTCTACTTAACTGTTGCAATCCTTGTTCAAGGTTGAATTATCTCTTGTACTCAAAGCTCTCCTGGGAGTAGAGACCTTGACGTCAGGGTACTGAAAGCACTGGTAATCCTTCAGCTGTAGGAACATCACGGTCTAGTAACATTTTCTCCCTACATGAAGGACACCTGAAGGTGAGCTTCCTATTCCTTGCCTGAGTTGAGGTTAGCGAGGAAGGACTGAGAGCCTTAACCCTTCTTTTTCACACTCTCCTCACCCTGACCCTGTACCCATGAGCCTGACCCCAGGCTTCCTTTCCTTTCCTTCCTTTCCCTGTGCTAGTGCAACAGAATATTAATTACGTTTATACTTCTCAAAGAATGCAAACTTTATTGATCAAAGCTTACAATGTTTTTCTAAAAACAGATCATTACCACCACCACCACTACCACTCTCCTGATATTTGATAGTTGTGGGCTTTTTGGAGGAAATCAGGATTAAGTGACTTGCCCAGAGTCACACAAATAGAGTTAAGTGTCTGAGACCTGATCTGAATTCAGGTCCTCCTGATTCTAGGGCTGATGCTCTATCCAATATGTCATCTAGCTACCCCTAGGTTCTCTTTCTGCCCAGCCAAAGGCCAACTGTATCCCTTCTCTGTGATCTCCCAAGGCTCCAAATCCAAGTCAAACAATGAGAACTGTCCTGGAGCCACTGGATTTGCTTCTCAAAAATGGAGTAGGCAAGAGCCAGCCCTAGTTAAGAATAGACTAATGACTGGCATTGGTGGATTTTTCAACATTTAGTTAGCTAAAGTTGTGTACTACATAATTTGATTGGTTGTTTACTTCAAAATTGCTGATAAAATTGTGTATAATGTTTTCTCATTGGTAGACTGACTTTTTGCCAGGATCTCTGGATGTTTACCATCTGTTTTTAAGAATATACTTGTTCAGACGTGTCTGGCTAAATATCTAATAGATTTGTGACCCCATTTGGAGTTTTCTTGGCAAAGATGCTAAAGTGGTTTACCATTTTCTTCTCTGGTTCATTTTACAGATGAAGAAACTGAGGCAAACAGGATTGAATGACTTGCCCAGGAACACAGAGCTAGTAAATGTGTGAGGTCAAATTTGAACTCGGGAAAAGGAGTCTTCCTGACTCCAGGCCAGGCCCCCTATCCACTGTGCTACCCTTTAAGAATACACACATGTTGTTTATACCATACTGAAACTTATTTTAGTATTAAAAAAAACTTACAGAAAATAAACCTACTTGAACTAAATCTCAAAATGGAGGCTTAAAACTAAATGGAATCAGAATGGAAACTGACAAACTATTTGTCAAGGTAATAAAATGTATTCATATGAACTCTCCTTCCCTCATTCCCTTTACCCCTTCTCCCTCCCCCTTCTAGTTAAGGTTATGTCCTCCCCAAGCATATGAAAATTACCCTTGGCAGAATGGGCAGATAAAAACAATTTGTTCCAAAGGTCATGAAATAGCTAGATGGGGCAGTGGGTGGAGTGTTGAGTCTGGAGTCAGGAAGACTTATCTTCTTGAGTTCAGATCTGACCTCTGACAGTTCCTAGCTGTTAGACCCTGGACAAATCACTTAACCTTGTTTGCCTCTTTTCTCCTCTGTAAAATGAGCTGGAGAAGGAAATGGCAAACCACTCCAGTATCTTTGACAGGAAATCCCAAAATAAGGTTACAAAGAATTGGACATGACTGAAAAATGAATTAATAACAAAAACCATTTTGCCCATAACTTTTTACAAAATGCTTCTTTTATTGTATATTCAGAGAATTATCTATATGTGTACATATATGTATACAAATATACATATAAATATACATATATATACATACATATGCCTTGTGGGCGTGTCCTTAAACTACTGATCTTGTTTATTGGAAACTGAGCACAAAAAGGGACTAGATTCTAAAATTTATTTGGGAGCACGAGAATGATAGTTGGGAAGAAAACTATTTGCCTGTGACAGATTTCTAGACACTTTCTGTTGCTAGTTTTGTGTAATATTCATTTAGCCTTTTAAGAAATATTTAATTTTGTAAATCTAAAAGTGATCCTTTGGAAGTTTGTAGAAACTTGACCAAAAGACAGGACAAAAATACTGGCACTTGAATTTTGAATGTCACTATGTATATGAAATTACACATTTTGAGATAATATGAGCTTTAATGTTAGGTCATATTAAACTCTGAAGTGAAATTAAGCTGACCTAGTGCTGGCGGTGTAGCCATAACTTTCTGATATCAGTAAAGTAAAACTAGGAACTTGAAATTAAAACATGCCAAGGTTTTGATGCAATTGTCTTAAGATATTAATGAAACACTTCTGAACGTTCTTGTGGTGTCCAGATTCTCAGATGTTTGCTGGGTGAGTTTTGTTTAGTCGTGTTCCTCCCATCCCCCATGAATGTCTGATACATTGTAATCTTCAAACGGGCTTATCTTTGTTGCCTTGGCATAATCAGTGACTTGTGCATTCAGCAGTAACATCTTAGCAAGTTTTATCTTCCGGTAATATTGTCAGTTCATAAATAAGGATTCAAAGATTTTTTTTAACTTGCTAGATGTAAAGATGGACCTTCATGTCACTATAAGTCTAGTTATTGCTTACTGGATTAGTTCAGATGCTAGCACTACACTTGCTATGCATATTCTGATGGCATTAAAATAATGAATTCAACTGCAATATACATGTATCTGTCATATACATATAAACTTATATATTATATGCATATATATATATATACAAACACATATACATTATTGCTAGTATTTCTCCGTTAATAGATTCTATAAGCTATAACCACCATTAACGGGACACTGTCCTGGTGATCTCAACACCATCAGGCCTAATTTTATGACACTAGCCTTTGAGGAACTTCATTGTCAAGTCAACAAGCATTTATTCATTGTTCACTATTTTCCTGGCAGGGGCAGCCAGATGATATAGTGGATAGAGCACTGGACTTATAAGCCAGAAGGACTCGTCTTCATGAGGCAAATACAGTCTCAAACACTTCCTAGTCCTGTGGTCCTGTGCAAGTCACTTAACTCTCTTTGTCTCAGTTTCTTCAAAGTGCCAGAGGCTGGATTTGAACTTGCAAAACTGGGACAGCAAGGAGGTGCAAACAACAGAGTGCTAAACTCCTCTTACTTGAATTCAATTCTGACCTCAGACAAGAGGTTATATTCTAACAGAGGGAATGAATTTATAAATAGGAGCTGAAAAGGGAAGAGTGGTAGAAAAAGTCTTGTGGAGATAAGTCTGTAGTGCATCCTGGAGAGGAATAAAGAAATGGATGGCCTGGATCTCTTTCTTCATTTGGATGATCTGGGAGCAATCAGCCATTCAGAAAGAGAGAGATATAGAAACACAGATAAAGACAGAGAGACAGACACCCCACAGTTGGGAGTGGGGTACTTCCACTGTGGGAAGTCCTGGGGTGGAGTGAATATAATCAAAACAAACTCAAATACTGAAGAGGAGGGGATTGAAAAGAACGGAAGAAATAGTAGAAACCTTGAGTCTTGCAAGGCTGGAATAATAAGAAGAGAAGAACTACAACAGAGAGCAAATGGGTTGTTTCACTTAAAAGATCACAAGGAGGAAGCTATCTCTTCTACCACTTTCTTATTTGTAAAGAGGAAGGGGAAAATAAAGAGAGAAAAAAAGCACAAGAGAATCAGAAAAAGAGAAACAAAGGCTTAACAATAACTAAGAATGTGAACTGGCTGAATTAATCCACAAGATGGAAGAAGATTGCAGCATGGAATAGAAAGAAGAATTTAACAATATATGGTTTAAAAGAAATGCGCTTAAAACACAAAGATTCACATAGAGTTAAAATGAAGGACTTGAATAAAGTCTATTATGCTCTAAACAATGTGTTACAATGAGCACAAATTGTGTTCAGGCCTGTGATTTTATACTTCACAGTTTTTCAGTATGTGTTCTATTGCTTTAGATCTTTTTAAATACCGAAATGGATTTTTCAAGAACTCAAGGTCACCTCCATAAAAAGTCTTCCTCTGCCACCTCTGTGAGGTACAAAGTTGATCTCGGGTCATCCAAGGCCATGACAGAGGACTTCAAGTTCTGTTAGGTTCTACCAAATGAGAAAGGATTCAAATATTGTCCCAGGGATAAACTGCATGCCAGTTGTCCAAAGAAGAGCCTAGCTACAATCAGAAAGGTTAATCCTTAGAATGACTTCATGGCAATAATTTTTTTCAGCTATATCAAGTCAGTTCTCATACACTGTCTATTTTATAGTAGGAGTTGCAATTCATGTTGAAGTGAGTATGAACAAAAAGATGAGATGACAGCTCCTTGACATACTGAAGGATGAATTTTTGTAAGAATATTTTTGAAATTCATTTAGCACCACTGTACTTTTCTCCTCCAAATAACTGTAGAATAAATAAGAGGTAAAGTGTCCATAAAAAAATAAGGCTCTTTATTTTTTCAAAGTAGAGTTAAGTGTTTTTCCTGCATCCTGATAGAGGCTCACAAAATCTGACAGTTTTAAAAAAAGAAAGGTCAAGTTTGTTAAGCACCATAAGTATTTGTGCATATCACTTTCCATGTCTGTACCTGTAGCTACCTTATGTGTTATATATGATAAGCATCACATGATATGATATAATATATATGATAAGCATGACAATTCTTGTAGAGCAATCTAAGTCAGTGGTGTCAAAGGTGAAACAGATCCCTTCCAGCAACACATTCACTTAGGAAAACCACAAATTAACATTATGACATTTTGCATTTTTATTTATTTTGCTAAACACTTCCCAATTACATTTTAATCTGGTTAAGGTTATACTCTGCTCTCTGTCATCTACATATTTTTCAACTAAACCAATTTCAGTATAGTAACCCATTAGGAAATGGGTTGTCATCCAACCCCATGATCTCGTGATATGGGTATTTTCCTTACTCTTCTACTTAGCATTTGGACAGCAGACCAAGATTGGAACTAGTGGCACCAATCAATGGAGCTTAACCATGTTATGCTACCCGGGAAATCTCATGAACCTCCATTGCTCTCCATCCAGGGTCTCCCAACCAGCAAATAAATTGTTAAGTTTAGGACTTTCTGCACACTGTTGGAGGATTGTTTAGTGAATGTGAACTTGTTTTACATTTAGATGTAAAGATCAAAAGAGGATATACATCTGACCAGAGAGAAAAGCGTGGGAAGTTTCTGCAAAGGGTAGAGCAGAGCCACTATTAAAGTTGTGGAAGGACAGTAAACTACAAAACTATTCAGGTTGAAGTTTAGTGGGGGGAGGGGCAGAGATTGTAGTGTTTTTTAAAATTAATTAATTTTGTTTTCAAAATTCACATCCATAAAATTATGAGTTCTGAATTTTTTCCCCCTCCATCTCTTCTCCCCTTCCCAAGATGGTGTGCGACCTGATATAGGCTCTACACATACATTCATATTAAACATATTTCTACATCAGTCATGTTGTAAAGAAAAATTAGAACCAATGGGAGAAACTGTGAGAGAGAAGAAACAACAACAAAAAAGAGAGAGCAAATACTATGCTTCTATCTTCATTCAGACTTCATGGTTCTTTCGCTGGGTGTGGATGATTTTCCATCATGAACCTTGAGAGTTGTCTTAGATCCTTGCACTGCTGAGAAGAGCTAAGTTTGTCAAAGTTAGTCATTGCACAATGTTGCTATTGCTGTGTAAAATGTCCTCCTGATTCTGCTCAATTCACTCAGCAACAATTCATGTAAGTCTTTACAGGTTTTTCCAAAGTTTGCCAGCTCATCATTTCTTATGGAATAATAATATTCCATTACATTCATATACCAAAATTTGTTCAGCCATTTCTCAATTGATGGGCATTCCTTCAATTTCTAATTCTTAGCCACCACAAAAAGAGTTGCTCTAAATATTTTTGTACATGTGTGTCCTTTTCCCATTTTTATGATCTCTTTGAGATACAGACCTAGAAGTGATATTACCGAGACAAAGAGGATGCACAATTTTATAGCCCTTTAGGCATAGTTCCAAATTGCACTCCAGAATGGTTGAATCAGTTCACAGCTCCATCAAGAATGCATTACTGTAGGGGGTAGAGCCAAGATGGCAGCATAGACGCAGCAAGGTCCCGCAGCTCCCACACCACCACCCTAAACACCCATAAAATTATGAGCCCAGAGAAAGTGTAAGACTGTCAGACTCACAAAAATACAGAGAACACATCTCTCACTGAAGGCAGCTCGGCAGCAGGGGCTCATCGCGGCAGCAGGAAGGAAAGCTGGAACAGCCTAAAGCTGAGACTGCTGCCAGGCCCAGGGCATTGGGAAGGAGCTGGGCTGAGCTGAGCTGAGTGGTCTGCAGAGATTCTACAGCCTCCAGTACCTCCACATCTGCCAAGGCGTGAGGAACGGGAGAGAGGCAGCTTGGACCTCAGTGGAGCAGAGACCTGGACAGCCCAAAAGCGCAGCCATGGCCAGGCAAGGCCCCAGAGCGGCCTCAAGGAGTGGAGCCTCCCAAACCTCAGTCTGAGTCTACTTCAAAGAAAATCTAAAGCACCTGCCTTAGGGGAGCTTCAAAGCCCGGTCAAAGACAGTTAGTGAAAGTGAAACTTTGAAAATTATTTTGGGAGTGGTAAAGGAGTTCGGCCAATCTGCCCCTGGGGCAAGGAAGCAGTGGGGGAAGGGAACTGCTAGAACCAGCGGCAGCCCCCACCAGGCTGCTTCAGAGCCCCTGGCCTACGGACTCTGCAGGGGGGATGAATCGATTGATCAGGGCCAAGTGCTCTTGCATTGAGCGGCTTGGATCCAGATTGTGGTCTTGGGTGGTGGTCCTGGGGTGCACTTTCAGCAAGCCAAAGCTGGGGGGTCTTGCAACACCCCCCTAATAGCTCCGGCAGTTGGGAAAACCCCAGCGATTTGGAACAGAGCTTCCCCCCTTGGAAGCAAAGTTTCACAGAGCTAAAAAACCAACCAATTAATTGACTGGACAGCATGAGGAAAAGGAAGCAAAATAAAAACAGCCATAAAACTCTAGAATCCTTTTTTGTGGACAAAAAGGATCAAAGCACGGAATGGGAGGAAGACAGCCCAGAACTCAGAACTCCCACA
>CM053593.1:219033650-219045635 GCA_028646575.1 Pseudocheirus occidentalis
TAGATGGTTTTATCAAAGTGTGGGCAGTCAAAGGGGGAAATTAAACCTGTAATTGCTTATTAGAGTGTTGCTAGAAAGTAATGATACTGGCTTCAGTAGGCTGCTTATCAATTTCTGTTAAGTGCCTACTATGTGTTAGGGACCGTGCTAATGCTGCAAACACAAAAAGAGGCAAAAGACAGTCCCAAAGAGTTTACAGTCTAATGGAGTATTGATGTAACTCTGTCATAGCATAATGGGCATGCTGGGAATACTTTCCTACTAATGTGTTAAGGCTCATATGTAATGGACTGACCCACTCACAGATAGATACATAGATGACTTGTTCAAAACAGAAGAAATACTGGCTTTGGATCTCAAACTTGAAAAGTATAATTTTTAAATCTGTTTTTTAATGATTTATAAAAGCATGAGTTCAAAAACAATACATCAATTCACTACTAATTCAATGAAAGTAGGGATGTTTTAAAAATTAGTTTCTATGTCTATAAACTCATCATGGAGAGGCCATGACACCCATATTAGATGAATTAAACCATTAACAAGTATATATAAAGTACCTACTATGTGCTGGGGGGTAGCTAGGGGTTGCAGTGAATAGACTGCTGGGCCTGGAGTTAGGAAGACACATCTATCTGAGTTCAAATTGTGTCTCAAACACTTACTAGCTGTGTGACCCTGGGTAAGTCACTTTTCCCTGCTTGCCTCAGTTTCCTCAGGTGTAAAATGATCTGGAGAAGGAAATGACAAACCACTCTAGTATCTCTACCAAGAAAAACACAGCTGTGGTCACAAAAAGTCAGACATGATTGAAATGACTGTACAACATCTCTGTACTTTTAAAAAAGCATTTTCACACGCAATATTTCATTTGCTCCTGAATTAAAATAATGACGTATATAAAAAGAACTTTAAAGCTCACGAAGCATTTTACAAACACTATTTGATAGTGGTTCTCAATAATTCTCTTTGCTAGTAGCCATATTTTTGTTGGTGTCTCGTTCCTTTTCCAGTATTGACATGTATGTGGAAGGAATGAGAGATCTGTACGACATGATCATGTTACTCCCACTTGCTTTGCCTGAACATCAGGAGAAGAATCTTGGCATCGTCACTGAGAGAGCCACTCAGAGATTCCTCCCAGTGTATGAGAAGGTATGAAACAATGAGGCAGAGTGTGATCTACCTGCATAGTCACTAAAATTGCAAACTCTCTACTCCGATCTGAGCAAATACCTGAAAAAGCAGAAATATGGGAGGCCCCTGGTATAGAGGAAACACCACTGGCTCTGTAGACAGAGGATCTGAGTTCAGATCCTGCCTCTGCCACTTACTACTTGTGAAAATGTGGGCACATCACTTAGTAGGCCTGGACCTCAATTTCCTCAGTTTTACAGAGTAAGGCAGAAACCTATTGTACATAAAGGGTTGGTTTTGGAGTCGAGAAGTCTTTGGTTCAGATCCTGCCTCAGATACTTATCAGTTATGTGACCTTGGGCAAGCCCCTTGTCCTATCTGGGCCTCAGTTTTTTCATCTATAAAATAAGGGAGTGGGACTTAAAGACTCCTAAGGTCACTTTAGCTCTATAATCTGTGATTGTATGAATTCATAACAAGCCCGAGCTAGATAAGCTAGGTAGCCACTTAAAACACAATGTGCAGGGTGTTGCAAGAGAGACCTTTGGTAATATTCCTTTATTACACTTAAAAATCATATGGCTAGTCCTGGTACTGCCCTCTTAAGTCCTAGTGCACATATTTAGACTGGTAAATGAGGGAAGGGCTGGAGGCAATGCCCTGTGAGGATAACAATGGAAGGGTCTGATGACATTTTTTTGTACCTATCTATAAAGTTGGTACAATTCAGCCCTTCTGGTACAGATTTCGTTCTAATTAAATAATTTAACCTACACATTAAGTACATAGAGAGACCAAGAGCCTCAGCCTATCCATAGGCGTTTATTAAAGAACCAACTATATACCAAAGAGGGTGCTCATCACTGAGGACACAAAGGCAAAAGGAAATAGAGCCTGCCCTCAAGGAGCTTACATTCTATAGGAGGATACAATATTTTAGTATCCCTCTCCCCCAATCCTGCCCAAGGTTCCTGGATGGCAGAGACTAGATTGGTTTTAGCCATCACCATGCATTCCACCTCACGGGGAGTAAACATTTAATGAATGTTTATTGGTCTGTTAAACAATGGCCAGAATAGAAATTTGTTGTGCCACTATCCAAATTGCCTAGTTCTGGGGCAGCTAGACAGCTCAGTGAATAGAGCCTCAGGCCCTGGAGTCAGAAGGACCTGAATTCAAATACAACCTCAGACACTTAATAGGAAAAACTAGCTGTGTGACCTTGGGCAAGTCACTTAACCCCAATTGCCCTGCCTTTCCCCTCTAAAAAAGCAAAAAAACGAAAAACAGAAAAACCCCACAAATTGCCTAGTTCTCTGTCAAAGTGGAAAAGATATCTATCCAGGCAGTTTTGATGGATGGTCACAGTGAATTTGCAGAATCCATTGTAGTGGAATATCATTAGGAATATTTGGGTGTTTAGTCCCTGGTTAAAAACAGTGTCCTGTTAACAAAGGCTTTTAGAAACAGCCCTGTCTTCATAACTGACAGGTCTTGAGGATAGATTGTCAACACAACCTGACGATGCGATCAACAGATGATCCCATTGGTCTCCTAATGTGGGTAAAGGACAAGGGGAGTGGGGGGGTCGGGGAAGCAAATCAGCTTATACTGTAAACTGGTTCTAGGATATGTCATGTGTTTTTACTGACTGATTCAGCTAGAAGAGACTTTATGACTTGTCCTTGAAATTTGTAAATTTTATTTTTTAAATGTTGTGAATTTCCTTGAGCTTAAAAACGTTTTCTTTTGGCTGAAGTAGCTTTCATTTCATCAAAAAAGGGTTATTTCCCCCTCTTTTTTTCACTGAAAGTATACCCCTCCTTCCCCCCACCCCAGTCCAGGGTTTGCTGGGTTTTGTTCTCTTTTGGAACTCATTTTTATGGCTAACCCAGTGATTCCTGTAGGATTCTAAATGCATCAGGCAACAAGACTGACTGCCTGTGGGTTGCGGCCTACAAAGGTATTGACTGTTGTTAGCAAGTGCTGCTTGGAGTTCTCTGTTATTGATTAAATAGTTGTTGAATTGCATGTAGCCCTGAATTTATTGCTAACGCCTGCCGTATTTTATGTTATTGCTTTTGTGTGTGTATATGCTTTTTAGTTTCCATTGTTACACTCTACTATGTGTTTTTTGTTTGCACTGGGACTAGTCCTTTGCTCAATGCACTTTTGTTTGTTTTTTTTGTTTTTGTTTTTTTTGCTTTTTGGAGGGCAATTGGGGTTAAGCGACTTGCCCCAAGGTCACACGGCTGGTTTTTGTGTTAAGTGTCTGAGGCTGGATTTGAACTCAGGTCCTCCTGACTCCAGGACCGGTGCTCTACTCACTGTGCCACCTCGCCGCCCCAGCTCAATGCACTTTTAAATAGAATTTGAACAAAATGAAGGCCAGGACTTTAGACATTTAGTGTGCAGTGATACTAAGGAAAACTCCAGGATTTTTAATTGTAGGAAACAAATTTGACCATAAAAATTAGGTTATTATAAAAGTATTGAAGAATATTATAAATGATTTGGGGTAAATATGAGGTGTTCACTAACAAATGTGAATAGAGAGACAATACCCTATCCTTTTTCTGTAATTTGTGAGAAATAATTACTCATTCAATAATTCCTGATGTGATCAGAAATTAAGAGATTACTTGGATACCAAGTCCTAAGCATCCCTCTGTAAAAGGAAAGAACAAGGAAAGGAAGAAAAGAAGAAAGAAAGGAAGGAAAGGAGGGAGGGAGGCAAGAAGAAAGGAAAGGAGAGGGTAAGGGAGGGAAGGAAGGAAAGAAGGAACAATGGAAGGAAGGAAAGGAAGAAGAAAATAAATTTGTTAAAAAAAATTTTTGTAATCCCATATTTTTCTCTCTCAAATGGAGTAATGCACACTAAGGAATAAAGGAAGAAAGGAAGGAAATAAACATTTATTAACCATCACCTGTGTGCCAAACACTGTGCTCAGTACTTTACAAATATTTTTTCATTTGCTATTATAATTGAGGAAGTAGGTACTAGTGTTATCTGCTTTTTTCAGCTGAAGAAACTGAGGCATACAGAGGTTAATTGACTTGCCCAAGGTCACATCAACTAGTGTCAGAGATTGAATTTGAACTCCAATCTTCTTCACTTTAGACCCAATCTTCTGTCCACTTTGCACCTAACTGTTTAGGATAGCTTAGACTTGGTGCTTAGATAGTCTGAAACCACAATGAACAGAGAAGTTAGAGTGGATGAACTGAAGTGCTTGACTTCAGTTGACTTTTTCAAGACTTTTCAGCTTGAAAAAGATACTGTCATCAGGGGGATTAGACCTTCCCCCACAACGGGGATATCACAGGTCTTCTCAGAAAAGGTTCCAGGACCCACTGGGGAAGAACCACTTGAAGCTTGGATTGGCCTTATGTTCTAGGCACTACAGCACTGTGAAGGAACTGACATAGAAAAAAAAAGGGGGAGTAGTTCAACCAACTCCATTTACAAATGAGAAAGGTCAAGCCTTGAGAATTTTTCAAGATCACAGAGCTAGTATAGTCACAAAAAGAATGCAGGTTTCCTAACTCTTGATCCAGTGCTCTCATTTTAAAAATTTTGCTTCCGTAACTCTAAGTTATATAACTCTCTGTAATGGGGAAATGGAATTATTTCACTTTTAAGAGTGTACCAGGTTAAACTTTTTTTATTGTGAATTTAATGATATTCAAAAAAAATGAACTTTTGGATACATGTAAACGTCAATTCAGTAAACATTTATTAAGTGATTATTATGTACCGGGAACTCTGCTGGGCACTAGGGATAGAAAAAAAGAGGCAAAAGGCAGTGCCTGCCCTCAAAGTGCCTGCCCTCAAATGGGGGAGACAACATGCAGACAAGTGTCTACAAGGCTAGTTATATCCTGGATATATAGGAAATAATTGACAGAGCTTGTCATGTACTCCATGCCTGGACTATTGCAGCAGCTGGCTCGTTGGTCTTTCTGCCCTAAGACACTCCGCAGCACAGGGCATCTTCCACTTAATTGAACTTCCTTAAGCTCTGGTCTGACCGTGTCATCTCCCCTAGCCAATCCAATTCAGTAAACTCCAATGGCTCTCTATTCCCTCAAGTAACAATATAAAGACTGTATTCGACTTCAAAATCCCTTCATAGGCTAACCCCTTCCTACCTTTCTAGCCTTCTTAAAGCTTAGCCCCCTCACACTAAGCTCCTTAGAGATCCTGAAACAAACATTCCAGGGCCCTGTAGGCATCTTCCCTGGCTGTCTCCCATGCCTGGAACCTTCTTCCTCCTCATTTGACTTCTCTGGCTTCCCATCAAGTCTCAGTAAAGTCCTGCCTTCTGCAAGAAGCTTTGCCTGGTCCTCCTTCCATCTGACAGTATCTCCATTTATCCTGTACATATCATTTCTAGCTGTTGCTTCCCCCATTAGTGTGGGAGCATATTGAGAGCAGGGACTGTATTTTACCTTTCTTTGTATCCCTAGCCCTTAGCACAGTGCCTGGTATGGTGGGTGCTTAATAAGTGTTTATTGAATGAACAAATGAATGAATGAATGACATAATGAAAAGAGCAAAAATGCACAGAGAGAACAATTTAGAAGAGGACACAAATGAATAGAGAAATTGTAAACATTTATTAAGCACTTACCATATGCCAGGTACTGTGCTAAGCACTGGGAATACAAGAAGGGGCAAAAGATAGTTCCTGCTCTCAAGGGGATTACAGTCTAAAGAAGGAGACAATATTGAAATAAATATATACAAAGCAAGATATGTACAAGATAAGTTTTAATGTTCAGTCATGTCCCACTTGGGGTTTTCTTGAAAAAGATACTGAAGAGATTTGCATTTCCTTCTGTAGCTCATTTGATAGTTGAGGAAACTGAGGCAAACAGGTTGAAGTGGCTTGGCCAGGGTCACACAACTAGTAGGTACCTGAGGCCATATTTGAATTCAGGTTTTCCTGACTCCAGGCCTGGCTCTCTATCCACTGCTCCATCTAGCAGCTCACAGGATAAATAGGAAATAATGAAAAGAAAAAGCACTGGAATTAAGAGGCGTTAGGGAAGGCTTCCTGTAGAATATGGAATTTTAGTTGGGACTTGAAGGAAATCAGGGAGGTTACTTGTCAGAGTAGAGGAGGGAGAGTGTTCTAGGCATGATGGACACGAGAGACAATTCCTTATTCAAATAATACACTGTATTCAAGTAATGTGCCTTAATTTCCTCCCTTTTCTCCTTGTCATTGTTCCCATAGGCATTAAAAGACCATGGGAAAAATTACCTTGTTGGCAACCAGCTGAGCTGGGCAGATGTACATCTACTTGAACTCATCTTAATGGTTGAAGAACTCAAGTCTGGTGTTCTGTCGGCATTCCCTAAACTGCAGGTAATTCCATCACAAGCATTCATTATATATATAGTAAATTGCATATATCTGTGTCCTCTTCACCATTAGAATGTAAGCTCCCTGCCGGCAGGGATGGTTTTTGCCTTTTCTTTATATCTCTAGAACTCAGCACAGTGCTGAGCACATAATCAATACATGCTTGTTTAAAAGACCTGGAATTTCCTCTGTGTACCCATCCTCCAAGGAAACAGTTGACAGTTGTCATGAGTGGCTGTGGCCCAAAAATCTGTGTCCACCCTTCAGATGATGAGGTTCTCTGATATTAGCTGGGTATCTTTCAGATGGTAGGAATGGAGCCCATTGGTGAGCTCAAAGCTCAAAGCCTTTCCAGCAATTAAGAAAGTAAACCTTTATACATTTTGAAAAGAGAAGGCTGTTTCTTCACATATTTATTATATTACATTATGTTACATGATGTCACACATGATATTGTATGATATTATATTATGTCATGTTATATCATATTGTCTTGTATCATATGTCATATGTTATGTTATATTCTGTCACTTTATGCTCTATTATATTATGTTATGTTATGTTACATCATGTCTGGAAAGAGGGGGCTGTACACATTTGCATAGCAGGGAATGCCTGAAGACTTTCAAACAGCACTGTCCAAAGGCTGAAATAGCTTCCATAGGGTCCAAGCAAGTGAAACCCTAGAGCCCTTCTCCAATGTGTGATTGACAGGTGATGTCATTTTTTTTTTTCATTTTAGGAGTTCAAAGCCAGAGTCAGCAAACTCCCCAGGATTCAAAAATTCCTTCAGCCTGATAGTCCAAGAAGGCCACCAGTGAATGATGCAGGTCTTGAAGCTATAAAGAAGATATTCAATTTTGAAAAAGGCTTGCTTTTTAAATATTCAAGTGCCATATTAGCTAACTTTTAGTCGAGCCCACAAAAATACTAGGATGTGCTTATGTAGCATTTCTAGGTTCAGTACCTTCCCTCCCAAAAGATCTTGTTATATATTGGAAAACCTAATCTTTCTTATAATAAAACTTACTTGATCAGAACTTCACCTTTCAAGGTCATGGATTCATGGATTTTTAAAAGTTTTATTACATATTTAGGGTCAAATTTAGAGCAAAATAGACCTTAGAGGGTACTGAGTCTAGCCTCTTCATTTTACCAATGTAGAAATTGAGAGCTAGAGGTTAAGTGACTTAGCAGCTGTCACACAGGCAATAGGGTGGGAGAACCACAAGTGAATCTGAGGTCTCCTGTTTCCAGTTCAACACTTTTCAACTGTTAAGCTATCTCCATTTTAATCCAAATTTTTCTGTAAAGTAAAAACTTTTGGAATAAAACTGAAAATCATATGAAAACAAGATAATACTAAAGATTTCTTTTTTTTAAAACCCCAACTAGATGATGCATTAGGTTCTTTTTAGATGCAAACCTTTAATACTTGTGTTGATACTGTTCAGGATCCTCAACAAAAGAAGTATTGTTCAGTTAATCTTCACTACACAGGATGCAGGCAGGAAAGCAATCTGCCAATATTTTAGAAAGATGTTCAATAAAAAAAACACAGAAAAAAATGATTCGTTTAGTTCACAGTTGATGAGAAATTTCAATTAAACAAAATATCCTATTCCTCTCTCCCCATGATACTCTGTTTAATCATGGTTTTTATTCTACTTTTTAAAAATGATTAGTTTTAAGTAAATCAAGGGGAAAAACTTGAAGGTTAACTTTGAAATTTTCCTCTTTTAAAATAGCCCTTGTCTTGTAAACTTAAAGATGCATTTTCAGGAAAAAATCAGTGTTTTTATTTCTCCAAGCAGATAATCTGTTGTGTACTATTTTGTCAGATCTCATTGCAAGGTAAGCTAAGAAGAGACACTTGGAGACAGAGTCAAAGGAGGCTTAAAGTTTGAGTGTCACTAATTAAAGTTCAATCTTATAAATCCAAAGTAAGTTTAAAAGTGGCAGGTGGAGCGGTAAACAGAGTTGTTTAGTCTTATTTCATCTTCCCAGTCCACTCTATTATTGACAATGAAAGGGGAGGGAGTGGGGCAGAGTAGATTTCCAGTATAAATTCTTACAGGCCTTGGTGAGTTAGGGGGGTGTCTGCCCCAAGCATGTGAAGAGTTCCCCAGGTGGAATGGGCAGAGGAGAACAGTTTATTCCACTGGCCATGAAGGTGACAGCCCTTAGAGAGCTTGGTCAGACATCAAAGATGACAGTCATCCTTTTTGTCCTGGGCCATTGCCAGTCATCCTGACTTTTGTCTTGTGTGGGGTCCAAGACTGTCCAATCTGCAGGAAAAAATCACTGAGGTACAACTGGATATCTTACCTACAGGAGAATAAGAGGGTAGGGTTAAGAGGGGGAATGATAGAAGGGAGGGCAGATTAGGGAAGAAGGTAGTTAGAAGCAAACATTTTTTAAAAGGGATAGGGTCAAAGGAGAAAATAGAGTAAGTGGGGGCTGAGATAGGATGGAGAGAAATATAATTTGTCTTTCACAACATAACTACTATGGAAATGATTTGGGTAACTACACATGTACTACCTATATTGAATTGCTTATCTTCCCAGTGTGGGTGGGCAAGGAGGGAAGAAGGGAAAAAATCTGGAACTCAGAGTTTTATAAACAAATGTTAAAAAAAAATTGTTGTTGTTTTTTTACATGCAACTGAGAAATAAGATACACAGGCACTGGGACATAGAAATCTATCTTGCCTACTAGAAAGTTAGGGGGGTGATGGGTGTATCAGCAAACACCCTAGCATACCTAGGGCAACTGCTAGCACAGGTTCTTAGATCTGCTCTTCTAAAGGAAAGCAACTCAGAATGGGTTAACAATCTTTCTTAATCAAGCAAATATATCATTTACTTAATTCAAGGGAAAAAGTCAGCACCCTGAACTCCAGAGAATACAAATGCAAGTTACAAGCACAAGTTACAAGCAGACCAAGAAACAGATCAGCAGACGGGCTTCCAATCATCTGACCATCACACCCATACCTATTCAAGTTACCAGAGAGGGAAGCACCAACATCTGGGTTTTTCAGGGGGGGGAAGGGGGAAGGGGGGATCGATGGCTTCCCACAGTCTCTTCTGGCCAAATCACACAACTCTTCTCAAAGTGAGCCCCAAAGCAAAACCTCACAGCAGGGTATATGTAGCCTTCTCCTAGGTCAGAGAATGTCACAGCCCTCTTGACCCATTGTCCGATTACAAAGTAACAAGGTGTGGCCATTCCCAAAAAACAAACCTCCTGCCACAGGTTCCACATGACCACATTCAGCCTATTAGTGGGCAGAGTGTACTTTCAAATTAGGGAAGATTCTCAGAGCCACCCAAGCCACTTAAGCAAAGGGTCTAGGGGCAGGGAAGATCTTCAGATTCCCATTACGATGGGGGAGGATATAAGAGAGAACAGATTAGGGGAAAAGGTATATGGAAGGCTTGGTATTTTGGGGGTGGGATAGGAGAAAGAGAGGAAGAAAAAAATCTTAAAATCTTGTGGAAATGGTTGTTGAAAACTAAAAATAAATAAATAAATTTATTTTAAAAAATCACTGAGGTAGAGCTTCAAGCTAATAGCACTTTACTAAAGGATCCATGGCTCCCTCCAATAAACTGGACCTGAGATCTTCCTCACATTCTAAGATGCCTCCTTTTCCCCAGGGCCTTACTTTTATTGGGTTTGATACCCAAACGTGAAAAAGAAGCATGGTAAATTTCAATTATTGGTTGGTAGACTCTCCAGGAGAGCCAGAAATGATGCATTAGGATGGGTGGTCAGAGCATGGGCAAGGCAAGGGTCATCTCTGCTGACTAAGTGGCCCTAAGGTGACCACCTGCTCATGTTGAACAAGAGAAGGTGGAGGTGCAAAAACAAACTGGGGAACTTTCCATATCAAGCCACCCATGTTAGGCTTGAGCATGGAATTTGAGCAAAATAGGATGGAGGCATCTTTTTCAGCATTCTTGTGGTTTTGCAAATAAAGTTCACAACTGGTAAGTGTGGTGAATGTTGTATTAAAGTTTGAGGCCTGCTATACAGAGCTTATAATCACTACACCTATGGAATCATATCACACTGATTAATACTGACTGGAATAAAATAGGGGCCTAATTGATCATCTATCATACTTTTCACTGGACTTGTATGACTCTGAAAAAGACAGTGAGGTTAAGGACTTTGTGCAACTCTGCCTTAGTTAAAGCCAAATCACAAACAAGTCGAGACATCACTAGTTACGTCTATTGGACTTCTTTGAAAATAGTGGATGAGGGGCAGCTAGGTGGCACTGTGGATAGAGCATCAGGTGGGGAGTCAGGAAAACCTGACTTCAAATCCGGCCTCAGACACTTAACACAAAACTAGCTGTGTGACCTTGGGCAAGTCATTTAACCCCAACTGTGTTACCTTCCCCCTCCAAAAAGCAAAGAAAAAAAAAAAGGAAAGAAAATGGAGGATGAATAATAGCAACATTTTTTAAGCTTCAAATCTCTGAAAACACAAAAGTTCTCTCATTTCTTCAGTCTGGTGATTCACTCCATCAGTGCAGTTCTTGATCTATAACAAAAGAAAAAAAAAGCCCAATGGAATTGCTAAAAAAAAGCTTACATGACTTGTCCAGGGTCACACAGCCAGGCATTGTCAGAGATGGAATTTAAATACAGAAATCCCTGACTCTGGGCCCAGGGCTCTATTCAATGCTCCACCCTGCCTCTAAAGTTTAACACAAAACAAATGAGTTCAATTAGCTTCACTTCTGTACAATTATTTCTTCTGAGAGGGGATTCTAATGGGAGGGAACAAAGAAAGTGGGAAGTGATGGTGAAATAAAAAAGAAAAAAGAAAAATATCAACCATAAATAAAGCATTTTTAAAGGAAAAAATATTGCCGCGGGATTGGGTAGGGTGGGGCACATGTTAAAGAATGAATGGGTTCAACAATGTAGGTCAAGCTTTAGGGCTTGATCAGCAGCAGGATTTGGTTCCTGAGGAGCTGCTGCATTTCTAGTTTAGGTGTAATAGGGGCAGAGAGGGGAGGAGGCAGGGAACAAGCGTTTTTACAAAATATTTATTTATTTATTTTTAGTTTACACCGTTCACTTCTACAAGCTTTTGAGTTCCAAATTTTCTCCCCCTCCCTAACCTCCCCCTACCCCCAAGATGGCATTCAATCTGGTATAGGCTCTATATACATTCATATTAAACATATTTTCACATTAGTCATGATGTGAAGAAGAATTAGAACCAACAGAAAGAACTATAAGAAACAAATGAGGGGCGGCTAGGTGGCACAGTGAATAGAGCACTGGCCCTGGAGTCAGGGGGACCTAAGTTCAAATCTGGCCTCAGATACTTAACACTTACTAGCCATGTGACCCTGGACAAGTCACTTAACTCCAATTGCCCTGCCTTCCCCCCTGAAAAAAGGGAAGGAAGGAAGGAAGGAAGGAAGGAAGGAAGGAAGGAAGGAAGG
>CM053593.1:219045735-219063483 GCA_028646575.1 Pseudocheirus occidentalis
TGATCTGCATTCAAACTCTCCAGTTCTTTCTCTGGATGTAGATAGAGTTTTCCATCATGAGTCTTTTGGAGTTGTCTTAGATCTTTACATAGCTAAGAAGAGGTAAGTCTATCAAAGTTAGACATTGTACAATGTTGCTGTTACTGTGTACAATGTTCTCTGGTTCTGCTCACTTCACTCAGCATCAGTTAATGTAAGTCTTTCCAGGTTTTTTCTGAAATCAACCGCTCACCATTTCTTATGGAACAATATTATTCCATTACATTCATATACCACAACTTGTTCAGCCATTCCCCAGTTGATGGCCATCCCCTCAATTTCCAGTTCTTGACCACCACAAAAAGAGCTGCCATAAATATTTTTGTATACATGGGTCCTTTCCCCTTTTTCATATTCTCTTTCATAGACCTAGAAGTGGTATTGCTGGGTCAACAGATATGCACAGTTTTATAGCCCTTTGGTCATAGTTCCAAGTTGCTCTCCAGAATCATTAGATCAGTTCACAACTCCACCAACAAAGCATTAATGGGGAACAAGCATTTATTAAGTGCCTACTGTGTGCCAGGCACTGTGCTAAATTGTAGGGATACAAAGGGAGGCAAAAGACACTCCCTGCCCTCAAGGAGCTTATGACCAACAAGTATTTAAGTGTCTACTATTTATTAAGTTGCCTACTGTGGAGCAGTTAGGTGGTACAGGGTATGGAATGTTGGTCAGGAAGAACAGAGTTCAAATTCTACCCCAGACACTTACTAGATGTGTAACCCTGGGCAAGTCACTTAACTTTGTCTCAGTTTACTTATCTGTAAAATGAGCTGAAGAAGAAAATGGCAAACCATTCTAGCAACTTTGCTAAGAAAACCCCAAAAAGGATCATGAAAAGCCAGATACAACTGAAAAAGAACTGAACAACAACAAACCTGACTAGGAGGGAGGAGATGGGCTGGGCAGGGGGACTTCAGGGCTCAGTCTAGGTTCCAGATCAGAAGTCAGAAAAAGTTGGGGAAATTGTATTCATTCTTTTTAGCTTCTATAGCTCCTGGGAATTAATTAGCCATCAACAGCTACAGTTAGGCAGATTTCTCAACTTCCCCAGGGAGGATTAGAAAGTTCTGACTGGGGAGAAGGCAATGCCCATTTCATCTGGCCCTGCTTTTGTTCAGGTACCCTAAAATCACTTAACAGGGTTAACTTCCATAGCCCATAGCCGCCTAATGAATAATGTGATTTCAGCGAAAGTGGGAAAGTTTCCCAAAAGATCATGCCTCCCTACCTGATTAGGATGCCAGGAATTCCTTTCATAACCAAAAAGGTCTTTCAGCTATTAGGAACAAAAGTCTGATAGAGGAAGCCCACACATTGAAACTCATTCTAATGGATATGTAATTATCCAGAAAATTAAGCATAGATAGTGGGACCACTAGGTGGCGCAGTGGACAGAGTACTGGGACTATAGGGTTAGATAGAGCTGATTTCAGATCTCATCTCCTGCACTTACCAGCTGTGTGACCCTGTGCAAGTCACTTACCCCTGTTTGCCTTAGTTTCTTTATCTGTAAAATGAGCTGGGAAGGAAATGGCAAACCACCTCAGCATCTTTCCCAAGAAAACCCTAAATGGGGTACAAAGAGACACAACTGAAACAATTAAATAACAGCATGTACCAGGCACCATGCACATTATTATAGGATTCGGTCCCTACAACAATCCTGATAAGTAGGTACTATTATTATCTCCATGTTCCAAATAAGGAAACTGAGGCTAACGAAGTTTAAGTCATTTGCCCACAGCCTAATAAGAGTCTGAGGCTGAATTTGAACTCAGGCCCAGCTCTCTATCCACTGCACAATGTAGCTAGAAAGGAATCTCCAAGGCCATCTAATCTAACTCTCTTATTTTACAAATGAGGAAACTGAGGCCCAGAAGGGTTAAAGGATTTGAGCAGGGTCATACTGATAGTCAATGGGATTTGAACCCTCTGACAACAGATCCAATGAGCTTTTCCATTGAATTCTTTGTCATCTGGTATGGAAATAGCCCAGCAGGAATGGGACTGCTGGAACCTTTCACATACTACTTTAAAATTCTGTGACACAACAGGGGGAAGCACAACTGGCTGACTTTTGGTGCCGACTCATTTTTGTCATATTAAAACAGTCCTACAAAATATCTCCAACTCTCACTCTTCGCCAGTCGAAAACTGGAGCATTGAGTTAGCGATCATTAATGAAAAAGAGACCTTTGAGGTCGTTTAGTCCGACCCCCTCATTGTGCAGGTGAGGAAGCAGAGGCCTGAGAGAGGTTTAAGTGACTTACCCAAAACTACACAGAAAACCAGCGGCAGAACTGGAATTTGGACCCAGGACTTCTGACTCCTAAATCAGCACTCTTTTCCATTGACCATAGCACTTCTTTGCTAATGTGTTGTTTATATAATTCCTCCCAAGCTTTTATCATCTTAATCTGAATTTTGTAAAACAACATTGAATGTTCTATGGACAAAAACAAAGTCACTAAAAATGAAGATTTGCAACAATTTTTAATGTAAACCAAAACCTACGTTGGGTTCTAGATCATAGGTTCTCAAGCTGGCATCTATGGACACTCCCCTTCCCCCCAAGGAGCTTGTGGATAGAATTCAGAGGGATTCATGAACTTGACTGGGAAAAAAATTACATCTTTTATGTTCCCTGACTTTTAACTGAAATGTATTATTCCTTCTGTTATGACTAAGAGGAAGTTTGACGGCCCCAAGGTTACACAGCTGGTTAGCAACAAAGCAGGAGTAGGCCCAAGCTTTCTTGACTCCTGGTCAAGTACCCAAACAAAGCAGCATCTGCTGCTTGAGGTGGTCTTTAAATTCCACAAGAAAGAAGAAACTAAGGAAAGGTCATTTTTCTCCATCTTTACTGATTCCCAGAAAAATTACTTCTGAATAAATGAAGAGACTTTCGGCTTAAATACTAGCACAGCCTGATAGAAAGAACACAGGATCTGAAATTTGGGGGTTTAATTTCTGTCTCTGACACTTACTGGCTGTGTGACACTGGGCTGGTTCCTTAGGCTCTCTCATTTTCTCCTGGGTCAAATGTTATAATGTATGTGGTGCTGTTTTTCCGTCTTTTTGGTTGTGTCGGACTCTTTCTGATCCCATTTGGCGTTTTCTTGGTAAAGGCACTAGAGTGATTGGCCATGTCCTTCTCCAGCTAACAGATGAGGAAGTTGAGGCAAAGGGAGTTAAGTGACTTGTCCAGGGTCATACAGCTAATAAGTGTGTGAGGCCAGAATTGAACTCAGGAAGAGGAATCTTCCTGACTTCAGGCCCAGCACTCTATCTACTTTATCATCCAGCTGCCCATTATTACATTTAAGGCACAGTTATCATTTTTCCTCTTGTTTAACTCAACTCCTCTCATAAATTAAGTTAAAACTTATATACTACAAAAATGATGACATTAGAAATGGAATTAAAATAGAAGAAATTTTATTTGAATACTAGTTACATTCTGCTCCTATATCCAGTGTCTGCAAAGGGTCGAATAACATTTAAAATTCAGGACAGAAGTATTTCCTATTCAGTTTGTAAGACAAACAGAGACTAATGAAGAGGTAGTTAATGTTTGGAGTCTGGTTGTCTGGAAAGAATTCAGGGGGCAGAGGTTCTCCTAGATAAGTGGGCTTTATTGACTCAGAAGCAACAGGCTAGTTCATTAGGAGTTCCAGCAGTGTGAGAAAAGACAGGGGCTTACTTTTATACTCAAGTTTTGGGCACTCAGCTATGGGTGGGGAGTATACTCCTAGGTGAGCAGTTAACCACAGGGAAGGATATCAGGAAAGGGGGAGGCAGGTGTGTTGGGTACTTTACAAAACAATTCAGGTATGTGCTCATAAAGCAGGGAACTTAAGTTGCAACATTCAAGGATATGGGCACAAGCCATAGGGGTTAGTCAGGTACAATGGAAATAGGCTTTTCTTGTCAATAAACAGAACCCCCAGTTATTGGGCAGATACAGATTTAGGCAAGGCTCTCATCGTTGCTGGGCAGAAGTCAGTCACATTGCTAATACAATCAATATTTTAGTCAACCATACATAAGGCATCTTATTATCTGACAAGTATTATTGTCATGTAAACCTTTGTTTGGTGACATCAGTGTGTGGAGTTTTGAGTAAACAAATATAAAAGACTTAAAATTTACAACTATAAACAATGACTTTTGCACCTTCTACAATAGATAAAGGGAGGGGAAATGAGGATCAGTGAGGCAGGATTCATTAAGTACCTTTTGGGAAACAATCCTTGACAACTAGAAAGTGGGTAGCAAAAAACTGTTTGGATTTTTTAAAAAAGCATGTAAACTAACGTTCATATGAGAAGTGTCAGTTTGTTAGCTGTTATTTTTTCCTTGCAGATGGTTGACATTTCTTGTTGAAATTTATCTTTCAAGTACAAAGAACATATTTAGTCTGCTGTGGTTGAAGGATGGGCATTATGCCCATGGTAGCTGGGGATTCTCATACGGGCATCAAGACCAGTCTCAAAATCATCAAAAGGCTGTTTTAAAATAAAAGAACTTCAACATAAGGGTAAATAATTGACATAAAACATAAAGACAAAAAAAATTAGATCACAGGCCGCTAGGGGGCACAGTGCCAAGGGTGCCAAGCCTGATATTGAAGATAATATTTGTAAAGGGTTTTGCAAATCTTAAAGTACTACATAAACGCTAGCTATATATGCATTATATATGCTATATTATATATGGGTTATATATGATATAGGATATATACATACACACATACATAGAGTGTTTTTCAGTCACATTTGACTCTGTGAGCCCATTCAGTATTTTCTTGGTAAAGATACTAGAATGGTTTGCCATTTCCTTCTGCAGTTCATTTTACAGAGGAGGAAACTGAGGCAAACATTGCCCAGGGTCACAGAGCTAGTAAGTATTCTTGATCTCTCTTTTCAACATTAAACACAGCTAACCAATCTCTTCCTTTCAGCTTCTCCCTCATTTGGGGGTTTTCAGGACTCTGCTATCTCTTGGTTCTCCTTCTACCCATCAGACTGCTCCTTCTTAGTCTCTTTTACTGGATCTTCGTCCAGATAACTACCACTAACTGGGGGTGACCCCCAAGGGTCTATTCTGGGCCCTTTTCTCTCTATACTCTCAGTGATCTCATCAACTCCCATGGATACAATTATCATCTCCGTTAAGATGATTCTATGATACACAAACATATCTATATCTATCTACCTAAACCTCCTATAAAGATAACAAAGGAACCAGGGGAGATCTCTCTTTTGAACTTCTTGGAGACAAAGCTATGGTTAGAAGCAGAGCTTAAGTGCAGTAGCACCCACCCCCAAATTGTGCCTTTGAAGTAAGACATGGAGCAGAATGGGAGAGCTGTATGCCCCAGGATCCAGGCAGGAACCAGAAGCAGTCAGTTCACAGACCTGCAGGAGCTGGAGGAGGAGCCATAGGGCTTGGAATTCAGCCCCAGGTAAAGATGAGAACTTTGTCATCCAGCCACCCCCCAGGACTTGGACTCTGGTTCATTTGAGCATGTGTGCACCTGAGAGTGCCAGCTGGAAACTTGGAACAGCTACACAGAAAGGACACATCCTCAAGAAGACTTTATTTGGACACTATTTTGATTGAGGAGATTGTAACCTACTGTGACTTAGGAGTAGAGTGTGTGGTATTTTCTGCTACCCCCCGGGGGGGGAGTTGTGTTAGAGAAGACCCTGGCCTGGGACCCCCTGATTGTATAAGATACATTGAATGCAATGATATATGCTGTGTGACATGTCATAAACTGAGTGTCATGTTATATATTGAATGATATGTTTTGTTTAAGGCCAAGTGGTCTCTCTGGTAGTAAATTGTTATGTTGTTATGAATTGTGAATGCTTGAATAAGGTTTAGTTCTGAATAGAGTGTTCATTATGCCTTGCTGTTAGACCCTTAAAATTATTCACAGCAGCAGCCCTCAAGGGTGCTGTATTGATTGGAATGACATCACCTTGCTAACGAACATCTTCAACTTAGCTAGGCTAACAGAAATGGAAATGGGAAATAGACACAAGGTCCATCCCTCTACCAGTACTCCACATTGTTCAAGTTCTGTAGAACCTTCCAGAATTTGTGCTCCAAGAGCATGGTGTTCAAGAGACCCCTGTTACCTCCATGCCATGATTAGGAATCAGAGATGGGAAGTGAACAAAGGTCTGATGCATCATTCTCACTTTTACCATTCGTATGTTCATAAATGTTATCTAACAACTTCAGGAAACATTAATACTTTCTAAAATCTAGACAATCAGCACAACAATGAATGAAGCCCAGATTATAAGCATCTGTTGATCACGGAAGTTTAAAGCTCACATGTGGTTAGAACTGTCTCCAGCACACCCTTGTCCTGTACTATATTTTACTTGGTGGTAGTGACCTAGAGTGAGATCAATCTCCCAAGAAAAAATTTTAAAAACTTGGGCTTGTAGCAAGGTTGATCTGGGTTGAGGTCTTGCCTTTTATATATATGTTGCTCGTGTGGCAAAAAAAATCAGGATGAGATGTGGGATCCAAAAACAAGGATCCTCCACAGTGGGTGAGGTTCGCAAAAAGGTGGTGTTTACATCTAGTTACTTTAAACTGAAACAAATTCTCTCTGAGAAGTTCTCGTCTTCAAAATGGGGGAGAAACTATTTTAGGGTAGTCAGTAACCCCTTCTAGTTCTAAAATTATATTACTTTGTTCCAGGTACTGGAGACTGACTGATAGAGCCGGAATGCCAGTGATGAAATGGAAATTTGGATGCAAATACTGTTTTGCGAGTCTTTATAAATGAAGTGCCTTCACCTCCAAACCAAATTTCATGCAAAGAACATTTCAGATTGCAATCTATGCCAGCTGCTAATCAGTCAATTCATGGCCAATAGGATACTGGACTTGGAGTCAGAAGACTTGCCTCAAATATTTAGTACCTGTGTGACCCTGGGCAAATTACTTGCCCTCTCTGAGCCTTAGTTTCCACATCTGTAAAATGAAGGTGTTGGACTCAATGGTCTCTGAGGTCCCTTCCAGTTCTACAATTATGTTACTATAGACCAGGTACTGAGAACTGACTGACAGAGCTTGAAGGAATTTTAGAAAAGATAGGACAACATAAATTAACAGAATAAGAGAATAACTGAAACTGAATACTGTGAAATTTTAATAACCAATCTTGGCCTCAAAGAGCTTGGTATGAGAAGGCACAATTGAGTCACACAGATAATTAGCAGGAAAAATGAAAATAAAAGCCAAATGTTTTGCCTTTAATCTCAAATTCTTTCTGTTTCACCTTTTCTGCAAAATATGCCTCTTCTCCTTATATGGCTTACCTGGGAGATTTTTAAGGAGGTATAGCTGTACATTCTAACCATCTGGAAGTACAGTCTGAGTTTAATAATAAAACCTGGGATTAATAATAGCAGCTCACATTTAGGCAGCATCTGCTATTTCCCAGGCTCTCTGCTAGGCACTTTACAATTACTGTCTCATCTGATCCTCATAACAACCCTAGGAAGTAAATGCTATTGTTATCTCCAATTCACAGATAATGGAAGTTAGGCAGATAGAGGTTAGATGACTTGCCCAGCCTCATAACAGCGAGTATGAAATCTGAAATTTGAAATTTGAAAGAAATCTGAAGCTGGATTTAAACTCCAGTCTTTCCCCCTCCAGGCCTATGACCCTCTCTACAATGCCATCTAACTGTGAAAGGAGGCCACTAACCTAAGTCAGAGATGTGCTGGAGCCGGCTCTGAGCCTTCCTGAGAGCCAATTGTTAAATTTTCAGTGGGAATGTTTGCCCCTTGGAAATTATCAAATGCTACAGATCAAGGCTTGATTTATCGTTTTGCTAATTATATGGAATTAAGAAAGGAAAGAAGAAAATATTAGTAATGTTAATAATGCAGATTAATAATAAAAATGTGTCATGAGTACATCTTTCCCCCCAAACCAGATGTTGTTAAATATTTACCAACATGCACTTGAACCTAGTAATACTATTATTAAAATTATGCAAATATTAAGAATTAGAAAGAGCTTGTAGATTTCTATAGGCAGATTAAATTGTTTTTTCTGGATCTCAAAAATTAAACATGATAGTTTAACATGTAAGACAGTACTATAATGGATTACAATGGACCAGTGTTTTGGATGAAAAATAACCCCCATTCTTAATTTAGTGAAAAAATAAATACAGGGATCTTTTAGGATAAGAACAGGAGTTTATTCTCTTCCCCAGAAGAAGATGGGGGTCTTCCCCATGATCCATCATGTTACTAAATCAATGTTACAAAAGACAGTGCAAGAATTTATACCCTAATTCCGTCAAGCCCCCTTCCCTACTGTCTCCTTTCTCGTTGGTTGAGAGGCAGACTTCACCAAATTCTTTCCCAAATGGGACAGCAAGAAAAGGAAGGGGGAGGGTCCCAAAGCAAGGGAGGAAGAGTGAGCCTGAGCTATCCCTGACCAGGAGGAGGGGCCCACCAAGGTGGGAAAAGCAGACAAAGAAATGAAAGTGATTGACAGCAGCAATGGAAGAGGAAAAGGGAAAGATAATCTTAAACTGCTTGAGAAGTTTTCACTCATTCCATACACCAGCATAATTAAGCAAGAGGCAATGTAGCATAATGATTGGATAGCTGGGTCTTGAAGATAGGAAGACATGGATTCAAGTCCTGCCTCTGATATTTACTGGTTACACTTATACTTTATAAAACTCATTGTGATGACTGGGTGTGGATTGGAATGAGGAGAGACTGGAGGCCAGGAGACCAGTTAGAAAACTATTCAGTAGTCAGTCAATAAGCATTTTTTAAGTGCCAGGTACCAGATATTCTGTTAAGCACTGCCAAGAAAGGTAGGCAGCAAGGTGGCACAATAGATAGAGTGCTGGGACTAGATTCAAGATGACCTGAGTTCAAATCCAGCCTCAGACATCTACTAGCTCTGTGACCCTGGGAAAGTCACTTCACCCTGTTTGCCTCAGTTCCTCATCATCAAATGAGCTGGAAAAGGAAATGACAAACTACTCCAGTATCTTTGCCAAGGAAACCCCAAATGGGGTCATGAAACTATTTTATATTCAGTCACATATGACTGAAAATATTACTTGCAGCAAGTGAACCATCGCATCCTCTATGACCTGTTGTTTTTGTTTGAAGGTCTTGCATTCAACAGATATTCATTAATGGAGTTATTCTTTTTTCAAATGAGGAAACTGAGAACGAATGAGGTTAAATCACTTGCCTGGCAAAGGCAAGGTTTGAACCAGATCCTCTGGTTCCAAATTCAGTATTTTTTCCCCTGCTACCATATGGAACCATACCACCATATCAATGAGGCAAAGCCCCTAATACCAATTGCAATGGCCATACATTGTTCATCCTGGGCAACTGTTGAATCATGTCACTATACTATGTTTGTTTGGAGAAGAGAAATCCCATTTGAACAGGAGCACTATCTCCAAATTTTTGAAGATCAATTACATGAGAGAGGAAAAGTTTCTGTGTATCTCTATGAGGCAAAACTAGTGCCATACCTTGAAGTTATTTGGGGGTACTTTTGACTCAGTGTAAAAAAGAACATTCCGGCAGTTTTATCTGTCCAACAGTAGATTAGACTGATTTTCAAGACAGTAACTTACCCATCACCGGAAGTTTTCAAACAAAGGTTGAATGACCTTTAGTCAGTGAGACTGGGTACCTGGGTAAAATGTTGAAATTCAATGTACAACACATTCAGTGTAAAACATAATTCCATGATTCTTTTTCTTTTATTTCCTTAGAGCTGTTGTTAAATTGGTTGGTTAATCTATCACGCTTAATGTACATGTACCATAACTGAGTCTTCCTTCTTCAGAGAATTTGGATGTCAGTGAATGGGCAATTCCATTTGAAGAATATCAGTTGAAAAAAGCTCTTTTGTACAAATGAAAGGCTTATTTGAGTTCTGGGGTTCTCCAAGGTCCCTTATTCAAGCATGTTCTATCCATCCTGGTATCTTTCTCAAGCTTTGTTTACACTGGATGCTTCAGCTGCCCCTTGGCTTTGATTTTCTGACCTCTTTTGTTTGATACCTTTTGTTTTTGCTTACTAAGCAGAAGTTAGGAGTTCCCCCCAAAGGTCCAACTCTACTGCTGAAAATTGTACTGAAGCCACAGATATTTTATATTTTTGATGTTGGAGACCTGCCATTGTTAAAGCTCATAAAAACCTCTAATACAATAAAGAAAAATGAACATGAAAAGTTCTAGCGTGCCATCAATACATCTTGAGACTTAAAACTAGGTATTTTAATGACTAACAGAAGGATTAATCATTAACTCGGCAGGGCTTTCACTCGGTATAAACTGAGAGGAAGCGTTTAATAAATGTTTATTGATTGAGAAATATCAACTTGTAATCATGGTTACCACTTTGACTTGTGCTTCCAATGGTAAGAAAATGGAATACATAAAGTGAAGTTTCAATACAATTCAATGAGCATGTTTTGAAGTCTTACTTGGGCTGAGTCATGGAAATGTATAGTAAGGGAAGGGTTGGGGGCTAAAAGGGGGCAGGGGTTAGGGTTATACCTGTGATTTTATTGTTATAGGAAACTTCCAATGAGTAAACTCCCTCCACCAATGCAGTGGGACTTTAGTCTATGAATTCAAACTGTTCTGTGGCTTTAGTTTAAGAGAATTTCTGGTCCATGGAGAGGTTCAACAGCTTCCCCAGGGTGATACAGTGGATTTTGAGTCAGTCAATCAATAAACATTTATTAAGTGGCTACTGTGAGACAGTGAGGGCAGCTAGGTGGCACAGTGGCTAGAGTGCTAGGCCTGGAGTCAGTAAGACTCATCTTCCCAAGTCCAAAGCTGGCATCAGATACTAACTAGCTGTGTGACCCTAGACAAGTCATTCTACCCTATTTGCCTTAGTTTCCTTATTGATAAAATAAGATGGAAAAGGAAATGATTAACCACTCCAGTATCTTTGAAAAGAAATCCCTAAATGGGGTTACAAATAGTCAGACAAGACTGAAATGACTGGGCAACACTGTGACCCAGGAGGTAGACTAAGCACTAGACGAGTCAGGAAGACTGGAGTAAAAATCTGACCTCAAACACTTAGTAGCTATATGATCCCTGGCAAAACACTTAACATCATGTGCCTCAGTATTTTCATCCATAAAATGGGAATAGTAATAGTGAGATAATAGTTGTTAAGTACTTTGCAAACCGTAAATCACCATATAAATCCTAGCTATGATTATTATCCACTCCAGTTCCAGCCACTGGTATTTCCTAAACTCTTCTTCAAATTTGGGAGGTATACTTTATTTGGAGCTATAAGATGTATCTTCCAAATCCTCCAAGCTCCCTTTTCATAGCTTCTTATCTCTTCCATCATGCCTTTCTCCTTTGAAATGACATTAAATTCCTTTATTAGCTTTTTCCATACAAGTTCTCAAAGATTTATATGAAAAACAGAAACTAGTCACACTAGATTGAGATAAGATAAGGGAATTTCAGAGTTAAGGGTAATGTTCAGGATGCATATGAGGGATTTCGGCAGACAATGCTCTGGGACTCCATTCTTCTGCTTACTCAAAGATACTAATAGAAAATTAAGTTATGTAAAGTAGGACAGGAGGCAGGTCAATGGTGAAGTGGACGTGGTGCAGAGCCCAGAGTCAGGAGGACATGAGTTCAAGTTTGGCCTCAGACACTTAGTAGCTTTGTGACCCTGGGCAAGTTACTTAATCCTGTTTGCCTTCACCTCCTCTTCTGTGAAATAAACTGGAAAAGAAAATGGCAAACCACTACGGTGTCTTTGCAAAGACAGCTGCAAATGGAGCCATCAGACACAACTGAAAGACATATCAGACACATCAGACTTAGCAATAACAACCAAGAAGGTCAGGGTCTTGGGTGGAACGACAGGAATGCGGGGAAGAGGTTGCTGGATCTGTCTCAGCATCACACAATGTTCCTCAAGTCTTTGAGGGTTATTAAAGTTTTGCTAGAACTTAAAGTACCTCTGACACTATCTGCAAATCTCTATTTCAAAACATATTTATTATTTCTCTTGTGTGTGAGGTGCTATACTTGATATAGGGTATAAAAGGGAAAAATGAAAAGAATATGCTTTACACTAAATTCTGCTACAGGAACACTAAACATTTATCTGCAAAATTCTTGATAACAACTAAAAGGAATTTGCACTCCCCACCCTAAATATCAGGGAGACTTGAATTTCTTTGAAGGAGGATGCTGCTCATTGTTCAACTAAAAGGGCTAAAAACACCAATAACTCCAGGCATGTTGGCTGGACAGTCTCACAAGAGGGCTAACACTTCCTCTGAAGAAGAAGACCCAATCCCAGCCCCAGATGAAAACTCTAGCAACTTGGGAAACAGGAATGAACATCAATGGGGCATACACAATTGTCCGGGAAGTGAACCACTAAAGCCATTCCAGCTGAGACATAACCCTGGGATCTTGTGAGTCCTATAGGTTATATTCCTATTCTTACTGGCAGCATGAGAATCCATGGGAAATTTTATTTCCTTATGTGTTGGATTATTTCCCTTGTCAGTCTGAAATGAGCCCTTAATGGCAAGGTAGCAATGTCTATTTTATTGGAATGGATTTCTACAGTGGAGACTAAAAATCCCAGGATGGTGGCACATCTCCTATTGGTAGAGGGAATTTTCTCACCAAGGAATTTACTATTTAAATCAAAGCACAGGTCTAAATAATTTATTTTGGTAATTGTCCTAAATGAAAACTTATCTCTCTGATTTATGGTTCCTGGGTTTTGATGGTGAATTCCATGGATGTGGCTTAAGCCACATCTGCATAACTAGGATCAGCACCAAAGGACACCCAGAGTAAAAAAAGGAGTTATATAAGATCCATGAAGCCCAGATCCAGATGACTAACTTCAATACAGTGATAAAAATTATCCTAATAGATAGTCCTTACACAAAGAAAGAAACTCCATCTTTACATTTCAAATATCCTATGTGGACTAGGTTAAGCTGATAAGTTACTGCTCACCAAAGTCTCAAATGCATCTCAAGCAGGTAAATAGATCCATGCCTAGCTTCCTTCAGCCTGTCTTTGGGGGTAAATGGGAGGTCTGAAGCCTGCCCCTCACAGAGGATTCTCCTCCCTCTTCTCCCCACCCCCATCTGCCCTCTAAATCATTGGCCCTTTGTATTTGGACTTTCCCCAAGTATCCCCAAGGGAGCCCAGATTACAAAAAGGGCGATTTATCCACTTAGATCCTGGTCAGATTGTTTCTTCTCTCTTGTTTTTCAGAAAACCAGGACTTGAACATCATGGCTGCGAAGCCCAAACTTTATTACTTCGATGGCAGAGGCAGAATGGAATCAATTCGCTGGCTCCTAGCAGCTGCCGGTGTGGAGGTAGAGCTTTCCCTTCTTAGATTTGTTCTTTTTCTTTGGACTGAGTGAATATTTACTAGTGGAGAAGTCACAGGGAATTCACTTAGTGAGTACCTCCAAAAAAGGGGTTGAGTGGTTGTGATCACTATATTTTATTTTTTAGTGAACTAAGTCACAGGATCAGTTTGAAGGACAAATTAATCTTGATAATTAAATGTAGATTGAGTTCTTCTGAATGTAGAATTAGAGCCTAGTAGAAAGATCACTGGACTAGGATTCAGCAGATGTGGGTCCAGGTCTTGGCTCTACTACCTCCTAGCTCCATGTCCTTAGGTAAACCGGCCTGCATCTCTGAATCTCAGCTCCACTACTTGTAGAAGAGGGGACTGGCACTAGATTATTTCTGAGATATCCTTCTACGATTAATATTCTGTAATCTTTGACTACAATGACTCCTTCAAAGAATTTTTTCTATGCCATGACACAAAGAATGATGCTGGTTTTCATTTATTTCATTAAATCCTGGCTACTATTTCTTAGTGTTGTTATTCATTAAAAGCTACCCATTTTAGAAAATTGAAAAATACCAAGGAATAGAAGTTGGGTTAATTTTTAAAGAGATTTTATCAGTCTTTACTTGTTGGCTTCTTTTTTCTTGGGTATAGAGTGAGGAAAATTCAGATTCATTATACACAAGGCCTTCATAAAGTCTTCACAAAGCTTCTATACTTTTAAACATCAATAATTTGATTTATTGCAAATTTGATTTATAAATAAGTTTATATGCTAGAAAAATATGTGCTAATCTTTCAGCTGCTGAGGAATGATTCCCCCCACCTCCTGTTATTAGTGAGTCACTTCATGTCTGGGGCTAAGTTTCCTCTCTTGCCACTTGAGGGGACTGGACAAGATGACCTCTAATGTCCCCTCCAGCTCTGCCTACATCCTAGGATCTGAGGGACTCCAGGTCTGCTCATTGTAGGATCCCATTACTCTGTGTACTCTATCCACCACACCACTTAGTCTCAATCTATGGGCCTATAAGCAGTAATTACAATTATTAATAACAGTCACAATATTAATTAGTGTGGCATAGTGAAAAATACTGGTCTGGGGGTCAGGAGACTCAGATTGTAGTCATGGCTCTGTCACTAATTAGCTTTGTAACCTTGGGTAAGTCACAGGATCATGGGATAATAAACAGAAAGCTATAAGGCTTGAGGCTGTCTAGTTGGTGCCTCCCCCAATTTTATGGATAAGGAAACTAAGGCACAGAAAAATTAAGTGACTAGCCCAAGGTCACTCAAGCAGCAAGCTACAGAGGTAGGTTTTGAACCCAACTCTTTTGACTCTAAGACTATATGTTGTAGAGCAGTTACTAAGTAGACAGGGTTTCTTCAGCAAGAGTTCCCTCTATCAGCAGTGTCAAACTCACATAGAAATGGGTACCACTAAATCATATGTATCTAATTGTATTTATAAACCCTTTCCAATTACATTTTGATCTGGTTGGGGATGCACTCAGGACTTTTGCAGGCAGGTAGTTTTCACACCTCTGTCTCATATCTGTGAAATCACCCATCCAGGCACCTTTCCCCTCCCTCCCCCATCCCCAAAAGGCATATGTATTGATTGTAGTGACAGAATGCTGGTTCTGGAGTTAGGAACACCTGAGGTCAAATCTTGTGCCTGACACTTATTAGTTGTAAAACCCCTGGCAAGTCTCACCCTCTGTGTGCCTCAGACAACAGTGTAAGAAGTCATAGTATGATTTCCAGAATCATAAATCCTTTGCATTGACTGGGTATAGAAATGAAAAACTACAAATTGTTATCCTCTGGGAATTGATCATCTATTAAGCATTTCTCTAAAGCTCCTCTTTTAATTTAAAAAGGAAAAGTGGGAGGAAGGAGGGTAGATTAGAACTATGGTTCTCAAAGTATAGTCGGAAGGTTCCCTAAGATCCTTTCAGTGGGTCCTTGAGATCAAAAGTATTTTCATAATAGAACAAAAATGTTATTAACCAACTAAAATATTCTTCCCTTTTCCAATTACATGTCTGTTTGGAGCTGGATTTTATCTATCTATATGTATGTATGCATATATGTATACATATATATATCTCATCCAGAACAACATATTGCAATAGACTGAATGCAGAAGCAGATTTAAGAAGCCAGCTAAGATTAGACATTAAAGAGATCTGTAAATATATATGAAATAACGCCATTCTTCTCACTAATTTTTTGTTTTAGAAAACTCATTTTTCATGAAAATATGTTATTTATATTAATATGTAATGCGTTTGTTTTTGATGAACTGAAAACTATATATGAAATTAATCAGTTTTATTTTTTTAATATGACAGATACTGATAGATAGAACCCACATAAACAGAAGATCTTTGGTGAGGTCCTCAATAATGTTACATTTAAGAATGCAATAGTTGTTCTGAGACCACGATGTTTGAGAAATGTTGGACAAGAGCATTAGAATCAATGAAAAGCTGGAAGAAATCTTAGAGGTCATTTAGTCCAAGGTCCTCATTTTTGCAGAAGTGGAAATTGAGGCCTGGAGAAATTAAGTGATTTTCCCAGGGTCTCCAAGCTAGTAAATACCTAAGGAAGGATTTGAACTCAGGTCTTTGTGACTCCTATTCTCTACATACAATACCATCTGGTTGCCTTAGATGATCTCTAGGGTTCCTTCCAATGCTAATATTCTATGATTCTGATACACTGATATGTTCTTCTCCTTTCTAGTATGAAGAAGTACTTTTTGAAACAGCAGAAGAACTTCAGAATTTAATTAAGGGTGAGTTCAAAACCTTGCTGTTATACTGTACTAGTCCATGAAGATCAGATTAACTGCTGTTGCCTTGCCTGAAAAGACACGAAGAAAGTCTCTGAGATTCCTTGGAGCCCTACAATCCTCTGATTCTATAGTTGTGAAAAAACATGTTCTAAATCATAGCATGGATGGGGAATTACACAGAGTAGTACACAAGTGTGTTCCTCTGTACCTCAGAGATAGGGTTTGAATTTCAAAACATCCACATCAGGGAAGAAAGTTAAGACTTTTTCCCTTATCAAACAAAGGGTCCTTGCCCTCTATAGAGGAATCTTGGTTGAAGTGAAGAGTGATGGAATTTAAGACTGGAAAGGTTAGGTTAGCATCAAGTCATGGAAGAGCTTGCATGTGAGGAAAGAGTAGACAGGTGGGAGTTACTGGAGGGTTTTTTGTGGGGGGGGCAAAGAAGTATCTTGATAATTGCTGTGTTTCAGGAAGACTAGTTATGAAGGTCTGATTTGTAATAGACAGAGACTGGAGGTATGGAGACTCATGAGAAACATGAGAAACAGTGGGCAAAGTTAAAGCTAAAATAAACTTAATCATAAGAAAAAAAAGGAAAACTAAAATATATATCAAATTATATCAAGCATTATTGTTTTAGATTATTCAAAATAAATAGACAATAAAAGGATCAAATATTGCTGTGGTGTAGGAAATGACTAGTGGAGGGACTTAGAAAAATATGAAAAGACTTGAACCTATGAAGAAAGAGGTTATGCACCCTCAGAGAAACAGAGGACAGATAAGTATAGTACGGTCTTACATAGATGCATGTGAATGTATAATCCTATATAGGAATATGATTATAGATATCTAAGTATATGTATGTAAATTTAAGTGTACATATGTATGTGTATATGCATGTACATATATTTACGTCTCTATGTGCATATGTTTGTGTATACCTCCATATGTGTACATGTATGACTGTATGTTCACATATATTAATTGTGTTGTGTACATACATGCAAGCATACACATATACATGCATATCTGCACTAAATTGTACCTTCTTGGGAGAGGAGGGGAGAAAGGTGGGAAAAAGAACAAAGTAAAAAGTGCACAGTAGAGAACAAAAGAAAACTTATGAGGAAGCAAAGAAAAGGTGGACAGCTTTCAATACAACATGTAGAATTTATTATATAGACTTGAAAAGGAAATTCACTGCTGTAAATCTCGAATCCTCCCTTATTTCCTGCTATGTACATGATAAAGTTTTTTTTTAGTTTGTATTTGTTTATAATTTTTTTTAAACTTTTTTGTGTATTGAAGTTTTCCAATTTAAGTTTGTAAAGCCAAGCACCAGCAGATTCCCAAAAGAATGCTACTGTGAACAGCTTTTAAGATTCAGGTTACACAGTCATAGTGAACACTCTGTTTATTCCATTACAGATCAAGGTTCAGTCCAATATTCACAATATAATATTCTCAATA
>CM053593.1:219063983-219087621 GCA_028646575.1 Pseudocheirus occidentalis
TACGGGCTGCCAAGAGGAAGCAATGTGAATACTGTGGAAACACAATTAGCATAACCTAGGATCTGGCAGCTTCTACACTGAGGGATTGAAGGGCCTGGAATATGATATTCTGAAGATCAAGGGAGCTGGGATTAAAACCAAAAATCATCTACCCAGCAAAACTGAGCATAATGTTCCAGGGGAAAATATGGTCATTCAGTGAGGCGGAGGACTTTCAAGCATTCTTGCTGAAAAAACCAGAACTGAACAGAAAATTTGACATTCAAACACAAGAAGTATGAGAAGGTAAACATGGGAAAGAAATCATAAGGAACTTATCAAAGTTGAACTCTTTACATGCCAATATGGAAAAACGATAGTAGTAACTTATGAAACTTTTTTCAGTATGATAGGTGAAGGGAATATAAATGTATATATAGGTATACCTGCACATATATCTATATAGTAGGCTATATATGCATATGAATACATATCTGTGTATGTGTGTATATGAGTTCATAGAGGACACAGGATCAATTGAATAGGAAGGGATGATACTTTAAAAGGTGAAATTCTGAGGTGGGAGAGGATTAGAATGAGAGGAAACAGGGAGAGACAGAATGGGGTTAATCATCTCATATAGAAGCGTTAAGGGATAACTGTTACAAAGGAGGGGAAGAACAGGAAGGCAAAAGGGAAAGGGTCAACTTTATTCTCATTGAATTTGGCTTAGGGAAGGAATGACATAAACTCTAAATTGGGTATCTTACCACACAGGAGAGCAGGAGGGATGAGGATGAGAGGTGGGATGATGGAGGGGAGGGCAGGGTTGGGGGGAGGGCTGCTGGAAGTACACACTTCAGTAAAGGGACACGGACAGGGTAGAGAATAGAACAAGGGGGGGTGGGATAGGAAGGAGGGACATATAATCAGTCTCTCACAATATAGTCACTGTGGAAATGTTCTGTGTAATTACACATGTACAGCCTGTATGGAATTGCTTGTCCTTCCAGTGGGGGTGGGTGACGAGGGAAGAAGGGAAAGAATCTAGTATTTAAAGTTCTACAATCAAATGATAATTTATATATATATAATAACAATTATTATTATTATTAACTACATGCAACTGGGAATTAATATATATAGGCACTGGGGTAGGGAGACCCACCCTGCCCTACTGGAAAGTTAGAGGAGCTATGATAGAGGAGGACATAGGAGAGAGCAGACTGGGGGAGGGGCTTTACAGGGGCATTGCTATTTTGGGGTAGTGGGTAGGGGAAAGACGGGAAGAAAATTTGTAACTCAGAATCTCGTGGAAATGATGTAAACAAGAAAATAAATAAAATAATTTAAAAAAAGAAATAATACAAAAATTATCCAGATCTTCTGACCACAAAAATAAAGTATCAATTGAAATAATCCACAGATCATCTCCAGAAGACATTCAACATTTTTTCCCCCTTAATAATGCAGAACGTAGCATTGTACATTACACTAGATTTAAAGTCAAAGGACTTATGTTCAAAATCTGACTCAGCAACTTGCTGTCTGTACAACCTTGGGCAAATCACTTAACCTCTCTGGGCCTCAGGTTCCTTATCTGTAAAACGAGAGTAGACTAGATGACATCTAAGGTCTCTTCTAGCTTTAAATCTATAATCCTACAATTTTATGATATGACATACAGTTTTGTAGAACTATATATTATAAACTATTGCTTATGGAATTAATTCAAACTCTTTAGCATGGCCTTCAAGACCCTCCAAACTACTACTAAGATCCAGACAAATGGGAGTATTCACTGAATAGCCCTGCAATATTTCTCAGCTCTATGCCCCTGCTCACAGTGTTCTCCATTTTGCCATCTGGCAGTGTCCTCTCTTTATAACTACTTTGTATTTAACTATCTTTATTTAATTTGTGTCCATTCGGTATTTACTTACGTAACAGGGCATGTTTAAAGCTTCCCTGCCTGCTCCTGGACGATCATTTATGCTAGCCAGTGGACAAGAGCCATACACAGTGAAAAAGTATGGATGGCTTCCAGTCTATGCTGTTAAAAGGAATACTGATCTCAATGTGTTGGGGTTTAGGTTCTGCCTACACCGGGACACCAAAAACTGTTGTAGTTTCATGACATGTGGTGGAACCATCTCAAATACTTCAGAGTCAGACCATCTCTAATCCAAGTATAGGCATTTACTGAAATTGACACCTCTCATGGAGCAGGCTAAGTTTCAAGGGGAACCCCCAACTTCAGAGGAAGAAAGATGGATTTTTTAGGTTAAAGATGTAATTGTGTACCAGAAATTATGAATATTAAAGAGGCAGGAGGGGTTTGTTAAGGGATTAGGTAATAGAGTAGGGGTCCCAGCCACAATGGAACCGCACGTGATTACCCACAATGCATACAGAAAAAACATTATAACAAACCTCTCTATATCATAAGTTTACTCTAGGTCAGTTCTTTACTATTACTGTGCAGGTGCCTACTTAGGAAAGTCCCCCCTATTGTTTTGGGGTCCACATTCTGCTCAGGCATCCTGGTTTCTGACAGGCTGACTACTGGGCTCCTGTCTGAGACTAGATGGATGTGGTTGTGGTTGAGTACATGGACACACCTGCTATTTCTGTGGGAATATGAGAAATGGATCTGGGGGCAGTGGCTAGCTACAGGCAGTGTCTAGGATCCCATCACATAGGATCTTGCTGTTTCTGTGAGAAATATGAGTTCATGGGCACATTTGTTGTTCTTGTGAGCAGTGAGGCATATATGAAAAAGTTAAAATATTGAGTGTGTGTGTGTAGCAGGGTGGTGAGTGGGTAGTTAGGGGCAGTGGGTCTGTGGTTCAGTGGGGCCTATGAGAAAGTCAGAATATAGGGACTGGGAGCAGCTTTATTAGGATTCCATTAAATGAATTATTCATTACAATGCATCTCTGATAAATTTTGTACCACTCCCTGTAGCTAACACAATACTCTGCAGACAGCAGGTGCTTAATAATGTTTATTGAATTGCATTGAACCAGAAGATAAGATCCTTAAAGGCAGTAACTATGTCTTTCATTTCTTCATATTTCAAGAATATTCATCACAGAGCCTTGCAATTTCTGAAGACTGATAATCATTAAATATCATATTTTTGACCAAAGTCTGAATTAATCAAACAGACTCCTTTGCCTTACTGTAAAATGCCTTTTTTCTGTGTCAGCAGCTCCAGAGACCAGGAAAGGCTAAAAGTGGGATTTCAACTTATCTTGGGACTTTTTCCTTGTGGGAGGAGCCAAATGACACAACAACTTCTTTGTTCTCTGAGTTAACTCAGAGAATATCTCTTCCCCCAGACAGGGCTAGTTTGGGAGCATTCTTTCTTCTAAGAATAAGACTCTGAACGTAAGATATTATCTTGAATAATGGAACCTTTTCTTATCTAAATATTTTGTAGGGCATGTATTAGGTTATGGCATGTTAACGATAAAGAAAACACAGATGTTCCAGTTTCCTGTCTCGGCAATTCCTTTTAATTATAAAACTTTTATCCTGAATTGGGCCAGCTCTAAAACATATTTAAACCTTTTCATTTTCTTGTTCATCACTTAGAAATTAACTTCTAACTCTGTACAAGTCTGCTAGCTTTGGGGAATAAAATGTTGTAACTGTATATTACTATTTGTCTGTCTCCTTTAACCAAACTTTTTAAATAGGTCGACAGGGTTCATGTATTGGTTTGACCATCCACTTAGGACACATATAAGAAAAATCCTTCCTCAGGGTAGGGCATATGAATATGGCTGCAGATTGTGGTATAGAAGTAAACATTTTTCTGGAACAGAATATAATTTTTTTATACCTGGAGTTGTAACCCAATTTTCCCACTCACTGCTCAAATCTGGTTTAACACAAGTTTTGTTCTCACTTCTTTCAGAGACCATACCTAAGTTTTACTGCAATGTTTTGATGGTGTGATTACAACCCTGAGTCCTGACCATGTGTGTTAAAACAGAGGTCTCAGTGCCACCTGCTGTCTTTTCTAGGGAAAAGAAAGCAAGGAAGTCAACAACTAGCTTCATTTAATCTGCTGAACTGGAAATTCAGTTGGCATTTTGAATTAACCTTCAGCTTTGTAATTGCTGTGTATTTTTCATTGTTGTTGTTTATAAATGTTTTTCCCCCTTGGAATTTTCTCCTTAAGTTTGGTTTTAGTATGTCATTAGCAATTTGCCTTTGGGATGAGAACTTTTTGTTTGTATCTTTTTTCCCTTTGTTCTTTGCTTCATCAAAATTCTGTATTTATTAAAAGTACCCATTTGTTCAATGACTTGAATCTTTCTCCCAAGCTCTAACTTTCAATTACACTCTAGTCTGCTTTGTCCAACTGCTGGACTAATCTCCACTTGGGTTTCTGATTATCAACTAAAACTCAGCATATGCCCAACTATAGTTTATAATAAATGCTTGTTGAATAAAGCATTGTGACTAGGCAAATAATGAGTTATGATGTTTGCTTTCAAGAAGGTTACAGTCTAGCTGGAAGACAAGATACGAACATGTAAAAAAAAGTGAATAACATCACAACAGTGAAATCACAGTTCATAGAATCACTGGCCATTTAGTCCAACCCATAAGTAAACAGGAATGCCTTTACAAAGCTCAATACAGCAATGCAAAAGGTGCCATTTAAATGTATATAACTGATTATTCGGAAATAGAACAATACATGCTATGAGAGTTCAGAAAAGTTATCACTCACTATTGGATGAAGTGAACTGAGAGGATTCCATGGGAAGAAAATGCATTTCTTTTTCTTTTTTAAAATTAGTGCCTTTTGTTTTTACATCATGTTAATTTTGTGTTGTATACTTCTTTACCCTATCCAATGTAATAAGGCAGCCAGGTAGTCCAGTGGATAGAGCTATCAAATCTAGCCTCAGACACTAATCAGCTGTGTGATCCTGGGCACGTGATTTAACCTCTGCCTGCCTTCATTTTCTCACCTGTAATGGGTTAATAATACAATCTACCTCCCAAGGTTGTTATTATATAACATTATATAATTACACATTCATTTATAATATATAATTATGTAACAATTACATAACATTCCATTTAATTTTATTGTTTTTTCATTTTTCTATTTTGGACTCATATATATCATTGTTCCAGTTCTACTTACTTCACTCTGCGTCACTTCATGTATCTGTGTTACTGTGCTTCTCTGAATTCTTCATATACAGTTTGGTTAGCCATTCCCTAATTGATGAACACCTACTTTGTTTCTGCTTTGCTACCATAAAAAGTGGAGCCATTTTGAATATTTTGGGGGAAATGGAACCTTTCTTTCTGTCTCCACTTCCTTGGGGAATAAGATTGTGGGATCTCTAGGCTCAAGGGTATAAACACCATTTTTTTAAAAGCAAAATTCCAAATTGCGTTCAAGAATAATTGGATCAATGCATCCTATGATACTATGAACTCAGAACTCCACCAATTTGTATTAGTGTGTCTGGAACCTCTTTGACAATCATCTGCCAATTTGCTGGATATGAAGTGAAGGCTCAGAACTGTTTTAATTTGCATTTCACTTACTATTAGTGCTTTGGAACAGTTTTCCACATGGTTGTTAATAGTTTGCAATTCTTTTGAGAATAATCGTATCATATCCTCTCTCCACATTTCCGCTGGGGAATGTCCCTTGAAGTCTTATGTATTTTATTTCATTTCCTAGATGCTAAATCTTTGTCAGATGTGGCAAAGTTTTCCCTATTCAATAATTTCTTTTTATCCTCATTATATTGATGTTAGGGCAAACATTTTTCAACTTCATGTAATCAAAATTATCCGATTCATCTTTTGTGATCTACTCTATCCTTAGTTTGAGTAAGAATTTTCCCTCTAGCCATTGTTCATTGTTGTGAAAGGCACCTGCAACTATTTTTCTCCAATTACAAAAAACCCACGAAATGATATTCTATAATTAAGCTAAGTTTTAAGAACATGTAGAATGTGGAGAGGTAGAGATGAGGAAAACAGGTTTCTCACAACTGCCATCCTAAGGAAAAGGAAATGCCTCAGTTAGGATAAGTTGGATAAGCCATAGACAGTTAAGTCTTGGAACACATCTTTGAGATGTTTTAGAGCACTACCTGAGAAGTTTCCACTTGTCCCACTTCTCTTTGCTTTCTTCACCTCTTCTCTTTTCTTTCTTTCCTTTTTTGTCTTTCCCTCCTTTCTCTTTCCTTCCTCCCTTTCTTTCTTCCTTTTTCTTTGTTCTTCCCTCCCTTCTCTCTTCCTCCCTTGCTTCATTTCTTCTTTTCCTCCTTCTCTTCCCAAGAAAGTTAGGTCTGAGCCAGATTACAGGAGGCTTTTCAAATACCAGATTAAGGAGTTTTTTTTTTTTAATCCTCTTAAGGCAACAAGGAATCACTGAAGGTTTTTAATCAGGGAAATAATATACTCAGGTCTGTGCATTAGGAAGCTTATTTGGGACACTGCTGGGTGAATAAAATGACTACCATTCAGTGGCAAAGGCAGGGCGGTTGTGGATTTGGAGTAAGACTTAAACGTGAGTGTCATTCATTCCATTCACGACTAGTCAAGTCATTATATTTGAGTCCCAGTTTTCCCAACAGTGGTAGGTGGGACTGGAGGGAGGGGACGGGGTGATAGCGATGATGGGATAGTTAGGGCTGTGGTGAAGAAGCACTACAAGCTAGTAAGAGTTTTTTGTTTGTTTTCAATTTTAGCTGAATCCCAGCCTCCTGAGTAGCAGCTAATCTGAGGACCTGGTTTTGAATCCTCACTTGAATCACCAGCGTGACCTCTCTGAACCTCAGTTTCCTCATCTGCAAAACAAGTGTGTTGAATTAGCTTATCCCTAAAGGTCTATGACCCTCTGGTAACGGAGAGGCAGAAACTGGAGCATAAAGGTTAGAGAACTAGGATAAAGGGTTTCCTCATGAATCACACATACACATTACATTACACATTACACATAATTTCCAAATAATCCTAGAGAACTCTTTCCCAGCCCCAATTTATCTCCAGCAGGTGGCGCCCACCCCCCTCCGCTGTCCCCAGCAGCAAGCTTCGAGGCCCAGAGTCCAGTGAGGACGAGACTGACTGCGAAACTGGATGGTTGGGTATGTTACGACGGGCCTGGGAGAGGACTGTGGGCACGCGGCTGCAACGTAGAGACAGAACGCGGACCCGAGACATTCCACAGACAGAACGCTGCAAGACATTGCATGGATAGGACACTGCCCGGGACGTTCCCTGGACAGAATGCGGCCCGGGGCGTTCCGTGGACAGAATAAGGGCCCGTGACGTTCCGTAAACAGAACGCTGCCCGGGACGTTTGGATTCCGCCCCCGCCATCCCCCAGGAGCCTGGGCTTGTGGCGCTGGGGCGAACTCGACTCCCTTCCCCTTTCGGGCGGGGCAGGAATGACTGGTCCGGGACGCGAGGAAGGAGAGAGGAAAAGCGAGCATGCGCAGAGACCGGGGAGGAGCGGCCGGAGGAGGAGGGAAGAAGGAAGGGAGAAGGAGAGTTCAGAGGGTGCTGGAGGCGGGATCGGCTAGCTGGCTCCAGGTAAGCAAAGTAAACCTGAGCTGGTGGTCCCCTTGTTGTCTAAGGGTGCGCGTCCCATCTGCAGGCGTGGGTCTGGAGGGCCGAGTGCGGCTGGGGTCACTGGCCAGTCAGTGTCCCCTTAGAATGTCCTCACCTGGGGATGCAGCTCTAGATTCCCCTACTGATGGACCTAAATGAAAGAGGGAGTGCGCTAAGCATAGAGCAGCGACACCTCGCATTTTCTCCAGGGAGCAAACGAAGCAGTTGACCTTGCAAGCAAGGAGCAGAAAGGTTTGTGCGTGAAGGACCGTCAGATGATCGCCGGGTCCCCTTCCAGCTCTTGCATTCCGCGGCTGCAGCCTGGGAGTAGCTTTCGCACCTGGTCCGGTGTCCTGAGAGCGGACACCCCTGTCTTACTCTTTTCTTGCAGATCTCCTAACCCCTCGTTTTTTTCCTCTTTTACCGTCCCTTCCGGGAGTAGACACAACCACCTCAGAATCAACCAGAACTCCTCTGGCTGATTGCCCTCAGCCAAGTTGCAACACACCCTAAAACTACTGAGGATTACTGTGGAGAGGGTAAAGGGCATTAAAAAAAAAAAGAAACCACCAAACTTCATTCGTAAGGGAATGTGTGTTCTCCGGGGAAACGAACCTCTTTGCAGGGGGTAAGGGAATGCTTTCTAGCCTCTGGGACAGTTTCCCTTCCATTTAATGTTCCCGTCCAGTATAAAAGCAGGATAGTCTCACCTGAAAGCGTCGCAGCATCGGCATCTTAAGTTACAAAAGCGCCGCCAGAACATCCCTCCTTTCCTTGACTTGGAGTCAATCATGTGTGGCACCACAATGTGCACCATCCACTTCCTTCTTAAAAGAAGGAAGCTTTCTGGGCAATTCTGGTGTATCCAGATGACCCCTCAGCGGAAAGTGGGGGCGGGGGAGGGAGAAAATTGATGCTACTCTTTGTGGGGTTTTCTGTGCCCAAATAAGTAAATAAATGACCAGAAAGTTCACGGGTCTTTGAGAACTTTAGAATAGGGCAATTGATAATAAAAATAGCTAGCATTTACAAAGTGATTTAAGATTTGCAAAATGCTTCATATTCAAGCTGCTAAGGCTTAAAGCTGCATTAAGGCTTGTTTGCAACACCCTGTATTATTCCCATTTGAACCTTACAACAACTCTGAGGTAGATGCTGTTATTTATTCCCATTTCACAGATGGGGTCGAAGAGACTAAGTGACTTACTTGGGTCACATAACTACTGTCTGGGACTCAAATATTTCCTACTCCAATTCCATCACTCTAAGCTGGTGGTTCTCAACCTTCCTAATTCCCCTACCCTTTAATACTCTTATGTGTGCGGACAGCCTGGAGACAGACAGAGGAGCGGTGTCTCTGTTCCTAAGACCATTGGAAATAAGTCTTTTCCGATGGTCTTAGGTGACCCCTGTTACCCCTGTGAAAGGGTCATTCGACCCCCAAAGAGGCCTCGACCCACAGGTTTAGAACCGCTGCCTTGTAGCTGCCATTCAGTTTATTTGGGAGCCAGAGAGGCCTAGCAGGTGAGCTAGGTTTTGCATAGGCAGAATTTCTCCAAGTTTAACTCTCAGAGCTAACATTAAAACAGGAACTTACTTTGAGGACAGATCTGGCCATATGAATGTTAATTAAGGATGAGGATGTTGAAGGTTCCTTATTTCAGTCCTTCTCTGGCTTCTTCCAGTTAATGTTGGCATATCACACACCTCTCCTGGGTTCACTTGCCTGAATAATAATGGCTTTGAATATGCTGAGCTTGACAGTTTTGTAGAGGAATGAGAATGTCAGTATAATTGGTAAATTGCTTTCTTTTCCCTGGAGAAAGTTAGTAAGTGATGACAGAAATCATATCTTAATTATCTGTATCTTCTCAGCTTATAGGACAGTGCTCTATACATAGTGGGTGCTTAATAAATGGTCTTATGGAAAGAGCCCTTGGGGGGGGTGTCAAGAGACAATCCTAGATTCTAATCCTGTTTCTCTACTAATTGATATACTAGAAGATCTCTAGTCTGATTAATGATAATAATAATAGTTGGCACTTATATAGTGCTGTAAGGTTTGTACAGACTGCATCCTCCTCACTTAACTGAAATAATTCCAGTATCATCAGTGACTTCTTAATTTGTCAGTCTGCTACTTAAATCAGTAATAATTCTTGACCTTTCTGTAGCATTTGACTGCTTTTTTTCTGATTTCTCTCATTTTCTCTTGGGCATTGTATTAGTGCTTTCTCTAGGTTCTTTCTAAAAATCCCTTAGTCACCTTCACTACTTCTTCCTCCTCCCATAGCCCAAATATGAGTGTCACCCAAGGCTCTCTCTTTGCTCCTTTTATCTCTTATCTTTGAAGATCTAGTCCAGGGTTGGGGAACTTGCAGCCTTGAGGCCACATGTGAGCCTCTAGTCCTTAAGTGCAGCTCTTTGACTAAATCCAAACTTTGAAGAACAAATCCCTTTAATAAAAAGATTTGGTCTGTGAAACTTGGACTCAGTCATAAGGCCACACCCAAGGAGAAATGCCACATGTGACTCTGAGGCCACAGGTTCTCCATCCCTGATCTAGTTGGTCTATATGGCTTCAATTATCATAGGAATGCAGGTAACTCACAAATCTCTATCACTAGGTCCAAACTCTCCCTCGAAGTCTAGTTTTATATTTCTAGTGGCTTGTTGTAGATATTATACCTGTATATTAAATAAAACGAAATCAGAACTCCCTCCCCAAATCTGCTTCTCATCTCAGCTTACTGGTTTCTCTTGGTGGCACCATCTTTCTTCTAGTGTCCAGGCCCCAAACCTTACTTTCTTTGATGTTTTTGTCTCCCTATCCCTTTTTACTAACGAGACTAGACTTTCTATAGTAAGTAAAATTTTAAGTCTGAGGGAAAAAACATAACAAGCCTTAATCATATATGGGAGACCTGTGAAACTTTTCTTTGGTAGGTTTTCCAATAGCTAGAGATGTTAGGTTTTGGATTGTGAGCCTAATTATTACTCCTTCAAGACCCTTTGTTGAGAGGGTAGTTCTGTTGCAATTAGATGAGATCTGGAAAGGGGGAGAAAAGTGCCCTAAAAGAGCTATTGTGAAAGGTAGGCTGGATTGGTGCCTTAATGCAATCAGAGAGTTACAGAGATGGAAGAGACCATAGAGGCCTTCTAATGGAACTTTGAAGTGTGTGTTCATCTTAGTTTATATCTGTGCCTAGTACTAATGGCCACTTAATTCCCATTTGGGATCTTATGGATAATAGAGACAGAAGGAAGGGAAGATGTAAAGAGTCTGATAAAAGATTCAGAAGCTCTCTAAGTATTTTAAGACATTTGGAAAAGTTTAGGAGTAACCATAGGGCAGCTAAGTGGCACAGTGCATAGACTGCCAGAGTCAAGAAGACTCATCTTTTCTGAGTTCAAATGTGGCCTCAAGACACTTACTTGCTGTGTGACCCTGGGCAAGCCGCTTAACCCTGTTTGCCTCAATTTTATCATCTGTAAAATGAATTGGAGAAGCATATGGAAGATCACTCCAGTATCTTTGCCAAGAAAACCCCAAATAGGGTTACAAAGAGTTGGATGCGATTGAAAAAATAACTGAGCAACAACAGCAATAATCTAAAGAGTTTTAATTTTCAAAATTAATATCTTTTGGTTTTATATCACCTTTATTTCCCAAAATATTCTCATTCCCCTACCCAGAGAACCAACCTTATAACAAAGAATAAAAAAAAAGAAGGTTCAGCAAAGCTAATGTATTAACCAACCTTGCTATAATGTGTAGTATTCCATATCTGTAACCTTCTATCATCTGCAAAGATAGGAGGAGGCAAGGTGGCATGGAGGAAGGATACATTCTTATATTTCTTTTTGGGAGGCTAGATTTGGTCATTATAATTATACATCATTCAGTTTCTTCCTCCCTCCCTCCCTTCCTTCCTTCCTTCCTTTCTTGTTTTCCATTTACATTATTACAGTCATCATATATGTGATTTTCTTGGTTTTGCTTATACTTCGTTTTGCTCTACTTCATCCCATCTAAAAATTTAAACCCTATTTGTCCAAATTAGGGAAACTTACTTTCCAGCTCAATAGTACAACCAGTTGACCTGGTCATGAGACTTCTGGTACCCTCAACTCCGTGGGACAGCCAGGAAAACCCAGGAGGCCTAGAAGCAGAACATCCAAGATGACAGACTGTGAGGTGATTGGTTGGTTTACAGATCAGGATGAAGTAGTACCTGTGTTAGCTCATGACATCCATCAAAGCTACAAGGAACCAGGCAAGAGAAGAAGAAGAAAACAATGCTAATAGGGAAGTGGTAGATTAGCAGAAGTAGTAGAGATGAAAAAAAACACTGTGGGTGGTGAGAAGGGACAGCAGACAGCTGAGGCAGGTGTAGGAGAGGAAATGGAAGAAATATTTAAAAGCACACAGCTATTTTGGAGAAACTCATGCTAAGGACCTGCAGTCTTCCATAGGCACTTACGGGTATCATTGTGTTAGGGCCCCCCTATAGAATTTGATATTTGTAATGATGGCCCAGAGTCATCAAAGAAAAGTTAAAGTGGTATTCTTCCACCAATGCCCTCTGATGATGCCTCCTTTTGGCACGTAGATGGCCCTGGGCTCCCAAGGGCTGTGTGTCAGTAGAACACAAGATCTGGCAAGCCCTACCAAGCGCGAGAGTCCTCAAGTACTGCCCTGGAGACAGACTGTGTCCACCATCCTCTGAGAACCATTCTAGCCAAGTCTGGAGAAGCTCCTCTAAACCCTAAAGTTGACCACTGGATGATCAGTTTTTTTGTTTTTGTTTTTTTCAATCATACTAATTCATGAAGACTTTCTGACAAGACATAGAAGGGTTTACAGTCTGCATTGGTGGAGGAAGTGTCCACACCGATGAAATCATGGATCCTTGAGGTATGCTCTGCTTATTAAGGCAGAGGAGTGTGCAATGCATTCTGTAGAGTTTTCTATAAGAAAAACATTGTAAATTTTGACAGTTGACTTATCTGGAATCCTGACTCCCTTGAATACCTTATTCCTGGATGTTGCCAGATAAGAGAAGTGTCATTTCATGTGTTGTGGGGAAGGGGATGGTAAGGAAAAGAAGGGCTAATCCTAGGTTTTTGCCTATCCTTTTCTTTTTTTCAATAAACAGGCTTAAAAAATTGTAAATTGTCTGTTTTATGTGCCTAATTTGTTTTGCTAATAATTTTTACATGTCTAATTAATATTTCCCTGTTTTAAAAAAATTCTTTTTAAGTTTTATTCTATCCTCTTCATTTTCCCTATTTCTTTAGACGTGTAACCATGGCTATTGACTGGATTGGTTTTGGATATGCTAGCCTAATAGCATTTGGAGGCGTTTTGGGATATCAACGCAAAGGTAAATTCTAAATTTTAAATGTAAAGGTGATTTAGGAATCAAAGTTTGCAAGAAAAATATTAGAATTTGTGAATAAGATAAAAAATTTAGAGACTTCTCAGTTTTAATGTTATCTTTACTACTAAACTCTCTTTGTTCCCTAATTATCAGTTAGAGATTAGATTTTTTTTTCTCCTAGGACGGGTGGGAGCAGTTAGGTGGTGCAGTGGATAGCACACCAGGCCTGGAATCAGAAAGATCTGAGTTCAAATTCAGCCTGAGACACTTACTGTGTGACCCTGGACAAGTCACTTAACCCCTATTTGCCTCAGTTCCTTATCTGTAAAATAAGGACCCACTGGAGAAGGAAATGGAAAACTGCTTTAGTATCTTTGCCAAGAAAAATCCCATGGGCAAGTTCATGGGGTCACAAAGAGTTGAACACCACTGAACAACAACAACAAGAGTGATAGGAAGCTTAGTTAATGTTAACATGACATATTGATAGGAGAAAAGTACTTCGGTGCCGAGTTAGATATTGTCTTATTGCTAGTGTCCAAAAGAAAGAAAAATACAACTATTGGAGAATTTGAGGTGGGAGACACTTGGTACGAGAATTTTATTTTTAATATTCTTATATTATCATGTGAAGAGTCATTGTAGGGTAGTAGAGCTAAAGTCTGATTTGGGAGCCTGAAGGCTATGGTTTAAACCTAGTCTTTGTCACTTAGAACTTGGGCAAATTATTTCGCTTCTCTGAAGGTCTCTGGTAACGCCAAGACTTAATTCGTCCACTGATCAGATCCTTGATTATTTATTTGGATAGGCATGTAACTGAACAAGGCAAATTGTCTTGAGGAAGAGAAATTTATGGGCAAAACGTTTCTTATTTTTCTTATTACTTCTTAGCCGTTTGTAGAAGTGAAAACTCAAATCTTTTGTTTTTGTGTTTTTTCTCGGAAGTTTTTGTATTTCTGCCAATCTTGGTATGCTAAAGAGTTTCGGGTAAAGACAGTCTAAATGTAAGAACTTGCTTTTTTTAGAGATCTCCCAGAAGACAAGGGTAGAAAAAGCCATCTGTCTTCTGTAGTGTAGGTGCTTCTCCCTCGGAGGCTAAGGGGATAGATGAACAAATGACCCATTGTGTTCCCTTTAGTTAGCCCTGTAAGTTTATGATTAAAGCTATTTTTTTCTCCTGTTTTTCGTGTATTTAATAGAAAAATGAAGAAGCCAATGTAACTCCTATAAATGATTGAACAGACTTTGAAACTTCATAGATAATAATCTGTTTTGAACTTCAGAGAAACTGGATCCTTTACTTGGCCTAGTGGGTAGAATGCTGAACTTAGAAGGAAGGACAAAAGCTTTTATTAATCATCTACTATGTGCCAAGCACTTTATAAATATTATCTTGGGGTGGCTAGGTGGACCAGTGAATAGAGTACTGGCCCTGGAGTCAGGAAGACCTGAGTTCAAATGTGGCCTCAGACACTTAACATAAAACTAGCCATGTGACTTTGGGCAAGTCAACCCCAATTCCCTTAACTTCCCCCCTCCAAAAAGCAAAAAAAAAAAAATAATAATTAAAAAAATAAATATGAGCTCATTTGATGCTCACAACAACTCTGACAAGAAGGTGCTATTATTATTCCCATTTTACAGTTGAGGAAATTGAGGTAAACAGGTTAAATAACTTGTCTAAGGTCACACAGCTGTTAAGTTTTTGTTCCTGTATTTGAATTCAGATCTTCTTGACTTCTGGCCCACATAGGTGCCTTTGACTTAGCATCAGGAAGAACTGGTTTTGAATTTTGCTTCAGATACCTATTAGCTGTGTGACAGACTTAATTTATCTGACCCTCAGTTTCCCTCATTCCTCATAAAATTAAGGTGACAATAGCATCTACCTCACTCAGTTATTATGAGACTCACATGAGGAAATGTGTGTGACTTGATTTGCAAAACTTAAAGTGACATATAAATGTGAAGTAATCGTCACTACTGAACTGCTCATGAAAATACTTTTTTTCCCCAGTCAGCAAAGTTTCTGAATCATTTAAATTTTAAAACAGTAAGGAGACCTGAGGGCAGGTAGATGGCACAGTGGGTAGAACACCAGGCTCAGAGTCAGGAAGACTCATCTTCCTGAGTTCAGATCTGGCCTCAGACATTTCTTAGCTGTGTAATCCTGAGAAAATCACTTAACTCTTATTTGCTTTAGTTTCTTCATCTATAAAATGAGCTGGAGAAGGAAATGACAAAACACACCAGTATTTTCGCCAGGAAAACCCCAAATGGGGTTGTGAAGAGTCGGACATGACAACAAGAGACCTGAATAATTTAACTTTTTTTTCATCTTTCAAGTCAGATTATGAAAACTATTTTTTCCTGAACTTCATTCTTCCTTTTAAATTCTTCATTACAAATGAGAGCTTGCAGGGGAAGCTTCATTCAGAAATGAAGAAGATGTAAAAAAAAAAAAAGATGTTAAACTTTTATCTTTGAATGATCATAAGTTGACCTTGTCTGCATCAGAGGTTCCCTTCAGCTACTAGCACCCACCTCCCCCAAATTATGCTGTATTTACTTCACATATATTGTGTTTTTGGTTATGTATTTAAGTAAGCCCATAGACTATAGGCTTCTAGAGGCGTGAAACTACTTTGGATTTTTTTTTCCTTCACATCCCAAGCACCTAAGACTATGCCTAAGCTCTAGAAGTATTGAATTGTTGTTATTCCTCTGTCATTCTTTAAGAGGTTGAAGCCTTGATTTGCTCATGAATTGGATTTAAGTAAATCAGAACTGTGCAAAGATGGATCAGCGTCACTCTGTCTTCCAGAGTCCAGTGGCAGAGCAAAAGTCAACATGACTGGCAAATGGCTCAGGATGCCAGAAGAACAGGATAGACAGTATAGATAAAGATTATATAAAGATAGGATGTGATAGAAGTGTTGAATAAATACTAGCTAATCAATCATTTTTTTTACCATTACCTTTGAAAGAAAATGGATTTTTCTTCAAATATTTTAAATCGGGGCGGCTAGGTGGTATAGTGAATAGAGCATCAGCCCTGGAGTCAGGAGGACCTGAGTTCAAATCCGACCTCAGACACTTAACACTTACTAGTCATGTGATCTCAGGCAAGTCACAACCCCAATTGCCCTTCCAAAAAAAAAAAGCTAAATAAATAAATAAAATTCAAATATTTTAAATCTACAAAAATCCTATTCTTATGCCTTAGGGTGGTGGGAGAAGGTGACTGCAGTGGTTGTCCTGGAACACAAAGCTTTGGCAGGCTATACCATGCTGAATAAAGAGCTTGAGGGTAGGAGTGGAGACAGAGTGTATGTGTGTGTCTGTCATCTGAGGTACACCAGAAAGTACTTTGGAGGAATTGTGTTCTGTCTCCATGGAGAGACAACCCACACCAACAGAGCTTCGTGAAATAGTGAAGTGATGCCATCTTGTTTCATATTTCTTTGATTTGAGTTTCTCTGGGTGACCCTCTGCCTTACCTGTTGTTTTAGGAAGCATTGTATCTTTGGTAGCTGGTCTTTTCTTTGGCTTGTTGGCCAGTTATGGAGCTTACCGTATCTCCCGTGACCCCCGAGACATCAAAATTTCACTGTGTGAGTATTATATTGGTCTAGACTGAGAAAAGAAAATGTTTAAAGAAAAAAATCAAGATCTCTTAATATTGTGCAAATCAGGAAACATGGCACAGCTGAGTACCAGTTAGTAAGAATAAAGAATCTCGTGAAGCAGTCTCAGATATTCAAATGTACATTATTCAAAACTGTAGCTGTCTAAACGTGGTCATTGGTTCCAGTCTGATGGAAATATGCAGTTTGAATTTGAATAATGTGACCTCTTCGTGGGGATTTATTGTTCATGCTAGTTGAGACTTAACTGAAGAGTAGAAAAAGCACAGGCTTTTGTATTGGAGAACCTGGACTCCAATCCCAGCTCTGACACTTCATAGCTGGGCAATGTTGGGCAAGTCATTTAAACTCCCTGGGCTTCTGTTTTCTCATATGAAAAATGAGGGAGTTGGACTAGATGGCCTCTGAGGTTCCTTCCAGCCCTGGATCTGTGACCCTAACAAAGGGCACTGCCTCTTGGGAACCCCCAGCTCTCCAGGTTCAAGTTCAAGGTGATCACTGTGGTATAAGTAGAAAGCACAGTGGATTGGAATCATGGAGAAGGTGTGTGTTCCATCTCCTGTGTGACTGTGGGCCAGTCGTTTAGTTTCTCCACATTTCAGTTTGTTTATAAAATGAGGATAAAAATATTTACCACTTACTTCATAGGACTGTTGTGAAGATGGCACTTTTGAAAACCTTCAAAAGCTGTAGAAATAGGGGTCATTGTTGTCTTGGGTGTTGGGAGGGGACCTGGGAAAAGCTTTGAATGCTTTTGCTTTGAATGTCAGCTTTCTCAAGCATAACTTTGGGGTCATGCTGTGCCTTAAATAACCTGAAAAAAATCATGGGTTGATCGTTTCTAAGGGTTTTCCTGGCGTGCCAAGGAGACGCATAACCACAGTTACAACAATTATAGGCCTTGTATGGCCCAGTTTAATCATGAACATCCAATCAAAGGATTGGGAAACTAAGTGAATTAATATTCTAGTATAGCACTTTGATTGCTATAAAAAAAAGTACTTGAATTTGTCCATGAACTAAAACACAAATTTATATTTTTTTGGGAGGAGATGGTAATAATAACATGTGGGTCTGCGATAGGGAGAAAAAGAGAGTTGTGGCTGGGTACTTTTTTTTAAGAGGAGCTGTGAATGGTGTCAGGAGTAAATTAGTGCACCAAAGAAAGCTAAAATATCCTTGCAAGAAAGCAGTTCTTCTAAAACATACTTTTTACATGCTTTGAAGCAGCTTGCAGCCAAAGTTTTCTGTCATTTACAGGCATGTTATTTGGTAAATTGTGTTGGGTTTTTTCTTAAAAGCCATTTTTCCAATACGCCATTATAATAAACACTGCCTGAAGCCTCTTGTGGCTGTGCGGTGCTAAAAGACTGGCCTGCAAAGTATATAATACCTGGCTCTTGGGCATGCTGAATCCTACTGATTAGGCAGCTAAGCTATTCAGTCTTCATGAATTAAGTTCTCCCAGGTGTTATGACATTAAAAAAGCAAGTATTCTTTTCTTCCAGGTTTAATTTATTAATTAGAACTTCTTTTTCATGATGTACTATTCTCCTTAAAACCTATTCTTTTGGGGGGGTTAGAAGGTGGGTGGTAGGGCGGAGTATAGATCAGGATTGCTTTCATGTTGTTTCAAATGTCCCATAAAAATTTTTTTTAGCTTTTTGCTATATTACTCCTGGTTAGCGATTTGAAAATAAATGTTCTCATAAGTATTGTGTCTTTGTGGAATAGAGCCATTCAAAGTTTTGGCAAAAAAGCTGGCTGTGTCTTATGAGAGGGAGAGAGTTTTGAACAAATAAGATCACGTCTGTATTTTTTCCATGCGTAGCCATAGAATCACTCTATTGTAACTTTAGCTCATGTCCTGGTTTGTTTTACAGTCACTACCTTCCTTCTGGCCACTATCATGGGCATAAGGTTCAAGAGATCCAAGAAACTAATGCCAGCAGGAATTGTGGCTGGCCTAAGGTAAGGCAATATTTCTGTCCTTAATTTTCTTTTTCTGAGATTCAGAAGGGATAGGCCTTTGGCAATCGGTATGGGGCTTGGAATCTGAATGACCTGGGTTGATTCCCGCCTTAGACACGTCCTAGCTTTGTGGTCATGGGCAAATCACTTGATCTCTCTATAGGTTACACACGAGTTACCTGCCTGTACTGGTAGAGGACGAGTTTCCATTCTAGGAAATTTATAGATTACTAAATGTAATTTTCATAACAGCCTAAAAGCCTATGCAAGTTTTAAATTAGCATTCGCTAAGTCATTCTTCTTATTTTATCAGACTAATTAAATAAGGATCAGGGGCAGCTAAGTGGTACAATGGGTAGAGTACTGGGCCTGAAGTCAGAATGTTCATCTTCCTGAGTTCAGATGTGGCTTCAGACACTTAGTAGCTGTGAGACCCTGGGCAAATCTCATAACCGTGTTTGCTTGTTTCCTCATCTGTAATACAAGCCAGAGAAGGAAATGGCAAACTAGTATAAAAAAAAATATATGAAGTGAAGTCATATATGTAAAAGGCACTTGGCAGACCTAAAGCAACATATGCATACCCGCTCTTAATATTTGTTGATGTGAACATTTTTAGAATCATGGATGCTATGGTGAGTGAAAATGACCAACTGAGGATCAAATTCTACCCTGCTATATTCAGTTTTCTAAGTATAATAACTTGAACCTACTATAATGGGCCATTAATAATAAAGACCACAAGTTGACTTTTGTAAGAAGTATGAGAGGCAGCAATGGTGTAGTAAATAGAGGGTCATCTTTGGCCGATAAGACCTGGGTTCAAGTGTTCCATCTGACATATGATGATGCTGTGCCCCTAGATCAGGCCTGCACAACTCAAGGGCCGCTTTGGGCAAGCCAAAGGATTTCTGGCAACCTGTGAAAAATGTACAGAAAAACATCCTTTGTATGTTAAGGAAATCCTTTGGCATGCCTCAAGTGATCCTTGGGCTACAAGTTGTTAGGCCTGCCCCAGGTAAATCACTTAATTTTTCCGATGTTGCAGTCCACTTTCTAAAGCTGTAAATTAAGTGGCCCAATTGTATTGTTAAGAGGAGTCTCTAAACCCAGGAATTAAATCACAGATCTTTTAAAAAAAAAAAAAAAAAAGGGCATGCAAATATGGCTATGCATGGCTGTGAATTCTTTTCCTTCACAGTAAAAAATAACTTTGCCTTGGGAGTCACAGTAATTGGTTTAAGTCCCACCTACAATGATTACTAAAAGTGTGACCGTAGTCAACTCAGTTCACTTCCTTGGGCCTCAGTTTCCTCATCTGTAAAATAAAGGGGGAGGGGGACTAGATGGTCTCCAAGGTCACTTCCAGCTTTACATCTTGTGTTCCTATGTATTGTTGTTGTTTAATCATTTTCATCGTGTCCAACTCTTTGTGACCCCTTTTGGGTTTGACATTTTCCTTTTCAGCTCATTTTTCAGATGAGGAAACTGAGGCAGATAGGGTTAAGTGACATGTCCAAGGTCACACAGTTAGTAAGTGTCTGAGGCCATACTTGAACCCAGGAAGATGAATCTTCCTGACTCCAAACCCAGCCCTCTATCCACTGTACCAGGATCCTATATCAATTACAAATAGACATCTCTTGGTTCAGTCTATGAATTACCCCAAAATTCTCACTTGAGAAGTTCCATATTTAGAAAGTTGGAGAGCTTGTTGATTGTCAGCCACTAGAAGAGGTGTTTTTAGCCTTATCTTGTATCAGCAGATGCCTTTGGAAGGCTGGTGTAGCCTATGGATCCCTTTTCAGAATGTTTTTAAGTGCCTTAGGTAAATTATGTAGGATTGCAAAGAAAACCAGTCATTTTGAAATTAAGTACATTAAAAACCGAAGTTCATAGACTCCCTGGTGAAGATCCCTTGTAATAAAGTGAGGGAAAGTAACATGGCAGAAATGGCATGCTGGGTCTTTTATGGGCAGAGAAGATAATGTGCCAAGTTACCACAAGCGCTCTACAGTGAGGTAGGGGTAGCAACTATGCTCCACATTGAAGTAAGGAAGAAGGAATGTGGTCAAAGGATGCTTAGGGATAGGTTCTTTTTCCTCAATGTTGAGTCCTGATGAAAGTGTTACTCAAAGTCATACCGCAGGTTACTGACCACTGTCATACGAATTTAGGTTTTTTGGACATTTTAGAAATACTGTTTGGTAAGGGTGTTCTGAAGTATGTAATCTCCCCTTTCCAGGTATATTTGTATTTCTAAGCTATATAGATGAGAAACTATTCTTTGAAATTTTCAAAGGAGATTCTATAGCATCCTCCCCCCACTCCAAGAAAAAGATCCCATTGTCTCCCTTCCATTAATTCAGAAAATTGGATAAAATAACAAAATCCCCACCACTCATTTGAGTTTGAAAGGAAGCAAACTTAGGAGAACATTTTTTTAAAATTCATTTTTATTCTTTCTAATTTTCTCCACAACTTTTGGTACCCAGGTGATGACAAACTTTTACGGACGGGTATTGGTGAATTCTAGCTCCTGACTGTTCTTGTTATGGAGACTTAACATCTGTATTTCTTGGTGCTAACCTGTTATCGCTTTTTGAAAAATCTTATTTTTATTGATATTGTTCCCATTTTTACATCACCTTCATTTCTGAATATTTCCTTTCCCCTTCCCTGCTCACTGAGCCATCTCTTGTGAAATTTATAAAAGAGTTTGCACCTTATAAAAGCCAACCAACACAATAACTGTAGTTATAGTAGACAGTATTCCACACCCACAGCCCCTGTCTGTGTGAAGAAGGGAGGGTAGTGAATTTATCAATTCCTCTCCTTGCCCAAGCTTGTTTTTATAATTATAGAGGGTTCCATTTTGTTCTTTTAGGAACAAATGCAGCTAAGTGACAAAGTGACTAAAACACAGGCCCAGGGTCAGGAAGACCCAAGTTTAAATCCAGATTCAAACATTTACTACCTATGTGACCCTGGGCAAATCACTTAACCTCTGTGACTCACCTCAGTTTCCCCAACTGTGAAATGGGGATAATAACAACTATCTCATAGGGTGGTTTTGAAGATCAAATGAAATAATATTTGTAAGGTGCTTGGCACATAGTAGGTGCTTTTTCCCTTTTAGGAGCACTTTTTGTAAACAAATAGGGGAAACTCAATGTTATAATAACCAAATGAGTAAGTATATTTTCATGTAGAAATCCAGGGATGAGTCTTTTTAAGGTCTTTCTGTAAAACTGCCACAAATTCATGTCCCCAGGATACCAAAAAAATGGGACTTACTGTTTGGATGGAGAACTGGCCTTAGAGTTGGAAAGGTCTAGTTTCAAGTCCCACTTCTAATACGTCTTGATTTTATGACCTTGGACGAGTCATTTAACACCCTCCCTTCCCTTCCCCCCATTCTGTTAAGATTATAAAGTTGAAGAAGTTCCTGATCTTTATTGATAGAGGAAATTCCTGCAGTAGGAACTCTCCATACAAATCACAGATCCAATCTGAAATAAAATAAATTAATTAGATGAGCAAACAGCTGGAATTCGCCGGTCATCAAATATTTATTAAGTCTTCACTATGTGCCAGTCATTGTTTTAACCACTAAGGATACAAAAGAGAATTCTAAAGAAGAAAACAATGTATAAATAATTATGTACAGATGAGATCAGTAGAGGGTAAATTGGGAAGAGTCTCAGAGGGAGGACCCCAGTGTTGAGGGGAGCTGGGGAAGTCTTCTCGCAGAAGGTGGGATTTTAGCTGAGGACTGGAGAGAATTCTGTCCAGTACATGGGAGGTAGAAGAGAGTACTTGGCCAATGAGGGGTTTTTGAGGCGGTGTTAACAGCATGACTTCATTCATTCATTCATTCAGTGACTAATGCCATCATCCACAAGCAGCACAGTACCAGGTGCTAGGGGGGAATAGGGCATTCTCAGACCTGTAGTGCTTACTGTACAGTGACTATACTCTCACTCACTAGATAACAGAGACAGAAGTAATGTGTAGATTCATAGGAAAATGAGATCACTTCCTGCTATTGGGTCAAGCCATATTTCCTAGAAGAGGTGGCATTTCCTTGACCTGCTGACTTGAGAGAGTTGTTGATAGCTTATATTTCTTTCTAAATCTTGAAGACATAATGTCTTCCCATAAGATTTTCCATACACATACATATACGTATACACGCTTCCAATTTACCATATACACACATGCATATGTGTACATATACTCATATATGCATGCACATATGGGCTTGTATGCATAAATTTAGGCAAAGTAGATAAGAGTGTTGGGTCTGGAGTCAGGAAGACTTATTTCTTGAGTTTAAATCTGGCCTCAGATGCTTAGTAGCTGTGTGACCCTGGACAAGTCACTTACCCGTTTGCCTCAAGTTTCCTCATCTGTAAAATGAGCTGAAAAAGGAAATGGCAATACATTCTAATATCTTTACCAAGAAAACCCCAAATGGGGTCACAAAGAGTTGGACATAACTGGGGAAAAAAGTATGTGTATGTATATATGTATATATCCTATATTATATATAACCCACATATATATGTGTGTGTGTATATATATGTATATGTGTGTATATATATACACTATGCAGATATTATATATAACATATATATATATCTAGCATTTATATAATACTTTAAGATTTTCAAATACCTTTATAAATATTATCTTCTATATCAGGCCTGGCACCCTATCCACCATGCCTCCTGGCTGTCTCTGGATTGACTTTTTTATCTTCATGTCTTGTTATTACAATTTTTGTAATAAAAGTAATTTTTGTTATAACAATTATTAGCCCTTATCTTAGATTTCTTTTCTTTTAAAACAGCCTCTTGATGATTCTGAGACTCATCTTGATGCTCCTATGAGAATCCCCAGCTGCCAAGGACATAATTCCCAGCCTTCCAGCACAGCAGACTAAATGCATTCCTTGTACTTGAAAGATAAGTTTCAACAAGAAATGTCAAGCACCTGTAAGGAAAAAATAATAACTAACAAACTGACACTTCTCCTATTAGCATTAGT
>CM053593.1:219088121-219129564 GCA_028646575.1 Pseudocheirus occidentalis
ACTGACTCTACAGGCAGATCACCCACAGCCTCACTGCTTCGTACCTTCTCATACACTGGGAAGAATCTTTCAGTGGCTCTCTCCAGGATGTAGTTAAGATTCTTTTGTTTTTCTTCAGGCAAAGAAAGTGGGAAGAACATAATCATGTCATTCAGATCCCTCATCCCTTCCACATACATGTCAATACTGGAAAAGAAAACGGGCATAAATAAAAATATGATTATTAGTGGAAATGAGTGAAGAAACATTTAATAGTAACTGACACAGAGAGAAAAGGCTTTAAAATTTGTAAAGCATTTTGCTGACACTATTTCATTTGACCTTCTCAACACTATAAGCTAGGTGTAATTATCCCCATTTTAGAGCTGAGAAAACTGAGGTGTGGAGAATGACTGGCCCAGGTTCACACAGCTAGTAAGTGTCAGGGTCAAGGTTCGAACCTGATCTTCCTCTTATTGCTGTTGCTGTTGAGTCATTTCCATCATGTCCAACTCTTTGTTGCTGCATTTGGGGTTTTCTTGGCACAGATACTGGAGTGTGTTTGCCGTTTCCTTCTCCAGCTTATTTTACAGAAGAGGAAACTGAGACAAAGAAGGCTAAATGACTTGTCCAGAGTCACATCTAATAAGTGTCTGAGGTCAGATTTGAACTTAGGAAGATGAGTCTTCCTGACTCCAGGGCTGGCACCATACCACCTAGCCACCCTGACTGCAGGTCTAACATAGATATCCTAGATTTGTCACTTACTATATGTGACCTTGGGTAAACCACTTGAACTTTCTGTGCCTCAGTTTCCTCATCTGTAAAAGGAAGAATTTGAACCAGAAGACTCTTAAGGTCTCTTCCTGCTCTAAATCTCTGATCCTAACATCTTATATTTCCCACTGTATTTTATTCCTCCCTAAAAGGCAGTTGACTCAGGGTTCCACTATCTAAAATCAAAGTTGTTGGAGATTTTTCCTGAAAAGAATGCTTTTTCCCCAGGAATGTTCAGAAATATAGACCTCAAAAAATATACATTTCATCACTTAATAAATTTAGAGAATATAATTAATGCCCCCAAATATGCAGTATTGGAATGAGCCAGGAAATGATCAGCTGGGCAAAGAAAGGTTAAAAAAAGTTAAAACTGACTGTACTACTTGAGCGGCAATAATGAAGTGGCCTCAAAAGCAGGGACAGTTCCTGTAGGGGAAGAGATTCAAGGTGGCCCCTGCAGTGTTACCATCTTTGTCACTTTGAGCAATGGTTCCACCAAACACCTATTAAGTCCCTGTAACATAAATATTATAGGCATTTACTGATCACCTACTATGTTACAGGCACTGTGTTGGGAGATAAAGATAAAAAAGAAACAGTCCTTTGGTTTGAAGAATTTATATCCTATTGTGGGAAATAAGTTGAGAAAATATAAGTAAATGCAAAGGTTATATACAATAAAAAGAAAATAACTGGAGGGGTTGGGAGAGGGAAGTCAAAAAAGTTTCTTGTAGGAAGTGGCCCTTGAGCTGAACTTTAAAGGAATCTCAGAATTCTAAGAAACAGAGGTAAACAGGGAGTGCTTACAAGACACAGGGATCAAAGGCAGAGACTGGAGCCTTCATACTGTGTTTAAAGCAGCAAGAAGGCAAATTAAGCTAGAAGGTGGATTGTGTCAAGGTGAATAATATGTGAGAAACCGAGAAAGAATGGACCTGGAGCTTGACTCCAGGTTTGAATGGCTATGAAAGTAAAACAGAAAAGTTTGTATTTTATATAGAGTTAGGGAACCACCGTAGGCTTTTGAACAAGGTCCAGTTTCCTTTGTCTTGTAATATTTGTAGAACCTGGTCATTTCGGGGAGAGTTTAATCCTTATCCTTCCCTCTAATTTGCTTGTCTTCTCTGTTGATTTATCTCGTGCTTTAGGACTTCAAATTTTCATCTCCCTGAAATTATTAGTAGTTTTAGCCTTTTTTTCCCCTTTAAATCCTATTATTCACTTCTTGAAACTCTCCCTTTCTTGGTAGGTATATTCCCAGGGTTGTACTGAAAATCTGTCTCAATCTCTTCCCTTGTTGAAGGATATACTTTTCCCAGGCTAGGGCCTTGTCTCTTCCCTAAGTACCTTCTAGACTGGACAGAGCTGTGTCAGTTTTATTTCAGTTCCCTTTCCTTTAGACCTGATGGAAGCAAACATCTTGGCCAATTGACCAAGTTCCTTTCATGGTTCTTTCTCCTCTAACTGGACTGTATCAGCTTCTGCCCCTTTGGGGGGTTTAGAGGAGATGGAGTATGTATTCTGCACAGTCTCTGTAGTTTTGAGCTTCCTCAGGGACTGCCCCAGGCAGAAGAAACCTGATTCTCTTCTCCAACCCACTTCTTCCTCACATAGCTAGACAGAATCAGCTCCTACTGCTAGTTTCAGTGGCAGCTGGAGGTGGCATGTGTGCTCAGAGTGTTTACAGCAAGAGAGTCTTTGTGCAGGTCCAAGGCACAAGCCTAGGCATTGCTTTGTATGCCCTACTGAGCATGATAGCTTATTATAACCTCATAGAGGAGTACTTAATGAATGTATTAAGGATTAGTGTTGCCCTGTGTTCATTGGTCATTACCTTGGTGGGCATCTCACTTTATTGTCCTGTAGATTCAACTAGATTACTCTACCTCTGGCACATAGTTACTCCCACTCCTTTGCTGTTCCCACCTGGTAGAGATACCCACCAAAAGACCAACCTCAGTTCAAGAGCATTTCAGATGGGGAAAAGAAGTTAGAAAGTTTTACATATGCATATGATAAGAGCATTACTGCTTTTATAGAGTAAAGAAGATAACTTTTCAACATAGTTTCATTGTGAGACAAAGGTTATAATGAATAAATAGCAAGCCTTGGAGTTAGGATTTCCTGGATTCAAGCCTTGCCTCTGAACTCTACTGGCCACATGATAAATCAATGGTCAATCTCAATTATTAAGAAGAAATTTCCTAAAATGAAAACATGACTTCTATGTTCTACTATAAGCATGCAATGGTTACCGTACAATGCTCTCTTCTTCAGGTCCTTCCCATACAAGTCGTATTTTGCTGCTATATATTTCAGGATGGCTCTGGTTTGTACCATGTACATTCCATCCATTTCTACCATTGGCACGTGTTGATACATTAGGTCTCCACCTAAAAACATAAAGAGAAGTCAAGTCAGTAGCAGACTCCCTTTCATTGGAGAATGGTCATGGGATTCCATATTGCTGGAACCAGAAGGGGCGCTGGAAGTCATCTAGTTCAACTCTCTCATTTTACAGTGAAGGAAACTTAGGTCTGACAAAGTTACAAGACCTGTTTAATACATATTTGTTCCCTTTCCCTACATTTACTCACATAGGCGGCACAGTGGACACTGTTCTGGCCATGGAATTAGGAAGACCAGATTTCAAATCCTGTTTCAGACGCTTACTAGCTATGTGACACTGGGCAAATCACTAAACCTATTAGCATCAGCTTCCTCATTTGTAAAACGGGGACCATTATATCACCGAATTTACAGAGTTGTTGTAAAGATTAAATTTGTAAAGAGCTTTGCAGCCCTTAAAGTGCTATATAAATTATTATATTTGTAGATATTACTTCCTTTTAAAGAACATAAGCTGACTGAGAGAGAAGACTTTTATTTTTTCATCTCTGAAATGCCTCAGATAAAAGCTGGTATACAGCAGATACTTAATAAATGCTTGTTGATAGACTGATCCATCCTCTTTCCAGCTCCCACTGCCATACCCTACTTCTCATCAGCTCCAATCTAGATTGTTTCAATACATTTCTCAATGATCTCTATACCTCCAGTCTCTGTCTTATTCAATCTGTCCTTCTAAGTCTTTTGGAATAATGACAATTATCAAGTTACTTCTTTGCACAAAAATCTCCCATAACTCCCTCTTAGCCTTTGCATATAGCAAGCACATTCATACTCTTCTGTTTAAATGTGATAAATGATAAGTAAATATGTGTTAGAAATCCTTCAGTTTTTTAATTAGCAGACAAACTTCAGGATGTTTATTTAACAAGATAGCCCAAACTTTTCAATATAGACTCTTTATTTTTTGCATAAGTAGCTACCCTGAAAGCAGGAGCTATGTTTGTGATTTTACAGAGATAAAGTAGTACCACAGAATAGCATATTTCTGCTTTGGGTAGTAGTGATTAAATCTTTAATCAGTGTTTAAAATTAAATTCTCTCCCTTTTATAAAAACATAAGCAGACATTTATACCTTTGCTGACATGACATGTTCATTTGTTCTTTTACTGATCATGTGGATTTAATGTCTAGGAAATAGAAGGAAATACCTGAAAAATAATTTGGGGCCTCATATGAAACAAAACTTCCCCATACCTTTTTATTCACTTGATATCTATTTTGTAAGTAAATAAAAGATTTAGGGTTATTATATTCTGTTTAAATTTTGTAAGCAAGCTGTGCAAAAAGAATGATTTTCATTAAATTAAATGTATTTGCTGAATTTAAAATTTAGTCCTTTTGGTACCATAAGAGGTCAATGCTGTACTTCTATAGGAACAAATTAGATTTATTTATCTATTTGTTGTAATTTGATTACTTACTAGCATTTATTGAAGTATGAACATTATTGTAATTTTAAAAACCTATTAAAGAATTACCATAAGACTAAAAAGAAAATTCAAACTCTTCCATGACCTCCATAACCAGTCTTGTATCCCACCACTTTTAATTCCCATACTTCTCGCCAGGTCAAAGGCCTTTGTTCACTGAACCAGAAGAGATGTGCTGTAGACTTAAGCCTTTCAACTTCAGAACTCTAGATCTGGGGCCCTTTGTAGGACTGGAGAGTGCCTCAGGAGTCTCCTATATCACACTGGCCCCACCCCTGCTTCGCTTCTTATCCCACTTGTCTCTTTTGCAGTAGCTACTTTGTCCCTGGTTCATATTCTTTGTAGCCTCTTCTCCTTTCCAAGGCTGCTACCACAATCACATCAATAAGTCCATTGCTACTAGAAAGGTTATATCAATCTGCTCCTCTAAACTCTACTCACCACCCCAGGAACTTTCCAAATTAAAACACCCCTTCCTGACCACCACTCTTCTGTGTTGTCTCCCCGTTTAGATTATAAGGCCTTGTCTTCATTTGCAGTTAGGGTTTTTCCTATCCTCAGATCTTAGAATAGTTCTTAGCACAAAGTAAATGCTTAAGAAGTGATTTTTAATTCCTCTATTATCTTCATTTGTCCCATGCAGTGGTAAAACTAGACTACTTACCATTCTCCAAGGACACCATACGCATACCAATGCAGACCATTTCATACCAGTTAGTGCCAGTGTTTTGATGGGATGAATGGGTGATGGTGGAGGAGGTGATTTGCATTTGTCTTTACAGATACAGAAATGACCAACACAACCATTAAAACTGCTCTCTTAAAGGTCACCAAATGGCCTCCTATTGCAAAAATCCACTCCCTGAGGCTCTGTGCTTGGTTCTCTTCTTTTGAATCTCAGTGTCTCTCAATGCTTTTTATCCTTTCCCGGAGCTTCAGCTATCTTTTCCGTATATGTAACTCCTAAATCTACATGAAGCTTGCCAGTCACATGATAAGCTCTAGTGATAAAAACATAAGCAAGACAGTCCTTGCCCTTTAGAATCTTACTGTTCCAAAGGGAAAGACAATGCATGAAGGGTAGATAGAAATCAGGAAAGATATGCTTCTGGATGTAGGATTTGGAAGTGTTCCATTGACCAAACACTCCCTCTCCTTGTCTCACATGTCCAGTCATTGAGTGCTCTCACTTCTTTCCTAGCCTTACCATTCCCACTCCCTCCTTACTGCATTACCTCAATGCTCCATATTCAGGTCCTCATTAACTTTAACCTATAAGAAGAGACACTGTGGTATGGTTCAAAGATTAGTGTATTCTAAACCAGGGGACGCAGGTTCCACCAGAATCCTGGCTTTGCTGTTTGTGCCTGTGTGACCTTGGTCAACTCAGTTAACTTTCCTGAATCTCAGTTTCCTTGTCTGTAAAATGAGAGGACTAGACAGCGACCCCAGGAACCTTCTTTCTCTATTTCTATGAGTCTATGGCTCTTTTGCAATTACCTCCCAACAGGTACCTGCTGGCTATTCCATCCGACATACCGCTAGATTAATCTTTCTGACACTTAGGTCTGATCATGTCATCCATCTTTGCTCAAAAAAAACTTTGACTGGTCCCTATTGTATCCTGAATGAAGTTCAAAGTACGCCCTCTTCCACAGTCAGTCCAGGCCCAATGAACTTTTCCAACCTCATACTTGTTGTTATTTAGTCATTTTTCTCATGTCCGTTTCTTTGAGATCCTTTTTAGGATTTTCTTGTTAGAGATACTGGGTTGGTTTTCCTTTTCCTTCTCTAGCTCATTTTACAGACGAGTAAACAGGCAAATAGGGTTAACATTGATTTACTCAGGAACACACGGCTAGTAAGAGTCTGAGACCAGATTTGAGTATAGGAAGAGGACTGTACCTGAGTGCAGGGCTGGCACTCTGTCTACTATGCCACCTAGAAAGGGATCCCTTTGGGCTACATATTGAATTAGAAAACCACAAATTAGCATTATCTGTGTGGCATTTTCATTTGTTTTCTTAAATGTTTTCTAAATACATTCTAATCTGGTTTTTGCTTCATTTAAGGGCATCTTGCCAGGAATTTCACACTTTTTCATTATGCTAGTCATAGATTTCTGACCAACCTCCACACGCAGACTTCTCGGCCTTACTCCTTCTATTGGCATCCCACCCATCCTGGGAGATGCAACTCAAGCACCACTTCTTCTGCGCAGTCTTCTCTGATCCTCTGTTATTATACTACTTTTTACTGCTCTTATGTGCTAGTCATATTTTGATGTTTATAAGTGCACAATTTGGGAGTAAAAATTGGGATTCTAGGATCATAGTTATAAAGGATCTTAGAGATTGTCATCTAAACTAGACTGTAAAATTCTTGAGAGGACCCCTGTTTTATTTATTCTTCTTTTTTTTCTGAGCTACTTTGCTCAGAGCTCCTTAAATACTCATTTGTTAAATGCTTATTTAATGAATGAAAGCTAATTCATGCCATTGTGTTAGAAAATTAATAAATATATTGACACTTCAAGGGTTGCTTAAATTTTACAAGAATATTCCTGAACAGATTAATATTTATCCCCAAAGAATGTCAGACAAGAGAGCTGCTCCCCAGCAGAGGTTGGATGGGAACTTCCTGGTACTCTTGAGGTCATAGTAATGCAGTGTTGCATGGTGAGCACTAGATTTAAAGTCAGGTAGCCTGGCTTTGGATACAGGTTTTGTCACTTACTACCTGTGTTGCTCTGGAGAATTCATTTGCACTTTCTGAGCCTTAGTCTTCTCATCTGTAAAATGGTATCAATACTACTTGTATAGCACATGTTATTATAAAGAAAGAATTTTGTATAAGCCTCAGATTTTTACTTGGTTCATTAAAGGCCTAGGGCTGCCATACTGACCATCCACCTTCTTGAGCTGGGTCATCCGCTATCCTTAATTCTCCTCACTTAATGTTACAACATTCCTAGTTATTCACTCCTTGGCTCCCACTGCTAACAATCACCAGCATCTTTAGTTTACAAGGACCTTTGTATTGCATATATTATCTTGCTCGATCCTCACAACAACCCTGAACCAATTAGTGAGGAGGAAATTGTGATTGAAATTTAGTGACTTGCTCAGGATCACAGAGTACAAAGGTCACAAGGTCACAAAGGTCACACAGCAAGGATTTGAGGAAAGATTCAAACTCTGGTCTTCCTGACTCCAGGGTCAGCAGTATCCACCACACCAACCAGCTGCCTCAAGTAAAGACAGTTTATAGGGAGCTAAGACTCTGCTTCAGAGGATAAAGTTTTACTTTCTAAGAGGGTGGAGACTTGGGGGACCCACTTCTGGGAAAAAAGAGAAAACAAGCATTTATGAAGTGCCCACGATGTGCCAGGCACTCTGCTAAGTGTTCTTAAAACATCACCTCAGGTGATCCTCACAGCTCTAGGAGGCAGGTACTGTATCATCACCCATTTTATAGTCCAGGAAACAGCGAGAACACATGGCAGGTATCAAGTTATTTCTACAAATAACGCTCCTGTAACTCCCATGTGCCTCCTCTTTCCTTGAATGCATGTTATCACATGACCCAACTCAACCTTAACTTTCCAGTCTTCAGTTCAGTCCCATCACTCTTTACTTCCCCCACGTTCCTCTGTGGAAGGCCAGGGCTCTTTGTTTCAGGAGGAAAAAAGCTTTACTTTCTTCCCTGGTGTGGTTGTTTTGAAACTCAAACCCTACCTCTGAGGTACAGAGAAGCACACTTGTGCACTGTTCCATGTCATTCTCTGTCTGTGCTATGATTTAGAACATACTTTTTTACAAGTGTAGAATCAGAATTGTAGGGCTAGTGGGGATCCTAGAGATTTTCTATGTATCATTCCAGGCAAGGCAATGATAGTTAATCTGATCTTCATGTAGCAGTGTAGCCCAATAGCAAGGCTTTGAAGTCACCCTTAATTAAACTCTCACAATCTTCAGCTGTTTTGAAAAGCACTTCTTCATACTAGAAGAAAAAGGACACATCAGGGTATCAGAGCAATGGAATCATAAATGTGATCACTGGGAGGGATCTTAGAGGTCACCTAAGATAACTCAGTAGTATCATGTATAGAGCATAAGTTCAAATCCTGCCTTATGTACATGTTTACTGGTTGTGTGACTCTGGGCAAGTCATTTAACTTCTCTGCTCTTCAGTTTTCTCCTCTGCAAAAATGAGGACCTTGGACTAAATGTCCTCCAAGCTTCCTTCCAGCTCTACATCTGTGATTCTGTAATGCTCTTATCTAACACTTCTCCAAATTTTTATTCTCAGAATCCCCCTTTACACTCTTAATACAAAATTTTGAGGACCCTACCGAAGAGCTTCTGTTTATGTGGGTTCTATCTACTGATATTTCAATATGAACATTAAATCAGCTCAATTATAATATGTTGTAATTGTAAATATATTTGTAAAATTTTAATTCATTTAAAATAAACAATAATACATTCATTACCTACTAACCTAATATGTGTATTCAACCCAGGGTCCCCCTAAAACCTTTGTTTTGTTTGTTCAAGTTTACAGTAACCACATTTCACATCTGTCCCCAAAACAGTTGTATTTTTCAATTCTGTGGCAGAGCAGGGTCCTGTGATTAGCAGAACCGAAGGCCCTCAGATCCTTGGAGGCAGGCAGAGCTGGAAGGGACACTAGAGATTATCCCCTCCAATCTCCTCATCTGGCAGGAGAGGAAACTGAACCCCAGAGAGGAGAAGTGGTTTACCAGGATAAGAGAAGAGGCAGGAAAATCATTCATTTCCACCTGAAAGATTACTGCACATGTTTCCTAGCATTTCAATCTAAATTTTTAATGTTTGACAGTTTAGAAACTTTGTAAAGACTTTAGGAAGACCTTTTATATAATGAATCTAAACCGTCCCCAATACTGACTGGATTTTTTTTAAAGTCCACAAAACTTAAGATTGTTTAAATATCTTTAGAAACCAACACATTCTCTGTTTCTTGATAGTTTTCAATTCTCAAAAATGTTGGGTTTTTCAATTAATAAAACCGGTAAGCAAGTAATAATAGTATATTAGTGAAATTAATCAGAAATAGTCTCATTCTTTGTGTTAAAGCATAGAAAAGGTCTTTAAAAGAGTCATCACAGTATAAGCAAAGATCACAGGATCACAAAATGCTAACGCTTAGAATATTAGTCAGAGATAATCCAATCCATCTCCTTACAAATAATGGAACTGAGTCTCAGAGATGCAAGGAGGTTTGCCTAGAGGTGTCTAGCTATCTGGTGGTATCACCAGGATTTGGACCCACATCTGCTGAATCTGAGTCCAGTGACTTTTCTACTAGGTTCTGTTTGCACTTTCAGAAGGAGAACTCAATCAACACTTAATTATCAAGATTGACAGGACTTTAAATTTGCTCCTAAGACTCAGTTCACTGTTAAAGAAAAAAAAAAGATGGTGATGAGCACGATTAGATCCCTTTTTCAGAAGTTCCATGTGACTTCTCCAGTAGTAGATATTCACTTAGTCTATGAAGAAAAAGAACAAATCCAAGAAGGGAAAGCTCTACCTCCACACCGGCAGCTGCCAGGAGCCAGCGCACCGATTCCATTCTGCCTCTGGCATCGTAGTAATAAAGTTTGGGCTTCTCAGCCATGATGTTCAAGTCCTGGTTTTCTGAAAAAGAATAGAGAACAAACAATCTGACCAGGACCTAGATGGACAAACCGGCCGTTTTGTAATCTTGACTCCACTGATGATATATGAGGAAAGTCCAAACTTTCAGGGCCACTGATTCAGAGGGCAGATTGGGGAGGGGAGAAGAAGGAAAAGAATCACGTGAAGGGAAGGATTCAGACGTCCCCTTTTCCTCCAGAGACAGGCTGAAGGCAGCTAGATACGGCTCTATTTAACTGATTGAAAGGTATTCAGAACTTGGGTGAGTAGGAACTGATCATCCACATAGGATATTTGAAATGGAAAGATGGAGTTTCTTTCATTGTGTAAGGAATGTCTCCTAGAATACTTTTTATCATTATATCAAAGTCAATCATCCGAGTCTGGGCATCATACATCCTATATAACTCCCTTTTTGACTCCGGGTGTCCTTTGGTGCTCATCCTGGTTATGCAGATGTGGCTCAAGTCACATCCAGGGAATTCACTATCAAAACCCAGGAACCATAAATCAGAGAGAGAAGTTTTCATTTAGGATGAAGAGCAATATAAATCATATAGACTTGTACTTTAATTTCTGTAGTGAGCTCCCTGGAGAGGAAATTCCCTCTACCAAGAGCACATCTGCCACTGTCCTGGAGTTTTTAATGGGGAACAAGGGGGAGTTAAGTAATTTTCCCAGGCTCACACAGCCAGTAGGATTAGAGGCCAGATCTTCCTGTGGCTGAATTGGCTTGGCTGTCTACAGAGATAGACAGATCTTTTCCTCTCCACTGTAGAAATCCATTCCAATAAAATATATTTTGTTACCTTGCCATAAGGGCTCATTTCAAATTCACAAGAGAAATAAGCCAAGACATAAAGAAATACAATTTTCGGTGGCTATTCAGGCTGCCAGTGAGAATGGAAATATTACCTATAAGGTCCCAGAGTTATGGCTCAGCTGGAATGGGTTTAATGGTTCACCTCCCAGACAGTTGTGTATGTCCCACTGATGTTCTATCCTGTTTCTCAAGTTGCTGGAGTTTTCATCTGGGGCTGGGGTTGGGTCTCCTTCTGAGGAAATGTTAGCACTCTTGTGAGATTGTCCAGCCAATATGCTTGCAGTTAATGTTGTTTTAACTCTTTGAGCTTAACAACGTTCAACATCTTCCTTCAAAGGAATTCTCCAGGCCTCCCTGATATTTTGAGTGGGGAGAGTAAATTCCTTTTAGTTCCTATCAAGAATTTTGCAGATAAATGTCAAGTTACTGTAAAAGGGATTATTTTCTTTTTTCCCTTGTATTCCCTATCTTTGCACACAAGAGAAACAATAAATATTTGCTAAAATAAAAAAAAAAGAATTTTGCAGATAGTGTCAGGGACACTTTAAATTGTATCAAAATTTTTAATAACTTTAAGGAACATTGTGTGATTCCAGGACAGTGCTAACATCTTTGCATTCCTTTCATGGCAACCAAGACCATGACCTTAGCTGTTCTTGTGGTTTTGGCTGTGTCTGCTTCTCTGTGACCCCATTTTGGGGTTTCCTGGCAGGCCATTTCCATCTCCAGTTCATTTTACAGATAAGGAAACTGAGGGAAACAGATTTCAGTGAGGTGCGCAGGGTCACAAAGCTAGTAAGTGTCTGAGATCAGATCTGAACTCAGGTCTTCCTGACTCCAGACCCTGCACTGTATCTACTCCACCACCTACCTGCCTCTTGCCCTCCCTTAAATAACTTAATGGTGTATTAGTCAGTATCTTTGAGTAAGCAGAAGAGTGGAGTCCCAGGGTGTTGTCTTTGACAAAATCCCTCATATGCATCTTGAACATTACCCTTAACCCTGAAATTCCCTTTTCTTACCCCAATCTAGTATCGTGGTTTCTGTTTTTCATATAAAACTTTGAGAACCTGTGTAAAAGAAGTTTAAAAAGGTACTCTATGTCATTACAAAGGAGAAAGGCATCACAGAAGAGAGGAGAATCTATAAAAAGAGAGGTCTGAGAATATGGAGGAAATATTTTGTCAATGCGCTAGCTCCAAATAAAATATACAACCCAAATTTGAGGAGGAGTTTAGGAAATACCAGTGGTTGAAGTTGGAATTAATAGTAATCATTGCTAGGATTTATGTAGTACTTTAAGTTTTGCAAAGTGCTTTACAAATATTACCTCATTTGATCAATACAATAATCCTGGGAGATAGGTACTATTAATATTCCCATTTTATAGATGAAAAAACTGAGACATATGGATGTTAAGTGACTATATATAGCTAGTAGGTGTCTGAGATCCAATTTTTACTCATCTTCCTGACTCCTCCAGTGCTTCCCACACTTCCTAGGTCACAGTGTTGCTCCTTCATGTCCAACTCTTTGTGACCCCTTTAGGTTCTTCTTTGGAAAGACACTGGAGTGTTTTATCATTTCTGTCTTTAGTTCATTTGACCAAAGAGAAAACTGAGGCAAACAAGGTGAAGCGACTTGATCAGCTAGGAAATATCTGAGGCCAAATTTCAATTCAGATCTTCATGATGCCACTTTGCTGCCCACCTTTCTTTGTAGTGCTTACCAGGATATCTGGCACCTGGCACTTAATAAATGCTTATTGACTAACTGCCTGAATAGCCTTCTTACTGGTCACCAGGCCTCCAATCTCTCCTCCTTCCAATCTACACCCAGATATCACAATGAGTTTTCTAAAATATAAGTCTAACCAGTAAGTATCAGAGGCAGGATTTGAATCCAGGTCTTCTATCTTCAAGCCCCAGCCCTCCAAGCATTATGCTACATTGCCTCTTGATTGATTTATTCTAGTCCGTTATAATCCATTAGAGTACTATCTGTTTTATACATTAAACCATCATGCTTATTTTTTGAGTTCAGGAAAAAATAATCTAATCTACCTATGGAAATCTAGAAGCTATTTCTAATTCTTAATATTGGGACAACTTTAATAATGTTATTACTAGGTTCAAGGGTATGCTGGTAAATATTTAACAACCTCTGGGGGAGGAGAGGAAAGAGATGCATCCATAACACACTGTTTATCTATAATCTGAATTATTAGCATTTAACATTTTTATTATTTTCTCTATTACTTTCTTAATTGCATGCAATCAGCAAAGCAATAAATCAAGCCCTGATTTGTAGCATTTGCCAATTTCCCAGGTGCAAACATTCACATTGAAAATTTAACAATTGATTCTGGGGAAGGCTCAGGTCTCTCACACCATTGGAGCACAAATTCTGGAACAGTGCAGAGTACTGGTAGAGGGATGGACCTTGTGTCTTTTTTCCATAGACTAGCCTAGCTAAGTTGAAGATGTTCATTAGCAAGGTGGCTACAGGGTGTTGGATTTTTTAGTAACATCAAGTCTCAAGGACCATCAATCAACCAAGAAGCATTTACTCAGCACTAAATATGAACCGGGTACTCTGCTAAGTGCTGGAGACCCAAAGACAAAGTAAAAAACAGTCCCAGCCCTCATAAAACTTACTTCATAATGGAGAAATGACTTATATCATAAATAGAGTAGATAAATGACAGATGATCTTTGAGGGGATGGAACTAGCAGCTGGTGAGACCAGGACAGGTATCCTGGAAAAGACAGTGCTTGGGCTGAGACTTAAAGGAAGCCAGGGATTCCAAGAGTCAGAGGCTGGAAGGAAAACTATTCAAAGATTGATGAATAGTTACTACAAAGGCCTGGAGATGGGAGATGGAGTGTCATGTGTAAGAACAGGAATAGGCCCCTATGACTGGATCATACAGAACGTGGAGGGGAACAGAATGCAATATTGGAAAAGTAAGAAGCATCCAGGTTGTGAAAAGGTTTAAATGTCAAACAAAAGACTTTACTATAAGATCCCCAAGCTTATAGGAAATGCTTGGAGTTAATTGAGTAGGGATGTGATATGGGTAGATCAAAGTTTGAGGAACAATCACTTTGTCAACTGAATTGAGTAAAAAGTAGAGTGGATAGAGAAAAGAGTCGAGAACAGTTAGAAACCTATTGCATTAGTCCAGGAAATGGGGGAAAATCCCCTAATTGGAGTGCTGGCTGGGAATATCTGCAAGAAATTTTGTAGAGAAAGATGTTATAGGCGTTATAAAATTTGGAAACTATTATATATGTAGAGTGAGTTGCAGGAGTCAAGGATGATAGTGAAGCTTTAAATGTAGGTCATAAGTGGGGAGAGTTTGAGGAAGAAAATAATGAGTTCCTTTTCTGGACATTTGAGTTTGAGATGCCCACAGGACATCCAATCTGGATGTCTTACAGGCAGTTGGTGAAATGGAACTAGATCTCTGCTCAGAAAAAAGTAGGGGGTCTGGATAGACAGAAAGATAGAATATTGATGTGTGAGTATGATAGAATCATGTTAATGGAGTTTATCATGGTACCCATGGGAGTTGATGAGATCACTGAGAGTATATGGAGAAAAGGGCCCAGGATAGAGCCTTTGGGGACACTCACCTGGACAAAGATTCAGTAAAAGAGACTGAGGAGTGGTCTGACAGGTAGAGGGAGAAGCAAGAGATGGCAGAGTCCTGAAAAGCCCCAAAGGAGAGAGAAGCCAAGAGGAGGAGTGTTAAATGCTGTAGAGAGGTATCGAAAGATGAGGATCAGGAAGAGGACAATGGGTCTGACAATTAAGAAATCCCTGGTAACTTTGGAAGGAGTAGTTTTGATCCAGTGAAGAGTTAAGAGGCAGATCAAAGACGGCTTCTGGGAGAGAGGTTTGTCCCAGTAGGAAAAAGAATGCCTTCCCTCTGCACCTCCACCTTATAGAAGAAGGATGGTTTTTATATTTAAAGTAATTGATCTATAGTTTGCCAGCTCCTGAAGAAGTCAGTGAAAGTCCAGGAGGATATAATGAAACATAACATCTTCCCTCACAACAGAAAGGTGGGGGACTACTAGGAAAGAATATTGCATACATTGTCAGACAAATTTTCTTTATTATCAAACACCAAATTAAGTTGTTACCACAAAAAAGTAAAAACACACAAATAAATACTTATAATCCTTTAAAATGAACAGATACAACTAAACTGTCTCTAAGGTCCCTTCCAGCTCTATGAGTACAATTATGCCTTCCATATCACAACTTTTTCCATTGGTGTTTCAATATATTGTGGATTGGCATAAGAAATTAAATGGGAATTTTGGGGGAAGTTTCACAGAAGGCACAAAGAACATACGAAGGGCAGCAGACTACACAGAAAAAGTTTAGAAAATCAGAAATGCATAAAATATGTGTATAGTATTGTATAATATCAATATATTTTATCTTTTAATACCATAATAATTCATACTTCTTCTCTGGTACTAATAAAGGAGGGCTAAAAAATTTTGCACAGATTTCGAGATCACAGGAGGCACCAGATCCCTAGCTCTTGTGATGTGGAACGGAAAGTACATCCATTGCTCTCAGATTCTGCATGAATGTTGCCAGTCATTCTTACTAAAAGAAGTTTCTGGCGTAAACCTTCTCACACATCCTCCCATCCTTAGCCTGACCTCTAAAGTCATGTGCTGAAGCTGTTGGCAGGTTGTCCAGTGGATAGAGCACTGAGTCTTGAGTCAGGAAGACCTTACATACAAATGTGGCCTCAGACAATTAATAGCTGTGTGACCTTGGGTAAGGTGCTTAATCTCTGTTTGCCTCAATTTCCTCTACTATAAAATAGAGATAAGAACATATAGTTGTTGTGAGGACCAAATATGATAATACTTCTAAAGAACTTAGCATGGTGCCAAGCACATAGTAGGCTCTTAATAAAATGCCCATCTGTGGTGACATTGACAGTGATGATGATGATGATGATGATGATGATGATGACGATGATGATGATGATGATGATGATGTGCATAAAGTGCTTGGTAAACGGACTTTTCAAAATTTGCAAGGATCTCTGATTTTCTTTGGTGTGGGTATTCACTCCATCAATACATACTTAAATCTCTCTATTTTAGAGGTCTCTGTGAATTGCTGCAACTGATAAATGTATCACCTACATGCCTCCCCTTGTTATGAATCTCTCTAAATTCAGCAATTCTGGTCCTTGGATGACAGATCACTGGGACATTATTGAGTCCACCCATACCCTTCTCTCCATTGCCCTCATCACCTCCTGCCTAGACTATAATGGTTTTCCAATTGAACTTCCTGTCTCAGGTCTTTCCTCTCTGAAACTCTTTCTCCCCACAGTTGCCAAATCAATATTCTTAAACACTGGCCTGACCATTTCACTGCCCTGCCAAAATATTCCTGGAAACCTGAGGCAAAGACATATGGTCAACTTCATGAGGAAAGGATCTGCCTTTTGTCTCTCTAGTTTTATCCCCAGGACTTAGCTGTGTGCCTGGCCCATATTTGGCACTTAATAAATGTTTATTGAGTGACTCAACTCATCAGTGTAAGTGTGAGTTGGGAGAAGGAGCCTCAGAACCTATAAATAGGTTACATTTGCATTTCTAGCATTTAGTATAGATTGACACATAATAGGTGCTTAATGTTGTCCTTTGTCCTTCATTTTCAAAGAGGTTTGAACCCAAGATTTCCTGACTTGATGCTCACTGCTCTATCCTTTCATAGGCAATTTGTCAATTTACCAAATAATTTTATCAAGGAAAAGAAGTTTTATTTGAATTAATGGCTTGAAGCAAAACATAGTAGACCTTCTCTTTTTTCACCTAACCAGTGAATTACTCCATACAAAAATTCAACAGGATCACCTAAAAAGTTACCTTCTCTTCAATGTCAAGTGTGGAAATTCCATTTAAAATGCTATCACATCAGAAAAAAAAAACGGCATTCAGAATTTGCCACAAGTTGAAAATCTTTACTGCAATTAAAATTCTATTTCATTTATTTTTAAAAATCTTTTAAATTTATAGATTAAAATAAGCATTCTCATAATATACTATAATAAAAAAGATGACTGCACATGAAACTGCAAATCTGCTATGTATAATTTGACATTTCTTTTAAATATGCGACAAAGTTAACAAAGTTCTTTTTAAAAGATAGTACAGGAATACGATAGGACCTTAGATTTAAAGCTTCAAAGGACCTTAGAAGTCAAAGAATTCAACTCAAATAATCTCATTTCCTGAGGACTAGGGAGAGTCACTTGCCCAATGTCCCCAAGCCAGTAAATAGCAGAATTAGGGTTCAAATCCAGATTCTATAACTCCAAATTTAATGCTCTTTCTTTTTCTCCCAGAAAAAAAGAGAAGACGGCACAAAGTCTTGAGCCACTTCAGATAGGTTTAATTTATGGGTTTTTTTCTTTTTCTTTCTTTTAGTCTCTTCCCTCTGCCATTGCTTTACATTTGCACTATATGTCTCCTAAGTTTATTGCTTGTTTATAAGCACTGTCTCTTCCCATTAGAGAGTTTCTTGAAATCAGAGACCATATTTTTGCATTTCTTTATATTCTGAGTGCTTAGCGTAATGCCTGGCACACAGTAGGTGCCTAAACATGCTTGCTGACTGACTGCTACATACTTCTGCTAGAGTTTTTCCTCAGGAGAAAAATAAATTCTCTCAGAAAGTATGAATGAAATAATATTTTTCCCTAAAGCTCATCCTTCATGAATATTAGTGCTTCTAAAAGAGGAATTTTTAGATGCATTCAAAGGTTATACATCAGGTCACCTTATGAGAGAAATAAATTCAGTAATATTAACCTAATCCTTGTTGAATAAATGTTTATGAAGACAAAATTTGACTTTATTTAAAAGTAAAAAATCAACTCTTTAAGCCTCACAAATAGCCCTGAAATAAATCAAATTTTGACACTGGACTAATATTGGAATTATGTGCGTTATTTTAATACCAATTAGTAGTAACAGGTTGAAATAAATTGATCTTCTGTGCCAGAAATGACCAAATAGCTAGGGGACTGAAAGGGCTGTCACATCTCCTCTCTGCGGACCATCCCAGTTAGAAAGCAATAGTCATGAATGGGGAAAAGCACCAATGAGACCAGGGTCAGCTGTAGGCGACACTACCTTAGCATGTGTAAATTATACTACACAAAATGTGCCATCAAAGGGTTGTATATTGTAAAACTAAAAAGGATTCTAGAGGCTGTCAAGCTCAATTCTCTCCTTCTCTAGATGGGGAAGCTGAAATCAGAGATGATTTGCTCAGTAAGACAACTAGTGCAACTCAGTAAATACAACTAATAAGTGTCTAAGATGGAATTGGAGCTTAGGTCTTCCTGACTCCAAGTCTGGTGCCCTGTTTATGCTACCATTCCAAGTGGGACATCTTGTCTGTCTCTGACTATTTTGGAACCAGGGACCTCTTTGTGTCTTATGCATACTTAACAGATACACAGGAAACTTCTGGGCAAACTCACACTGTAAAGAGGCATGTAGAGAAGATGAAAGGCAAAGATAGATGACTGAGGATAAGTACAAAAAAACATGTACTATAAGAATATTGTCTTGTAAGAATAATGTCAGCTCAGAAGGGACTGAGGCTGTCAAGAAATGCCGAGGACAACAAAGAAGGGTTTGGGCTCAATTGTTACTGTTGTTTTGATACGTACATACATACATACATATACATATACATATACATATATATATATATTAAAGAGCAAAGAAAGACTGCTATTCAGGGTAGCTAAGACAATGAGAGAAAGTAGAACCACTAGCTCTTCATTTTGCTTCTATCTTCTCAGACTAGAGAATGATCTCTGAATTAGAAAGGACAGAACACAATGACTAATGGAGAAATAAAAGTTAAGCAAGATATGTGGAGAGATGATAAGAATACCTAGATGTTCTTGATGAGTTCAACTCACCAGGTTGAGATTTAACTATGTCTCTGTGCACTAAGAGTATTGGCATATGTGATTGCTAAATTACTGTCAATATTCTTTGAATGATCAAAAAGTGAAGAGGCTGTTATCTTGCTGCCAGCAAATTTGACTTCAATTCTTAGCCAAATTTTGTAATGCATTCTTCTTTTTAACAGCATTTTATTTTTTACCAATTATATGTAAAGACAATTTTTAACATTCATACACATCCAGTTTCAAATTTTCTCCATCCCTCTCTCTCTTTTCCTTCCCCCAAAGGTAAACAATTTGATATAGATTATATATATATATATATATATATATATATATATATATATGTATATATATATGTGTGTGTGTGTGTGTAATCACATAAAACATATTTTCATATTAGTCATGTTGTGAATGAAGAAACAGACCAAAAGAAAAAACACCAGAAATTAAGAATATTATAATATTATGCTTTGATTTGCATTCAGATTCCTTTAATTCTTTCTGTGGATATGGATAGCATTTTTCATCATCAATGCATTAGTATTGTCTTGGATCACAGTATTCCTTAGAATAGTTAAGTCATTCACAGTTGATTGTTGTTCAGTATTACTGTGTACAATGTTCTCCTGGGTCGGCTCACTGCGCTTTGCATCAGTTCATGTAGGTCTTTCCAGGGTTTTCTGAAATCTACCTGCTCATTATTTCTTATTTCACAAAAGTATTCCATATGATGCTTTCTTAAAAGGATAAAGATTATCGTGAAAAAGTATGCCATACTCACAGAGCATCAGTATTCATAGTTTTGTCAGAACTGTTTGAAGGTATCAAGGGATTTTTTCTAACCTTCTTTTGGATTCTGGGTGTCTTAGACTATGGAAACCACTAAAGTTGCTTTATCTTTGGCACATAATTTCTATTTCAGAGAGGCCTGAGAGGTCATGGGGGCTGGAAGAAATGTCCATTCCAACATCTTGTTGTTCACAGGACCCGGAACTTGAAGATATCAAAGGAATTATTAAAGAATAGTGAATTATAGTGGCTATTAAGAAATAGTGAATTGATATAATTGGGTGAAAATTTGCATATGCACCTGCTGTCCTGAGGGTGCTAAATTCGCAAGCTTTCATGCTTTTATGTGAGTTGTGAGGCTGTTTGTTCAACTCATCTGACTTTACTGCTGACATGAGTGCAGTATTGGCCTAGCAAAGGTGTCAGCAATGAGATGGGGATACCTGGGATAATTTCAAATTTACAAAGTACCAATAATACCTCAAGCATTATACAGAATTGACTTTGGTTTCTCTGGTCTAAAGAGTTGTTTTTAACTGTCCTCTCTATTCTAAATACCAAAACAATGTGACCATCGACTCACTCTTTCTCAAGATAGTGCCCTGGGTACTTCATCTAGGCCATCAAGATGGTGGTCATTCAGTCAATTAGTAGTAAATAACCATATATTAATCACCTATTCTGCTCCAGGCACTGTCTAAGGGACAGAGTATACAAAGAAAGGCAAAAGATTTTTCCTGTGCTCAAAGAGCTCACAATCTAATAGGGGGAATCAACATACAAAAAGAAGCTGAAAAGGATCTGGGGAAGGGTATCCAGCCCAGAGGAATAAAGAAGACCTGAAGCAGGGTATGAAAATAATAAAGTGACCCCACTGGGAGATCTCCTTAAATGGAAGATCTGGGAGGGGCTCTTCAATGTCTGTCTTCATCCTCTCCAATCAGAAGAAAGGAGGAAGGGAGGGGTTGCAGAGTCAAGATATACTGAGGAGATTCGAGTGTCAGAAGTTCATCTGGCAGTGATAGATGAAAGAAGGCTAAGGATGCTGGTATTATCAGAGGACTGGGAAACAGAAACAACAATACAAAATCCAGAGTGAGTGTATAAGAGCCATAATACAAAGGGTTTGGGGGGACCGAGACATTAGGGGAAGTAGAAAAAGCAGGAGTCAACTTTAAATCACCAAGATAGAATAAGATTGTCAGCCTGTAGGTCCAAGATGGACATTTTGGCCTATGAATCAAATACTATCAATGTATTTGTCTCTTGACAAATAGAATTATTCTACTTTTTAATGGGTCTCTTGGCTACACCCCTTTTGTCTGAGTACACAGAACTATGTGCTTTACTATATAATCTTATCCACAGACATCTTCATTTTTTTTCCACCTGGGAATGTCAATAAGGACAATTGTACTATACATTTAAGGGAATGCAGAAGTAAATGAGATGCAAAAATAAATAGAATTTAAGCACCTCAAGAAGCTTTACACTAGAAGAAGAGATAAAACATGTACATATAAGCATAGCAGAAAGAGGTCACATGAAAAGTGCATAAGAAATAGAAATACAGTGTTATAAGAGTTCGGAAAAAGTGATCATCATTCCACAAACATTAATTAAACACTTAGTATGGGCCAGACACTACACAAGGCACCAGGGATTCTAAGACAAAAGTCAAACTATGCTGGCCTTGCCTTCCACTGAGAAGAAATGACATACACATAGACAGGATGTCCCAAAAGTCTTCGTCCAATTGTTGTTTATAATATCTACATGAAGACTTTGGGGATACACTAAGTATATGGACATACAAAGTAATTTGGGCGGAGTCACTAGCTGCTCAGGAGATCAAGAAAGACCCAATTTAGGACTTTGAAGAAAATGAGGGATCCTAAGAAGTAGAGAAAGGAGGGAGTGCATTCCAGGCACTAGGAACATTCTGTGCAAAGAGATCAATAAAGGAAACAGAATGTCATGCATGGGGCACAGAGAGGAAATGAGTTTGCTGAACTGTGGAAGAGGACTACTCGTTCCCTGCCTCAGTGAAATCTCAAGTCCAATTTCAGAGAAAGTACAGATACTGGAAGCTAAGGTCAAGGATGACTTGTTCTAGAGGGTTATTTACAATCCTTCCCATGTCCAAAGGGAGATGAAGCAGAGGACATTTAGAAGTCCTTTGGTGGAAAGTACCCAACTCCAATCAAGTAAAATCATTACTCAATAGTAAATGCAAACATTGCAACTGATTCTGGCTTGCAAAAACATTCTAGCATTCACAGGTACAAAGTCATCTTAAGTCAGTAGAATTAGACTCATGTAACCTGATGGAGGAAACATCTGGACCAAGACCTGAAGATGTAGTGAGATATGAAAATACATCCCTAAGACTGATGTTTCTGATAGATACTATCAATGTATTTGTCTCTTGACAGTCAGATGAAACTAATGTAATGAGTGAGGCCCTCTGCATCTGACCAAAATTTACCTTTTCTATCTTCCACACTGCTAGCCAAGTTTGTAGTTAGAAGCCCTGGGTTTGAATCTAGGCTTTGCTGTTAACTATCTTATGCAGCTTTTCCAAATCACTAGATTTCTCATTTAGTAAGATGAGGGAGTCAGACTAGTGATATATTTCCTTTATACTAAATCATAATACATAATACATGTTGTCATTCATTCCTTTTAGTGACGTCTGACACTTTGTGACACCATTTTGGGTTTTCTTGGCAAAGATATTAGAGTGGTTTTCCATATACTCCACATAATATATAAAATTATAATATATTTTAAATTATAATATCACAATTAGATATACTATAATATATACTAAATGTTATGGTATATACTAAATTATATATTTACTAAATATACATTGAGACTGTATTTACTACATATAAGTGCATATACATGCATATATATGTATATATGTATGTGTGTATATCCATATATATATGTATATATATATAATACAAGGTAATTTAAGGAGTGCTTATAATTGGGGGATCAGAAAATGCCTCATGCATGAGAAAAGATAACAATAATAAAGACAAAGGATGTAGTGACAACAAAGAAATAAACAACCAAAATACAACCAAGACAGTCCTGACCTCCCTTCTTCCCAAGTTTTCTGGAGGCAAGGACAAAACCCCACAATGACGATGTTGATTGGCCAGGCCACAACTTGTCTCTTAGATTGATGAGTTAGATGTGAGTCATGCTTCTCCACTAAGAAAAGATGTCTTGAGGAGGAGATAGCTAGAACTGAGGTTACATAATTTGAAAAGAACCAAGAAATCTCAATATTATTGTTTTTTGTTTGGTTTTTTGCTTTATGGAGGGGGGAAGGCAGGGCAGTTGGGGTTAAGTGACTTGCCCAAGGTCACACAGTTAGTAAGTGTTAAGTGTCTGAGGTCAGATTTGAATTCAGGTCCTCCTAACTCCAGAACTCATGTTCTTTTCACTGTGCCACCTAGCCGCCCTGAAATCTCAATCTTCTTAAGGCAATCCTCAAGCCAAAGTCTGATTAGTTGTGGTATAAAACGACTTCATTTCCAAGAAGCTCTGGGCTGGTGTATTTAGTTAGTTCATGAAGGGGCTTAATGGTTGAAGCCTAGACACAGCTGTAGGCAGGATCTAATCATTCTCCTTAAAATGAATATTTGAGAAACAGCAGTTATGTGTAGAACCTTAAAAAGTCTTCTATTCAGGAGAAGAAATGGTACTCTCCCTGAGATACATTATCACCTAAGTAATGGACCTCAAGCTTTGACATTAGCTTTTTTTTCATAGGAATTTTTCTTTAGAAGTTTTATGACTTTCATAGTTGTTGTTGTAGTTTGTTCTTTGTTCTTGAGGCGGAACAATGAAATCAGGAGGGTGATGTCTTGGCTTACAAGTGAATTGGATTTAAGTGAGGAAGAGCTTTGCAAAGTCATCATCTTCCCTCTGCCCTCCAGAGTCATTGGAGTCCAGTGGCAAGACATAGGTCATGACAACTGGCAATAGCTCTGGTTGCAGTGGGAGACCATGGCCTTTTTAAGCTAAGGTCTCTCTCAGGTCTCAGTTTGTCTGAGGCAATGCCCATTCAATAATTAAAGGTGAGGTAAGAAGGCAAAAGATGGCTTAGTTTGCTTTCACAAATGTGACTAAGTTGGAGACCAAATGCAAAGAATCAGTCTGGTCAAGAAGGAGGTTATCTATGTTTTGACTAAAAATATAATCATCCTCATAGAGTATCAATCATTAATGTTCTTCTTAAGTATCTGTGAAAATAGAGAAGATTCTATTGAATCTTGTGACTATCTCATGAAAGTATATTACAGCCTCTGATATGTGAAACGGAAGAGACACTGGGTAGAGATGGAAAAGAAAGCAGAACCTAGATTAATAATCATAAAATAATATACATTTGGATCATGCAGCACAGTATGGTAACTGGGTTTGCAATAAATGAGAAAACAATGCAAAACTACAGGAGTTCCATCCCTTAGGTCACAGACAAATAAATAGGGGGGGCCCTTCCAAGTTTCATGACAGGTAAAATAGGAATATTACAAGGCCTCATGGTTGGAATAATAATACCTTACTTCATAAGGGCAGAAGTAATCAGCTTGATACCTTTCTCTGCTGCTGGGCACAGTGGATACTGAGGAACTAGGGCAAAGGTATCATAACTGGTACTGCTTTAAAGTGTATCCCACCTCATTAACATGGTTGGGGACACATAAAGGGTGGGAACTTATTTGAAAGTTGAGTCCTGTATATTAGAAGTTGCTGAAGGTGCAGATGGCTTCTTCAGAGCTACCGGAATGGCACATTAATTCTCTATGTAGAACATGAAGAAAAACTCCAACTTTAGTACAACATAAAATGAGAACATTTTAAAAAGGAGGTGTCTTCCTAACAGATTTACAGGAGCGGGTGGACTGAACAAAAAGGCATGTGTGCTGGTCAGAAATAGGTCCTAAAGTAACAGAAAGAGTATCATTAACCCATTGGGGAGCTAGCTTATTAGTAATGCCGTTGATAGCATATCAAGGATATCTTGCACATGTACAGTAGAGTGGCTAGCACTTGTGTCCACAGGAAGGAAATTATAAATTCATCAAGCAGGATGATTCAAAAAAGATGATTTCAAAAAAAACCTGGAAAGACTTATATGAACTGATACAGAGTGAAGTGAACAGAACCAGGAAAATGCTATACACAGTAACAGCAATATTGTAAGATGAACAACTGTGAACAACTTAACTATTTTCAGCAATACAATAATTCAGGACAATCCCAAAGAACTGATGACGAAAAATGCTTTCTATCTCCAAAGAACTGATATCATTTGAATACAGACCAAAACATACTATTTTTCATAATTTCTTTGTTTTTTCCTTCTCTCTCCCTTTTTTTCTCTCTTTCATTCTTCCTTTCTTGAGTTTTCTTTTTGCACAAAATAATTAATATGGAACTATTTTACATGATTGCAAGTGTATAACCTATATCAAATTGCATAATATCTCACAGAGGGAGGAAAGAAAGGGAGAGAGGCATAGAAGTTGGAACCCAAAACTTAAAAAAAAAACTCAACAGATGTTAAAAATTGGTTTTACATGTAATTGGGGAAAATAATAATAATAAAAAAGAAATTATGAAGTAATTTACTGAGCATTCAACACATGGGCCAGCTTTATCAACCATCAAAAGCTAGGCAATGACAAAACTACTATCCTTCAGGCTGTCCTGGCAGGGAAAGTTTTGGGGAGTGGGTAGAATATCTTTTTGGGAAATGATGAGGGAACTCCTTTTCTAGTTATTGGATTTATTGCAATAAACGGACATGGTACATTTTGGGGGGGGAGTTAATGAGCAGCATGTGACCTTGTTTCTGGCTCCAATTTTTGTTAGTTTATTTATTCTCTGACCGTTATGTCTGATGAATTGAAGTCTCTGGAACTGAAGAGCTACACATTTTTCCTCAGAGGCATCCTTTTTCTTATTCTGCTAAATAAATAAGTTTAAGTACTTACTTTGTGCTAGGAACTATATTAAGTGCTGGGAGGAGATACAAAGAAAGAAAAAAATATAGTCCCTGTTCTTAAGAAGCTCACATTCTAATTGGGGAGATAACATGGACAAGCATGTACAAACTATGTACTATGATAACACGGACAAATGTATACAAACTCTGTACAAACAAGATTTGTTCTGGACAAATTGGAGATGATCTCAGAGGTAAGGAACTGAGATTAAGGAAGTCTGTGAAAGGTTTCTTTAAAATTAAAAAAAAATCCCATTAAATATAAAGACAATTTTTAACATTCATTTAAAAAAAATTGTGTTCCAAATTTTCTCCATCCCTCCCTTCACTCTTTCCTGAGATGGTAAGCAGTTTGATATAGGTTACATATGTTCAATCAGTCATATTGTGAAAAAGACAAAAAAAAATATGAAGAGAACGAGGAGAGTGAAAAATAGTATTTTTCGATCTGCGTTCAGACTGTCAGTTCTTTCTCTGGATGTGGATTGTTGTCCATAATGAGTCCTTTGGAATTGTCTCGGATCATTGTATATCAGAGAATTGCTGAGTCATTTACAATTCATTATATAATATTGCTGTTACAGCCTGTAATGCTTTCTTGGCACTGTTCTGTAAAAGAATTCTTGCAGAAAACAGAGCATTAGTTGGGACTTGAAAGAAGCCCTGGAAGTCAGGAGATGAATATTGGGAAGCATGAGGCAGGGTTAGTGAAAATTTATGGAAATTTATGTGTGAGGAGCAGCAAGGAAGTCAGGGTCCATGGATTACAAGAGTACATGGAGGGGAATATTTGAGTCTGAGTATATTTGAAAGAAAAGGGACAGATTTGGGGAGATTTAAAAGCCAAATGAAGAATTTTTTATTTGATCCTTAAAGTGATAAGGAGTCACTGGAGTTTATAGAATTCAGGGGATTAAATAGTCAGACCCTTGATTTAGGAACATTGCTAACTTGCTAATTGAGTAGATTCGAGTGTAGAGAGAGTTGAAACAAGAACAACAACCAACATGCTGTTGCAATAGTCTAGGGTAAGATAATGAAGGACTGAATCAGGGCACTGGTATATGAGAGATGTAACAAAGGCAGCTAGATGGTATAATGGATAGATTGCTGACCCTGAAGTTAGGAGGATCTGAGTTTAAATCTAACCTCAGATACTTAATAGTTGTGTGACCCTGGGCAAGTCACTTAATCCTTCAGTTTACTCACCTATAAAATGAGCATGAGAAGGAAATGGCAAACCATTTCAGTATCTTTCCCAAGAAAATCCCAAATAGGGTCATGAAGAGTAGGGCATGACTAACTGACTAAACAACAATAACGAAGGTAGAATCAACAGGATTTGACAACTTATTGGATATGGGGAGGTGTGGGACTGAGAAGAAAGTAAGGAGTGACAAGAGGACTGGTCTACCACTGCTGAAAATTATTGAAGACTATTAGCTGGCTACCCAATAAAGAGATTGTGCAATTGCTTCTGAATTTTGAGAGGAGACCTTGCACAAACAGGGCTGCTACCATTTCCTTGGCATTGTCAATTTGTTCATCAGTGATAAAGTGCTTTTCAAAAATTGTCCTTAGACGTTTTAAGTAGTTTGTTGGCTGGTCATTCTCAATTCTTCTTGAAGTTATTAATCTTTCCCCAACCTGTTTACTTAGACCAGACCATTGATTGCATCGAGCAATTCCTGTAGAGCCTGATCAAGATTCTGAACTTGAGTGATGGTAATGAAAGTTTGAAGATCTTCCTTGCCCCTTAACAACCCTCAGGGAATTTGAAGTCCTTCCCTGCTTTGAAAATATACTCTTCACAGCAGCTAGGTGGTGCAGTGAATAGAGCACCAGTTCTGTAATTGGGAGGATCTGAGCTCAAACACAGCCTCAGATACTTAACACTTACTAGCCATGTGACCCTGGGCAAGTCACTTAACCCCAATTGCCCTTGCCTCCCCCCCCCAAATGTAAAAAAGAAAATATATTCTGTCCCCTAATAGACTGAATGTGGTCACATGTGGTGGGAGGAATTTGCTGCAGGGTAGAGAGGAGCCCACAGGAAACTGGGAGTCAGAACAACTAGATGAGGGGAGGAGAGAGAATGGCAGGCAAGCAGACAGGCTTGTAGCTAAATGGTTTGTGGGAAGACTAAAGGATGCTCTGTGTGCTGTTGTGGCCTATTAACTTCTTTGCTGCTATGATGGATTTGGATTACTGGTGTTGGTATTTGGTTTTCTAGTGTCAGAATAAATGTTTTGCTTCTGTCTTCTATATGGAGAGTCTTATATTTTTGTGATCAGGCACTATGCAGGTATATTTATTGTGACCGTGGGTGCTATGAATATTGCTTTGTTGCTACCCCTTGTCCAGCATCAATATTGGGGCACATGGCTCTTTCGTTGGTCTTTTGCTTATCTCCATTGGACAACATGACATGTAAAATTTGTTTCATAGTTGCCAATATGGGATATAGCAATTAATAACAGTTTTTAATTCTTCCTCATTTCTTAGGTGCTTCCCTAGTATTAGGAATATCTATAACAACTTCCCCTGGGCCCAAGGGGTGGTGGCTATGATGAGGTTCCTACTTACTCCAGGGAGTTGGTGAAGAGGACCATACTCACTATGTCATTCCCTTTTATTTATTCATTTTCAAGGAGAAAATTCTTATGATTGGTACTGTAACTTGCAAAGAGAGTGGAGTAAAGAATAGGGATAGGCACTAAAAGAGCAATAGGAATTTTCCTCATCTCCTGGAGTTCTTTGTAAAGTTCCGAAAAATCCTTTCCTGTTTCCTTCTCCCCAGCTGGCAGAGGAGAAACAGAAGGAGAACCAGATTGGCTAGAAGCACATTTTTGTTTTAACTCTTGTTGAGGAGAATCATTAAGACTTCTAAAGTTTGTAGAAATCTCATGACATCTTCTACATGCTGATCAAAATAGACTTCCGACTCATCCATTTTCATCTTTGAGCTGCAGGATTCAAGAATATTTCTAAAATGTTCTATTTTATCAAAATTAATGAAACCTTCTTTTGGAAACTGCTTAGCAAGATCATTCCTGATATAAAAACTCCATCTGTATAAGAATCTGTAAGTCTTAGACCAATAGAAAGTGTACATGAAAAATGTGGCAGTCCTTTTTTCAGACACAGAAGCAGCATGTCTTTTTTTAGATGACTTGTTTCCCATTCTGGAGATTCCTTTTTTAGTAATGGAGACCCTAGCTTCAAAAACAAAAGTGACTCACCTGCAGGAACTTGATGGGAGCCCTTCACCCCCATAGGAACTTGGCTTCAGACCTCTCTAACAAGTAAGAATCTGATCTAAGCCTCAAACTGAATATTTTTGTATTTACTGCTGTTCCACAAGTTTGATAGTGCCTCTGCTCTACCTTTTGCAGAAGCTTCCCATGCTTTTCTGTCTGGACAAACATACCCACTTTTGTTTGACCTTTATATCTAAATGTAAAACAAGTCCACAGTCACCAATTATATCAACTTACATGCTAGTTGGGAGACCCTGGACTTCATAGGATTTCCAGAGGAGCAGGGAATGGTTAAGGTCCATTGACCGGTGCCACTAGTTTCTGTCTTGGTCTGATGCCCAAATGCTAAGGAGAAGGGTAAGGAAAATACCTGTATCACCAGATCATGGGTTTGGATCACAACCCATTTCCTAATGAGTTACTATAGCTGAAATTGTTTTAGTTACAGACTGGTAGACAACTGAGAGCAGAGTACAGCCTTACTCAGATTAAAATGTAATTGGGAAATGTTTAGTAAAGTAAATAAAAATGCAATATGACATGATGTTAATTTGTGGTTTTCTAAGTGAATATGTTGCTGTCAGGGTTCCATTTCACATTTGACACCACTGGCTTAGAGTGTTATACAAAGAACTGTCATGCTTTAGGCCTTATCCTATGCAACATATAAGATAGCTACAGATACAGACATGGAAATTGACGGGCATAAATGCTTATTATGCTTAACAGACTTGACCTTCCACTTTTAAAATGGTCAGATTTTGTGAGCCTTTATCAGGATCCAGGAAGAATATTTACTCTGAAAAAAAAATCCTGTTTTTCTAAGGGACATGTTATCTCTTATTTATTATACATTTATTTGAAGGAGAAAAGTACAGAGGTGCTAAATGAACTTCAAAAAATACTATTCTTTATAAGAATCCATCCTTTGGTCCATCAAGAAGTTATCTCATCCTTCTGTGCACACTGTCTCCAATATGAATTGCAACTCCTACTATAACCTAAATAGACAGTGTTTGAGAACTGATTTAATGTAGCTGAAAAAAAAATCATTACCATGCAGTCAATCCAAGTATTAGCATGCCTGAGTGTAGTTAGGGTTTTCCTTGGACAATTGGCCTGTAGTTCATTCTTGGGACAATATTTAAAGCCTTTGTCACTTAGTAGGAGCTGCCAGAACTTGACGTCCTCTATCATGGCATTGGAGGACCCAAGATCAACTTCATACCTCACAGAGGTAGCAGAGGAATATTTTTGTGAAGGTGATCTTGGGTTCTTAAAAAATCCATTTCAGTTTTTTAATAAAAGATCTGAAGCAATAGAACACGTATCGAAAAACTGTAAAGCATAAAACCACAGGTCTGAACATAATTTGTGTTAATTGTAACCTGCTGTTTAGAACATAATAGAGTTTATTCAAGCCCCTCGTTTTAACTCTACATAAATCTTTGTGTTTCCAGTGTATTTCTTTTAAACTGCATATTGTCAAATTTTTCTTTCTAATCCATGTTGCCATCTTATTCCATTGTGTGGGTTAGTTCAATCCATTCACATTCTTAGTTATTGTTCCACATGTGTTTCTCTCCAGTTCTCTTGTACTTTTTTCTCTCTCTTTACTTTCACCTTCCTCTTTAGAAATAGGAAAGTGATAGAAGAGAGGGAGATTCTGTCTTGTAATCTTATAAGTGAAACAGCTCATTTTCTCTCTGTTGCAGTTCTCTTCTCCTTACTTCACTTTGATCCAAAAATTTTTACTATTTCTTCTTTTCTTTTTAATCCCCTCCCCTTCAGTATTTGAATTTTTAAATTATAACCTCTTCCCCTGGAAGCTCACTCCACCCCAGGACTCCTCACAAAGAGTACCCTACTTCCAACCCTGGGGTCTCTGTCTCTCTATCTCTGTGACTCTATATCTCTCTCCTTCTGTCTGAATGATTGATATCTCCCAGAATTTCCAAATTAAGGAAAAATCCCAGGCCATCCATGTCTTCATTCCTCTCCAGGATGCACTACAGACTCATCACCACAGGACTTTTTCTACCACTCTCTTCCTTTTATAAGCTGATTTCTCCTATTAGAATTTAAGCTCTTTGAGAGCAGGGACTGTTTTTATTTCTGCTATATTTTTATTCCTAGAATTTAGCACAGTGCCTGGAACATTTGTTGTTGTTCAGTAACATCCTCTTTATGACCCCATTTGGAGTTTTCTTGGCAAAGATACTGGAGTAGTTTGCCATTTTTTTTCTCCAGTTCATTTTACAGATGAGGAAACTGAGACAAACAGGGTTAAGTGATTAGCTCAGGGTCACACAGGTAGAAAATATCTGAGACAAGATTTAGCTCATGAAAATGAGTCCTTAGGACTCTAAGCTTAGTGTCCAATCTAGTTGACCATCCATCTACTTGACTGTACCTGGAGTATAGTGAGCAATGAATGGTGATCTTGAGCCCACCAGGACAGCCTTTTCTTAACAAAGGTTGCAGTTTATAGACTTTATTCATAGAAAAATACTATCAGTAACAGATAGACAGACAGACAGATAAATACGTTGAGTATGTATATATATATATATAATGTATACATACATATTGCAATTCAACTTTTTATTTTAATAACATCAAAATATACACAGCACATGCATAACTAATGCAGTAAGTGATAACTAAACCCATAGAGATTTGAAGGTCAGTTTTTACATCTAATAAGTTTAAATCCATTCTTACATATGATCTTTGAAACCTTATTCATGAACTAACAATAATGCTGCCTGGTAAAACTTGCAAAGATGTTACTGCTGAATGTACAAGTCACTCATTATACCAATACTATATTTAGATGTGAAGATAACCCCCTGTTCGAGGATTGCAACATATCAGACATTCATGAGGGAAAAAAAGAAAACATTACTAAACAAAACTCATGCAACAAACATCTGAGAATCTAGACACTTCATATCAGTGTTTAGAAGTAACAAAAACTTGTCTTATTTTAATTCCAAGTTATTGATTTTCTTTGACTAACATCAGAGAGTAATGGCTATGCTGCCAACTTTGAGTCTGCATAATTTAACTTAAGCTCATTAAACATTAAAAGCTCACACTATCCCAAAATATGTAATTTCACACATACACAGTGACATTCAACATTCAAATATCAGTGCTTTTGTACAGTCTTTTCTTCAAGTTTCACTAAACTTTCACAGAATTCCTCTTAGGCTTATGAAAACAAATATTTGTTAAAAGGCTCAAGAAAGGGGGCGGCTAGGTGGCGCAGTGAATAGAGCACCGGACCTGGAGTCAGGAGTACCTGAGTTCAAATCTGGCCTCAGACACTTAACACAAAAAAACTAGCCGTGTGACCTTGGGCAAGTCACTTAACCCCAACTGCCCTCCAAAAAGAAAAAAAAAAAGGCTCAAGAAATATTATGCAAAGTTAGCAGGAAAAAGTATCTAGGAACCTGTCATGGGCAAATAGTTTTCTTCCCAACTATCGTTCCAATGGTCCCAAATACATTTTAGAGTCTAGTCCTTTATTGTTTTCAACAATCTGCAATGGACAAAATAAGATTGACAGGTTAAGGACACAATCACAGACATATGTATGTATATATATATATATATATATAAGTATGTACATACGTGTGTACATGCATATAGATAATTTACTAAATGTGCAATAAAAGAAGCTTTTTGAAGAAAGTTACGGGCAAAATGTTGTTTGTTGTTCAGTCATATCCAACTCATTATGACTCCTTTTGGAGTTTTCCTGGCAAAGATACTAGAATGGTTTGACATTTCCTTCTCTGGCTCATTCTATAGATAAGAACTGAGGTCAACATGGTTAAATGACTTGCCCAGGGTCACACAGCTATTAAGTATCTGAGGTCAGATTTGAACTCAGAAAGGTGAGTGCTCCTGACTCCAGACCCAGAACTCTGTCCACTGTACCATGTTGCTGCCCCATCATGACTAGAATGGCTTATTAATAACTACCAAGTTTTAAGTATGTATCCAGGATAGAGTGAGCAAATCAGAACTTTAACTTAGTACAGTTTGCCACATTAGAAACTAATTCTATTGATACATTCCATGGTGTCTGTTTTTGGCTTTTGGTTTTGGGTTTCCAAATCTTCAAGTATAAAAACCCTAATGCCATCTACCACATAAATTTTGTAATATTGTCATATTTTGGATGAATCAATGATTCCTGTTCAACTTGTATCACACTCCAATGCAAAATTTTTATTTTAGCCCAAGTTCAGGAAATTTATTTTGTTCAAACAATCAATATCTTGAGCATTACTGAGACAAGAGGACATCAAAATAAAAGGTGTCTAAAGTTAAAGGCACAGAGCATTAATAAACATGAATGTTAGTGACCAAATTATAAATGCAGTTTGGGGGAGGGGTAGAAAGGGGAAGAGTTAATCCAAACTAAAGCAATTAAGTCTTCAAACCACCTTCTGAACAGAGCTGCTGATTGGTCCTTTCATTTCTTCTTGTAACTTTGAGTTTCCTTAAAGAGACATTTCAGTGGAGAATTACAGCTGGTAACGTATGATGAGTTCTTGAAACTACATAAGATATAGTCTGTTTGGTAGGGTGACCTGCTGTCAGCAGATTTAATTACCCCACCCGTCAACCCCTTGGGAGTTACTATTTCCTCCATATCCATTACTGTCATAGATGCCTCCATAATCACCTCCACCAAATCCTCTGCTGCTGCCATGACCACCCCTCCATCACCACTGTGACCCCTACTTGCTTGTCTGCTACTAAAGCTAGAACTGCTGGCATCACTTCTTTGTGAATGAACTGTGACACTAAAACCTTCACTGAATCTACTGCTCTTAGAAGTCTATCTCTGCTATCCTTAAAGTGATGTTCATCACTCATATTTTCTAGCTATGATGGCACTTCTTGTTTACCTTCAACAAGAATATCCAGCATATCTATGGCAATCTTGACATTACTCTCATTGAAGAATGAAGTAGCAAGACTAAGGTTTGCAACACAACCTGTGTGATTAATTCAGGGTGCATACTCTTCAATACCATTTGTCAAATCAAAGTTAATTGCATGTTTCACAGTTGAAATATCCAGTTCTCTTACTGCTACTGCTGTAGGTACTCTAATTGGGCTTTTCCCTGAGCAGAACTGGTGAAGTGCTACTTTGGGAAATTCATTAAGACCCAGAAGTTCAGATTACAGGTCACTTTCTTTTATTCCCAAATGAAGTATAGGTGTAACTGGTAGCAGGAAAGTTATTCTTATATTGGAACTTTGTGGCAAAATGTTGCCTGAATTAAATCACAGAAAATCCCACTCGGAATCAAGCACTGCTTTGGATTTGTGGATGGCAACAATCTACAAAGGACTTTCAGAATGTAAGTCCTACGGTAAGTGTTGCATTTCACCAAGCTAAACATTGGGAATATGAACACCATGAAGAGACACTGACATTTCATTTTCAGGATTTGTTGTTCATCTTTTGTTTTCTAAGAGGGCTAATGACATCATGAAGGTGACACTCTGACATGTGTGTGAACTGGATTGTAGTGAGGCAGAGTTGCACAAAGTTGTCAGTCTCACTGTTGTCTTCCAGAGTCACTGAAGTCGAGTGGCAGACAAAAGTGAGGATAACTGGTAATGAAATAGAATGCAATGAATGACCTTGGCACCTTCCATGCCTGACCCACCTGTACATGCTCCACAGTGTCTGCATCAGTTGTTTTCATGGCTGTTGGAAAACATTGTTCTTATCTGTCCATTCTGCTGAAGGAGTGTTCAGATGCTTGGGGTAAACATCCCCCTAAGTAGAAGGGGTGAAGGGAAGGATGAAAGGAGGGGGAAAGGTTCCCGTGAATAAGTTTTATTACCTTTATAAAATAGTTTGTGGATTTAATATAACTGATTCCATTTGGCTTTCAGCTTCCATTTTGTGATGGAGTTGTTTGGAGGAAGTTAGTTTTCTATAAGTTGTTTTTTTTTAACACTGATAGACATCAGTGTGGTATGATGTAATAAGCAATATATATGTATTTTTCTTGCCCTGAGTGTATTTTATTTTATTTATTTTTAGTTTTTAGCCTTCACTTTTATGAGATTTTTGAGTTCTAACTTTCTCCCTAACTTTCCCCTTCCCAAGGTAGAATGCAATCTGACATAAGCTATGCATGTACAATCATATTAAACATATTTCCACATTAGTCAATTTTGAAATTTCCAAGCTTTGGAACAAAGTTACAGCACCCTAGCTCTGCTACTGATTATGGATAAAAAATGTAAAAGTTGATGCATCCATTCTAAGAAATGGACCCAAATGTCTATATCCTATATTTGTGGGTTGCCTTGACCAGTCATTTAGCTTTTTTGTCTTTTAATAATTTTTTTCCAATTGCATGTAAAAAGACTTTTTTGCAACATTCATTTTTTGAAAGATTTTAATTCCAAATTTTTTCTTCCTTCTTCCCCCCCCAATGTCATGCTATCTGATGTAGGTTATACATATACAGTCATGTAAAACATATTTCCACATTAGTCATGCCGTAAAGGAAGAAAAAGTACAAAAGGAAAAAAACCATTAAAAACAAAAAAAAGTAAAAATTGTATCCTTCAATCAGCATTCAGATTCCATCAGTTCTTTCTCTAGATGTTGATAGCATTTTCCATTATAATCATTTTGTTATTGTCTAAGATTATTGTATTGCTGAGAATGGCTAGTTATTCATTCTACAGTGTTGCTGTACAATATTCTCCAGGTTTTGCTCAGTTCACTCAGTATCAGTTCAGGTCAGTTTTTCCAGGTTTTTCTGATATCTTCCTGCTCTTCATTTCTCATAGCACAATAGTATTCCATTACATCCATATACCACAATTTGTTCAATCATTCCTCAACTGATGGACGTCCCCTCAATTTCTAGTTCTTTGCCACCAAAAAAAGAACTTCTGTAAATATTTGTATACATATAGGTTCTTTTCTCTTTTTTTATGATTTCTTTGGGATACAGAACTAGTAGTGGTATTGCTGGATCAAAAGGCATAGATTTTTTCCCTAACTGCTTAAAGGCCTTTTCTGCTATTAAAGGAATTTCAGGTAACATTAAGCAGATTGGGAGGTCTGATAATGATGGTCAGGGAAATTTTCCCATTGCCCCTGAAATATATTATTTATAAAGCTACTACCTATGATACAACGCATTTTATTCATCTTAGGGTACATGAGAAGGGTAGGGGCAGATTAAATGGGCATTTATCTCTCCCCAGCTAGATATTCCAAATCTCCCCAGGGGAAGTTTGCAAATCTTCCCAGCTCTAATTGCTGAAGGCCAACTAATTTCCAGGAACTGGAGGAGGCAAAAATAGATACACACAATTGTCTCAGCTTTTTCTGGCTTCAAATCTGGAACCTGGAGATAGCTCTGCCTGAAGTCCCTGTAATTAGCCCTCTCCTTCCACACACTTCTCCAGACTCACCTTCTCCCTTCTAGCTGGGTCGTCGTGGGCAAGTCCCTTCCCTTTGTAGTCCCTGTTTCCTTATCTATAAAATGAGGAGATTGAGTAATTGATCCCTAAGGATCTTCTGGCTTTAACACTTTTGACCCCATTATTTCATTAACCGTGCATAAAATTCAAAAGCTAAATATTGATTCAGGACCCTAAGACCTTAGAAATTCCAAGACAGCTGAACATCATCTTGGTGGTGAATAGCCTCACAGCATTCCAATATTTGAGTGTAGTCTTGGAGCTCGAATGCATCTGTGTATTATCATGCAAAGATAACCTTTTGGTTAATATGGCATGGTTCATGTTCTTCATAATCTTACCAAACCTGTATGGTAGCAATGTTTTCTCTGTGTAATTAATCCACAGTCATACTTAATCAGCTAAGTCTGAACTTAAAATAACAGAACTTAGTGTTGTAATCAAGTAAAACCTACACAAAAAGATAACTTGTTAATATTTCTAACCTGTATATATCTTGTTTGTTCATGCTTGTTTATGTTTTATCTCCCCAGTAGATTGAGATTTTTGTTTCTTTTTCAGACTGGGTCTTCCTATCTCAACCAAATGATACTGTGTGTAAAGGGTTTAACACTGTGCTTAGGATACAGTCGATGCTTAATAAATGCTTGCTGCCTTTCCCCATCCCCAACTCCCATCTCACTTTGGCTGCAAGTGCAGCAGTTACTCATTAACCAAATCTTCCTCCTTATCAGTCTGTAGGCTTTGACCCACAGTGTTGCTGAACCCACCACTCCTTTCCACTTTCCACCCCTATACAATAACAAAGTAATTATTTTTCTCTTCTTAAAAATATTTATTGTTGGAGTCAGGAGGACCCAAGTTCAAATCCAGTCTCAGACACTTAACACAAAAACTATCTGTGTGACCTTGGGTGAGTCACTTAATCCCAATTGCCCTCCAAAAAGAAAAAAAATTGCTATTTTTCTCTTTTTTGTACATCCCCATTACTTCCCCCTTTCTTTGTCCAGAACAAGTAAGTTTAGACAAGTGAAACAAATTCACAAATGTGTGATAAGTTCAACTTTAGAAGGAGGATGGAACAGTAGCCCAGAGTCAGGAATACCTGGGTTTAAATCCTACCTCTGACACTTGCTAGGTTTGTTATGCTGGGCCAGTCACCTAAGTTCTATAAATTGACTTTAGCAATTCTGTAGGGTACTAAAAAAAAGCAACTATCAGATTAAGTGACAACTGCAATGATTGAGGGAACCACCATGCTAGAAAAGTCACATATCCTTTGCACGTTCTTGGATTTGAAACTTAAGGAGAAAAATAAAAATAATTTTTTTGGAACTGGTTCCACTTTATTGGCTCCCTCAAATCATTCCCTGAGGTTTCAGTGAATAGACTAAATACTTAGAATCCATGATTCCCCATTTCTTTTCTCAGATCGGTGGGAACATTTTCATTAATTTCTAGTTTGTCAAATTCTGGTCTTCAGGTGTAGTTTTTTTAAGGGAGCACAAAAGTATTTTTGTTCCATTCATGCTTACACATGTGGAAAAAAAACCCAAAAAACGAAACTGAGGGACGATGCAACAAGGCAAAAAAGAAATAAAGAGGCAGAAAGAAAACCAAAAGGAAAAGGGGAAAAAAAGAAAAGAAAAAAATGTAATTCCTACAAAGTGTAAGACACTGTGTATATGTATCATTAAAAAAACCCAGGTTGAATATTTTTTTCTCCTTACAAAGCCTCCTTTCCCCATTTGGAGTAGTCCCCTAAGATCATGAATCTTAAACTTGAAGGGACATTAGACATTATTTGGTGCATTTTATAGATGCTGAAACTGAGGCTCAGAGAAATCAAGTGACTTGACAAGCCAGTAATTTGGTATTTCTTTTCTTCTTCTGAGAACCACTATGAGACTCTTAAGTAGGGGTAGGGGGAAGTCTATTTATTTTGCTTCACTTCAATAATTTATTTTATTTATAAAAAACAAGGTTAACCAAAGGCCTTTGCTTTTTTGTATATCTATTGGGATTGCAGATGGAAGGAGGTTGTTGAGAGGGAGTGTCCTAGGAAAGGAGGAAGAGAGAGAAATGAAAAAGTGAGGTGTTTGCCAAAATGCTATCTCTGGGCTGGGGGCTCAGAGCTTAGAGGAAAATAGGTAAAGAATTACAGGTATTTTTTTTTTAAAGAACTTCCAGAGCTGAGGGAGAATGTTTATATTGGGAACCATCCTCCTCCAGTCATTATGTAAGCATTAAAGTGTGATGAGATGAATAAGATTAGCTCAACATCTGTTTACCATCCTGCTCATCCACCATTACTCCATCGATTCCTATACCTTCATATTTTTAATAGGAATAGGTGCTACATTTTGACAAAAGCTTTTTATCCATCTAATCATATGGTTTCTATTAATTTTGTTTTCCATATGGTCAGTTGTGCTGATAGTTTTCCTAATACTGAACCAGTCCTGCATTCCTGGTATAACTCCTGCCTGGCCATAGTGTATTATCCTCATGAAAAGTTGCTGTAATCTCTTTGCTAATATTTCATATTAAATTTTTGCATCTATATTCATTAGGGAAATTGCTCTACAATTTTCTCTGTTATTGGCTCTTCCCAATTTAGGTATCAGCACAATATTTGTATCATAAAAAGAATCTGTTAGGACTCCTTTACCTATTTTTCTACATACTTAGTATTCTGTGGTACCTTGGAGTATGTCACTTATCTACTTTGGGTTTCTTTCAATTACTGTTCTAGGAAAAAGCACTGGGGGAGGGGGAAAGTAGGGGGAAAGGGAGCTGGAAGGAGGGAATGACACTCAACAACCTCTATGGTCTCTTCTGGCTCTAAATTTAGCTATTTATTAAATTTGGAATATAAATGAGAACAATCTATGATTCTACAGCTGAGTGAGGCAGAGTCCTAATTAAAGTTTTATAATAAGCAATGTAAAGATTAGGTTTTATTTATAATAAGCTGTATAGAGAGGAATCATATTTGCTAGCTATTGAACCAAGGAATGCCACAGGATCACATCCAAGTATTTCTGTGGACATTACTACAGAGAAAAACTAAAATATTAAGTGTGCTCTTCAGAACTCTTCATTTGTGAATATTCAACTCATGTGCTGAAGAAAAACGTCTTCACCAGTCTTGAATATATTCTTTACAATTTCCAAAGTTGTTTCATCCTCTGGTGGCTTTCTTGCACTACCAGGCTGAAGGAATTTCTGAATATTGGGGAGCTGGCTGACTCTAGCTTTGAACTCCTAAAATAAAAAAAAAGGAAACCAAAAACCAATCATGATATCACCTGTAAATTAAGCAATTAGTCTTCCACATTGGAGGAGGGCTCCACGATTGTTCTTGCCAAGACCCTTTGGAAGCTACTTCATCCTGGTGGAAAGCTGTGGCAAGCATTTTCACCCTGTGGGCAGTGACTTTTGAAACTCCAAAGAAATCCCCTCTCTGAAAATGTATAAGGCCCATTTTTCAGATATAATATGATATAGGAAGAAACAGAATTCTCTTTTCAAAATGTATATCCCACATAGGCTTTTTTACTTAATATTTGTATAGACTTCTTAAAAGTCGAACTGGCAGTGGCAACTTGAGGTAGCAGATGGAGCACCAACTAGCCTCCACACTCGGAGAAGACGTGGATTCATGTCTTGCCTCGAACACATACTGGCTCTGTGACTAACAGCAAGTCATTTAACACTCCCAGACACTCTTCTATGACTTTTAGTTACAGGGTTAGTGTTGATTTTCATTGACAGGTTGAGTTTGCCTAACAGGATTTCCCTATACCAAAGAATGGTGGCCTCAGACCACCCCTGCCCACAATAAAAATAGCCATGTAGGAAATCAAAAAGGAAAGCTTTACCAAAATCTGACAGATGGTAAGCCCATGGAGGGCAAAGTATTTCCCTACTTCTGCTTCCAGACATTAGCATAGCATTTTGGGCATAATAGGTGACAACAATATTCACTAACAATACTTGTTAGTGAATATATTGAGAAATTTATTCACTTTAGGATCTTGTTCTAGCATGTCTTCCTTTAAAATCCTCCTCTGTTTGCTCAAAGTGGTAAAGAGGAGACAAATAATTCCCAAAAGCTATACTCGTAAAATGAAAGTTTTAGGTGTCCCACCAAGCTAGAAAGACTTTAAGTTTTGGGCTTAGCCCTAGGCTGTCTGCCCACCATCTGAAAATATTTTCCACTAAATTCTTTAAGATTCTTCAACAGAAGAGTGTTCAGCAGTTGATGACATTTTTAGACCATAGCACCTCATGAAGACCATCTATGAAGGAGGCTTTGGGAGACAGAGTTAGGGTCAGTAGAGATAGGACCAAACACGGGAAATCTCTTATCTTTTAAGTTAAAGAATTAGCAAGCATGTATTAATCATTCATTGGGTTCTAGGCACTATACTAAACTCAAGATAAAAAGAAAAAACACATCACCTCTACCCTCAGGAAGCTTATATGTAAAGAGGAACGCAACATGTGAAGCAATGGGAATGTTCAAGATAAATGGGGACCACTTTTGAAGAAATTACCTGGAGCTTAGGGAATGCAGAGAGAACGTCAGACTTGAGTTCTTCACACATTAGGATGACTTCAAGCAGCTGTACATCTGCCCAGCTCAATTGGTTGCCAACAAGATAATTTTTCCCATGGTCTTTTAATGCCTGTGGGACCAGGGACATAGAGACAAGGGAAAGAAGTTATGGCAATATAGAGTATACTACTTGTCTGATAATAGAAGGAGCCAAAATATACAGA
>CM053593.1:219130064-219149750 GCA_028646575.1 Pseudocheirus occidentalis
TCAATTCATCTTATACCCTCTATATACACATATACACACATGCTCAGATATGTATTCATACACATATATAGCCTCCTATATAGACATATGTGTAAGCATATATATATATTTAATTTTTTCTTAATCAGAAATAAAAATGATTATTTGATTTCTGAGGTTATTGAAATTGCTGAACATAGTCAAAAGGCATATGCAGTATGCTCTCTACCTACCTACAAAGCCAAATGTAGTCCAAGAATATCTCAGATGAGGAAAGGAAGTTAGAAAGTTTTACACATACATAACATGCTGATAATAGCATTACTGCTTTTATAGAGCAAAGAAGATAACTTTTCAACACAATTTCATTGTGAGACAAAGGTTATAATGAATAAATAGCAAGCCTTGGAGTTAGGATTTCCTAGATTCAAGCCTTGCCTCTGAACTCTACTGGCCACATGATCCAGGACAAATCAATTTGTCAATCTTAATTATTAAGAAGAAATTTCCTAAAATGAAAAAGTGACTTCCATGTTCTACTATAAGCATGCAATGGTACCGTACAGTGCTCTCTCCTTCAGGTCCTTCCCATACAAGTCGTATTTTGCAGCTATATATTTCAGGATGGCTCTGGTTTGTACCATGTACATTCCATCCATTTCAACCATTGGCACTTGTTGGTACATTAGGTTTCCACCTAAAAACAGAAAGAAAACTGGAGTCAGTAGCTTACTCCCTTTCACTGGAGTATGGTCATGGAATCATAGTGCTGAATAAATACTCATTAATGTCTGGAATTAGGAAGCCCAGATTTTAATTCCTATCTTACACTTGCTAGCCATGGGGCCCTGGGCAAATAATTTAACCTATTAACATCAGTATCCTCATCTGTAAATAGGAATCATAGTAGCACCGAGTTTATAGGATTGTTGTAAGGATTAGATTTATTAAGAGCTTCACTGGCCTTATCTTTTCATGTGAATTATTATATTTTCATATATTGCTTCCTTTTAAAGAATATAAGCTCACTGAGAGAGAAGACTTTCATTATTTTACCTTGGACCTGCCTCAGATAGTAGCTGGTATACAGCAGATACTTAATAAACATTTGTTGATAGACAGACCCGTCTTCTCTCCAGTTCCCATTACCATGCCCTAGTTCTCATAGGCTCCCATCTAGATTGTTTCAATATGTTTCTCATTTACATCCAGTCTCTCTGTCTCTTCCAATCTGTCCTTCCTAGTCATTTGGAACAATTACAGTTATCAAGCTACTTCTTTGCACACACATACAAAAAACCCAACTCATAACTCCCTCTTTGTAATGCAGCTTTTGCATATAATACATTAATACTCCTTTGTTTTAATGTGATACCTGATAAGTAAACTGCCTGTTGGAAATTCTTCAGTTTTTCTTTTGAGCAGCTAGCAGACAAGCCTCAGCCTCTTTAACAAGATGGCCCAAACTTTTCACTATTGACTCTTTATTTTTGCAGAAGCAGCTACCCCGAAGGCAGGAGCTATTTTTGTGATTTTATAGAGATAAACTAGTATCACAGAACTGCATATTTCTGCTTTGGGTAGTAATGATTAAATCTTTACTCAGCTTTTCAATTATATTTTCTTCCTTTTAGAAATAATGACATTTATAGGAGACTGAAGCAACATATGCTATTGTTCTTTTCCATGTTTGGTTTTGTTTCTTTTTATTTTTCCCCATTATTCGCTACACTGGTTACAATGCTTCTGCACAACCAGACCATTGCACAATGTGAAAGTGTTTGCAGATTCCATACATGATGGTACGCCACCATGGCGGGGGGGAGGAAGGGGAGAAGGGAGGGGAGAAAATCTGAAACTCAAGTGATTCTGTAACTGAATCTTGTAAACTAAAAGTAAATAAACAAGTAAAAAAAAGAGGGGGGAAATTACATTTATAGCTTTGCTGATATATGTTGTGTTTATTTTGTATTTTGTACTGACTGGATATTTAAACTTGTGGACTTAATGACTAAGAAACAGAAGGAAATACCTGAAAAACAATTTGGGGGCTCACATGAAACAAACTTCCCTATACCTCTGATTGACTGGAAGCTTATTTTTTGAGTAAATAAAAGATTTAATCTAATTATTTTCTGTTTAAGTTTTATAAGTAGATGTGTAGAAATGGATGATTTTCATTAAGCTAAAATTTATTTGCTGAATTTAAAACAGTCCTTTTTGGTATGGTAAGAAGGCAACGCTGTGATTTTATAGAAACAAATCAGATTTATTTCTCTAGATTCAAAAGATTATTTAAAAACAGTTGTCAAAGTATCAGCTTTATTGTCATTTTAAAAATTTATTAAAGAATTATCATGACTAAAAAAATATTCAGACTCTTTCATGACCTCCATAATCTTTCCGGTCTTATCCCATCACTATTATTTCCCATCCTTCTACTGGCCAGATCAACTGCCTTTCTTCATCCGCCCAGTGGAGATGTCTGGTAGACTTAACCCTTTCAACTCCAGAACTCTTGATCTGGGCCTCTATTGATTGGATTGGTAAGTGCCTCAAGAGTCTCCTAGAGCAGACTGGTCCCACCCATGCTTCACTTCTTTTCCTAGCTATCTCTTGGCCAGTAGCTACTTTGCCCCTGGTTCATACTCTTTGTAGCCTCTCTCTCCATTTTCTGTCATGTCCAATACTTTGTCACCCCTTTTAGGGTTTTCTTGGTAATGATATTGAAGTGGTTTGCCATTTCCTTCTTCAGCTCATTTTACAGATGAAGAAACTGAGACAAACAAGATTAACTCTCCAGGGTCACACAACTAGGAAGTGTTTAAGGCCAGATTTGAATTTAGGAAGAGGAATCTACCTGACTACAGTGCTGGCACTCTAGCCATTATGCCACCTGGAAAGGGATCCCTGTGATTTAGAAAACAACAAATTAACATTACCTGTGTTGGGGTGGCTAGGTGGTGCAGTGAGTAGAGCACCAGCCCTGGAGTTAGAAGGACCTGAGTTCAAATCCTGACCTCAACACTTAACACAAAAAGCTAGCCATGTGACCTTGGGCAAGTCACTTAGCCCCAACTGCCCTCCAAAAAAAACCCCAAAACCCCCATCATTATCTATGTTGTATTTTTGTTTATTTTCTTCAAAGTTCTCCAGTTACATTCTAATCTGGTTTTTGCTTCACTTTGGCAGTTTGCCAGGAATTTGACACCTCTTCCCTCTGCTAATCATGGATTACTTGGCTGAATTCCATACACAAGATATCTTTGCCTTACTCCCAGCATGTCTTTCCCTATTATCTCCTTCTATTGGCATTCTGCCCGTCCTGGGAGATCCAATTCAAGCACCACTTCCTCCACATAATTTTCTCTGATCTAGTGATACCACAGTACTTTCTAGTCCTGGTACATGCCGTGTTCTAGACACGTTTTAATACTATGTATGAAGTATTTGGGGGTGAAACTTTGTAATATAGGATCCTAGGTTGAAGCTATAACGGATATTAGAGATTTCCATCTCAAAAAGATTGAAAAATTCTTAACGGCAGGATCCCTGTTTTGTTTATCCTTGTATTTTCCTGAGCTACTTAGCTCAGAGCTCCTCAAATACTAATCATTTAATAAATGCTTATTTAATGAATGAAAGTTAATTCATGTCCTGGTGTTAGCAAACATTATCCTGGTGCTTACATTTTACAGGAATATGCCTGAGCAGATTAACATTTAGCCTCAAATAATTTCAGGTAGATGGGAACTTCCTGGTACTCTTTAGGTCACGGTTATGTAGTATTGTATGGTGGGCACTAGATTTAAAGTCAGGTGGCCTGGCTTTGGGTCACTGTCATTTACTAGCTGTGTTGCTCTGGAGAATTCATTTACCCTTTCTCAGTCTTAGTTTTCTCATCTGTAAAATGGGATTAATTCTACTTGTATTGCACATGTTATTATAAATAAAGAACTTTGTATAAGCCTTAAATTTTAACTTGGTTCATTATAAGGCCTAGGGCTGCCATAATGCCCATTCTCCTTCTTGAGCTAGGTCAAGTCTGCTAACCCTTAATTCTCCTTGCTCAGTGTCACAAAATTCCTATTTTCTGACTCCTGGGCAAATTGCCAGCATTTTTAGCTTGCAAAGAACTTTGCGTTGCATGTATTATCTCGCTTGATCTTCACAACAACAACATTTAGTGAGGAGGAAACTGAGATTGAAAGTTTAGTAACTTGCTTGGGAACACAGAGCAAAGGTCACACAGCAAGAGTTTGAGGAAAGATTCCAACTCTATCAATTAGCTGCCTTAAGTAAAGACAGTTTATAAAAGAGCTAGGACTCTTTTTTAAGAGGATAGTTTTACTTTCTAAGAGGGTGGAGACTTGGGGGACCCACTTCTGGAAAAAGAGAAAACAAGCATTTATGAAGTGCCCACGAAGTGCCAGGCACTCTGCTAAGTGTTCTTAAAACATCACCTCAGGTGATCCTCACAGCTCTAGGAGGCAGGTACTGTATTATCACCCCTGTTTTACAGTCCAGGAAACAGCGAGAACACACGACAGGTATAAAGTTATTTCTATAAATAACCCTCCAATACCTCCCATGTGCCTACTCTTTCCTCAAATGCATGTTATCACATGACCCAACTCAACCTTAACTTTCCAGTCTTCAGTCCCATCACTCTTAACTTCCCCCACGATCCTCTGTGGAAGGCCAGGGCCTTTGTTTCAGGAGGAAAAACTTTTACTTTCTTCCCTGGTGTGGTTGTTTTGAAACTCAAACCCTACCTCTGGGGTGCAGAGAAGCACACTTGTGCACTGTTTCATTTTATTCTCTGTCTGTGCTATGATTTAGAACATACTTTGTCTTTTTCTTTTTTTTCTTTTTGGAGGGCAACTGGGGTTAAGTGACTTGCCCAAAATTACAAGACTAGTAAGTGCATCAAGTGTCTGAGGTTAGATTTGAACTCAAGTCCTCCTGAATCCAGGGCCAGTGCTCTATTCACTTAGTCACCTAGCCACCCCAAATAACATATTTTTTCACAACTATAGAATCAGAGAATTTTAGGACTAGGAAGGATCCAAGAAATTTTCTGTGTATCATTCCAAGCAAGGCAATGGTAGTTAATCTGATCTTCACGTAGCAGTGTAGCACGACTGCAAGGCTTTGAACTCACCCTTAATTAAATTCTCAAATTCTTCAGCTGTTTTGAAAAGCACTTCTTCATACTAAAAGGAAAAGGACACATCAGGGTATCAGAGCAATGGAATCATAAATGTGAGCACTGGGAGGGACCTAAGAGAATACCTAAGACAATGAGGTGGTATCATGGGGAGAGCACGAGATTAGGAGTCAGAAAGACCTGAGTTCAAATCCTTTTCTTAGGTACATAGTTACTGTGTGACCCTGGGCATGTCATTTAACTTCTCTGGGCTTTAGTTTCCTCATTTTCAAAAATAAGGCCCTTGGACTAAATGATCTCCAGGGTTCCTTCTAGCTCTACATCTATGATTCTATGATGCTGTCATGCAATACTTCAACTTTTTATTCTCAGAATCCTCCTTTATATTCTTAATGCAATATTTTTGAGGTCCTACCCAAAGAATTTCTGTTTATTTGGGTTCTATCTATTGATATTTGCAAAGTGGACATTAAAAGAGCTAAATTTTAATATATTGTAATTGTAAATTTATTTTTAAATTTTAATTCATTTAGAATAACAATAATACATTCATTATCTACTAACCTAATATGTGTATCACCCAGGGTCCTCATCAAACTTCTGCAGAGTATTATGCCTAACCTAGGTTGTATGTACAGTAGAAAGAACTTTTCAATAATAAAAAAGAAGTTTCTTCAAGTTTACAATAGTCACATTACACATCTGTCCACAAAGCAGATGTATTTTCAATCCTGTGAGGGGGCAGAGTCCTATCATCAGGAGAACTGAAGGCCCTCAGATCCTCGGAGGCAGGCAGAGCTGGAAGGGACACTGGAGATTATCCCCTCCAATCTCCTCATCTGGCAGGAGAGGAAACTGAACCCCAGAGAGGGGAAGTGATTTACCAGAATAAGAGAGGAGGCAGAAAAATCAGTCATTACCACCTGAAAGATACTGCACATGTTTTCTGGCATATCATTCTGAATTATTAATATTTAAAGTTTAGAAACTTCGAAAGGACTTTAGAAGGACCTTATATATAATGAATCTGAACCTTCCCTAATCCTGACTGAATTTTAAGTCCACAAAAATAAATTTTGTTTAAATCTATTTAGAAACCAACACAACCTCTATTCCTCGATATCTGTCAAATTTTCAAAAAATGTTGGGCTTTTTAATTAAAAACAGCAGTAAGCAATAATAGTCTATTAGTTAAATTAATCAGAACTAGTGTCATTCTTTATGTGAAAGCACAGAAAACTTTTTTTTAAAAGACCTTACAAAATAGGCAAAGATCACAGAATCACCAAATGTTAAATCTCAGATAGAATCTAATCCAAGTCCTTTATTTAAATGATGAAACTGAGTCTCAGAGATGCCAGGAGGTTTGCCTAAAGGTGTCTAGCTGGCTGGTGGTATCACCAGGACTTCAATCTGCATCTGCTGAATCCAAGTGCACTAATTTTTCCACTGCACTGTTTCCACTTGTAGGAGAACTCAATTACTTAAATGATCGAGATAAACATGACTTTCAACCTGCTCCTGAGACTCAGTTGATTGTTAAAGACAAAAAGAAAGATCCTGATCACCGTGATTCGACCCCTTTCCCGAGGGGGTCTCTCAGTAAGCCTCACGTGACTTCTCCACTAGTAAATATTCACTCAGTCTGAAGAAAAAGAATAAATCTAAGAAGGGAAAGTTCTACCTCCACACCGGCAGCTGCCAGGAGCCAGCGAATCGATTCCATTCTGCCTCTGGCATCGAAGTAATGAAGTCTGGGCTTCGCAGCCATGGTTGTCAAGTCCTGGTTTTCTGAAAAGCAAGAGAGAAGAAACAATCTGGCCAGGACCTAGATGGACAAGAAGCCCTTTTTGTAATCTGGAATCCACTTGTTAGTAAAGTCCAAACTCTCAGGGTCAATGCTCCACAGGGCAGATTGTGGAGGGGAGAAGGGGGAGGAGAATCATGTGAAAGGCAGGGTTCAGACCTCCCATTTCCCCCAATATGGGCTGCAGGCAGCTAGGCTCGGATCTATTTAACTGATTGATTGAAATGCGTCTGGGACTTTGGTGAACAGTAATTTATCAGTTTAACCTGGTCCACATAGGATATTTGAAATGTAAAGATGGAGTTTCTTTCCTTGTGTAGAGGAATGTCCACTAGGATAATTTTTATCATTATATAAAAGTCAGTTATCCAAGTCCGGGCATAAACGGATCCTTTATAATTTCTTTTTTTTTTTACTCCAGGTGTTATTTGGGGATGATCCTATTTACAGATATAACTCAAGCTTTCCTCTAGGGAATTAATTATCAAAACCCAGAAATCATAAGTCAAATAGAAAATCTTTCGGTTAGGTCAAACAAAATAAATGATATGAACCTGTGCTTTCATTTATGTATCAGCTCCCTGGAGATGAAATTCCTCCTACCAATAGCAGATCTGCCATTGTTCTGGGGCTTTTAGTCTGAGACTTGCCTGGGACACAGAGAGGTTAAGCAACTTGCCTAGGTCACACAGCCAGTAGGAGTCAGAAGCAGGATTAGAACCCAGGTCTTCCTGAGGCTGAAGTGCCTTTTTATCTATATGTAATGCCTCATTTTCTCTCCAGTGTAGAAATCCATTCTAATAAAATGTATGTTGTTACCTTGGCCTAAAAGTTCATTTCAAATTAACAAGGGAAATAACCCCATACCTAAAGAGGTACAATTTTACATAGATTCCCATGCTGCCAATGAGAATAGGAATAACCCCTGAACAACTACAGGCTCTCGAAGTTATATGTCAGTCAGAATACCATTAACAGTTCAATTCTCAGAGATTGTCTGTGCCTCTCTGATGCTTTACCCTATTCTAAAGTTGTGGGAGTTTTCCTCTGGGGCTGGGATTGCAGCTGCTTCTTCAAAAACAGTGTTAGCATTCTTTTCTGAGTGTCTAGGCAACATGCCTGGAGATAATACAGTTTTCAGCTCCTTTCAGCCCACAGCCAGGCTCAGCCAGTAAACAAGGGATCCTCAACCTACTGCCAAGACTTTTTTTTTCAAGAATGCCCAACCTCCTCCTTCAGAATAATTCTCCTAACCTCCTAGATATTTAGACTGGAAAGAGTAAATCATAATTTTGGCACGTAGTATATAGGCCATTTAAAATTATATTAAAGTTTTTATAACTCTCAAGAAGCCACTTAGCAACATCTGAAGGGGAAAGGCAGAGGTGGCTATCTCATTCCTGAATTCCTGTCACTGCTCCCAAATCACTGTCTTCCTTCACCTATGAGAGTAATTTATAAATCAAAACATTTGATTAAACAGAACATCAGAATCTCAGAGTCCTATTCCTGCCAAAGTCATTCAGATGTAACATGCATATTAGCTGCAACTCTGAAATTCCCCTACCTGATCACAACTTGTCATCATTCCACTTCTTCCCCTGCCTTGCAACCGTGTTCTTCATCCTCATTTTGACCTTCAATCTCTCTTCCCTTCGGTTCTTTCCCAAGTCACCACCTTGCTCTGGCTATACTCTCCTCCCTGTGCCATCTTGACCAAGCAGTTCAACTGTGCACTGTCCTTTTCTCTCTGGTCTTATTCCACTTAACCTATTGCCAATGTAGCCTCACTAAATTTCAGCCTTATATTATTCCTACCATCCTCTGCCTTCACTCCCACTCACATTCTCCTCAACAGCTGGAAAACATCATGAAACTCTGCTGCCTGCATCCACTTATAAATTTTTGTTACACAATCTCAATCAGGACCTCACTGTAACTAGGTAATTTTTTCATATCTCCCCTAATCATTTCAGCATCCCCGCACAGTCATTTTTCCAAACCTATTCATCACACTTCAAACATCCCATGGCTCTCCTCTTCCCTGCTCCCATCAGCTGAGAAACTTTTCTCATAATTTATTGAAAAATTTGAGGTCATTCAAAGAGAGTTCCCTTTTGTTCCCACTTCCTTTCACATCACTCAGATCCTGTCCACCGGTATTTCCTTTTCCCCTATATTATGTATAGAGGAGCACTTTGTCCTGAAAATGCCTCTACGTACACAAGTGATCTCATTCTATCCTACCTTCTCCCACAGATTGTCCCCTCTCTCAGCTCTGTTCTCTTGCCAGTCTTCATTCTTGCCATTGGCCACTTGACTGCTGCCTACAATACTAAGAAATGTTTTTTACATTTTAAAATAACAGATTTGGTGTACTTTACTGACTCCTAGAAAGGTCAGTAATGGTCTCAGAAAATATAATACAACATATATCCTCCCACAACAGAAAAATAGGGCATCAATACAAAATGTTGTTTGGCATTCAAAGCCATTAATAACCCAGTCCCCTCCTACTTTTCTGGTTGTCTCATGCCTTACTCCCTTACTCTCATGCCATACTCTTGGATTCAGTGACACTGTGGTCTCCTAACTTTTCTACAAATAAGACAGTCCATTTCTAGGTTCTGGACATTTTCTCTAGCTGTCCTCTGTGTCTGAAACACTCTCTCCTCCTCCATCCCAACCACTGGTTCCTTCCCTCAATTAAAATCCCACCTTCTATATGAAGCCTTTCCCAACCTCTCTTATGTCCAGTGCCTTCCATCTGTTGTTTCCTATTTATCCTGAATATAGATTGTTTTGTTTATATTAGTTTGTCTCCCCCATTAGATTGTAAGCTCCTTGAGGTCACAGACTGTCTTTTGACTTTTTTTTGTATCCCCAGTGCTTAGCTCAGTGCATGGCACAAAGCAGGTACTTAATAAATATTAATTTATTGACTACTAGACTAGATATCCTTCAAAGAACAAATTAATAAGTTGGTACTTTTTTTTAAATGAAGGGATCCTACTGCACAATCTCTAAGGTTCCTTCCAGCTTTGATATTCTGAATCTATGATTCTAGTTTTTTGTTTTTCACTCCTCTCTTCTTTTAGAAATTTGCCCATAGCTTACACTCCATTGGTCTTTGTGTGTATGCTATTTATTATTCTCACTGACAACAGAAAACAAGTTTCTATCAGTTAAAATCTCCCCATTCCTACACACACACACACACACACACACACACACCCCTTTGTCTCAGTTGAGACATATTCTAGCTGATACATGTCAAGTGTTTGGTAAACAGAATTTGAAAAATATTGCAAGAATTGACAGTTTTCTTGATGTAGCTACTTACTCCATCAATGCAGACCTAAAACCTATATATTTGAAAGATCTTAGTGAGTTGCTGTGCCTGAAAAAGAGTTATCATAGAATGGCTAATCTGGTGATGAATCTCTGTGAACTCAATAAGACTGGTCCTTAGATGACAGACGGTCCATCACTGGACCTATATTTATCCGTTTCTCTCCTTTAGGTACTACCCTAGTTCATACCCTCATCACTTCTTGCCTAGACTAATAGCTTTCCAGTTGGGCTTCCTGTCTCAATAAATCATCCACCTACCTGCCAAATCAATATTCTTAAAGCTCAGGCATTGAACTACTCAAATATTCTAGCACTTTGCAGGAAACACATAGCCAGTCATACTCTGGGTATCTGACTTGTCATTGTGTGTGGAAACTGGCATAAGGTTCCTCAGAGATTTTATATAAGCTACATTTGTATTTCCAGCATTTTAGTACAGACTGACACGTAGTTGGTGTTTAATTAATATGTATTGACTGACCCAGCTCATCAGTGTAAGTGTGAGCTGGGATAAGGATCCTCAAAATTTATATTCAAGGCTACAATGGCATTTCCAGCATTTAGTATATATTGGTACCCATCAAGTGCTTAATACATGCACATTGAATTAAAAGTCTTTTTAGTTTGGTAGGACCTGCCAGACCTTGAATCCTGCTGACAAAGCTTTTGAGAAGTCAGGATTATCTCCATGCTACCAGGAGGCATCACAGAAGGATTTTAGATAAGAAATGCATTGTATTAATGTGACCTATAATTAATTAACAAGGTTTAGCGGAGAATATAGGATGTTAAAGCTGAAAGACCTTACTTAGTCCAACCCCTTCATTTTATAGATGAGAAAAATAAGTGTAGCTAAGTAAGAGGGGTTTCCCCAAATCCCACAAGACAAAGTTCAAATTAGTACACAGGTCTTGCTGACTTCTAGTCCGATGTTTTTTCCACCACACCACACCAGGGCAATCTAATTAGAAAAATTAAAAGGGAACATAGGCTGTGTGCAGAAAAGGGAGTTTATCATGTTTACTTGAGACCTTTAAAGATGGCCTTTTTGAATTCTAAGTTTCTTTCCTTGAATTCTTGGCTAGATCCAGTCTCTACCAAGGAGGCAATAATGTTATCTTGTGTTAATTTACTATCTGTTGAAAATTCTGTTCAAGCCCAGTCCTGGCCTGGGGGCACACAGAGTTCTGTGTTTGGACTGGAAGAGGACACTCCTATAATCTCAACAAGATCAATTAGGATTAATTCCTCTCCACCAGAATATTCTCACCTCTTGAGATCTTTATGGCACTCCTCCCATCTGGTTCTCTCTTATGCCACTCTTCAATATCCTTTGCTGCATTTTCATCTACTTTTGGCCCCTTCACATGTACCCCAAGGCTCTATGCTCAGCCCTCTTCTACTCTCTCTGTACTCTTTCTCTTGATGACCTTCATCAGCTAACATGGTTTCAATTATCAGCAGATGACTCCCAGGGATTATTTGTGAGTGTATAAATATATAATATGTGTGTATATGTACATACATACATACATATATATGTATATATGTATATATATATACATACATATATAAATGAATGGATATAGATATTCATTCCCCACTCTTCTCTTCTGAACTCCAGGTCCACATCATTACCTACCTATTGAGCATTTTCTAACTGGGTTCCCCATAGGTTTCTCAAACTCAATATATCCCAAATGAAATGGGCTACTGGCTTTTATCTTTTCTCTACAACCCAGCTATTTTCTTTCTTCCTTATTTCTATTGAGGATACTATCATTCTTCTAAACACTCACGTTCACAAACTTGAAGTAATCCTCAACTCCTTACTTTCTTTTCCAATCAATTGTAAGTCTTGATTGCTTCTACCTCCCATCCTATCTAATGTTCATCCCTTTCTCTCTACTCACAGGTTACCTCTCTAGGTTAAGTCCTCATCAGGACTCTCACCTGGAGTGTTTCAATAGCCTCTCCATTAGAACCCCATTCCTCTCAGTTGCTAGGAAATTCTCTAAGACCAGTGGTTACAGACACCAATCTGTTTGTGTTCTTGACGGGGGAAGTTTTGCAGTGTGAGTTCCCTATACCTTACACCAATGAAATCTCAAGTCCAATAGAAAAGAAAAGAAAAAGAAGGGGTGGTGTAAACATACAGATATTGGAATCAAAGTCTAGGACAAGTTATCCTAGAGGTTTATTAGTAATTCTTCCAGTTGAGGATGAGGGGGATGAGGCAACTGGGACCAACAGCCCTTTGGTGAAAAGTGTTCAACCTCAATCTTAGGCAAAATCGTTGTGTTAACAGTCAAAGTCAATTATTGTATTTGACTCTGACCTCCAAAAACATTCCATCCCTCAAAATTGTGTCATCCAAATCAGCAGGCTTAAACTCCTGGTGGAGGAGACCAAGACCTAGTCCATGGTGAAATAGTGAACTAACTTCCTATGGTTGAAGTTTCCAAGCTAACAACAGAACCTAATGTGTATATGAGCAAAACCCTTTGAAATCTGACCAAAATTTACCTTTTCCACCTTATTTTACACTATTAGCTGACCAAGTTTGAAGCCCTAGGATTAAATCTAAGCTCTGTTGTTTACTATCTTATACAATTTTGTCCAAATAATTTAAACTCTCCTGACCTCAGTTTCTTCTTTGGTAAAGTGAGGAAGTCAAACTAGATGATGGCCAAGGTTCCTTCCATTTATAAATCTTATTATCATTTGTGTCCCTTCAATAACTTCATGTATATTATAGTCAAGCTGGACTTTTCCCTGTTCTCTGAATACATGGACTATTTTCCCTTCAGGTCTTTACTCATGCTGTTCCCTTCTCATGAAATGCCCTACCCATTCTGTTCTAATTCCTATCCATCCTTTGGGTCTCAGCTCAAACACTATCTCTTGCAATTAATTAACTAGAATTTATTAAATATGTTCTATCTGTTTTCCCACTATTTTCTATTATTGCATAGATAATTTTCCCTTTTAACATTAAAAAATGTAAACTTGTGCCATGTACAGTGGAAGCAGTGTTCAGTCAATCTGGCAGATTCCCCTTGTTTTGACAAATTCAGTCTTGTGGTTTATGTGTTGCCTAAGAGCACCAGATTTGCCAGAATGACTGTGGGTTTGGGAGTTCAGCGCCTTTCTCCTGAGAACAGAAGAAATAGGAAAACTGCTTTTTTTGGAACATAGTTCTCATAGCGTATTCACAGGAATGGGGTAGAGCAAGATTAATACACAAGTTAATATAAATCTTTATAATAGGCCTAATACAGTATAGATCTATCCAATAAATCAATGATAGGCAATATAATCATCTTTATAGACTGGATTAATTAATCCTAATTTACATGACTCTTATTTTAACAGTGTTAACTAAATCAAACTTACTTCTCTCCTATTTATTTTACTTAAAAATAATCACTGATACCCATAAATCACCATGAACTAAGTAAATACTGATTAAGTTGAATAGGGGTATATGCAAATTATTTTAAATCTCTTAGGCTTCAAGCTCTACATTCAATCTACTGTGCCACCTAGCTGCCTTTATTCTACCTATAACCTCCTTTAAAAAAAAAAAAAAAACAAATTATTCTTGCTAACTCAGGGGTAAACTCAGTTTTTCTCCTGCTGCTAAAGGAATCATAGATTTAGAACTAGCTGGGATCTTAGAGACCCTATCACTATGCTGGTGAAGAAATGAGGCTCATAAAACTTAGTCACCTGCCCAAGATCACACAGTAAGACAGAGACAGGTTTCCAACCCACATTCTCTGAATCCAAATACAGACCTTTCACTATACCACAAGGGGGCTCTCAACACCTGCTAAATTTTAGAGACCAATCTCGACCTATTTTCATTTCTTTTTAATTTTCACATTAGTCATGTTGTAAAGAAGAATAAGAACCAATTGGAGGAACCATGAGAAAGAAAAAACAAAAAAAAAGAGAGACACAGAGGGAAAGAGAGCAAACGGTATGCTCTGATCTGCATTCAGACTCCTCAGTTGTTTCTCTGGATGTGGGTCTTTTGGAGTTGTCTTAGATCCTTGCTTTGCTGAGAAGAGCTAAGTCTATCAAAGTTAGTCATCACACAATGTTGCTGTTACTGTGTATAATGTTCTCCTGGTTCTGCTCACTTCACTCAGTATCAGTTCATGTAAGTCATTCCAGATTTTTCTGAAGTCCATCTGCTCCTAATTTCTTATGGAACAGTAGTATTCCATTACATTCATATATCACATCTTGTTCAGCCATTCCCCAATTGATAGGCATCCCCTCAATTTCCAATTCTTGGTCACCTCAAAAAACCTGCTATATATTTTTTTACATGTGGGATCTTTTTAATGATCTCTTTGGGATACAGACCTAGAAGTATTATTGCTAGATCAAAGGATATGCACAATTTTAGAGTCCTTTGGGCATAGTTCCAAATTGATCTCCAGAATGATTGGATCAGTTCACAATTCCATTAACAATGCCTTAATGCCTATCTGCTTTTCAAAGCTTAGTCAAAATGCCACCTCCTCTAAGAAACCTTCCTTCATCTCCTCATAGAAAAGTGATCTCTGGGCGGCTAGGTGGCACAGTGAATAGAGCACAGGCCCTGGAGTCAGGAGGACCTGAGTTCAAATCTGACCTCAGACACTTGACACACTTACTAGCTGTGTGACTTTGGGCAAGTCACTTAACCCCAATTGCCTTCCAAAAAAGCAAAAAAAAAAGTGATCTCTCCTGCTCTGAGCTCCTGTATGTATTTGTATTTTAGGGCTTTCATGGTCTATCTTATCTCCTACACTGGGTTATTACTTCTGTAAGGGTTACATGACGTAATAGAATAAATAAATAAATAATGGACTTGGAGTCTGGTGAGATGTGGTTTTGTGTCCCAGCTTTGACACTTGCAAGATATGTAACCTCACTTCTCTCTGTGCCTCAGTTTCCTCATTTGTAAAATTGGAAATAACCACACATGCATTACCTACCTAATGGGGTTGTTATGAGGAATAGGTTATGCAACTCTTACATATAAATGTGAATTGCCAATACTACTTTGGAAAGACCTCCTCTAACCTTTTTATCCCCCTCAGAGTTTAGTCTGTCTTATACATGGTAGTTATTCAATAATCCTTTTCACCCAGGCTGAAAGTGCAATGACCACTCCTGGGTCCCATACCAGTACTGATGGACACAGAAGCTTTAGTCGGCTTCATTTTTTCTGACCTGATTCATCGTGGCCCTTGAAGCACCATTTTTAGAACCTGACTTAGTATGGCATCGGGTCAGCTTTAGCCCTATAGCAGTTCAGAACCCCTGAACTCCGGCGATCCACCAGTCTCAGTCTGCCCAGCAGCACACCTAGGCTGCGTCAATAAAGCGCTTGTTGAATGAATTGATATCTATGGTGGTGAGAGACCTCCAAAACAAACCAACAAAAAACTGAGGCCTCCTTCCTCTTTTTGTTCAGCCATTTCAGTTGTTTCCGATTCTTTGTGACCCCACTTGGGGTTTTCTAGGTAGAGATACTATTTTGCCATTTCCTTCTCCTGCTCATTTTACAGAGGAGGAAACTGAGGCAAACAGGGTTAAATGACTTGCCCAGGGTCACACAGCTAGGAAGTGTCTGAGGTCAGATTTGAGCTCTGGAAGATGAGTCTTCCTAATTCCAAACCCAGTGCTCTATTCGCTGAGCCACCTTAAGTTTTCTCAATGGTATTACCCAGAAACCCATAACAGTCCTCTATGATTTCCTGGGGGAGCTTCCCTTAGTTGCCACTTTCTTACTATTAGGAGTACAAACAGTCTAAATTGGACGATGGAATGAATGTACTTCCCACATCATTTGCCATTTATTCCCCTAAAGGACTGAATCGTAGTTCTGACCCCTAAGCATTGTTTATGCCAATGACCTCAAACCATCTGCCTCGCCTTTTCAGAGTCTGAAGCAGTTCTCCGAGGTCAGACTTGCACAATTTGGCAGTAGGTAGGGGCCAAAATTAAAATAGGCTAAACTTCTTCAGGCTGCAGAAAGGTTGTTAGGAGCTCACTTTGCAAGTAAAGGCATAGTCAATGATTAAACTATTTTGCAAATAAATCATATTTTTAAAAAGGGAAATTCCAATTAATATCAATTAATTACACTTATTAGTTAAGATTTTTATTTATCATGAAATCACATTAATGTTAAAAATTAGTTTACTAAGTGCTTCAAGTTTTAATACATCTTTCTGGTTTTCTTGCTGTTTACATTTAGTTAAAGGGACATATTGTATTTCTTGTCAGTAGTTTGTCATACTCCAGAATCATGTTTGAAAGTGATTTCTTTAGAAAGCTGGAAACTAACATTAGTAGCCACCTCATTTTCTGAGTTTACTTTCTTGAAATACAAGTGTTCCCCACTGAGATTTTTCAACAATTTGGAAGCTTTGTTTTTCATTAGTGTCCTATTTGCTCAAGTCAGGATGTTTTGATTCAAAATGGTGACAAAGATTGTCTTCCTTCACAACGGCCATTATTTCTCAGCAAACAAGGAACAATATTTTGTCTCTCGTGTAAGTAAACAAGTATCTCTTTGTCCACTCTGGATTAAACACTCTGTTCTTTTTTTTTTACATTTGCAAAAAATGTGTAATTTTATTTAATCAGTTTTGATATTCCAGATCCTTGAGGGATAGAGCATCACTCGGATCCTGTGTCCAATGGCCTTAGCAGGAAGATTGCTTCTGAACTTGGCTCAAACCATTCCACTATTTCCATGGGCCCAAGTAACTTTCCCCCAGATAACTCTTGTTCTGTTTGATTTCCCACCAGGAGTTACTGTGTTGTTTTTGGTTTTGTATACATAAGCACATCTCTTTCCCAAATAGAATTTAGTTTCATCCCATGCATAGACACCTTCAATTTTCAGAAGAGCTGTATGTTCTCTCTGGTTTCATAGGTCTCGCTTGTAGCCAGCAAAAATGGCCTTGGACCACAGTCTTCCAGACATTTTGCTGTTCTAGAAGTCCTGTTTCCAGCAGGCCTCCCGAGCTCCAAGATGGAGGAAAAAAGCAAATACTCTATGCTCTTATTCATCTTCTGTTTCTTTTTATCACCATTTCACAAAGTCACCTCAAAACCTTTAATGTCAGAACCAAATAATCTCCACAGCAACCGCTCACATACAAAGAAATACAGAACTGAGTGCCTGACCTTGAAGAGAGCATCATTCATGTGACTTGGAGGGTGACCAGGGAGGGGAAGGAGCCCTAGAGCAGCAGTTCTCAACTTGTGGGTTGCGACTGCTTTGGGGGTCAAACGACCCTTTCACAGGGGTCACAGGGGTCACCTAAGACCATCAGAAAACACATATTTCCAATGGTCTTAGGAACCGAGACACCACTCCTCTATCCGTCTCCAGGTGGGTTTGCCCACATGCAGATATGCCCACATATGACTATTAAAGGGTTGCAGCATTAGGAAGGTTGAGAACCGCTGCCCTAGAGTTTTTGCCTCTCATTACATAGTGGGTGTCAGCTGCATAGGTGCATAGTTACACTCACTTTGTCCCTATTCAATGCCAGTAACAACCAAAAATACAGGGAAAAGATAGAACTCTTGCTTCTCTCAGACAGACTGATGATGGTTGCTTCTTCTTGGTGCAGCTCACATGACAAACCGGAGAGAGTGCACAATGACAAGCCACTCGACAAGTTACACGATGGGCACAATATTGACTAGTGGATGGTGGGTTAAGCAGGGCATGGACAAAGCACTCATTACATCTTTACTTTCTTTGACATTCTACATATTTTTCTTGGGCTGCCTGAAATCCTTTGATGGGTCACAAGTAGCCCAAAGGCCATATGTTGTGCAGGCCTGCCTGGGTGATAACAGTGATTAGATATTCCTCAGAGGTTGGTAATCAATAGAAGACTTATTAGGCTTTGCAGCACCTTGTGCATGAGTCCTGATGGCATGCCAAACAATAGAGATATGGGGGGAGGCTAGGTGGCACAGTGAACACAGCACTGGTCCTGGAGTCAGGACTTGGGTTCAAATCCAGCCTCAGATGCTTAACACTTATGTGTGATCTTGGGTGTCACTTAACCCCAATTGCCCAGCTTTGTCCCCTCCAAAAAGAAAAAAAAACACAACAGAGAGATGAGAGGAGAGGAGACAGACAGACAGAGAAAGAGATGAGATGAGAGAGAAAGGGAGAGAGTCCATCTGCTCAAACTAGTGCCTAACGCACAGAAGATTCTACATGTCTGGGAAGCAAGCACAGATGCTAACAGATACTATGTTTGAACAGCAGAGATCTCAATACCCCAGTAGTCTTTGGATGGAAGAAGAAAGCACTTGGGGCTGGGGTTAGGGAAGGGGGAAGGGGACAGAAGGAATTCAGTGAGGTCTCAGAGAGACCCAATACTTGAAGCATGATTAAATTGACTATGTGTACGAGTGGTCCATAATATGTTCGACTTCATTCTAAATTAACAGCTGCTTGAAAAAACAATAATATACCAACATGGCATATACTGTCATACTTCAATGATGTGTTGGCAAGTTTTCCTGAACTGTTTTATTTTCCTTTCTTTTTTATTCTTTACTTTAAGGGATGTTTTTCTTGGACACAGAGAATGGATTTATTAGGAAATAAAGGTAATATAAAAATAGCAACAGATTAAAAAAACAAACCACACACCATACACGACAAAGACACCTTTAAATTTAATCAGCTTTGCGTTTGATTTCAACTTTTGCCTTCAGTGACATCATTAGTGCTGTGCTCATCTAACATTTTATTTTTAGTACTTAAGATAGGCTTCAGCTATCCATTACAATGCTGAGTTTGTGCTATTGATAAAGTGGCTAAAGTCTTTATACTCTCTACTTCATAGCTGTTGATATAAAGCTCAAAGGGACCATCAGATGAGGAAACTGAGGGCCAGGGACAAGGTGTAAGCACCAGAGGCAGGATTTGAATCCATGTCTTCTGATTCATTAGCTGAAATCTCTTTCCATCTCCTAACTGGTCTACTTTGGCCATTAAATTTGTAGAACCTTCTTCACTGTAGCCACATAGTGGTCATCTGGTGGGGGTTTCCTCTGACTACCAGGCTGAAGGAATTTCTTAATTGTAGGGATGTTGCTGATTCTTGTTTTAAATGCCTAATTCAAGGGAAAAAACACAATTAGGAGGTGAATTGCAAAAAAATACTACTCACAAGGCAGATCAAAAATCTACCTAAACGCACACTGACCCCTGACCCAAGATATTGATAGAAATTCTTGATGTATGTGAATTGAGACATTGTGTAAGGAGGAAAAATAAGGTGCTAAATCAGCTTCTTAGTAGGGATTAGTTTATCTGATTCAAAGAAAT
>CM053593.1:219150250-219168227 GCA_028646575.1 Pseudocheirus occidentalis
TCATATATTTCATGCAAGTAATTTATTTTTTCTGATTTTTGTCCTGATATTTTTGTATACTTTTTTGACTTGCTATAAATACTGTGTGAAGACAGTTGCATTATACCTGTTTGTGCCACCTTTGGCACTTTCCTTTCTAATGTAAAACATATCTTTAATATATTCCATAGAAAAAATGCAGAAATAGGTGAATGTTGGGTTCCTTCTTTTACGAAATTCTTAGTTAATGTTTTCCTTCTATTTCCCATTATTTTGTACCACCCCTTAAAAACCCAGAGCAACAATGTTTCAAACTCACTAAATAAAACTCCTCTAACAGTTCCTTCATAATAACAAAATTAGTCTTTCTTACACTACTGTCTTTAAAATCTGAAAATATTGTTCCTGATCTTAGAATCCCACACATTTGACCCATGGTGACAGAAAACTTGAAAATCCCTGCATTAGCCTGGTAGAATAGAATGACTTAAGAAAAGATTGATTGAAATTAGTTCCCTTCCCTTGTGACTTGTGATTTTTGGAGCTCCTTCTGCTTGTAAGGGCCATATCCACTGTGGACCTTACTTTCAGGTTCCTATGTGTCCTGCATGGGAACCATATGTCATTGGCCACTTTGGCACCAGCCTGAAGTGTGAGTGAAGACTTGACAAAGAATTAACCAGGTAGGTAGTTTGTAGGAAAGAATTCCACTTAATGATTCTTTGAGCAAGGTTTTTATAGAGCAAAATGATTTTAAGCCTGTTACATCCTGGAAGAAACAGAATTTGATAAGGAATATGTTATCTAGGTGTTATCATTGTCTTTAGCCTGTTATACCCTGGAACCAACACAGAATGGATAATTTGATAAGGAACATCTTCTTTATGTGCCTGAAGTCAGGGTGAAAGGCTTTGGTGTCAGGATCCCAAACAAAAGTCCTTTTTAAGTGTACCTCTGGGGAGTCCCCAAGGAGCCAGCCTTTGAGGGAGTCCACATATTGAGGGGTCCTCGTTAGGGAACACTGTCAAGATTTTTATCTGAGTCTTGGATCAGGCTTCCTTGGCTCCCCACAATATAAAGAGTTTAATATTATTGAATAGCATGTTTTTCTTTTTTCTTTTCCTGTTTATCTTTTTATCCTTCTCACAAGTTTTGTATTTGAAGATTTCATTTTCTTTTCAGCCCTGAATTTTTTATCAGAAAAATTTGGAAGTCCCCAATTTCATTGAATTTCCATCTCGTCCGCTGAAAGACTATGCTCAATTTTTCTGCTTAGGATCTTTGGTTGTAACACAAGTTCCTTTGCCTGATACAATATCATATTCAAAGCCCCCTAATCTATTAATGTTGAAGCTGCAAGGTCATAAATAACCCTAACTGTGGTTCTATGATATTTAAATAGTTTCTTTCAGGCTCCTTGCAGTATTTTTTCCTTGACCTGATAGATCTGGATTTTGGCTACAATATTATTTTGCATTTTAATTTTGAGGATTCTTTCCAGAGGTAATTGGCAGATTCTTTAAATGACTGTTTTACCCCTTAGTTCTAGGATCTCAGGACTTTTTTCATTGATAATTTCTTGAACTTTTTATTTCTTAATTTTTTTGATCATGGCTTTCAGTCAGACCAATAATGCTTAAATTATCACTCCTGGATCTATTTTCCAGGTCACTTTTTTTCCCCAGTGAATTTAGATTTTCTAGTTTTTCATTCTTTTGTTTCTGTGTGACTGATTCTTCATGTTTCATAGAGTCATTAGTTCCCATTTGCCCAATTGTAATTTTTAGCAAATTTTTATCTTCTATTAGCTTTTGTACCTCCTTTTCCTTTTGACCAATTCTGCTTTTTAAGGATTTCTTCTCTTTATTGAGTTTTTGTGCTTCTTTTTCCATTTGGACAATTCTACTTTTTAAGGAATTGTTTTCTTCAGTGGCTTTTTCTTCCTTTTGTCAATTATATTTTTAAGAAATTGTTTTCTACAGTCATTTTTGGTCCTTCATTTTCCATGCTGTTGCCTCTCTCTTGCGTAACTCATTTCTTTTCACCAATTTTTTTTTTACTTCTCTTATTTGACTCTTACAGTCCTTCTTGAGCTCTTTGAAGAAGGCTTTTTGGGTTTGATATCAGTTCATGTTCCCTTTTGAGCTTTCAGATATAGGTATATTGACAGCATTATCCTCTTCTAAATTTGTGTATTGATCTTCCCTGTCCTCATAGAAAGAACGTACGATCAGTGTCCATTTCTGCTTTTTGCTCATTATGTTCGTCTTATTTCTAGCTTTCGGAGTAGAGCTCTGGAGCTGGAGCTCAGGGGGCACTGTCCCAAATTTCTTGTTTTGTGGCCAGGGGCCTGGTCACTGGATTTATGTCCTGGGACCTCATTTACTGGCATATGAAGGCTACGAGGGTCTGGCTGCTTACTTGATGCTGAGTTGGGGTTTTAGTGGTTGTGTCTGGGGCATGCTGAAGCCATGTGTGGCTTTTCTGCATTTCTCCAGGGATACACTGAAACTTTCGAGGTGAGCTGGGTGAGGGAGTGTGTTTTGCTGCTGTAGGATGCCTACTCACCAGGGGCTGTGCTGGAGCACATAAAGGTCTGGTTGCTAGAGGATACCTATTCACCAGGGCCTATGCTGAAGCACATGGGGGTTTGATTTATGGGGGATGCCTGCCCACCCAGAGGTCCACTGAAATACAGAGAGGTTTGGCTGCTGAAGGATGACTGCCTGCCCCTACCTATGCTGAAGTTCCCAGAGGTTGGCTACTGGGGTACATCTGTCTGCCAGAACATGTGGTGTTTTTCTGATACAAAACCTGTCACTTCCTCTGGCTGTGCCAAGGTACTCAGGTGTCCAGGTGTTGGTGCTTGCCTGCTGTACCACCCTGGGACTCAGGATCTCCCATTGGTTTACTGAGGTGGGCCTTGCTGCTGACTTACCCAGGTACCTCTACTCCTGGACTATATTCACCCTCCACCAGAATGAGAAGGACCTTTCCCAGTAATCCCCCAAGCCTCTTGGGCTAATATAATATTCCTCCCCATTTTTCTGCTAGCTCTGCTGTTTTAGAATTTTTCCTGGGGTGATATTTTCTGGGTTTTTAGAGGTCAATAAGGGAGAATAAGGGTAACTTACTGCTTACTCCACCATCTTGGCTTCTAGAATTCTGCTCTAACTATTCTTGAGAATAATTTGGAGCTATGCCCAAAGGGGAATAAAACTGTGCACCCCCTTTAATCTGGCTGTACCACTACTACGTCTATTACTCAAAGAGCTTGAAAAAAAGAAAAGGAACCTAGATATACAAAAATATTTATAGCAGTTCTTTTTGTGGTGGAAAATAACTGGAAACTGAGGGGGACGGCTATCAATTCAATTAGGGAATTGTTAAACAAGTTGTGGAATATGATTCTAGTGGAATACTACTGTGCTATAATAAATGATGAGCAAGATGATTTAGAAAAACCTGGAAAGATTTGCATTCACTTGATGAAAAGTGAACAGAATCAGGAGAATATTGTATATAGAAACAATAATATTGTAACGATGATCAAAAGTGAAAGATTTAGCTACTCTGATCCATGTAATGATCCAAGACTATTCCAAAGCATTGATGAGAGAGATAGAGAGAGAGTAAGAGAGAGAGAGAGAGAGAAAGAGAGAGAGAGAGAGAGAGAGAGAGAGAGAGAGAGAGAGAGAGAGAGAGAGAGAGAGAGAGAGAGAGAGAGAAAGCTGATGGACTTTGAATGCAGCATGGAGCTTATTTTTTCACCTTATTTTTGTTGCCTTTTTTTGCAATGTGATTAATATGGAAATATATTTTGCATGACTTCTCATGTTTCATTAGTATCATATTTCTTGTCCTCTCAGTGGATGTGAAAGCAGCTACAGGGAGGGAGAGAATATGAACTCAAATTTTAAAAATTAGTGCATATCAGAAATAAACAATCCAGTTCCAGTATGTAATATTTTGTTGAATTCTCAAGGAAATTTAAGGTGGTTTTTGGTGGCATGAGAACTGATAATCTCTTTTGTTATATCATCATAGTTTCCCCAAGAATCTCTTGTTTTCCTTCTCCTGGAAAGCTATCCTATATAACAAATACTTTTTTTAGAGACAAAAAGTGAAAAAAAATCAGCATGACTGGTAATACATTCATACAGCCTAAAAATATTTGCAATGTCAAACACTTGTGAACATCAAAGCTTTGCAAAGAGATAGGTTGGGTGTATCTGCTCAGATCTCTTCTTTTGATTCATGTTTGCTCTTTATAGTTTTACAACATTCAGCTTTGATAATTTTGCATATGATTATTTCTTCCACTTTCATTGTTTCCATCCTTTTGTATATTGTTTTCTTGGCTCTGTTTACTTTATTGCACATCAGTTCATGTGGGTTTTTCCACACTTCTCTGAATTCATCACATCCATAATTTTTTAGAGCTCTGTAATATTCCATCACTTTAATGTATCACAATTCTTTTAGACAATGGTTCCCGTGTGATTTGGATTCACTCTGCTAGGTCTCTATGCTTTGACAAGTGTTTGTTCCATGTAGTTTGGGCATTATAAATAATCTCTAAGGTGTCATCTATCAAGGTTTTAAAAGAGTTTTTAAAAACATAAATGTTATATTGGGGGCACTTCTGGATGCTAGTGACAATGAAATACTTCCTGTGTGGTATATTTGTTGAATTTTCAATATTGTTTCTGTTATAACAAAAATAATATTATGCTTTCGTCTTTTATATCATCATTAGCATCTCATAGCACTCATTCTTTTAAACGTGATTCAGAGAACAATGATCCTGAGACAAATCATTATTATACTATTATTTTTAAATAATAAGGAGTTTGTATTTGACTCTAGCACCAAAACCAAGCCTCTAAAGGGTCTTCATTAGGGACTTGACTCAGTCAGGCCTGTTCTTTAAGCATATTCCTTTGGCAACTGTGGGGAGCAAGAGAAGTGAGACTGGAAGCGGAGAGAACAATCACGAGGCTGTTATAATATTCCAGGCAAGACATGACCTCTTGGGACTCTTCCTTCCCCGAGATTCTATGATTTCAGTGATCTTTTTTTCCACCAGAAAAACATTTAAATATTAGAACAGACTCTGCAAAGGAAACTCTGCCTAGGAACTAATGATGTATCTCATTCCTAATGCTAATTGATTTTCTCAACTTTGAGGTTGCCCAACCCTGGGACAGAAAAGAGAGTCTGTAAATTCTTAGTCTAAGAGATATGCGGGTGGGGAGATAGTTCCCATGAAGTGAGGCCCATCCTGACGTCTATATCTCTTTGGGTTGCTTAGCCTCATCTTGTCTCCAGGATGGAGTGTGTCTTGCTACTAAGGGGTGTCTGGATAGAGACTCTGGTTGTGACTCTGCTGGTGCTGAATTCCCAGGTGGCTGCAGGCAGACATGCCCCAGATACTTACAAAGTAGCAGCTTCCCAGACAACCCAGGTGGGGGCCCAAGAGGTGTACTCTTCCCTGTAGACACAGACCAAAGGAAGGATTTGGGACAGGATGGTCCTCAGATAGATGGGCAGTTGGTGAAATTGATTTTCAGGCTCCCTTCACCTCTTCTTTTGACCCTTGCTAACTTTTTCCCTTTTACTCAGGGTTCAGAGACTTCTTAATTCCTCTGATATTTAACCCTTTCCCCAATGGCCAAGAAGGCCAGTATCACTGGATAGCAAAATACTGGGACCCTGGTAACACAACGTATAAGAAGGCTTGAAAAGCAGGAGGGGACCAGATTCTGAAGAGCGTGAAAACCAAGTAGAAGATTTTATATTTGATCCTGGAGGTGATCGAGTCAATGGAATTTTTTGAATAGGAGATGACATAGTGAGAGTTACAAAGGTCTCCTACCACCATCTAAAATTTCTGTCCCACTAAACACCTTCACAGAGTCTCCCTAAGTAGTTGTAAAGGTTTCCATTTGGTTGTTATTGGTAGACTTTCCTGGATTAATTTCCAAGGTATGATGGGCCATAAGTGAAGCTCGAGTTTGGGACCATGCCAGGTTTTCGTGAATAATATTATGATGGAGTAGGGGGATGGTCTCCATATCCATCCTCTAGAGGCAGGTTAGAAGTAGATACTGAGCTGGAAAGATCAACGGGGTTCATCCATATTGGCTTTTCTCTTATCTTCATGATCCTTTATTAATGGGCTAAAAAAGAGGTGTAGACTCAATGTTTTCCACTCCCTCAATCCTCTGGATCAGACCAGGCTTCTACTTATTGACTCTAGTCTTTCATTGTTGTCTCTTGTCTCTACACTACTACTGTTCTTTCTGAAGCTCTGGTATGGATTAAGGGGCTTCTTCTGTGACACAGCAGAGGTGTGAGAGTCTTTGTCCTGGTCAGGAAGGGAGCCCTCTGGAATGGGACAAAAATCCTCTTCCATTTAGTGTAATTATTTCAGAGAAGTAGATAAATGCCCCTCTGTCACACTCTATATTATTGCTTCAGCAGACTGGCCTGGTACTTGGACTGGCCAATCACAGTCTCTTGGGATCCAAACCTACTCCAGAGCCATCTTTCAAGATCTGACTTTGTCACCTACATTGCCCCTGGGAAAAGAACATGCATTGTATTAACACCCATTCTCCAGATTAGGCAAGAAAGAAAGGGCCTTCTAGAGATAGTTGGTTAGGGTGTGAGCAAGAGAAACCCAAGGGCAGTGGGATCCCCCAGTCCTAGCAGAGTGATGGCTGCTTAACCCAGCTAACAACTCCAGAAACACCCTGGGATCAGCCATGGGTGTACTGAGTAGGTGCTGCCCCCATGTGGACAATCACCCAAACTACACAGTATTTTAGTAGCCTCCCAGCTAGAAGTAAATCAACCTTTTATTAAGCATGTACTCTGTGGTAGATACCGTATTAATTATTGGTGACACAAAGAAATATAAAAGTCCTTGGGGCTGACAATACGGAAAGAACCATGTACAAAGCATTTGTATTTACATTACATTTAGGATAATTTGGAAATAACCAACAGAGCGAAAGCAATAAAATTAGGGGGAAATGTGAAAGGCTTCCTGTAGAAGATGGGATTTTAGTTGGGACTTGGAGGAAGCCAGGGAAGCCACAAGTCAGGGATGAGGAGGGAGAGAATTCCAGACATGGGGATGGCCAGAAGAAATGCCCAGAGCTGAGAGACGGAGGGTCTGATGGGAAGGATAGCAGAGAAGCCAAGTCACTGGATCACAGAGCACATAGATGGGGGAGTAGGGAGTCAGGGATAAGGGAGATTGAAAAAGCAGGAGGGGTCAATGTGTGGAGGTCTTTGAAGACCAAACAGGATTTCAAATTTTCATTCCAGAGTAATAAGGAGTCACTGGAGTCCAACCGAGCAGGTGGGTGACACGGCTAGATCTGTAATTTAGGAAGATCTATTTGATAGGTAAATGGAGGATGGACTAGGGTGGCGAGAGACTGGAGGCAGATGGACGCACCAATAAAATATTGCAAAAGTGCTGGTGGAACGTGCTAACGGCCTGAATCAGGGCTATGGCAGAGACAGAGCACAAAATTGGGCATGTTCAAGATGCTACAAAGATAAAATTGCCAAGTTTTGGTAACAAATTCAATATGGGTAATGTGAATGAAGAGAACACTGAGGTTGTGAGCCAAGGTGATTGGGGGGATTGTGATACCTCAGAGTAATAGGGAGAGAATCCACATCTGTGGGAGAATGGTCACAGAGAAGGGAAAACAGAAAGAAGAACTATGGAATTATCAGTAAACTTTGGCTTGGACTGAGGTTTCATGTGGGCTAAAGTAGAAAAGAAGGCTAGAAAGGGCAATGGACATGGAGGGAGAGAAGGCCTTGATTTCTAGGCTAGAGAAGTTGTTCTTTAAATAGCAATGGAGAGTCATGAGGTGAGCTAGGGGCTTTGGAGAAGAGAAAACTTTAAATCACAGAGACCAGTTATGAGGCCACTGCAGATGCTGAAGCTTGACCCGTTATGTCCAGCCTCTGCAACTGGGCAGAGAGCCATGTTGCAGACTGTCATCCTGGTAAGAAAGACAGAGCTGAGTAAGGCAGTGAAAGGTATGGGGATGAACTCAGGAGGTATCAGATACACAGCTAACTCAAGGTATTAGGGAAGCAAAGAGGGGTCAGAGGCTCCAGATGTGTTCAAAATTCAGAAATACAATGTCAACAATTTTGTAACATCAGAATCTGAAAGGGGGAAAATATTAGAACACATTTTCCCTCATTTAGATCCTGCATTTACCAAGAGGATGGGAGAATGTCTAAGAAATCAGTAGGCTAAAGATGTTTGAGGTTCTTCCAAGGGGTCCAGGTCTAGTCTGACTCACTTGAATTGGTTACTACACTGGTGTCATTCTGAGCCCCTATATTTGCAGCCAAGGTTTTCCCCTTCCTCCTGATTCTTTATTTTTCTTATGGAGTTTTGCTTTTGGGAGATTACCTCAAAGACTCTCCATATCTGCACAGAATCCCAAGATTTGCACCTTAGAGATCATCTCATCCAACTCTCTCATTTTACAGATGAGGACACTGAGGCCCCCAAAGTAGTGACTTAGCCAAGGGGACACAGCAATAATTACCAGGGTAATGGAATTAGTATGGTAAGCTGGAATATTACTGTGTATGAAGATTTTTGAGTATTAAAAGGTTTTAAGTTGAGTGGTCATGATGTGATTGGAAAAGCTGGGGAAGAAAGGAGATACTAGAACTGGTAAAGTTTTCTGACTTGTCTCTGGGAGGTGAAGGAAAGAGAGAGATCTGAGTCCCAAATTATTCCAGATGTTCGATAGCTTGGTCTAGGGCAGAATAATGGTGCCATTAATAGAAACCAGGATGTCAGGAGGAAGATTTGTTTTCAGCAACAAGATGATGACTTTTATATTTTCAGTTTGAGGTGCTTGGGAACATCCAGGTGGAGATGTTTGACAGAGAGTGGAAATATAGGAAGTGAGACTGTTAGAAAAGGTAGACCAAGATAAAGATTTAGGAGATATCTGTAGAGAGGGAGAAATGAGGGGATGGGAGTGAATAGATGTTTAAGACAGAGGGTACTTGGAGAAGAGAATAGAAGGTAGTGGCTTTGGTCATGAATATGTTTAGTGATTGAGAAGAAGAGGAATCAGCTGAGGAGAGAGGCAGGTAGTAGTTGGAGAAGAAAAAGTGAGGATGGTGAAGTGTCACAGAAGCCTAGGAAAGGGAAGATATCAAGGAGGTGACCATCAGTCCCAAAGGCTGCAGCGACAGTGACAGAATCCTAATAAAGTTGCCCCCAACCCCAGTATTCAACATTTTTTATGAGCCACACTGAACAGCATGCCACTGTTCCTAGCTAGCCACTACCCCCAGATCAAGTCCAAGGATTTGAATAAGTGTGTTATTGTGCCCAACCACAATCACACCATCCATCTTTCCCGAGACAGGTCCACAATACCAAGCTGTCCATCTTGACCAGACATGACCACAAATAGCTAGCCAATCAGAAAGCAGCATGCCCAGGATGTTTGGCCATTCAACCATGGGAGGAACGGCCTCCCCTATTACCTAATCCTTTAAGTAACCCCTCTTGCCTTTTAAATATCAGTCATATCCCTATGTTATATGTACATTTGGATTGTGTAATCAACATCATATACTCTACAAAATTGTCTTAGTGAAACTGTAAGTTCCTCTGAGGAACTTAGTTGCTCAACAGAGCATTAAATCTCAAATCCACAGTAAATCTCTAACTGGCTTGGAGTCAGCCTGAGTCTTTGAAGTTCTTTGAAACATCCTACTGCATCACAACCTGACCCTCATCCAAAAAAGGATGAGTCTGGGGGCAAAATTATTATAATTTGTGGAAGACGGTAAATGGAGGAACCACTGTATCAAAAGCTTTAACAATCATCTTGCTTCTCAAACCAAAAATTATGCTTGGGAGGAACTTCTGCTTCATGGTGACCTGGTGACTAAATCCTTAGTGCTGTTGTTCAGATATTTCAGTCATATTTGACTGTGATCTTTTGTGCGGTTTTCTTGGCAAAGATACTAGATTGGTTTGCCATTTACTTTCCCAACTTATTTTTACCAATGAGGAAACTGAGGCAAACAGGGTTAAGTGATTTACCCAGGGTCACACAGCTAAGAAGTGTCTGAGGCTGCATTGGAACCCAGATCTTCCTGATTCCAAGCCCAGCGCTCTCACCATTGCCCCACCCAGTTGCTGACTTTACCTGCTATTTCAGAAAATATCCTGTCAGGTTTCACTTAATTCTCTTCTCTGAAGCAACTTCCCACACAAACCCCTTGCTAACCTCTTTATAAAGATGCACCTACCCTTTCCTCACAGTTCTCCTTCCCCCTCCCCCAAGTAAAATCTGGATTCCAGAAGTGATAAAATTGACTTTTCTATGGTTCCTGGATGATCTGTGTCCATCTACTCTTTTGTGATCCCACCCATATTTTTCACTCCAAATCACCTCTCCTTGGCCAGCACTGCCGTATATTCTTCTCTCCATTAGAATGACTGCTCCTTCATAGTGGGATTGTCTTTACTTTTGTATTTGTATTCCCAAGGCTTAACACAAAATTTGTGATTAGTAATTTTTTTCATCCCTTTATTCAAGGGATAAAACCTAGTTTACTGGGTTTTAAGTGAGAGGACTTTGGACACAGGTGAATATTTAGAGAGATTTGTTTGTAAGAAGAAATCATAAAAATAGGATATAATCTAGTGAGGGACCAAAGAATCAAGTGAAGAACAGTTTCATATTTTGAATATTTGTCTCAGTACTTATGCTCAATTGGATCCATAAACTCATTGATTCATCCTTTCAAAGTACAGATCTCAATGCATCCTTGCCTGCGCATTCCATGTGTGCCCCATCCCATGCCATGCCCCATCCATGCCTGTCCATACTCTCCCATAAATTTCCATATGGAGTTCACCCAACTTCATACTAGTCATTCTTATTCTCTCCTGACATTGGGAGGGCACTAGTGGATCTCACTGTTTGTCCATCTGTCCCACTTTTTTCTTACCACATATGCAGCCCCTCAGTGAGGCAGAAAAGGTTAATATTCATATTAATAATTTACTCTTATATGAAAAATAGATCAGTTTTGCAATCCATATAGGGAAGTCTGAAAATGATGAAAAATGCCCACTGTTCAGATTCTAATGTATCACTGTACATATTTAGAGCTGGGCTCTGTACATTAATAGTGAATTAAATACCAAATTGAAAAGAAGAAATGGAATTGGTTGGATTGCATATGGGAGGTGGTTCAGTGCCTCTAAGGCTTCGAAGTGGTTGCCAGTTCAAAGATTTTTTTTTAGCACAAATGTTTTCTCTGCTTCAGAATCTTGGAAGACTACTGCCTCTGGGGCATCTAGGGTGCTAATATCCATAAGGGAGATGCACTAGTCAGTTGTAACCTTTTTCCATTGATAACCTACCCTTACAAATGACAGTAAGAAAGATCATAGAGGAAGTAGATGATGGATAGGTCCTATTGGTAACCAAGGAACTTCCAAATTGTTCCTCCTTCATGTGGCGGTGGGTCTTCAGTAGAGGATCTATGGAAAAAATGACACAAGAGGAGCAAATGTGAATGGGTTATACTGTGTTGCTGATAGAGGCAAGACCCACTGGGATGAAATCCTAGATGTATCAGAAAACAAAGGAGCATATACTTATGTGGGTTCTATTGTTACAAAATGCTTTCCATATACAATCCTATCTGATCCTCACCAGAAGTCTATGAAACAGGTACTGCCACTTTTATTGCCTTCATTTTGGAAATAAATGAAATTAGTTCAGAGAAAAAAGGGATTAGTAAAAGGTCTCAGAGTCATCAGCATAGCTGGGATTGGAAGCCCTGTGTTCTGACTACAGAGACAGTGTAGCCCAATGAAAAGAAGTCAGGAGCTCTGGGTTCAAGATTTGATCTCTCCTTTACTACTTGGGGTCCTCCATATCGCTGTGTTTAAAACAATGGAGGTGGAACTGGATGACTGCTATATTCCCTTCCAGTTCTGCATCTATGATCGGATTATGTTAAAATCAATGAATTTCCCCCACTCTCCCACAATGAAATGTGCCCCCCAATCCCTTAACTCTCTCTATAATGAGTTCAATTTTCCTTCAAGCCTCAGCTTATGATCACTTCCTGCCAGAGACCTTTCAAAAGCAGGAAAAGTCAATTGTAGATGAAATTGAGCTCCTCTTATATGAAGTCTGATTTTTTAAAATGTATGTTAAATTTAACACAAGAGGGTCCAAACTGCTCTGCTTATCTCTGTACCTTGTTCAAATATTTCCTGCTCTTTTCTATGTATTTAAAAAATGTTTCACTGATGTTCTTTTCTTTTCTTTTTTTTCTTTTTTTGCATCACTATCACTACCCATCAGTCACTCAAAATTAAACAAAAAACATCCGTAGCTCCAGCCCAATTGGGAGCCCTGTGTCTTTAGGCTGTGATTGAAATGTCTGTCTCACCTCACACCTCAGGTCTGTCACCTCTTTGCCAAGAGATGGGAAGTGCTTTAGCCTGTGTCTCCTGGGACTTTGGTGATCATCGCACTGATCTGACCTCTGAAGCCATTCAAAGTCATTGTCATTCAGAGTACTATTGTCATTGTGGAAACTGGTTTCCTTTCTCTGCTCACTTCACTCTTCATTAGTTCAGACAGTGTTTCCCTGGATCCATCCCTTTCATCACTTCTTACAGCCCAAGGATATACTTTTATTCTCTTATGATAGAATTTGTTTAGTCATTTCTCAAATAGTGGAGCCTACTCTGTGTCTGGGTCTCTGCTATAACAAAAAGTGACACTGTGTATATACACATATGTACACATGTACCATATATATTTATACATGACATATATTTGCATACATGTGTGTCTATATTTGTGTAAAGTATATACATATGTTTGCATGCATATATGTATATCTATTTAGACATATATAGATATAGATAGATAGATAGATAGATAGATAGATAGATAGATAGATAGATAAATAGATATAGATATGTATATACCTGTGTGTCTTCTGTTTTGTTTTTTCTTTGCAGCATACGTCTAGTACTGTTGTTTCTGGGACAATGAAGGATATATAGTTTATTGACATTTTGGGTATGAATTGTAAATTTCTTTCTTTTTAAAAAATGTATTTTCAATCAGTAAAATTTCACCTTCTCTACCTTCCAAACCAAGAGAAAAACCCCATCCCCTATTGCAAACACACACAGTCAAGGAAAACAAATTGTTGCACTGGCCACTTTGAAAAAAAAGTTCTCATTCTGCATTCTTTTCTTGGTCTTGAAGTAGGTAGTATGTTTCTTCCTTAGTCCTCTGGAATCATGACTGCGGCTGATGGTGATCAGAGTTCCTGAGTCTTTCAGAGTTGTTTGTCTTGACCACATTGTTCTTATTGTAGAAATTGTTCCCCTGGTTCCCTTCACTTCATTCTAAGTCAGCTCACGCTGTCAGTCAGTGAATCAGTCAGTCAGTTAGTCAGTCAGTCAGTAAACATTTATTAAGCACCTACTATACTCCAGTGAAAGTTTACATATAAAAACCAGTCATTTCCTGCACTCCAGGAATTACACTGTGGAAGGCCTAGGATACAAGACATACTCAAGAGGGGTGGGAAGGAGAGAGGGGAAGGAGCCCTGGTCCTACAGTCACAGGAACTGTGAGTAGAGCTGTACATAACAGGGCATACAGCCATGCTCTTTTCAGTAGAGAGGGTAATATTAATCTGGTTGTTGTGCCCTGATCCAAGGGTGTAGAGGGGTATGACCTCTAGTGTTATAGAAGTATGTGCAGCATCTGTCACCTGCCAGCATCTGCTTCAGAGGGGCTGAGGAGGGGGAGTCATAGATGTGCTGGAGGGATAAGAATTGGAGTGAATGAGGGGCAGAGCTAAGATGACAGAAAGAAAGCAATAGCTTTTCCAAGGTCCTCAATTGGAACAATTCTGTCACTAAAGGCTAAAAAGTGAATATGAACAGATATAAGAGTGACGGAACCCATTGGGAGACAGAGCATAGTAGATTCCCAGCCATGGAAAGTGCCTACTAAAGGTCTGGGCAAGGAAAACGCAGAGCACACAGGAGCCGCACAGTGTGGAGCTGAAAGCAGAGTATGGCAGACTGAGAATCAGCCCCAGCCAGCCAGCAGACTCACCCAGCTGGAGGGGTTTGCAGCCATCTCACCACAGGACAGAGGATCATTGAAATGGGTAGTAAAAACTTGGGGCCCACAGCAGGGTCAGAAGCTTTTCCTGGGGCAACCTGGATATTTAAAATTATATATTGAAACTTCCAAAAGCCAAAATGGAGGAATAAAGTTTACTTGCTATGATGCCCTCTCCCTGACCCAGGAAGGTCCAGAGTTAAATGCCAAACCCAGAGTAAAATCTTAAATTAGTGGAAACAGCCTCACGCTTTGGTGTCACTGAGGAAAGGGGAAGGGAAACAGTACAGAGTCTAAGCCCGGGAGGGTGGAGCCAGCAGGCCCTAACAACAAGAGCCCAGGTGTGCTTTAGTACCTCTTGGCCAATCAGCAAATGGCAACCTGGCCTCTGGCCATCAGCTACTGAGCCTGCCTGAGCTGTAGCCCAGAGACACAGAGGTGGAAACCTGAAGGAGCCAGACCACCGTTCTACCATAGGTTACTCTGTAAGTTTCAGGATAACTCAGGGGAATCATTGAGAGTCCTGGCCTTTGTCTCAGTCTACTCCTAAAGTTAACAACCAAACCCCTACCTCCCAGCCCGAGAAGTTCAATACTTCTGCACCCCAGAAGCAGACATCCACTCTAAAAATTCAGGTGCTCACAATGGGGAAAAAGGAAACCACAAAGGCTAGGACCATCAAATCTTATAGTGAGCAACAACAACCAAATTCAGAAGGCAACATGGACTCTATATTCACACTGGAGACCACAGAAGGAAATGTGAATTGGTCTCAAGCCCAAAGAGGATTCTTGGAGGATCTCAAAAGATATTTTAAAAACAAAATTAGAGAGGTAGGAGATAAATTTAAATCTACAGTGACCAAATTTGAAAAAAAAATCTCCCTGAAGAAAACAAATCTTTAAAAAGTAAAATTGGAGGACTTTGACAGAAGGTCCAAAATCTAACTGAAGAAAATACCTCCCTAAAAATGGAAAATGAACATATGGAAAAAGCTCCAAAAACTAATTGAGTAAAACAATTCACTGAAAATTAGAATCAGACAAATTGAAGCTAAGGACTCTATGATGCAACAAGAGTCAGTAAAACAAAACATAAAGATTGAAAAATTAGAAGAAAGTGCAAAATAGCTCACTTGAAAAACAACTTACCTTGAAAACAGATCCAGGAGAGATAACCTAAGAATTATTGGCCTACCAGAAAGCCATGATGAAAACATCAGCCTGGATAGCATCCTCTAAGAGACTGTCAAAGAAAACTGTCCTGATGTCCTAGAATCAGAAGGAGAAATGGTTATTAAAAGAATTCACCAATATCCTCCTGAAAGTGATCCCAAATTGAAACTCCAAGAAATATAGTAGCCAAATTCCAGAGCTACAAGATCAAGGAGAAAATACTGAATGCAGCCAAAAAGAAACAATTCAAATATTGTGGAACTACACTCAGCAGCTGCTACATTGAAAGATCAGAGGGGAATGCAATATTTTATAAAGCAAAAGAGCTAGGATTGCAACCAAGTATCAACTACCCGGCAAGAATGAGCATACTCTTTCAAGCAAGGAGATGGTCATTTAATGAAATAAAGTACTTCCAGAATTTCCTTATGAAAAAGCCTGAGCTCAATGGAAAATTCAATCTCCGCTTACAAGACCAAGAAAGATATAAAAAGGTAAACAAGGAAAACATACACACACATACATATACACACACAATTGCTCACACATCCACATAACTTGGGACTCAATAAGAGCAAACTGTTTACATTCCTTTATGAGAAGCAGATACCTGTCAATACTGAAATTTGTATAAGTATTGTGAAACTTAAAAGGGACATACACAGAAAGAGGATGTGTGTGTAAGTGAACTAATCTGAAGGTTAAAAATCCCTATTAAGGGGAAGAAAGGAATTGAAATGGGAGAAAAGGAAAGGTAAAGGCAGAATGTGGTAAATTGTGGCATAAAACATACTAAAGTGGAGGGGTGGGATAGAAGGAGATGAGCATCATATGATCACTGCCCTCATTGGTTCTGATTTAAAGAGAGATCAATACAAACAGCTAAGTTTACATTCTAACATGAAAAGACACAAATATTCATAACAATAGATGGAAAAGAGGGAGGGAGAGGAGCAATGTATGAAATGTACTAGCATTGGTTTGGGTTCAAGGAAGGAATAACATATGCTGTCAAGAATAAAAATATATTGTGCCCTACAGGCAATAGGAGGAATAAGAGGGGAGGGGTGGAAGAAGGGGAGGGTGGTCAGTACGGAGGGAAAGAGTAGCAAGGGGAAAGGGTAGGTAAAGAGGGGGGAACACAGGGAGGATATACTGAAGGAGGTGAGGGTCAAAAGGAAGAATATTAAGGAGGGGAAGGGAAAAAGATGACATAAAGATATAAACAGGAGGACTTCAGGGGTTGGAGCCAAGATGGCCACACAGAAGCAGCAGGGTCCCACAGCTCCCACACAGCTACCCTAAACACCCATAAAAATATGACTCTGGACAAATTCTAGGACTCTCAAACTCAAAAAATACAAAAAACACATCTTTCGAGGAAGGCAGCTCAGCAGCAGGGGATCATCACATCAGGACAGGAGCCGAGGCCAGCCCAGCCTGAAACTGAAACAGCAGCCAGGCCCTGGGGTGGTAGGAAGGAGCTGAGCCAAGCCAAGCCACAGCCAGTCTACAGGAGAGAAGATCTACAGCCTCCAGGAACTCCACATCTACCAAGGTGTGAAAATTAAGGATTAAAGAAAGGTGTAAAAAATAGGGATTAAAGAAAGGCAGCTAAGCAGGAGAGGCTCATCTCCCAGGCCTGCAGGCAGGAGCCATGACCAGCCCAGCCTCAAACCTCCATGTGGCCAGGCTCCAGGGCAGTCGGGAGGAGCCGAGCCTCCCAAGCCTCAGCTTGAGTCTACTTCAGAGTAGATCTAAAGCACCTGGAGAAATCTTCACATCTACTAAGCCAGGATTAAAGGTCAGTGAAAGTGAGTGAAGTTTTCAAGCTAAATTTGGGGGAGGAAAAGCAGTTCAGCCAATCTACCCCCAGGACAAGGAAGCAGTGGGGGAAGGACAGAAATTGCTGTAACCGTCAACTGCCCCCACTGGGCTGCTTCAGAGCCCCTGGCCTGTGGATCCCGCAGAGGGGCTGAATTGATTGATCAGGGCCGAGTGCTCTTGCATTGAGCGGCCTGGATCCAAATCATAGTCTTGGGTGGTAGTACAGGGGAGGGTTTTCAACAAGCCAAAGTTAGGGGAGGCTGTAACACACCCTAATATCTCCGGCAGCTGGGAAAACCCCAGCTATTTGGAACAGAGCTATCCCCCTTGGAAGCAGAGTTTCACAAAGCTAAAAAAAATCAACCAATTAATTGACTGGCCAACATGAGGAAAAGGAAGCAAAAGAAGAACGGCAAGAAAACTCTAGAATCCTTTTTTGTGGACAAAAAGGATCAAAGCATGGAACCGCAAGAAGACAACACAGCCAGAACTCTCACGTCACCTGCTTCCAAGACACTTGAAGAATGCCTAGTAGATATAGATAATCTGAAAAAGGACTTTGAAAAACAAATAAGAGAAGTGGAGGAAAAACTGGGAAGAGAATTGACAATGATGCGAGAAAACCATGAAAAGAGAGTCAATAACCAGACTGAAGAAAACAACACTTTAAAAAAATAGATTAACTCAAATGGCAAAAGAGGCCCAGAAAGCCAATGAGGAGAAGAATGCCTTAAAAAGTCGCATTTCCCAGATGGAAAAAGAATCTCAAAAGCATTCTGAAGAGAATAATTCCTT
>CM053593.1:219168727-219186477 GCA_028646575.1 Pseudocheirus occidentalis
ACCCAACTCGTCTCCTTAATTTCTTCTGGACTCCACATGGAGCCCTAGGGACCAACTTGGATGTATCACTTCTATTCAATCTTTGTTCCTGCTCAACTCTTTCAGGTGTATGTGGGGAGATGGGTTTCCTCCTTTTCCCCTCCTTCCCCCAAGCTTAACCATCTACCTGTAGCAGAGGAAATTCGGAGAGGGCAGTAGCACATAATTCTTCTACCATTAAAATAACTTCCAGCAGGTATATGTCTGCCCAGCTAAATCTGTTGCCAACCAGATAATCTTGTCCATGGTTTTTCAAAATCTGTAGAAGGGAAAAAACAACGAACGGATGTTGGATAAAAGTAAACTCTATCTGATCCGGGCTCAGTATACACTAAAGCATTCCATCATTTACTCACTCCAATGATAGTCATTTGTGTACACTGCTTTGGGCAGCTCAGTGGTGCAGTAGATGGACTGATGGGCCTGGAGTCAGGAAGACTTATTGTCCTGAGTTCAAATGTGACCTCAGACACTTACTAGTGTGACCCTGGGAAAGTCACTTAACCCTGTTTGCCTCAGTTTCCTCATCTGTAAAAGATGAGCTGGAGAATGAAATGGCAAAACCATTCCAGTATGTCTTTGCCAGGAAAACCTCAAATGGGGGTCAGAAAGAATCAGATACAACTATGCGTATAAGTCTTCATAGGCTGGGGAAAGAACTAGGTTCTTTGAGCTGTTTTCCTCAGTTGGCACTTAGACCAAAGTTTAATCCTCATAATGGCTGGCCCTTGAGTTGAGCTTCAATCATAGTATCATAGGTTTAGAACCAGAAGGGACCTCAGAGGCCTTCTAGTCCAACTCCTTTATTTAGAAGATGAGGTAACTGAGGTGGGTGGATGAAGTGATTTGTCCAAAGTCACCCAGGTAATAAGTGACAGAAGCAGAATCGGAACCACAGGCCTCTGACTCCAAATCCCATGCTCTGTTTCCACTGTATCGTTGTTGTTCAGTCCTTTGTTTTCAAAGAGGACCAGTAACATCACAAGTTGACATCTTGATTCTCTAGTGAACTGGACTTAAGTGAGGCAGAGTTGTACAAAGTCTCTTTCCTCCCAAATCACCTAAGTCCAGCGACAGGACAAAAGTCAAGACAACTGGATATAGTCCAGCAGTCATCTTGACATTTGACCAACTCTAAAGTGCTTCATGGTGCCTGCTTCAGCTACCTTCATGGCCATTAGAGCAAATTGTTCTATTCATCCATTCTACCAGGGGAAGTCTTCGTATACTTGGGGCAGACATCCCCCTAACTCATCTACAGGTTTGAGGTCTATTGGCCACTCTCTACTGTGCTAGTAACATAGTGAGTTCCTAACTGGCCACCCCCAAAGTGTATGCTCTTGGCCAGGAAACTCATTCAGCCCAAATCTGTATGGTAATATTGGCATCCAGAGCACACAACATAAAATACTAACTCAAATCTACATTTTTAGACAAATTCAGTTTAAGAAACATTTCAGAGAAATGAGGGAGAGGAACTCTAGGATACTATCTTGTGGAATAGAGGCAGAGACCTTGGGAAGGGGAAAGGGGTGGGCAAGGACTGGGAAAAGTGAGCTGAGCAGATGCCCCTAGGATGCAGTTGTGGAGGAGGGGGCAGGTGGAGAACAGGTTTTTGCAGCTGTCGAGCTTTTTCAGTCATGTCAGACTCTTCATGACCCCATTTGGGGTTTTCTGGGCAAAGATACTGCAGTAGTTTGCCATTTCTTTCTCCATCTCATTATACAGATGAGAAAACTGAGGCAAACTAGGTGAAGTGACTTGCCCAGGCTCACACAGCTAGTAAATGAATGAAGCCATATTTGAACTCAGATCCTCATTACTCCAGGCCCAGTGTTCTACTTTGACAACTAGCTTCCCTTGAAACATGTTACATACTTTCAAACTCCTAAACTCAAATAGTTCTGTCTAAAGTATTAAAATCTTTTTGTTCTTAATTTCGTAACTATTTGTCACCCTCAGTGCTTTTTGATGGCTTTTAGCCAAAGTCCACAAAGTTTTCCGCTGACATGACCTCCTTATGTGACAATGTACAAACATTCTCTTTTGGGCCAACCTTCAATTTAATCCAATCCAGTTCAACAAACAGTTCTAAGTGCACACTCCAGTCAAAGTCTCATGCTAAACAAACAAACAAACAAGACAGAAACAAAGTAATGCTTGTGTTCAAGGAGTTTACATTCTCCCGGGATACAATCCCAGCAGAGATAAGTTCAAAAAGTAGGTGCAAAGTAAGTTCAAAAGGAAAAGAGTTTCAATAAGAGGATGGGGAAGGGTTTACGAATGGCCTGCTATAGAAAAGGGCTCCAGAATTATGCTTTGATGGAAGCCAGGGATTTTTTGAGGTAGAAGTGAGGAGGGAAATACATTCCAGACGCTGGTGGACCTATGCAAAAAAGCATGAAATTACGAACCAGAATGGTGCATAAAGGGAACAACTCCCAGGTCAGTCTCTCTGGAACAAAGAATTTCTAAGCTCAAGACTAGAAAAATAAAAAGGAATTTTTCACTTTTTTAAATTTATGGACTAAAACAAGTATTTCCATAATATAGATGATTAAGGAAAAAGGAAAAGAACCTATATGTTCTAAAATGTTTATAACAGCTTTCTTTGGGGCGGCAAAGAACTAGAATTTGTCATGTTAGAGCACGTGAAATCCTTGGCTCACAAAGATTTACCTTCTCAAAGACGGGGAAATAGCGGCTTTTGGCTTTCTTCAGGATAAGTTCGATCTTTTTCTCCTTTTCTTCAGCTAGCTTGAAATAACATGCCATCATTAAAAACATCAGGCCCGAGATCCCATCTGTATACATGTTAATCCTGAAAGGAGAGCATTTTAAGTTTCACTCAAAGCTATCCTTTTGGAGCAGTTAATTTCTATGCCAGTCTTTTCTGTGCTAATTAGAAGTTCAGAGACTCATAGGTTTAGACTGCCAAAGGCCTTAGGTCCAGTTCAACTCCTTCATTTTACAGATGAGGAAACTGAGACACAGAGAAGTAAAATGACTTGCCCAGAGTCACACGGATAGAGATTGTCTTAAGATTCAAACCCAAGTCATGCCTGGCACATAGTAGGTGCTAGTTGCCTTAACACACTGGCAGGAATTTTGTTTTCTCAGCCATCATTTTTTTTTATCTCTTGCATTTAGGAGCTATGAAACTGGGCTTTTTTGGGCCAGACTTACAAGTGGGCTTTGGCAATGGTGGTGAGATTTCAAGGGTGCTGAGGAGTGATCCATGTCTACCAAATACCTTTTGCAGCTGACTTGCTGATGCCTATAATTCTACATCATACTTTCCTGGGTAATACAGTAGAAAGATAATTCACTCTAAGATAATCAGAAACACAGGTGTGCATAGAACAAAGGTTAGGTACACCTGGGCATGCTGGCTCACCTTGGAGAGATCACCACCAAAATGTAAAGACCAGAGCACACAACTTGGAGTCAAGAAAGACCCAAATTCAAATCCTTCCTCAATCATTTACTAATCCTGCAACCCCAGCAAGTTGTACCCATCTCAGTCTCAGTTTCATCTGCAAAATGGGAATAATAATAGCACTAACCTCACAGAATTGTCATGATCAAATAAGCTAATGCAAATAAAGGGTTTTGAAAACCTTAACATGGCATAAAAAGGCTGTTACTAACATCATTATTATTATGGGATTTTTTTATTTTATTAATTTTTGTTGTTTTGTTTGGATTTCTTTTAGTTAGGAGGTTATTGAGCTGAGTGAAACACAATCCATGTGATATGAAAATTTACTTAAGGCCTCAGATAAGCAGCCAAAATATGAATGAAGACTACCCAAATAATTTGACAAGGATTATTTGAGGACGGATTCATCTGATACTGACTCTGTAGGCTTGTAAATCTCACCCTCTCAACCAGCCTATCGTGAACCTTCTAAATATAATCTGTAACTTGACTTAGTTCACCTATATAATCTGTTTAGTTGGCTTGTTTCTTTAGAAGATGTATGGGATTATGATGCTGTTTAAATTTGTTCAACTTTTATGGCATCAAAAGAGGCATGAGATTATAAATCTGCTTTAATTTTTATAGCCTAAAAGATTGCATGCAATTACAATATGTAAAAGAATTACTTCTCTGTCACTCTGATGTAATTTTGTTTACTAAAAACCTCTTTATAATCCTAATTATTTTTTACCTCCTGAGCTTGTGCTTAAGCATAATAAAACCTTGCATGTTACCTCTCTAATTTCTGCATTGTAGTCGACTTATTTTGGCAGCAGTAACCTACCACAGGTACTCAAAAAGAAGGTATTTCTTACCTAACGTTATCCTTTCCAGAGAAGGAGAAGTGCTAATACTCATCCCCAATGCCTTCTAGAACAATTGGCCCAAGCTCCATGAAAACCATTGAAACCTTGAGCTCATACCTGGCTTTGCTTCCCACTGAATGTATTTACTACCTTGGGGAAGTCACTACTCTCTGGGCCTCAGTTAACCTTATCTCTAAAATGAAGGAATTGGAATAGATAGTATCTCAAATCCCTTCCAACTCCAAATCCTCTGATCCTAAAATATTTCTAAGATATATAACACATTAAGCCCTTTAGATAATTTCATCTCAGTTTCCTCTTGTTTATCTAATCCTTCCCTGGTAAACAGATTTTGATAACAGGTACAAAATGGAATGTGAGAACGAGGATTGTAAGAACATTGGGGGAACAGAAGAGCAGAGGAGGAGGTGTCACTCAAACTAGGGAAAAGACCCAGAAATGAGAAGAGGTAACAATAAAGAAAACTGTGCCCATTTCTGAGTTCCCCTTAGGATTGGTTTCCCAGTTAGGAAATTACCAAAAGATATGAACAGGCATTTTTTTAAGGAAAGAAATCCAAGCTATCTAATAGCCATATGAAAAAATATACCAAACCACAAATAAATCTGCAAATTAAAGCAACTCTTGAGATTTTAGTTCCCACCATCAAGATTGAAAAAGGTGACAAAAAGGGCAAAGGACAAATGTTGGAGGAAGTAGGGGAAAACAGGCATGGTAATCCATTGTTGGTGGAGCTATGATTGGTTCAGTACTTCTAGAAAGAGGTTACTACACTGTACATAGTCTTTGACCCAGAAATATCATGACTAGGCCTATGCCCAAAGAAATCAAAGAAAGACCCATATTAATATCAACACTTTTCGTGGTGACAAAGATCTGGAAACTAAGGGAGTACCCATTAATTAGGGAATGGAAAAACAAATTATGGTATATGAATGTAATGGAGTACTCTTGTGAAGTAAGTAAAGATGAAAGAAATTGGTTCAGAGAAACCTGAGAAGACTTATATTAACTGATTCAGAGTGAGGTAGGCAGAATCAGAAGAACAATTATTCAATAATCACTCACTACATAGTAAAGAAAACAACTTTGAAAGTCTTCCAAATTCTGATCAATGAATCAACCATGATTCCAGAAGATCAGTGATGAAGAATGATGCTCACACCTTCTGACAGAGATGTGATAATCTAAATATTCAGAATGACTCACATTTTGGGGCATGGCCATTATAGGAATTTGTTCTGCTTGACTATGCATATTTGTTACAAGGGTTTTATTTTTCTTTGGGGGTGAAGGATGGGGAAGGGGGGGAATTGGAAAAAAATGAATGCTTTTTAAATGAAAAAAAAAGTTAATTAAAACAATTTCCCTACGGTCAATCTAGTCTGCCAGTACCTGACCCACCATCATTCTCTTCTAATCTACCCTCAGGTTGGTCTCTTCCCAAAGGCTGTAACATCAGAATAGGTTCTCTATTATGGGAAACTTGTGCTAAAATCAAGGAAGGGCAGAATTAATACTGTACAATGTTGTTTCTTTCAGGTCCTTCCCATACAGGTTGTATTTAGCGGCCAGGTAGCTAAGAATGGCTCGGGTCTGGGTGAGTTTCATTCCATCAATTTCGACCAAAGGCACTTGTTCAAAGAGCAGAAATCCATCTGTGGGATGAAAACAGACAGATTCATTCAGTCTCATTTCATGGTTGTAGGAATTCTTAAAGAAATACATTTGTTTTTATCTTGCCTAAACATCACTAGTTAGGACTTTCTATAGAGTAAAAATCTGCTATAATTCTCTTAAGGAACACAATTATTTCATTACTTTTCATTTCCTGTGCCTGGATGAATAAACACTGTAGTTAAAGAAATGTTATTCATAATTAATATGGAAACATGTTCTGTGTGACTGCACGTATATAATCTATATCAAATTGCTTGCCTTCTCAATAAGGGGCAAAGGGAGGGAGTGAGAACTCAAAAAATTTTTTAAAATTATGTTAAGAATTGTTTTTACATATATGGGGAAAAATAAAATACTAAATACATTTCTAAAAATAAGTTAAAAAAACTTTTAAAAATACAGAAATGTAGCAAAAATGGGCTTCTATTCATGTTAATTGCTACATATTGTTTAGAACAAGAATAACAACCTGATCATGGATAAAAGCCAGAAGTCACTAATGCGTCCTCAGAAATATGAGGATATTTTTTTTTCAAGTTTTTTTCAAGTTAATTTCTCAAGGGCAAAAAATAGAGTTCCAGATAAGGAGTCAGCTGACCTGGGACCTAATTCTTATCTGCCATTAACTGGCTGTCTGATTTTAGGCAAAACTCTTTATAAGGCCTCTTTATAATCTGAAGTTTGAAAATTTGTTTTTTTAAAGTATTTTAATAATTATGTTTCAATATTATTGAATCCTAGGTGTTTTAGTCTATGCATTTAAAAACAGTAATTCTAGGAAGGAAGCATGAGGCTTCACCAGATTGTCCAAAGGGTCCATGACACACACAAGAAAACCCTGGTTTGTTGTTGTTGTTTTTCAGTCATTCAGTTATGTCCACCTCTTTGTGACCCCATGGATCATCACACCAGACCCTTCTATATTCCTCTATTTCTCAAAGCCTGTTCAAGAACCCCTGGTTTAGATGATCTCTAAAACTGCTTCCAGCTCCACTGATTTGTGAATTTGCTGCACACAGAAAGGGCACTCCAGTCAAAAGACTTAGGTTTAAATCTTCCTTCTGATGTCTGTGTGATCCTGAGGAAGTAATTTAACCTCCTTGGGCCTCAGTTTCCGCATTTGTAAAATTACTAGGGCTAAAATAATCTCTGAAGTCCTTCCCAGATCTCTGGGATGCTACCATAGCAAAGGGATGTTTAAACTAGAACCCTCTTCTGTCTCCACATAATAGCACCATCTAAGGCCTTAGGGCATATTTCTTTTAATGTATGTAGCATAATTCATTTTAACACGCTACTTTTAAAATCAATATATTTAACACTGGTTGTGTTTATGCGTCCCATCTCAAATGTCAGACTCTGAAAAGAAGTAGGTAATTTAAACGTTTATTAAGCGCCTACAGTTTGCAAGGACCTTTTCCAGGCAATGAGGAAGCAGAGAAAAAAATATATTCTCTGACTACCAGGAGCTTGGAGCAGCAGTTCTCAACCTGTGGGTTGCGACCCCTTTAGGTGTTGAACGACCCTTTCACAGGAGTTGCCTAAGAGCATCGGAAAACACATATTTCCAATGGTCTTAGGAACTGAGACACTGCTCCTTTATCTATCTCCAGGCGTGTCTGCCCACATGCAGACATACCCACATACAAGTATTAAAGGGTTGCAGCATTAGGAAGGTTGAGAACCACTGGCTTAGAGGGATATGACATGTGTACAGATAAGTTACCTAAGTGACTGGGAGGAAATGAGGTGCTAGAAAAGGAGATGGAGATATTAGGGAGGTCAAAGGGTGAAAAAAAAGTTTATCTGATGGTATTTCTGAATTCAATTCGATAAATTAAGTTCCTATAAGATGGAAGTGTACCTTATGGATAGAGGGCAAACCTCACAAGAAGGAAGGACTGCCCCTGACACATATTAGTTGTATGACCATGGCCAAGTAATAACTTGTCAGCATCTCCCATTAGAACAGAAATCTTTAATCTTTTTTTGTATCATGGACTACTTTGACAATCTGGCAAAGCCTATGAACCTTTTTTCACGATAATGTTTTTTAAATGCATGAAATTAAATACATAGGACTACAAAGGAACCTAGGGGCAACCAGGTGGCACAATGGATAGAGCATTGGGCTTGGAATCAGGAAGACTCATCTTCATGAATTCAAATCTGACCTCAAATACTTACTAGCTATGTGACTCTGGGAAAGTCATTTAAACCTGTTTGCCCCCGTTCCCTCATCAGTGAAATGAGCTGGAGGAGGAAATGGAAAACCACTCCAGTATCTTTTCCAAGAAAACTCCAAATGGGGTCATGGAGAGTCCTACAGGTCTGAAATGACTCAACAACAGCAACAAAACAAACCTTAAAAACTTTAAATAAGCGTAGGTTTTTGATGGTGTTAATAGAGATAGGAGCATAAACCTGTCCATAAGCAACTGAAGGAAAAGAATTCTGAGAAAGGAGTAGTATCTTGGGTAGAAAAAAACAATATGTCACACGCACGCACTTTGAAATACATAATCCCACTCTGATCAGTCAGTTCTGCGAGGCAGGCAGCAATTACTGTGCTTTGGATGAGGATCCTGATCCTGTCTTGCCCAACACAAGACATTAGATACTGATCTCTTGAAGCAAATCAACCTGAAGGAGGCCATTAGGTTCAAACAACTGTCATGCATTAACTTAATCTTCTATAGTTTCACAGGATACAGAGTCTTATACGTATTATCATCATATTGTCGTTCAATTGTTTTAGTCGTGTCTGATTCTTCCTGACCCCATTTGGAGTTTTCTTGGCAAAGATACTGGGGTGGTTTGCCGTTTCCTTCTCTAGTTAATTTAACAGATGAAGAAACTGAGGCAGACAGGGTTAAGCGACTTGCCTAGGGTCACATAGATAGTAAGTATCTGAGGCTAGATTTGAGCTCAAGTTTTCCTGATGCTAGGGCCAGCACTCTATCCACTACACGGCTTTGTAGTCCTATCATCATACAGAGTGCAAGGGCTTAACATACACTGTACAGAGTAGAAAACTAGTATGATGTAACTGAGGTTGTGCTTTGGTTACCAATATCTTGGGTGCCTCAATTCCCGTTGTCTACACTAACCTCCACGTACATCTATAATGCCACTGACTACCTGCTCCTTCTCTTGGGTCCTGGTGTGCCAAGCCTAGGGGTCTTATATCAATAAATAAAGCACTGAAATTGGAGTCAGGATGACCCAAGTTCAAATCTTGCCTTGGACACTTACCAGCAGTATGACCATAAACAAATAATTTAATCTATGAGTCTCAATTTCATTACCTGAAAAATAGGGGTAATAGGGGCACCCTCCTCAAAAGTTTACTTTGAGAACCAAATGAGGTAAAATATTAACGTAATATAATTCACAAATTTTAAAGTGATCTATAAATACTATTGCTACTGGGCTCTTCTCCCACTAGAGATGGGCTGCAGCAAGACCGTCTCAGCTGGGGACCCAAGCCAAACTAGAATTCAGTGCCCAGTCAACAGCAAAGTCAGCTCTCTGCCAGCCACACGGGTTGTTGCATTCCCAGCTCTCTCCCTCTGCACTCCCTGGAGCCTTCCTTTGTTGTGTAAAAGTGAAAAGAGACTTTGAGTTCAAATATTGACTCTGCTACTCATTACCTGAAGGACCATGGGCAAGTCACACCCCTCCTATCTGGGTCTCAGCTAGGTGGTACAGTGGATAGAGCCTCAGATACTTACTAGCTGTGTGACCCTGAGCAAGTCACTTAACCTCTGTTTGCCTTAGTTTCTTCATCTGTAAAATGAAGATTATAACACTGCTTACTTCGCAGTGTTGTTGTGAGGCATTAGTGAGTTATTTTAAAATGCTTTGGCACCCAGTAGGTGCTTAAAGGCTTTTGTTTCCTTCCCCTTCCATCCCCCTCCCCACACCCAGAGGTTTCCTCATCTATAAAATGAGGAAATTGCATTAGATGACTCCAGGATCCTTTGCAGGTCTAGATCCATGATTCTACAACCCTGGATGATCCTGGGCAAGCCACTTCGTTTATGTGGGCCTCGGTTTCCTCATCTGTAAAAATGAGAAGGTTAGAAGAGATGGCCTCTGAAGGTCCTTTACATCCCTAGCTCTGTGACCCTATGACCCCAACCACCTGCATGATTTTAGCAAGTCACAGTAACCCATCTGGGCCTCCCACTCATCATCATCATCATCATCATCATCATCATCATCATCATCATCATCATCATTGCTAACATTCCTATAGCCCCTACTATGTGCCAGGCATCACGCTAAGTGTTTTAAAATTATCATCTCATTTGATCCATACAACAACCTTGGGAGGTAGGTGCTATCATTATTCCCATTTTACAGATGAGGAAACTGAGGCACTTGAGTGAGCCATAAGTGACTTTCCCAGGGTCACACAACTAGTAAGTCATCCAAGGTTGGATCTGAAATCAGGTTCTCCCGACTCCATGCCTGGCTCAGGGATCAGACTATGCTGCTCTTCTGCGATGTTTCTTCTCCCATTCCTCCTACCATTCTACTGCTCACTGAACCTAGCCTTCTTCTGAGGAAACCACACCTTGGTAGCCCACCTAAAGCTGGTTTCTCCTTCTATTAAAGCATCCCAACACAAAGAGCTGGGAGGACATGACACAAAACTTACCTCACACTGCCTCTTCCAGAGAGAGGTCCCTCTGCTATCATCACTCAGAAACCAGCTCTTCTTTAAAATTCTCTTCATCCTGTCCATGTGTCATCTATGGGGTCACTATCCCCACCCCATTCCCAGCTAGACTCAAAGACCATATCTGATTCATGCTTCTGCCATGTGACCTCTGCCCCTTTCACACTCTGGTATTTCAGCCCCCATGGTTTGTCTCTAAACAACCTCAATCATAGTCAAATACAGTCAGGACACCCCTACGTGCCAGAATAATTAGTTACTGGCTACCTGTCCCATCTATTTTACCAGATATCTGGCAATTAACTGGGTTCCCAAGCACGTACTCCCAATACTGTTGTTTCAGCATAATGCCTTGCCCTTTTGATGTGTGCTGGGATGGTAGAGGCCTCATCTGCCATTAAAGAGAAGAAGGAAAGACAGGTGTGGAGGCTTCATGGTCAGGCAGCAATATATGGGCCCTGACAGTATCATTCTAGAAGCTTTCAAAATATAGCAGAGAAAACATCCAGTCACTTAAATGTTTCTGGTTCCACAAAGACTGAGTCTACCACAGAAATCCCTAGTTGTGCCTGGGGTAAGGCACGAGTTGGGGGGGAGGGTGTAGGAGTGAGGAGGAATTTGTGAAAAGATGAACTGTCAGACCTCCCTCATCATTCCTACCAGCCCACCAGGGCAGACCCTGAGGTTTCAACAACCCTATGCACTGGGAACCAATCACCACAATTCTTTTCTCTCATTTCTTTCTCCTGCAGAGATTCCAGGAGAAAAAGTTGATGGGGGTGGGAGGGAGGCACAGAGAGGTCTGGGCCAGGCAGAAAGAAGGCCTTCACTTGGGCAAGGCTCTTAGTCAGGGGAAAGAATGTTACTAAACCTTGATGCTCCTAGCATCTGAAGGGCTATCAGTGTTTTTAGCACTCCCAGGTCAAGGTCTCTAGAGCAGTGGTTCTCAACCTGTGGGTTGCGACCCTTTTGGGGGTCAAATGACTCTTTCATAGGGGTTGCCTAAGACCATCAGAAAACACATATTTCCGATGGTCTTAGGAACTGAGACACCTCTCCTCTATATGTCTCCAGGCGGGTCTACCCACCTGCAGATATGCCCACATACAAGTATTAAAGGGTCGCAGCATTAGGAAGGTTGAGAACCACTGTTTTAGAGGCTTTGAGTATAAGCAAGAGATAATTCAATCCAGAACAAACTAAACTAATCCTGCAACAACTAAAGTAGAAAGAGATTGTGGGAATGGAATAAAAATGATTTGATTAGGTAGATGGGGTGGGAGGTGGGATACATTAGGGTCAAGAGAAAGGAAGGCCCAAAATTTCAGTTCTGGGTGGTCTAGAACATTAGAACTTTAAACGAATTTATAGATCTAGTTCAGTCCCCTCATTTTACAATTGAAGAACTGAGAGGTTAGACCCGCACTGTAGGAAGATCAATTTGGCAGCTGAGTGGGGAGAGAGTTGAGTATGAGAGACCAACCAACAGGTTACTGAAACAGCGTAAGAGTGAGGTGATCAGGTGGATGGACAGAGGCAGCATCAGAGGAGAGAAGGGGCTGCATGTGAGAGAGCTTATAGAGGTCAAATCCACAAGCCTTGGCAACAGATTGGAAATAGGGGTTGAGAGAGAGTGAGGACAAGGATGAGACCTAGGGTGCCAGCCCCGAGAACTGGGAGGGTGGTGACATCCTCCACAGTAATAGAAGTTCAGGAGAGGGAAGAGTTTGGGGGAAGAAATGATGAGTTCAGCTTTGGACATGCTGAGTTACAGTTTGAGATAACCAATAGGTGTTTTGAGATGGGAGAACAGAGGTTAAGCCTGAATAATTACATCTGAGAATCATCTGCAGAGAAGACAATTGAATCCACTGAGTTGATTTGAGAACACCAAGTTAAATAGCAGAAGAGACAAAGAGAAAATAAAAGAACCCAGGATGGAGCCCTGGAGGCATCAAGGATTCTAGAATTCAAACCCTCTTATTGCAAATCCAGTGCTATGTGACACCATTATTGTGTGCTTTAAAAAAAATGTTTTCAATTATTAATTCTCAAAAAATCAGTATAAAATATGAACATTTCAGTTTGTAAACAAAAAGTCCTATCAGAAATTATGAACTCCTATTACGTATTATTTTTCAAAAAGCACATATGAAATACAATAATAACAATTTTTGCCCTGTCTGCTATTGTCCAGTGCTAAACTGTTTTGTGTTTACTTCTGTGGAGTCTTTTAATGGAATTTTAAAAATTAAAGTTCTTTTCTTTCTTTTAATATTTCTATCACTACCTACTGACTCCTTCCTATCCATTAATATATAATTACTTTGAAACCACATAAAATAAACAAGGCCAGGAACTTGTTAGTGGGACATATACACTGGACTGCTGTAGTAATAGGTTTGTTTTTCTAAAAGCCTGGGTCCCTGCAATCCCACAGATCTGAAGTTACATGCCATTCCAAGTCAGGGAGAACTGAGTTAACAAGACCAATGAATTGTAGGACAGGAGGCTCCACACTGATTTGAGTGATTGAGCAGGTTTTGGGTGTCCCATTTGCTATAAGCTGGTAATCTGAGTGGCCTGGCAATTGGGCATTGCTGCCCAATGGCTGGATTTTCCCAGTGACTCAGCACTGAAGTCCTAATTGCACATGTGGGTCTTTTGTTCAAATAATCTCCTAAACTGGGAAGGCCATAATCCTTTTACTGTAATCCTTGGCATGTTGTTATGGCCCTGGCACAGCTGGCCCAACCCATTCATGGAAGGAAATCTGAGTGTAGGACTGGTATAGTTATGGTCTGGACACATCAGGGTATATCTATTCTAGTGGATACATTCCTTACAAATGAGGTCTGCCCATTTGGAGCAGGTCACCATGCAACTCTAGCAGCATAATTATAAGACAAAGTAGAATTTCAGCTTATTTTTTTGTCTGTGAGAAAAAAACTAAGATCATGATTTTGTGATAAACAGATTGGAGATAGGCTAGGGTTCAGTCAAGCTTGGGTTTACAATGACCTTTTCTATTATAAGGATTTAATGAGATCACAGAGTTGTAAAGGATCTCAGAGGTCATTTAGTTCAATCTCCTCATTAAACAGAAAAGGAGACTGAGACCAAGCAAGGTTAAATGGCTTTCCCAAGGTCACTTAGATAGTAATTGGAAGAGCTGGGATTTGGACCCAGGTGGCCTGGTTCTCCCTCCAGAGCTCTTTTCCCTGAACATTCCAGTCGTCAGCAAAAAGCACCACGGAATCTCTTCTTCCCTTTCCTTCTCATTCAATGGTGAGACTGTAACAATGTGGTCTGACTACCTGTCACCTTCTGTTACCTTTATAAAAGATATCCTCAACATAGACTGTACCCAAAGAAGCTTTTTCAACAAAATATAAAAATGAGAAATGTGGTCTAGTGGATAGAAAGCTGGCTTCAGATTGAGGAAGGCCTGGGTTCAAGTCCTGCCTCTAACATATCCTGGCTGCCTGAGCTGGACAAATCATTGAATCTCTCAGTGTCTGGTCCTCCCTCACTAAATTTGATTCACTTGCATGTCATAGCATCACCTTCATGATGTCATGGTCATCTTCAAGAATGAAGGACAAACAGCAGCCCTAGACAATTCACTACAGTAATGAATTGCAAAATTGATGTCAATCTGCATTAATAAAGAGGTTCCTCCATCAGGAGTTCATCATGTATCAATGATGTAATAGGTCCAGTCCCCCCCACAAATTAGGTCTGTGTCTTGAGTCACTGATATTTTCTTGGTCACTTTTTGAGGGGAGGAAAAAATAACAGTAAGGACTGAAATATTTTCTAAGATTTCAGCATCTTCCCTTTTTCATCATCATCTTCATCATTATCTCGCCAGCACTTTGAGGGTGCTTTGTATGTAGGAGGCAGTAAATATATTAGATAAAAAGCTCAAAGGTATTTCCCATCTATCTGTACAGATGAGCAGTGATGTCCTCTGGCAAGGACCACAGTCCAACCTCCTTTAAACTAAGGCTTCCATAAAGCAAAGTCACTGCAACTGTTTTGTTTTCTCAACAGCTCCAAAAGGCTGACCAGACCACCAACTATCCCCATTCATCTCCCAGCAAAACTACTAACCAAAATTCCCAAGATACAAGAACAGGATGGAACTCACAAGACTGAGGCTTTGTTTACATGGTGGGCTTTCATATCAAAGAGAAGCTCAGTTCTTATATTAAGGTATCACACAAAAAAGGCAGCTAGGTGGGCTCAGGGGGGATGAATATGAACAGTCAGTTATTTCTCCTGCCTTGTATGAGACAGGATTTTCAGATAAAAGATTCAAGATGCAAAGACAGTCTCGTGTCAGAGGTGAGGTACCTGCAGCCTCAATGCCACATGAGGTCCTCTAGGTCCTCAAGTGTGGCTCTTTGACTGAATCCAGACTTCACAGAATAAATCCAATAAATCCCAAAAGGAGGGGATTTGTTCTGTGAAGTTTGGGTTCAGTCAAAGGGCTGCACTTGAGGACTTAAAGGGCCACATGCAGCCTTGAGGCCATAGGTTCCCCACCCCTGGTACAGTCCAGAAGTAGAAAAGCTAGAGACTGAACTTGTGTCACAGGAATCCAAAGTGAACATTCTGATAACCCTATCTGGAGCTGAATGCAGTTCAATACTCCATTTGCAAAACAATACTCCCATTTACTGTGTTCTAGATACTAGCTTATTTCAGCTCTAATCCTTTAGGACTATTTTTGTTGCCATCAAAGTGGCCATTCTTATGGGCAAGGGATCCTAAAGAGATGGCTCAGTCTTGGATCATTCCTGGTCCTGGGGAGATCAGGCTAATTCTAGGCTTCTATTGAAGATACAGATTGGTCAGTCTATAGCAGACCAATGAAATGGCTGCTAGAACCTTTGACTGGAAGAGGAAGGAGACTTGAGCTTCTCTGACTTTTCCAGTCCACATTGATCTTTCTTTTCTCTGAATTCCCAGAGTACTAAGTGTCTGTACTCTGCAGAATAATAATTATAAACAGAAAGATGTAGCTGAGAATAGTGAATGGAGGACTGGCTTTGCAAACCATGTGTTCATCTCCCCAGAGAAACTTCTCGTCAGTGTGACCCTGAACAAGTCACTTAATTTCTCACTGTCGTAGGCAGTCGTCTAAGATGTGCATTCTAAGAGATTTTAGGGAGTCTGTATGTTTGGCTAGGAAATAATAACAACTTTATTTTCACTAACCTCTAAGTGATATTTAGCTTTTCCTTCAATTATTTGAAAATATTATTCTGAGAAGGGGTTTAAAGGCTTCACCAGATGGCCATAGGGGTCCATGACCAAAAAAGGTCAATAACCCCTTCTCTAAGATGCCATGTCACAGGACAGTTGTTGACCTTCCTTGGTAGAAGAAATTTGCAAACCCTTACATCAATGAAACGACAGGTCTATGGCAAAAAAGGGAAATATTTCGTTACATATTTTATTATTTTTTATCAGTTTCATGTATATTAATCTTAGCTCCATAACTAGATTATAAGCTCCTTGAAGGCAGAATAGAGTAATAGAAAGAGCACTAGACAGCTCAGGAAAAGTTGTTCAGTTCGGTCATTTTTTAGTTATGTCCATTTCTGTGACCCCATTTGGGAGTTTCTTGACAAAGATTGGAGTGGTTTGCCATTTCCTTTTCCAGTTCTTTTTAAAAGTGAGGAAACTGAGGCAAACAGGGTTAAGGGACTTGTCTAGTATAGTATGTGCAGCCAGATTTGTACTTACAAAAATGAGTCTTCCTGACTCCAGCCCAGTGTTCTATCCACTGTACCACCCAGCTGCCCAACTCATCTTCAGACAGAAAGCATGGTCTTACCCAGGAGTGGGAAACCTGCAGCTTCAGGGCCATATATGGCCCTCTAGGTCCTCGAGTGCGACCCTCTGACTGAATTCAAACTCCACAGAAAAATAAGTTTGGATTTGGTCAAAGGGCCGCATTTGGGTACCTAGAGGGGCACACACGGCCTCAAGGCTACAGGTTCCCCATCCCTGTCTTACACCATATCAATAAACTCTAAATAGCTATGTGATTTAAATATCAGATACTGTATCATAAACAAATTAAAATAAAATGGGAGAAGGAAATTTTCACAACTAAGGTTATAGATTACTTCTTACCTATAAGATACAAAAGTAATTGACAAAAATATATAATTAAAAACATTCCCTAACAGATCAATACACATGAATAATTTTAAAAGACCATCAACAACCATGTGAGAAGTCTTCCAAATCACTAAATGAAAGAATATTAGAACAACTCTGAGACCTCACCTCATTCCTAGCAATTTGACAAGGATGATAAAGGATGGAAATGATGTAAGCAGGCACATAAATGCTGTGAATAAGTCTAACCATTCTGGAAAGCAATTTGGAATTATGCGAGAAAAGTTACCAAATTGTTCATAAGTTTGGCCAACTGAGCTAACTACTGAGCGTCTATCAACGATAGGAAAGGAAATCCAATATTTATACTAGAACTTTTGATCTGGCAAGAAACTGGAAGGAAAGTAGGTATCAGACTGGGTAAGGACAGCTAGGCAGCACAGTAGATAAGAGTGTCAAGCTTGGAATCAGGAAAATTCATCTTCCTGAGTTCAAATTTGGCCTCAGACACTTAAGTTGTATAACCTCAGGCAAATCACTTAACCTTGTTTGCCTTAGTTTCCTTATCTATAAAATGAGCTGGAGAAGGAAATGGCAAAGCACTCCAGTATTTCTACCAAGAAAACCCTCAAATGGGGTCACAAAGAGCCAGATGATTGAAAAATGACTGAACATCAGAATGCTATAGAATATTCTATTACATCATAGAAAATGGTAAATATGAGAAATTCATAGAAATTTGAGTAGACTTGTATGAACTGACATAGAGACAGAAAGGAAAACAATATACAAGAACATACTGGACGTACAAGCAGCAAGGTTTTGCAACTTGCACATAGCCACCTCAAATACCCATAAAATATGACTCTAAACAAATTTTAGGGCTCCAAAACTC